>OU426983.1:69620200-70820200 GCA_911387785.2 Aelia acuminata | reverse complement strand
AAATGACCGCAATATCTAGTCTGAAATGCCGGTGTTATAGCCTAACGGTCCAGAGGGACACCGCAATAAAACCATTATGGGGGAGCTATAAAAGTCCCTGATAATCAGGCAAGATAAACCACAAGGATATATCGGTTTTTTCTATTTAGACCTCGGCACATAATTATTCATGTGAGTGAGTATTGTTAGTTATTATTGCTCTATTATTATTAATAAGAAAGATAAAGTATATTTTACTTTACATATCCGATTAATACAATTAAATAAACACTGCGTAAATTAATAAAAATAGTTCGTTTGCACAAGGCTTAGCAGATTACTGACACATATATAATTTTATTTAACAACATTCTGAATTTTTAAATTCATCAATCAAGGTGTCGTTTACTATAGTGTTGTCCATATGTAAAGTCATATGCAGACAAGTAAAACAATTATTTCTTACTTTGGACTTATCTCTTTACGCTGCAGCCATAAATATGTACTAAAAATTATATATAATCGGCTGCCCCACCGTTAGATTATAATGGGAGACCCTTATAGTTGTTATTACGTTCCATAAATATAAATATGAATATACTGTAGAAACCTCTAAATTTAAATAAATTGAAATTATCTTTGTCAGATGATATTTTAGAAGTATACTCATTTTATGCAAACATGAGAAAAAAATCTGGCCATCAAGGAACATCTGGCATCGATTTTGATTGTAAATTTACAATTAAAGTTACTAATAAAAAAATATGCAGTAAAATAAATTTTAAATACCAAAAACAGTGTTTAATTTATAATAGAATATATCACATTAATTGGAACGCACATCAGAGCAGTTCATTTAGGAATATAGCTGACAAACGCAGGGATACGAGGGGGACTGTATGGACACAAAATTTAAAAACCTCAATTGAAAACAAAATATAGTACCGTCTAACTACTGAACCATAATATTACTTTTAAATAAAAAAATATTTTTTCTTTCTGATCGTTTATTCTGAATAAATCTGAATATCTGAAAGTTTATTCCGGACTAGGTGAAACAATTTTTGTTATTTTCAGAATAGTACTAATGTGGTAAAATTGGATTTAACAATATAATTTTTCAACACAGCGTTTCTTCCTTTTTTAATCACATTGTAAATTCAATTAGCCCTAAAAAGGAACTTCAATGTTTGGCTTTTCGTTTCATCAAAAGACTTCTGTGTAAATGGAATTTAGATGGAAATTGTTAAAAGAGACTGACTGACAGACCGTTAACTAACTTTTTTACCAACGGTGTGTGCATAAAAGAGAAATTTAAAACGTTCTATGGCTTCGTTGGTTGCCATTTCTGGCAGTATACGATAATAACATAATGTATAATAATTGAAATAGAAAAATAAAAGAAAGGTAGAATGTTTTATAAAAATAATTCAAACAATAGAATGGATATTCTTTCAACGAAAAAGGAGTGGAACTTTATTAAAAATATTAAATTATACTGTAATGAAGGCATTTGTTGGTGTAAAGATGTGCTTTTTATGTAAACCAATTGAAATCTAATGGGGAGATCGGTATGCTTATGCCACATCTCCAGTGTTCAGAGATGAGACGGGGTTGAGGTGGGACTTAACCTCGAATCAAGTACTAAGTGGTGCTTAACATTTTTGAGAGGGCTACTTATCTCCAACCGACAGAAAGTAGCTAATGTGAATCTTCTTCTCAAGTTGTAGTATAATCCTATCAATAGCCGATGGAGAATTTATTTTTTATATTTATTTGCATATTTCATTTTTAAAACTAATTTAGAATTTAATACTGGGTCATATACCATAACTAATTAGTAAAACGTGAGACTTCTTTAATATTTGAGAACAAATTTTTTGTCAGTTACAACTTCCATCCAGAGAACAAATTTCATATACAAATCAACTAAAATCTTAATAGATTAATCATAGAAAAAAAAATCAAGTTTCATATGATTTTTATTGTATGATGCGTGATTAAATAATGAACTGCATAACATGAGTAGGCTTATGTTTTTTAAATAATAATTTTTTTTTTTATTTTTTTTATTTTAATACTTTTATTCAACATAAAATTTACATAGAAAATAATACTGATTAATTACAATATAAAGTATATACTGACATAGCACGAAGGCTGTCTGTCAGGAGCGCTGAATATTTATTTATTTTTAAAATTACTAAATAAATAGATAATTAAAATATAAGTAATAATATTTATTATGATATTTAAATATTTTTATATAGGTCTTTTTAAAAATACCTCGTAATGTTAGATGTCTGTCTCTTTTCCTTATACCTCTTTTTTGTATTATATTTTAATATATAGGCTTATGAGTAGGCTTATGTTTTTTAAATAATAATATTTATTATGATATTTAAATTTGGAATATTTAAATATTTTTATATAGGTCTTTTTAAAAATACCTGGTAATGTTAGACGTCTGTCTGTTTTCCTTATACCTCTTTTTTGTATTATATTTTAATATATATGTAGATTTTATTTATTTAAGTTAAGTTATTCATGTCCTCAGTATGAGTGATACAGCATATAAAAAACAAAATATTTTTTTTCCGTTAGCCATCATAGAGATTCTCTTTTGCGCTTATTTTCAATTTGGCCCCACTTGGGCGTTACATTGGATATTTATTTACTTTATTATTTGCGATTTTTTTCTTTAAAAGTTATTTTATTTCTTTTTTTCCCCACTTTCAGGATTGGCCATCTGTTTATAAAACCCAAGGCACTGGAAACTAGTTCTTCTGCCAAAGAAAATCACCAGAACAGTGCACGACAGTGCATGCAGTGCGCGACTCGAACCTGCAGCGTCCACCGAATAATACGGAGTTAAAACGTTCAGCCACACCTGGCCCCCGGACTGTTAAATACTTAACATAAGGATTTAACATAATTTTTCCAAATGTTTTCCAGGTAGGTACAGTACACTCGATTCGGCACATCACGTAACCGTCTAATTTGTTCTCAATGAATGTGAACATTATTAAAATAACAAAAAATTATTAAGAGTAGAATAATATCCAATGCCACTAAAAATATTAAACAAAAAGAAATTAAATGCTTAATAAACTGGACTATCATTACAATACATGTGCGAATAAAAAGATTGATTTACTGAAAATTTAATAATAAATTTAGTCATACAAATAAATTGTAAATCTTCGAATATAACTTAAAAACCTATACTAAAATACCTAAGTTATTTTTTATTTTTAAAACATTGGAATATTTAACGATAACTTTTAGAAAATTAATAACGTAAAAATTTACATTCCTCTAATATATATACGATAGAATATTAAGACATCATGAGATTAATAAATGTTCTGTACTTTTTTCTATATAATAAAAGAGCCATATTATAATTCTTCATAATATTTGAAATGTAGTGTTTTATTTTAATAAAAAACAAGAGTTTAGCCTTGCGAATTATATATTTATATATTAATCATTGAGCGGAATATTTTTTTTTTTTTTATGACACAAAACATTTTTAACATGATTATGCAGCATTCTTTAGAAATATTATATACAGATAACAACTCACATACTTGTTCAGATCTTCAAAGAAAACATTTAATAAATTATATTTATTTATAAAATATTTATTCAAACTCAACAAAGGTTTCAATGAACTAAAAGGGTAGAGTTGAGTCCAAGAAATTTTGCTGGAAAACTTTCAGAAGAAAAGTTTTAATCCCTCAGACTGGGGAACGTATAACGGTCAGGGAGACATTTCTCATTTCTTGATTAATTGCTGATTATCTTTCCGTACAGTAATGAATTCGTTAGAGGGAAAGTTTTCCTTTCATTAGGGATTATTAATTCCTCACTTTTTTTTTTTTTTCTTTTTCCTAAAACTGCTTTAAAACTCCAAATGAAGAATGGTGTGAACCAACTAAACATTTATCTGTCTAAAGCTACAAATAAAGAAAGAAAAAATTGGTTGATATGGCAATTATTTTATTGGATAAGCGAAAGTAAGATCTGTGATATAATAGAGCTAATCTAGGCCCTTCTTGAATGGAAAAGATGCGATTGGTTTCGCTAATGTGGTAAATCCATTTCCCGTTCATGTGTAAAATGAAAGGACACAACTACTCCCTTGTCACTTATGTGAATAGCTTATTCAGAACCGCTTAGTATGGCACCGATCTCAACTGAAAATAATAAAAGTAAAAAGTACATTTTTACTAACTCGAAGTATTCTACTCAGAGGTAACTTTTCCTACGCATTTTGTAATTTGTACTAGTAAATGTTGATAAATATTCATAGGTTTTATCTTTAAATCAACCTTAACCAAAAGACCAGCAAGAGTAGGTTATAACTAGGCCGAACATACGCTTAATGGAGATCTGCTTTTCCTGTAACATATATACTATATATCCCATGGGCTTCCCAGTCAGGCAATTTGTAAAGAAAGTAAAAAATATGCCATCCTCCTGAAGAGACATAAAGTGGTGGTCCCCAGCCTGTGCGATGTCAGGTTCCTAAAGAATGAATACATAATTAAAATAATAAAAAATATTAAGAATAGAATGTCTTCCATTAATGATCCTGTTATAATTATATTTTAATAGGCAAAATTAAGGACTCCCACTGTAGCATCGTCCGATCAGCCATAGTAGCATAAAGTGAAGTTAAAAATAGACATACTCGTATATTTAAAATAAATAAAATCAAATAACTTTTCATAAAATAACGATACTAAGTTAATTTTAGTATGTAACTTCAAGAAGATTGAGGTGGTCTGAAAATTGTGATACTCCTTATTCGCTTACACTCTGCATAATGTCTACTGATAAAAGTTTTGGGTGTAAAGGGAACATTACACTTTATCCAAAAGATACCATCCCTGAACGTGTAAATGGGATATTTCCCTTGGCCGAAGATATTTCTGGGAGGTTACTGTGATGGATGGATGGAATCATCCAGATCAGTAACTCATACTTTATCACATTAGCTAGCGGGTATAAGAGCTTTGTTCTTCACGTGGCAAAGAGGTTTGGTTATGAGACGTAATTTTTTTGGTCGAAGGATTGTTTATAGAAGGTTCTCCTTGACCCCCGACTATAGCAAATAAATGCGATGAATGTAGAAATGATTTAAAAACTTCTAATAAAAAGTAAGTAAAGAAGGAGGAATAGGTTGTTGTTGTGGTTCCGATTGGAGGACATGTGTTTCCTGGATTAGTTAATTCGACAGGTATACCGTAGCTGTAACTCGGTAGGTATATACTTCGCGAGTCTATAGTAACACACGGTACAACTCCCATTGGAATTAACAAATCCAAAAGAAATCAAGTAGATAATTAATATGCTCGAAACAATGGCAGAATCTGATTCTATCCATTGCAATAAAAAGATTGCCTAGGAAAGCTATAATTCTTTTAAAATCAATCTACAACAGTTGCCTGCGTACAGGATATTTTACTGAATAAAAAAAACCAAAAAAATAACAACCGATCTGATGGTTATCAATAAGCGAGGTAAAACCCCGAAATTTGTCAACAAACCCCAATAACAACAATAGACCCATTAGTCTATTACCAATCATTGGGAAAATACATAAAAAGGCGACTCTCATCTTTCTTTTAATCGAATGACATCCCAGATTTTCAGTTTGGAATTCAATACCGACATTCCATTTCTCACCAATTTATGAGACTTTCCGAGTCAGTGATCAACAGGTTTGAAATGAAAAAAGATACATTGGTCGCATTATTAGGCTTTCAGCAAGCCTTCGATGAAAATTGGCGTACTGGTATTTTATATAAACTAAAAGACGTGAACGCTCTAAAATATCTTTTCAATATCACAGATTCAATTTTACAAGACCGGACATTCACAGTTAAAACAAATTCATCTGCCAGACGGCCTTGTTTACATTCTATGTTCAGGACATAAGACCTCCACTAAAACATAGCCATGTTTGCCGATGGCAAAGCTATTTTCTCCCAACATCAAGACATCATAGCCTAAAATGAATTATAGAAAATCATTTCTATTTTGGAGCAATATTTCACGAAATGTAAAATTAATACAAATCCTCAAAAGTTCATGCCTAAGATTTTCACCTAAAGACGAACCTCCAGTATTAAATATTAATGGGAATAAGGTTCTCTGAAACCCCGCTGGTGAAATATTTAGGGGTACCACTGGACCGAGGGCTAATATGAAACCACCATATCAATAAAAAGCTTACCCAAGTGTATGCAAGGCTAGTAGCTAGCAATGCTGTATCCTATTAAAAATATAAATTGAAGACAATTTCTAATAGTTTTATACAAAGGGATGCCAGCTATTTTAAAATATGATTTTAGAAGAAGGGAAACATTCTGAACTGATTTAACAATTTTACGTCCACTACTGATATATTGTTGAGATGTATGGGGTGCTGCATCATGTTAAAAAAAAAAAAAAAAAAAAAAAATCGAAAATTCCCAAAGAAGATGCTGAGGATCGCTGTTGATTCCCTGTGGTTTATTAAAATTGAAGAATTTCATAGAGAACTTTATGTATAACACATAGATGAATTACCAAAAATCGTTCAGAATGTTTTCACGCCCAGTAAAACCATATGTTAGGATAGCTGCTGCCATCCATTAAACCTGCGGGAACCAACAAGGTCCCTTGGACTAAAACCCAGACTTTTCCCAGACATTATTTTATATCATGTGCATATTCACTTTATTATTATTTTCTTTTTAATTTAAATTTGAATTTTAAATTATAGAATGTTTAATATTTGGATTTTACTTTTATTTGTATTCCTTACTGGTGTATAAAAAATATGCTCAATTAAGGGTGTGTCACCGGTCCCTCGGTCCCTCACATATTTAGTTGTTAACATTTATATGTTAATTATTATGATGAATCAGGTTGATGATTTGACCACCTGAGAATGGACAACTATACGGACACCATATTTTATAAGATTCACATATTTTTACAATTTGCATAAATCTAATAATTTCTAATTTAATTCACTAATGTGAGTCACAAATATGAATTTCATAGAACATAAAAGTAGTACCTTTATAGTACATCAGAAAAAAATATAATTTAATTCTTAGTAGATGGTCATATATTCGAAGAAAAGGTTACCTATATTCCTAGTGATGCAATATAAGTGGACGCGTATATAATATTTATTATATAATAATAATAATATTGCTCATTATGGATATAAAACATGTATCAAAAGTTTGTAAAGAGTGGAAATAAGGAGAAGAGGAAACAAGAGAGAGAGAGTAGAAATGTATAAATCCAAGTTACATTGAGAATAATTGGAGCGGAATGGTGGAAGGGGCTTGTTTAATTTAGACTTTGTTAGTTGATGTTAATTCGAAACTTTTCGACCAACTATAGAGTTCACCTCACAGCTTGTTTAGAAATTATTGGTTTGGTAATTAATAACAGAGTTGGGTATCCGAAACGCAGCCCAGGATTGAGCCTGGTGTTCAATTAGAATATTAAATTTATAAAAAACATTTTTCGAGAAACCGCAGAACCATGATGAGCATAGAATTATGCTACAAAAGAAAGCGGTAGTATACTTTTGCCCAACGAAATATATAGATCATATCGCAAATGGTCGATAATCCTAAATTTGTTAATTAAACTAAAACTATAAACTTAATTAAGAAAACTGTTAATATTTAATCAATATGATATTTGTATTCCCTTTAAGGATAAACAATAACATTAAAGCCAAAACTAACTGTTACGACAATAATTAGTCGTTAATCTTTTTTTCAGTGTGCCCTAACTTTGACCACATATGTAGCATTATTGATTATTTGGTAAAAAAAAAAAAAAAAAAAAGAAATTGGACAGAAAAAAAATATAGAAACGGAAATGTTCACTGCAAATAAAAACTTTCAGTTTGGTATTGAATAATGGGTCATTTCTAAAACGGTTGTTTCAGAGTAAAACCAAGAGACGTAATAATTTAACCTCAAAAGTTTCCTTCAGATAAATTCCCCTAAAATTAATTTTCTAATGTAAAAACTATTTTTTTCAATGGGGATATTCATATCAATAAAAAAGTAAACAGGAAATAAAGAAAAATTTCGATATTTAGATTACAAATAAATTAAATTATTAGTTATAGTTGCAGAGGAATTAATTATACGTACATCCACTAGAGTCAGAAGAATTAATTGTATATACTTCATTATTTAAAGCATTAGAAACTAGTAATATAAATTTATTTGACTCTTAGGTTTTTTTTTTTTTTTTTTAGTATTTTCAATATACTCTTAATACCTACTATAATTTTATCTGGTTATGGATAGGGGAGACCGGGTCTAGTTGATACAGGGTTTAGTTGATACAAGATAAATAACTTGCTAATGCGCAGGCGCAGACAAGTTGTGACTTGCTTGTTTGGACAACAGAATGTTACTCAGTAACCACGCCTGTGCTCAAACAGAAAGTTGATTCATATTGTGAGTAGTGAACTGACACCTGTTTTTGACCACCCAAAGAAAATTTTCACTATCCGTTTTAAAGTAGTTTTGCAAGTTGAATTTTTAGTGAACTGTGCTGTTGACTCATCACATTGTTATTTGCTATAAAGGTAATAATTTAACCTATTTAACGTAGTTTTGTATGTTAGTGGTTTGACATGATTTAGAGTTTAGTGTAATGGCGACGTTTGGGTCAAGCTATACACCGTATATGGGTAAAATTATTTAAATCATTTGGTGGTAAGCTAACAATAAGCAAAAAGATAGACGAACCAAGAAAAGAAGACAAAGATAAAAAACGACACAGACAAAGAAAACCCAAAGAAGAATCGGACATATTCCTCATCCACACCTGGCCAGGAATGGATTCAGTGCATTTCTTGCAAGAAGTGGGCACACATCGCCTGTGCAGAAGACAACCCCCTTTACACTTGTATTAACTGCCAATCAGACCCATGTTTCTCTTCAGAGTCGGATTAATGTAATCATTTGTAGTAACAATAAATCATGTTCACGTTTATATGCTGTTTATTTTTTCAATGATTCCTGTCACCGTATCAGCTTATTCAAAGGCGTACCAACTTTAACCATCACCGCATCAATTTTACCCATCACAGTATCAACTTTACCCAGGTCGGGTTAAGTTGATACATCTTGGAAAGTTTTTAAAACTTTTTTTCAACAAGGGAGATTTAATTTTATAAATAATTGAAGTACCTTAAGTTATAGCCAAATAGTTATAGTTATGAATTACATTCGATTTATTTCAAAATAATTGCAGAAAAACAATTGAAAAATTAGAAAGTGAAAAGTGTATCAACTAGACCCGGTCTCCCCTACATAATTATTACTATAATTTTGGGAATATTTTTTCGGTTGTCGAAGAAAGCAACATATGATCAGAAGACCGATAGCAAAGATGAATAATAAAAATATCTTAAGATTTTGGCTCTTTATCGAAGAAAATCAAAGTACATTTAATTATTTTCGTCAATCCAGTAACAAGATTTTTGGGGTTTTAGCAATATGTATTAGATAATTTTACCCAAAAAATTTGGGCAACTGTAGCAGCCCACTTTTGTAATCTTGAATAAGGTTTGTTTCAACTTCAAATCAAATTTTACGGTTTATAAGTTATTATTATATAAAATAAGCAGAGTATTCTAAATCCTGATCATGGACTATTAGAAATAAAAGTTATCAAGAAATCTATTTAATCACTTACTATCTGTTTTAAGTCAAAAAGAGGGGAAAATGTGACTTTAGAGGCAAATAAAATGTCTTTGGACGGAGTGGACCCGAGCCTGTGCGACGTCAGGTACTCGCTTAAGATCCGTATCCTTATTACACATGGATAGGAAAAATTTAGGTCTCCTACTGTAGCATCGCCTGATTGGCCATAGGTACATAACGTGTGTTAAATAAATAAACAAACAAATCACTTCAGAATAACGGGTGTAAAGGCATGTTTTATTTTTCTTACATATTTTTTTCTTTAAATGTTCATAAAGTGTAGTGAGGTAGAAGAATTAACACAATTTCGTAATTTTTCTTTCCCGTTTAATATTCTTAAATTTTTTTGCAGTCATTACACCCAACGGTACTCTGAAATAATTAAGCGATAAAGTTGCTACAAAAAGAGAATATTTAGATACGCTTAGTTACCAGAAGAAGGAATGAAGGACAATGAAAGAAAAACAAAAAAAAAAAAACTGGACGCTTAAAATATCTCATAAACGCCTTCTTACAGCAAGAAGGAACTTTATGAACTTGCGCATAATCAAGTCACGGCCTGAAAAACTCAAGAGAAGATTCAGATCAATAGGGGAAAACACCGGGTCTTGAATACTGAATTTGGAAACAACAACTCAATTTTTGTGAGCGTATCACCCTATCTGGATCGGCCCTAAATCTCTCGTTATACATTCGAATAATTCATCTCATGATCCATCTCTATTATTAGCCTGATATCAAATTCATAAATAGGGGTGTGGATCTTGTAGATTGCGTTTAGTCAGATTTTCCATAATCACTGAGTGATGTTTTATTCAATGTCATTATGAATGAAGCGGACTTCTGTGTTCAGATAAATCGTTCTTGTGATTTTTCTTCACTAAACTTAAGCCTAAATATTAATTTATAGTGAAACCAGGTTGAAAATAAAATAAACAACTGTTACGAAATTTGCTTGGATTCAACACAAAATTCAAAGCTTTTATTAAGTAGAAGTCTTAATAGGGTATTTCATGTATTATTATGTATTGTTTTCTGATAAATATTTGTAAAAATGATTAATATTGAAGTAGCGTGGTTAAGAGATTGGTCAAATGCTGGTAAGGCCTATCTCACTCACAATAGGTTAATTTTATAACGTTTTAGCAGAAATAAGAGCCTCGATCTCCAAAAACTTAAAATATGGGACATTTCCTGTAATAGATTACAAAATAACGCACTTGTCTATCTTAGCGGGGCCGTTATTTCTACTCTGTTACGCCAGTTTCCTTATGTACGAGTAATAATCCTCGTAATTTTCATCTCTAGACTTACGTCAATAACTGCATTTCTGTCGGATTAAGTAGCTTTTTTTGGTTATATTTTATAGACTATATATTGTGAATTGCTCTCTTGCAAAATGCTGTAAAATATTCCGTTCACGAAAGTTTAGCGAAATAGCCATATTTACGTCCATTGAATTCTGTAAAAACCATACCGTACTGAGAATTCTGATTTATATGTACGTAACTTCATTTGAATATCATTCTTAATAAAACGAATAAAAGTTTTTTAAATTTTTCTTATGATAGTCTTAAATAGCTCCGCAAAGTTAATATCACTTGTCCTGCCCCTTTTTAGTCAAAACCAAAAAGCCATGTTAGTCGTGACAAAGACAATTAATAATAAGTCCCTTGTTATTATAATAAGTCCCTAAGGGAGTTAATAATAAGTCCCTAATAATAAGTCACCTATGTTAATTACAATAAAGTTAACAAAGAATACATATCGACTAAGTATTGTAGGTTGACTCTGGTTGGTCAGGGTGTAGATTTTTTTAAATAAGGAGCCTAGGATCTGATATTGTTAGCCTTAAAATTTTGGATAAAATATTGCAGTTTTTTAAGTTTATTTGTTACGCCTTAAATTTGGAAAAGACTATATCAAATATAGATTGAACTAGGTTGGTTTATGTATTTAGTTTCTTTCTGATTTTAAATTTTGATAATGGTAAATTATTTTCAGTCGTTTTTTGAGATTTTTTATCGTCAATTTAATATTGCTCCTAACCATTAATTTAATATTTTTTTAAATTAAAATAACAATTAATTCTATTTGGTTAACTAAAATAAGTTGAATTCATGAAATAGGTTCATCAGTAGCCTTTATTTAAAAATAAAGAAGTAAAGTAATAATAGAATAATAGGGAAAATTATAATAATATAAAAAGGGAATGAATGGAACGGGAAAAGCCAGTGTTATCGCAGCATTGAAACAGGTCCGGTAAAAAAGGTTTCTTTCGGGGTCGGATTAATGGAACGTAGATGAAAGAAATCTTTGAAAGAAAGATGACCCCACTTCTCTTCCTAAAGTACTCCTAAAAAGTCCAAACGTTACTTTGTTAGAGAAAACTCCAGGTTAGGTCGGTTTAGGTCTTCATTTAAAGGCACGTCTAGTTCATGTCATAAGGTCTTTGTTGGACTTTATTTTCCCTCAGCTATTAGTTTTTCTTTGATAAGCTGGATTAATTTAAAACATCGATAGCTTTTCTAGCGTTCCCTTTCTGTTTCTTCAATTTGTGTTCGGATGTCATGAAATAATGTATTTTATTAAAAAGTTTATGAGAACTGTGTTTCATTTTAGTTCCGACATGTTAACTTTTGTCCTGTTGATGCCCGAATCAGCTAAACATTGGCAGATTGCTACAAGTTCCCTACGGCTGGAGACTCTAGTCTGTTTTAAAATTTTCTAATTATACCCAACCGAAAATTGGGTACTCTTCTCATATAATGAATCTGATAGCCATTTGAAAATTTTTGAAATAAAATAATTATATAATCGCTAAACCGTGTCATACGTACTATTTAATATAAATTATTCAAGACGATTTGTTAGATTTGTGAGTTAATGCAGCATTTCCATTTCTAAGTTCATCACTCAATCCTAAGCTTAGCCCTTCCTAACCTTCACCAGTTAAAGCAGATTGCTATTCTATTGCGTTCAATCTATAAATCTTTTTCTTAGCTTTTGAACTAATTATTATTCAGCTAATACAATCTGTATATATAAATATACAGGAATATGTAGTATATTTATATCTTATATTTTTGCCTTCATAACTAAACTGTATGCGTTAAATCTGTTATTTAATTGTTGGTATATTACTGCTGATGTTACTATGAGAATTTACGTATTTTTAATATTTTTATCTTGTTGACTGCAACATACTCGGGCAATGATATTCTACAAAATGGAGATCTATGGACTCCATAAGCATTGTTGAAGAGAAGCGATCCCAGCTTAGAAAGTTTTTTTGCGAAGTATAAAAAAAAACATTCATTTTAAATTACTTTTCGAAGTAATAATGAAAAGAAAGCAAGGATTCTTTGCAAACAATAATTAAAGAAAGGGCGCAACTCTTTAGTAATTACAAGTTTCAGATTTTTTTTTTTTTTTTTTTTTTTTCGTAACTTAAATACCAATAATTTTTCTTCAGGATATGAGGCCCTTTTTTTGCAAGTGGTCATTGGATCTGAAATCGGATAACAGCTTTGAAACAAACCAAAACACATACACACTCACATATAGATGTCCAACACAGTCACACTCCGTATGTCGAAAAATAGTGATTTAGACCAGACTAGGCTTAAGACAGGCAGGCAATGCCACCATTTCTTATGAAATTTACACTGACAATTATGTATTAATAGACTCATTGAAAAATTCATGAAGCTAAATGAAACATAATATGTGTCAGATTATACAGATACAAATTTACAAATCTCTACAAATTGAGCTTTTGGATATAAATACAATCTCTAAAATTTGGTTAAAAAAAAAAAACAACTCCCATTATTAATATCTAGAAATGAATTAATTAGTAGATACCATGTTGTCATAACAAAAAGCAATTTGGAAATTTGAGATACTTACTGTTCTACCTGAGCTGTTCTAATTCGGACTAAATAAAAGGACCGATGGGCTAGGGGCTTACTTAATCTTGAACTGAACATTGAAGAAAGGGGCTTCTTTTGATTCACTGTTCTGTCCCTTGTAGTTAGTACTGTTTGTATTGTTGTTACTAATGTTAGCGCTATTTATTCGTTTTACATTTTTAAAATGTACTTGAAATAATTTCAAGTAAATACAATAATTTATACCCACATTGGTGGTACAATATTAATTATTGACATACTGAAATTTCTTTAACGTTTAACACGTTTTTTTTACTCCTTTGCTGATTGTCGATTTTAATTTTTACAGTTAGCTTAGTCCTAAATCAGACTGAATGAATAATTTGACAACAGTAAAATTGGATTCGTCGAGGGACGGTTATTGTGCGAACGGAGTTCAATACTTGTTGATTACAGCTGGGTTAAGTAAATACTTCGATTAAGCCAAAAACCCAAGAGAAACCAAAACGAGCCAGATATTTTAATTTCCAGACACCAAACAAAACTTGATGAGACAACATAGTCAAAGGTTCTCAGAAATTTGCTTTCTATCCAATCAACCTCACTAAGTAATAAGAAGCAGTAAAGGAAAAAATAATTTTGTGGCATGTTTCAATATATATTCAAAATAGTCGACTAGGGAAAAAATTGTGGAAATTAGTATAGATTTTTTATTAAACTGGTTTGGTTTGCTTAAGTTATCATGAAGGCTTAAAAAAGACGGAATAAGACCTTGGAGTGTCTCATCTCATTTTCTTCAACTTAATTCAGCCCAGATGTTGACTTGGAATGTAGGTCGAAACTTTTGCAATGAGGAAATAATTAATGAATATTATTTTAATTTTTTTTAAGCGATAAATGGGAATTCTTCTCCTTGGTTATTAATCCAATTTTTAACCATTAACAAAATCAATTAAAAAATAATCATTATATTTATTTGATTACGTGATATTAATATCGTGTTTTTCAAAATTCTTATTCCAAATTATCCAAACATAAATATTCTTTAATGTCCTCTACAGCAAAATTTTAAAATTAGAGTTAATCATTCCGTCACTGAAAGGCTCATTCATAACCATATTGCTTATTTTTGTACATATTGGCAAAACGAAATAATTTTCTTGATAATGCATGAGCAGTCGATCGTCGTAACTAGTAAAAGCTTTTCTTCCATATTTAAAACATCACTTAGCTGATATATGTACCCACAAAAGAGGACCAAATATATACTCTTCTTTTCTTAATATTTTCCGTACGACTTTTAAAAAAAATATTATCGTTCTAAAAATTAATTTTTAAAAACACTCCCTATTTTATTATGCCAATGGAGAAACCGGAATCATGTACATAACCTTTATTATAAATATTTGGAATAAATAATTTCTTTCTTCTTTTCATGTTTATACGCTCCAAGTTAGTTTTCCAAGTTAGAGGAAATCGTCCTAATTAAATAATGGAACTGGAGAGAATAGTTTAGCAGACGTTTATGGTTGGATAGCATGACCAACCCTGTCGTGTCGCAGGGAATTTTCTCGCCAAGCTCTTTATTAAATTTATGTTCAAACATATTTCTACGCCAAGGATTTCTTGTCTGAATGATGCTAGTTCCTAATTTAGAGGAGCTAGCAACATAAAGAGGTAATTTTGTTTTATGTATTTTTCATTATTTTATTTTATTTATAATAATTAGATTATATTTGATACAGAGTAGGTACTTAAATTTTACCTTTATTTAAGATGCGATAGATATTTTATTCCATATTTATCACAAGAAAAAATCGTCTTGCGATACTGGTTTGAAGCCTGTTTAGAGTAGAAAAAAAAAACGAAACAAAAAAGATATCAGGACAACATATCGTATTGATTGAATCATGCTTAATGCTTATGCGTAATGAATAATGATTTTTTACTGGATAAAAAAAATAAAATAAAGTATGATGAACACATGGAGATATAACTGGGCACAAATTTTAATAACATATATATACGAGTAAGATGCTTAAAAAGGAAAATGTCTGCTACCAGTATAAATGGAATTTCTGGTCTCTTAAAATATTAAGATCGCTTAAACCTCAAAAAGTAAAGGACAAACGAGAAGAAAGAAATGAGATCAGGGTATTAGGATTATTGAAAAAAAAATTGTGTAATTTTACATTTTTTAATATTTAAAAGATTCCAAAGGAAAATAGTGTGGTAGGATTATTACGATAAAAATATGATTAAAATTTAACATTTAAAATGTATTTTTAATATAATGTGTATTGTTATTACATTTTAAAAATTTAATATTTATATTTAAATAACTTTGAGGTAGAGAACTAATTTATAGCCCACCTGAAAAGTATATCGTCTAAAAGTACTTAGTGAACGTAGAGGGCAGTTTGGTCTCACTTATTACAATAGTGAATCAAATAAAATTTCAATTGGTTATTTTGAATGAAATTAAATACAATCTTAAGTTGCTTACAGTGTTAAAAAAATTATTTCTTATTTTCTTTTATTTTTAGTGGTGTGGGGTATTGAAGCTTTTGATTTTATGACTGCATTGAACATCTTAATATTTTTTTAATGTAATTATTTATTTTATTGATTTTATATCAAATATTAACGTAATTTAAATATTTATTTTAATATTTTATCATATTTTAATTTAAATTAGACAAGAATTAAAAAATATATAGAAATTCAATGTGATACTTTCAAATTGAGTTTTAATTCTGATTTCTAGTTTTTATAATAACATTAAATTTTAATAAAAACACACAGTGCATTTTAAATATTTAATTTTAATCAGATTTTCATCGTTATAATCCTACCACACTATTTTCCTTTGAAATCTTTAAAATATTAAGAAATGTAAAACCACACAAAAAACCTTTTTCAATAATCCTATTACCTTGATCTCATTTATCTCTTCTCGTTCGTCTTTGTCTGAGGTTTAAGCTATCCTATGTTATTTTAATGATGTAAAAATATGTGCCAGGAAACTGCTAGCTATCACCAATTTACGTGTATAATGTAATAAAAAGGGAAATTTGCTAAAGTGTTAGTGAATTCATTTATGAAACATAGCATGTCCAAAATTAGTAGATTTAATTTTTTTCTGCAAACATTGCAACAATTTCGCTTACTTAACCCTGGATGAATTACATTTAAAAAAGGTTACTTAAGGAGGGACAGTTTACTTTTACTAAACTCAGTAATTTTACGCAGTATGAGCATAATGGAAATTTTCAAGGGGCAGGCTTTCCTGCTCTGAATAAGAAGAGACTCAAAGAATGGCTCATTTATCATAAAACTTAATTATCTTGGGCCTGTTGTGGTTAAATTGAGAAAAACGAGCAATTCTTAACTAAAAACATTATTTGAATTTAATGATTAATAATCTTGATCTTTAATTACTATAAAATACAATAAGTTGACTCCAAATGATTATCAATGTATTAAAATTAAAATTATTAAATATAAAAATATCCTTATTTAATGATGAAGTACAAATTGAGGCGAAATAGTAATGCTGTATTTGCTTACTTACTGATTTTATTAAATTGTATGATGGTTCACGTGTGGTGTAGTGATAAGCATAGCAACTTACAATACTAAGGTCACGGGTTCGTGTCCCGCGGTGGCCTTAGGATTTTTTAAAGGGAGAACAAAAAAATCCAGAGCTATGCCGTCCCTCGGATAGGACATAAAATGGAGGCCCCAAGCCTGTACGATGTCACCTACTCGTTAAAGATCCATATCCTAATTATACCTGGATAGGCGAAATTTAGGACTCCCACTGTAGCATCGTCCGATTAGCCATATAGTTATTTGTATTCACTTTTAATTTTTAGTTTTATTTACGTCAGTTACTATTAGCTTTAAGTGTTATAAAGCGGCGTTCAACAAACAAACGTCCCGTGACGTTCAACTTTCTTTTGTGGTTTATTACATTAATTTTTTTTTTTCGGGCAATATTAAATGCTAAAATGGTTATTAAACATCTAACATGAGTAACAAAAGGTAATTATTTTTATATTCGTGTTATGTAGCCGTCTTTTTTACGTAGCCATAATATTACAATGATAGATGATTTTCTATTTTGGTTGAATTATTATTTGCATTTAATTATATCTATATGGTCTGTGTAATGCTAAAATGAACTAACATAATTAGAGAAAAATGAAGGTAAAGTTAAATTTCGTGAAATGGGGTTATGTTTTATCTTGACAATGATTCAATGAAAATATTTTTGGTATTCAATGTACTGTATTTACGTTGTATACTTGTGTCCTAATTTGCTATGTTCTCTTCAAATAGCTCAATTTACAATTCTATATACGGATATTTAAGATTCCGTCTTCTTTATAACAGTATAAATAAGTCTTAAAATCTGAAGCTTGCATGACACAGACACAGACACTGTTAGCCTCCCATCAACTCTCTATAAAGGCACATAGTAAGCTCATAGGGGCTTGAGTAAAAATCAGAAGCAACAAATCTAATTTTCTCTAAATATGTCAGTTAGTGAAACTCACCAAACCCAAGTACCAATGTTACAGAGAAAAAATATTTGGGGGGCTCCAGTTGATGAATATTCCCTCTCCAAATCTCAAATACTCTGCCTTTCCCCTTCCCCAACTCCCGCAAATATTAATCTTAGTTTAAAGCCCAATCCCGATCGGTGATGGGAAGTGTCCCTGCGGGAGTTGTTTCTTCTCCATCCTATCACGGCTTCCTTTCGGGCTTAATATTGTAAAGTCCCTTCATCCATCAGGAAAACTTTTTATTTACTTGAACAAGTGGTAAGAATAAAGATGAAAAGGAGCCTAAAAAAAAAAAAATGATTTTGCAAAACGGATACAATATACACAGATCAGAAGTATAAGGTTTAAAAACAATTATTTAATTAAATATCTAGTTTTTTATATACCAGATTATATATTAAACTTTTTTTTTATTGGTTAGTTGTATTTCATATATTATTACTCAAAATCCTGAAGACTAAAAATAAGTGATGCCAAGAGAGAATTGAGAGGATAAACATAACTCTTGCCCTCAAGTATTTTTTAACAATAAGAAAAAAATAACTCTGATACACTATGATATATGGCTCTTTACATGGACAAACGAATAACATGGACGGAAAAGAAAACAACTTAGTCAGCGATACAAACTCCTTTCTTATTTAGTTAGATAAACGTTCAAAATTATCTGTGACTAATAAGTCAAATGTTTGCAAAGTTCTAATTGAACCGCTTTGGACATTGAGTTATGAAGCAAAGAAGTCAAATCAACGATTCATACAAACAAGTCCCCTTTTAAGTCTGCAATGAGACTCATCACACTGTTACCGTGACTTTCATGACATTGTTCCTCCAAATGATAACCCACAAACTCAATCTCTACTTCCTACCATAAACCTTAACAATCCGCCAAGAAGATTGTTGAGGTGCTGGCCAAGAAATTTACAGTATTAAACATTGATATATTTTTATTTATTTTACATTTTGTCTTTGTTTTACCTTCCTGTCACTATCTTCGCTTATTAATGTAGTAGACAGAAAATTTAAAGGAATGCCAGAAGATGTATGTACTGGTACCTATGACTTAACAGAAAAAATTATACATTAGCTATTTTGATCTAAGTTAACCTCTTAAGCAAGAAATTGAAGCAAATATGAAGGGCGAAAGCCAAAAAACCCAGCTGAAATCGATAAAGAAAGAATTGATGACCTTAGACTATCTCCAGCTGCAAATAGCAGGTCGCATTATTTTGACAGGACACACCTCAATCACTTAGGAACCATCACCAATATTCCAAAAGTTTAATACAATTTTAAATATCACATATTCCAAGAATACTATATTTAAATTATAAGTTTGATTGGTTGATTTAAACAATCAAAAAGTGCTATGGCTCTATTTCGAACTGAGCTATTATTCAAGACCATTTCATATGTGGACTTGATTGAACTGTTTGTTGTGACTCGTAAAAAATATTGAAATAATGTTAATGAAGCCGAACTTAAGATTTAAGGTACATTCTCGATAATGATTTGAAGTAAATAATGTTTTCCTGTTTGTATAAGTTTTCCAAAATTTCATAAATAATTCAAGTGCAATCAAGAATACGAACCATTTTTTTCCTTCCTTAGTAAAAGCTTTCATTCTTCATTTCGTAATTATAAAAAGAATCCAAGAATGAAGGATATTAGCATTGAGCCAACAATAATCGAGCAAAACGATGATTGTGTAAGGGTAATCTCGCAGATTGGCGGTATGGGGAACCCACAGGCCTTTGTTTTTAACAATGCTTACATAACAAAGGAGAGTTATAAATTAATAATTACTAAACCAAGTAAGAGGAAAGGAAGTGACTTGCATCAATTCTGATTTTGCAGCATTACTATATCAAGCTTCCGCGTTCACGATTCGACGAGATTAAAACCCCCTTTTAATCATACTGAATCATTTCCAGCAAACAAGCAAAAACAAATATGGGCTCGGTCAGTACTGAATCCGACTCCCCTGGCGGGAGAATGAAGTGAAAATGATTTTATCTCGCTCCCCTCGGATGGTGAAGTTAGATTCATTTTTTCTATTCCGTTCTTTCAAATTTCAATTGTGTTCCAGAATCAATTGAGTTCCTGGAATTGAAATAAAACTGAACAGGATTTCATAGGCTGATAAAGGTCCTCATTATTGTCAACAAAAAGAACAGAAAAATATTTAGAAATTTATTTATGAATACAATATTGTTCAAGCGATTGTTTCTCATCTTTTCTTAACGCTTGTAGTACAATATTGAACTTCTTAAGATGAAAGCTATAGGCCCAATGTAACACAATACAACAACAAGTAAAAGAATTATGTAAAACTATTGGACTATTTTCTTCTATTGCAAGTTTTGGTTGTTTGAGTAAAATAAAGTTAATGGAAGGGGGAGGGATGTTTCAAAGTTCCCAAGAAATTGGTTGTTTAGGACCTAACTTAGACACAGCGCACAAACCAGGACCTAACTACGATAGAAGAATGACATTAAGCCAACATGTTACAATGAAACAAAAGGACGCTTAACAAAGGACTCAAACAACCTTATCCACATTGTTCCGAATCTTCTAAAACAAAACTGAAGCAGTAACTGAAGTCGCAGACAAACTTATTTAAGCCACATATATACTTAGTCCTCACAGGTATTCAGTTTAATTATAAAGACCACATTCAAAAAGTTGAAACTTTTCAATCGAAAATGTTAAGCCGAATAAGATCAGATCCTTCGATAAAAAACTACAAATAGTAATAGATACATAATTACCTAATCTTTATTCAAAAGTTCGTTCATAGTACACGAACACAACTTTTAAAAAAAATTACCCTTGCTGATATGCCTTTCAGGAGGTGGAAAGAGATGGAAGACAGAGTCCTCAATTATAATTCTAAATTACGGCTAATGACGTTTATAAAATGGGTAAAAAACATCAACAACAGTCTTTACACATATTCGTTATTGCTAAAAAACACGCCAACAAAACTCGTAAAAAATTTCAATCAAAATTGTAATGAGTAATTAAAAAAGCACCATGGTACATGAAAAACAAAACTCAACTACTTTTATTATTTTACCATATTTTTATAAATGAGAAAGTATATACCAGCAGTTTGCTAGAAAATATGGCTGACACCTGATACACCCGGAAGAGGTTGAAAAGACGCTAGATGAGAAATCATCTCATTTATAAATCAGTTTAATTGAAGCGAGGAATTACACGGGTGCTGTTGTGTAGTTCACCATGTCTGACATGTAGTTATGCCCTCCACGACCATCTCATTTTCCGATAATCATTAGTTTGCTAAAAGAGTCAAACAATTAAGAAAAAAAATTTACAGATCATAGGCCAGCTGAACCAGTAGCTCTACGATACCTTAGTTGATTCCATCTATCCATCAGCTTTTTAGATCACAGGAGGTCTCTTGTCTACTATTGAGACTTCCAGTTAGATTTTTGCTTCCAGCTACATGTCCAGCTCATCTTCTGACCATTCATTGATGCTTTACGTCCTCAATACATTTATTTTTGCAATCAAACATATTTATGGACAACTGCAGTTTACCGAAATAATGATTAATAGGACGAGCGAAAATTTATTATGTAAAATAAATGTATGAATTAAGGCTAGGCTAAAGGCGGTGAATTCTTGTTATTTTTCGGTTGCAAAATTACTTAGCTCACGCCTTCTATCCTGATATTTAAACATTATAATTTACAAAACTATAATTCTTCCAATGGTTCTTTGTGGATGTGAAACATGGCAGTTTAAAGTCTTTGAAAATAAAGAACTGCGTAGAATATTTGGGCCGAAGAAGAAGCCAAATTTAACTCAATTTATACGGCTACAGTTGCGCGTAGGTTAAAGTGACCGTGCAAAGTGCGAATGGCAAACGCCAGAGGAGTGGGCCTAGGCAAAGGTGAGTAGATTCGGTGGATGAAGGTGTATTGAGTTAAGAAGATTTATCAGAGTAAATATGGAAATATTCCATACATTCAAGAATTTTTGTAATATCTATCCAATAATACCAAATTAAGCATTGTCCACTAGAACAGTGGAAAAGTCAACTGCCAATATTATTAATGTTAACGTGATTGAATAATGAAACATGCAAAAAGCTTGGGTAGGGTGCTATTGGCATGATGTAATAATAGATGTACATATCCCTATGTTCTCTGAACGTCAATGGGAATTTAATATATCCAGTAACAATGAAAATACCCAATAACAAACTTATAGACTGATTTTTTAGGAATAAACGTTGAAGAATCTTTCATCTCAGAACAATTCTTTACAACATTGTGGAATCGATTATCAGGTATTATTCAACCTTAGTATTATTCACCATAAAAAAACTACATAAGAATTAAAGTGGTTGCAGATTTATACACATAAAAAAAATATATTCAAATTCTAATCTAACCAAACTAACTTAATTAATTCGGTAATTACAGTATTGAAAGGATATCATATTTTTGTGATATTATTATTAAATTAAACATGTACGTCAATCATAAATCCTTCATTACTATATTTTTCCTGTAGTGTTCGGACTTTTGCGGTTTTTCTTTCCGTTCCAATTTTTCCTTTCACTTACCTATATATGGAATATATAGTAAGTGGAAGTATTGCGATCGTGAAAAATTTCGACTTCCGGTTTTCAACGGAAATAGACGTTTTGGGACCCCCTGAGTCGAAATAACCAAGTCCCGCGAAATGGTCTGTGTGTGTGTGTGTGTGTGTCTGTGTGTGTGTCTGTGTGTGTGTGTGTGTGTGTGTGTGTGTGTGAACAGACTATCTCAAAAACTATAAACCGTGGGAACGTGAAATTAGGTATTTAGTGTAGGTATATGCCCGTGATGTGACAGCAAAAATTTCATCAAAATAGCTCAAAGGGAGGGGGTACTTTATTTAATAACTTTTTACGTTTTTTTCGATTTTCTCAAAAACGGCGTCAACGATTTTGATTAAACTGAGTATTTGATCTATTTATATGCCCGAGATATGACTGTAAAAATTTCATCAAAATTGATTAACCGGAGGGGGGACTTTACTTAATAAATTTTGTATCATTTTCAGGTGTTTTTTTTATTTACTCAAAAACGGCTCTAACGATTTTGATTAAACTGAGTATTTAATCTATTTATATGCCCGAGATATGACTGTAAAAATTTCATCAAAATTGATTAACCGGAGGGGGGACTTTACTTAATAAATTTTGTATCATTTTCACGTGTTTTTTTTTTTATTTACTCAAAAACGGTTTTAACGATTTTGATCAAACTTGGTATTTGATGTATTTATATGCCAAAGATGTGATAACCAAAATTCCATCACAATTGATCAACCGGAGGGGGGAATTTACTTAATAAATTTTGTATCATTTTCAGGTGTTTTTTTTATTTACTCAAAAACGGTTCTAACGATTTTGATTAAACTGAGTATTTGATCTATTTATATGCCCGAGATATGACTGTAAAAATTTCATCAAAATTGATTAACCGGAGGGGGGACTTTACTTAATAAATTTTGTATCATTTTCATGTGTTTTTTTTATTTACTCAAAAACTGCTTTAACGATTAACAAAAATAAGATATGAATGTAGAAAAATGTGACTTTGGGAAATGATATTTAGCAAAACACGTCAATTTCTAATCTAAGTAAGTTGGTAAGTGAAAGTTGTGTGTTGCGCGCACGCACCAGATTTTTATTTTTAAGGCGTTACGTCCCAGAATAAATTTTTTATCCTATTTCTATTCTAAACTTATTTAGTTCCCTTTTTCTGTAACTCTGTTACATTCTAAGGAGGTTTAGTAATGATTAGCTACACTTAAACGAGTAGGTATATACAATGGCTAGTTACGAATAATAGAACACATGAATGAGTTAAACCTTCATAAGCGAAATCAGCAAATTTCCATTTTAATTACGAAACCTATCAAGAAAGGGGGTGGTCGAGTAGCCTAATGTAGGAACAATTAGTAAGATAAAAGTTATTTGTGTAAATAAATTCGAAGCCTAGCATTAAGCCTCTCGTAAGGAATGTAATTTCAAAGGGGGTTAATTCAGTCTCAATTGAAAATGTATGCAAATTTTCTTGTTGAGTAATTCGTTAGTTTTACGTAGTCTATTATCTCGAAGCTCGTCGCTCCTTATAAATTTATACTTGTCTTGGCTGTCTTGTTATTTCGAAAGTTGAATTCATCCAGCCGCTCAAAGACATGAATATTTTTGTTTATCTGAGATATATTTCAAATTTTTGCTGTGAAACTCCAACTTGTTAAATTAAATTTATTTAATACTAGGAAATATAGAGACAAAGATGGGCTATCTTAATATATTCACATGTTGTACTATAATAATTGGTTGGTTAATCTGAGACGAATTTTTAACACAAAAGAAAAAGAGGAATATAGAGCAAAAGTAAATTCAATTTAAGATCGTGAACGCAACCACAAGAACAAATACACACACAAGAGCAGATCCAAGGAGGTCATTGGATTCATGATCCACCCCACCAAATATTTTAACTATTTATTTATTTTTTGCATTTTTAAGGAATAACGCAATTACATAGTTACTAAATCATAAAGGTAACATTTTTTTCGTTCAGTTCCTGATGAAAAAAAAAGAAAAAAAAAATGCAACGAAAGGCAAAAATGAAAGGCAACGCATGAGAGTGAGGGCCGGAGGGTCGTGACCCCCATTCTAAATTTTGTACTGAATACGTTTCTGAACACACACCTACAGCTTTGTTTATGCGTACTAAAAATCTAATGCATATGTATATGGATGTACAACAAGAAGATTCTCGATTTTTCTATAAAACAAATTAGGTAACTTATACATTCATCAACAATTTTTTAATATGAATCTACTCTGATTAATTGAGATTTAAATAATATTAATGCCTGTTCCTGACTGAACTCGAAATTTAGTCCATTTTTACAAACTTTATAATTTGTTTTCCATTTGTTCGAGTTATTTAAAAGATGTAAGAAATATTATAACACCAAAACTATCAACTTACCTTTTCTTGGATGGCCCTGATTTCCACCTTCCCCGCAAGTATCATATACCAACTGGTCCCAATATCACCTTGCCGGAAAACTGGAAAATGAAAAGAACGTTTTTACACTCTTACTATAAAAAACAAGGTTTTAACAATAAAGAACACAAAATATGTACTTACTTATGGTGAAACAGAAATTTCCAGATGGGATAATCATAATATAATTATTTATACGGTATTTAGCTATAAACTGCGGCTGAAAATAGTCAAGCAGAAGGTTTTTATCATACACTTTGAAAAAAAGATTACGAGGATTTTTATAACATTAAGAATTATTGACCTAATGCAAATATCTTACATATTACCTACTTTTCTGGGATTTAAACTTAATTTTGTTTTTGTATCTAATTTTTAAAAATAAATTTTTAGGAAGATGATTTATCATGAATTCATGATCCACACCTCGAATAGCGGAAGCCAAAATGAGAGGCATAACTGAAAATAAAAATAATAATATTCTGTTGTAACAAAAAATCTATGGTGAAATAGGTATTTTTTCATTTATCCTAACAATAGGAAAGTTAACGGCGAAGCTTCTATCCTCTTGAGTCTTCTATCCTTCTTCTTCTATCTTCTATCATAAGTTTTAATTTATCCTTTGTAAAAAACTTTAATCTAAACTAGTTATGGAGCGACTATTTTACACACAGCTTTTTATTTTAAAATATTGCGAAATTTTTTTTTTCCATGAGATTATAAGGTGACTTAACCTAAATTTTCAGTAAAAGAATAACCACGAAAAAATGTATTTATTTTCACATTCGCACCCCTCTTTCCATTTAAAAAACTAGAACAACTAAAAATAATTGAGATCTATTTCCATAATCCTGATTGAATTGAAATATAGGTCACGGCAAGTTTATCGTTTGGGGAGGCGAGGATAAATTGTATTCAAATCCCAGTTAGGGAACCTGGGATTACTGATCCAGATTAGAGAATTGTATTCACAACAACTGACCGCACAACATTTGTTCGTGTCAGTTCGTAGTAAATGTTAAGCCCTGACTCAAGAGGATAGAAGGTTTCCTGTTAACTTTCCTATAGATTAATTGTTAACTTAAAGTGTCAATTAATATATTAAAGGTTTAATATAAGCTATTGTTTCAAGAAAACAATTAATTAAATAGAAGTTTTCGGTGAATTTTATATCGTTCTTTAAATAATCATCGCATTATTATTATTATTTTTTCATTGTTTTATGTGGGTTTATAGGATTAATTAGTTACTGAAATGGAAACGTTCAGTATAATAACTCACAACCAGAAAAAATCGACATTAGCCTCTTCAGAATCAAGCGACCGAATTAATAGAGGAGAAACGTCCTGAATTTGCATCCGTGCACGAGCCTAATCCTTATCCATAACTTCAAACAAAAAAAGAGAACACTGGAAAACAAGCAGCAGAGCTGACCGAAAGGTATTCATAGTGAACGCTTTTCCCTTAACCTATTTGTCTATTTTTCGTCACAGCAGTTCAGCACCGATCCTCTAACTGGAGTATGTTAATAGATTTATTGGCTAAATATCTATTGAATATCAATAGATTCGTTGGCTAACTACCTATTGAATATCAATAGATTTGTTGGCTAACGTCATTATTCCTTGGCTTGGAGAATTCCTCTTGTGTACGAATTATCCATTGTCCTTTTCGAATATCGAGGGCATATTTTCTGCGGAGAATCCTTCTCTCTTATTAAGTACTTAATACAACGGAGGTAAGTAATTATGACCTCCTCATACAGCATGAACATGGTCCTACGAGACTGTAATCAATAGTTTAATAATATTCGCATCTACAAACGGCGGCTGTCCTAGATTTTTTTTTTCCTCTGACATTTTATTGCTTTCAGGGTGTGGCCAACTATTGTGACTCTTTCTCTTCTTTGCCGCGGTTTTCCTGTTCTCTTAACAGGTAGAGAGACAGCCTGCATGTCTGCATCAATAATGTTTACCGCAGGACTTCTATTATTAGTGACTTTACTTCACAGTTCTTTGTTGGAACGCGTATCACCTTTGATAGAAGTATTTAAAAATATTCTTTTGATACTATCAACATTGACGGATTAAATTTTTTTCAGATATCACATTTTATCGCTATAGTTAACACGCTTCTGAGTTTTCTTATTTATGATGCAAGCTCCAAATTATTCCTTTCATTTTCATTGTACATTATGATATATGAGCCCAGACCCGTCACCTCGCATCTTTTCCATATAATTTCTTCAGGTAAAATATCTTAATATTTGAGAAAAGCAACACCTAACCAGTCTGGATTCCTATTTACTTCAGTCTGCTCCATTCCTCTCACATTTCACGCATCTAGCTAACATAAAACATTTACGTTCAACTCTCCTTTTGTTCAGGCAAGTTAGGTTTTAATAATAAAAACCTTTCGCTTCCCTGGTGAAGAAAGTATGGCCGGTGCTCGATGCTCTTAGTTTTGTTGGTTAATGTATTAAAGTTTTATATAATAAAAGAATAGCATGAAAGATATTTAACATAAAGTTTACCTTTGTAATTTAGAAAATGATAGCATAATACAAAAGGAGAAATAAAGAAAATTCTCTGATATTTTAGAGCTTAAACAATAATTTATTAAATAAGAATGAAACTTAAATGATTGAATGAAAATGAAAGACAACTTATAAACTATTATAGATAAAAATATGTTTTAATCGAATGGCCATTGATGAACTATAGAGTAGAATAACAAACAAATGATTAATAACTATAATACAAAGATATATATATAATAACTGAATTCAGCAATTTGATTTAATGTTAAAAGGTAAAGTTCAATGTTCAGAAAATGTTATTTAAATTTGAAGATTAAACACGATGTAATGTTCATACATTATTAAAAAAAATAATGATGGAAGTATTTTTCTTTAAAGGTCCATCCCGCTGGGAACTTAATCTACCTCTTCGCTCGTCTTCTAAAATAACGCCTGCAAATGTGCACAATACACCACTGAACACCCTGGGTGAACGAGAATGTAATAAATGTTTTTAAAAAATGTTTTAAGCGTGAGGAGTAATGCGTACTCGGCTGGCGAGAATCAGAACAGCTGACTCACTTGGTGAAGCGTCTTTTGTTTGTCTCAGGGCGTCTTCGACCAATCAAAAACGCCCACGCATAACACTAAATGAATGCTGATTTGGTGACTAATATAGATGATTACGACATATTTAATTAATTTAAATAAATATTAATTGTACATTAACGAAAATAAAATAATAAAATGATAATTGTTTTGAAAATGATGAATTAAATATTAAACTAAACAATTATATAAAATGACAAATGGGTTCCCTGAACACCTTTGTATCTCCCAAAAGACAGTCCAGCTCTCATCTCGCACATTCCACAGCGGTTTTTCTCACACTACATCGCTTACCTTGCGCCAATCGCTGTGGCATCGGTCCCCGGGGTCCGATGCCTTACATTCCCTTCTTAACAGCCGATTTTCACATTAAAATGTCCAAAAGTCCGAACACAGAATTTAGTCGATTTTTAATGAGATAATTGCATTTTAGTGTAGAAAACGTGGCTAACAGTTGAAATTCTGTTGTTTTTTAGAATCGGACTCCGAGGACTGAATTTCGGTAAAGAATGGGGTAAATCCTGTATCAGCCTGTCCTTCGCCTATTATCTCTAGTTCCAATCTTACCCAAGAGATAATGCCCTTGAGACGCTCATTTAATTCCTTTTTAATCAAATGATAACGCTTTCGTCAAAGCATTCCCATTAGACCTCGACGCCCGATATCGTCTGTGGCTCATCCCAGCAGTCGGACCTCGGGGACCGATACCGTTCAATTCAAGATAAACCTAAAATACGCCGCCGCACCTAACATGTTAATTTTGTATATCATTTTACGAAAATGGTATAATTATAATTGGTTGAAACGGATTAAATTTCTAAAGGCCTAGGCGTGGCGAAAAAATGCCTTTTTCTGTTTAATAATTTTTTTCTGCCAACCTACAAATCCTTTATCAACATAAATACTATCCCTGAGCCTATAAAGAATAGGGCCTACGAGAGAAAGGAATAAATAATGCTATTCCTACTTACTGAGAACTGGAAGGGGGGCGGCCAGTAATGAAATATCTTCTTCCTTCTCCCCTCCCCCCGCTCACAGCCCCCTTTTCCTTGGTGGCTAAATGAATAAATATTGTCTTAGAGGATCTCGGTCTTCAAGCCTCTTTCTTTATCTACTTCTTTTATTTTAATTTTGTCTTCCCCACGGCTCTCCGGTCAATTTAGCGTTGCATAATTCATAATCGTTTCACTATTATTTTGCAGTTAACAATTTTAAGCAAAGAATAAAGTAAATTTTTCTTTTTGTAGCAATATATAATTTAGTAGGAAGATTTTACGTTTGTTTAATAATAAATTATTAAATAACAGGACTATAATATAAGCTATGAGCTAATATATAAGAATGTATAATAGCAATTTTCAAAAAAATGTGACATGGTTATAGTTTTATATTATTTAAATACAAGACGTTCAATCATAAGATTCAGAAATATATGTTTTGAGAATGCGGACACAACCCCGAAACGAAGTTATGTTATAAGAAAATAAAGAAAAATAATAAGGAAGATACAATACTAATAATTCATCATTAAAAAAAAAAACAAAAAAAAAAAAAACACCGATTATGAACAAAATTGGAATTATATTCGAAACTAAGTGAAATGTTTGTTATTGGCAATTGCGTTTTAAATACACACTGAAGAAGATACTAGTAGAAAAGCAAAAGCATTTACTTTTAATATTGGTAATATTATGAACATAGTTTCCTCCTCCAAATCCTAGGTATACAGTCACGTTTTTACGCAACTATATTCCACGAGTGTGTGTATTATAATAGGTCATTTTTTATTCCTCTATCTATTATTATTAGTTGACATGGAGACTAAGGATCAGAAATATACAAAAATAATAATCTACTAATCTGCGAATTAAAATCCTATAACCGCATATGAATAGGGCACTAATAGAATTTAAGATCAGCGGTAATAGTTTAAATTAACATTATAATTAGAATTATATACCGCAGAGGCAAACTAATTTTTTTTTTAAATAACAATAAATGGATAAGGCAGATGACAATATGAATAAATTAAGGAATGATGTTGTTAAGTGATGACAAGTTTTTTAATTTCATTTTTTACAGTTACACACCAAGTGTATATAAGTGTAATAAATCAAAAATCGTATTTTTTTTTTTTTACAAGGTTCATTATATTTCTAGCTAACTAAACAACACATTAATGATAGAAAAAATAATTTATTGAGGTATAAGATGTAAATAGAGACATACATATAACATTTACGAACTTAAAAAAATAAACACCTAACATTACTAATAAAACATTACTGATAAACCAAACATCATAATTACTAGACTGTAAAAACGACTGCCATTTTCTCTTAACATTAAGTATGTATTAATATACATAAATATTTTTAATGTTCGGATTTAGGTGGTAAACTATATACTAACTCGCTTAGGAGTTGCATCACAATTATAGCATTTTTGTCTATGATTCGTGTCATTTGAAATGTTACACACACTACCATCGAACATAGTGAAAATCATTTGGTGTGCTATTCCTTAAGTACCAAGGTCTACTCGCACTTCACTTGGGATTAGATTCGCAATTGCTAGGTCCAAAACCACAATATCACCGTAAAGAGCAGCCAGAAGCAGAAAAACTAGGTATCAAAATAAATAAGAAGAAATGTACTATTTATGTTTAAAGTATGGAAAAACCGTTATTTTACGTTTTTTAGAAAATCATTTCCAAAATTTAAAAAATGATAAAAATTTCTGATGCAATATTATACCCATTTTTGGTCAAGATTAGTCAATGGACAATATACTTAAGACTGGCACTTTAACAGGCGAAAAGAGGAATTAAAAGGTTTAAGTAATAATATGTTAATAGCCAAAGTAAATATGTACTAACCCAAGCAGTTTTATACTTAGTATTTTTATCAACAATTCAAGTTTTCTAAGATTCTAAATTTTATATTAGCCTTGAGAAAAAATATTTTCAAACTTAATTTTTCTGATTTTTGTTCAATGCTCGTGACACTGCACCAGTCCAATAATAATCGCCCAAATAAAAATAGAGTATATTTAATGTCTAGTAGCTTTGTGCGTTTAGACCAACGGAACTTTAATATGCACTCATGGTATAAAACTTTATCAGATAGAAGTGTCGATTGCCGAAGTAGATTATAAAATCGCCAGACACATAATTTAAATTAATTTCCTTTCTTGAGGAATTCCAGGAATGAGAGAAAATATATTATTTACTTAGTTACCGGAGAGCAGTTTCGCTTGTTAGATTATTTTATAATAAGTGATATAAAGATATTAATATTAATTTATTCAAGAATTTATTTTTATCATTATTATTATTTATTTATTTTATTACATTTGATACAGCTCGGAACAAACTTAATGAAACCATTTTGCTATAGTAATGCACGAATTATCCAGATCCATCAAGCCTCAAGATTACTTCGTGGACGACTAAAGTCAATGATAATAGGCGCTATTATTATCCACAATGATGATATAATACTACTACAGCACATGTTCATATTGCTCCTAAATTCTCCCTCGATAAAAGCATATTAGTCTTTCCATATGTCGGACAAAGCGCTCAAGCGATGTCAAACCCGCTTCAACGTAAAATGACGCATCATATTCCCTTTGTGGACGGACGATAAAATATTTCCTCTGCAAATACAGAAGTGTTTATTGGGGGGCTCGCTTGGTTGATTTGGTACCCCTGTTTGAATAGGAAATGACGGCATCGAGGGGTGGAGGGTGAAAACTCATTTGAATATGAAAATTCATTTCAGGTAAGCTTTGTAAATCAGTACCTGACTGGTATAAAATGAATAATGGGATTGAATTTCAGTCAGCGATAGTATGATGTATTCGACCAGATAAAGTATTGATGTACATTGCTTATAAAAATAAAAAATGGATTCTTAAAGCGAATTCCAATTGCAGTAAAACCAGAGATAAGGTGAAGAAAGAAACACTAGGACCTTTCGCAGTCACGTTCATCCAATCACTTGTGGAATCCTGAGTCTTGTTCATTATCTTATTATTTATAAATTTCATTTACGTATACTTTAGATAGTCATGGTTTACGATTACATATCGCAATTAAGTGACTATCTGTAAATATGTATAGTTAAAAAAAAATTATGAGACTAAAAGAGCAAGAGCTTGATTCGGGAGGAGAGGTCTCTCATCCACTACCTTTTTAGCCACAGTTTAGAATTAACTTGTTTATTATGTTCGTTTGATGTACTGTGAAAACATTATTAGACATTATTTTTATGTTGGTCGAAAACGGTATGTAGAACGATGCATACTAACCTTAGAATTGCAGATCGAAAATATTGTATTTTAATTTTCGTAAGTGCCTCTTTTTTATCAGCATAAATCTCTAAGTCGTGAGTTGGGTTTGGGACTAGAGCAGGCTTAAGGTTTAAATATAACTAAGTTCAACAAGATTAGCTTATTATTATGAAATTATGCATAAATTATAGATACAAATTGTAGATTCGTTTACTTATATAGACAAGATTTAAGTCTATAATTTAAAAGTATGTTTACATCCTTAAAAAAAAAAAAAGGAAAATCAATGTTCAAGGACAACAAAAAATGCAAACTTTTTTTCCCTTTATGTTTGCTCGTGTACTGGACCGTGGTGGATTTGTACTAACATTGCAAGGCAATTTCCATGAAAGATGTCGGGTCAGTTATTGAATTACTGAAGGTTGGTTGGGGGCCCTTAAATTCCCTAGGCCCAAATGCGAATCGACTTTAGGGTTGTATTTTAGAGATGAAATACATCAAAACGTTTTACTTTAAATTTACACAATGGTTATATACAAATTTTTGTAAGATATAAACTGATAAATAAATAAATGAGAAAAAAGAATTTAAAAAATGTGGTGCGATGCGCGCAACTTTCATACCCTTTCATTTACCAACTTATTTTAGAAATTGACGTGTTATGATAAATATGTACCTAAATACCATTTCTCACATTCACACAATTTTTCCACATTCATTTAAGTAGTTAATTTTGTTTTTATTTGCTCTCTAATGTTCACTAAAATGTGTTATTATAATGTGTTGTTGTTTTATTTATTTTTTTTTTTTTTCCGAATCCTATACAAACAGATGCTCCCTTTTTATGTATAGTTCTAAAATGTTTTATTGTATCATATAATACATACACAAGTTTTTACTTGTGATAATTCGGTAATGCAAGCATTATAATATAAATTATATTATAATTCTCTATTTAGTAGTTGAAAAATTCATTTAGTAATCATGGAAACAAATAATTTACATTAACTATGGATGTTCAAAACACGTTGACGACCTATGTTCCAAACATATATAACCATGGACAGAACGTCTTTAATTATAAACAATCGCCTGTCATTAAAAGCTTACTTACGCATGTGGGCTCTACGTATTTTATTAGTTTTCGGAATATCATTCTTTATATTTTCTACTGTATATCTTTATTTGATTTTTTTCACATTTCATATTTAGCCATTTCTCAATTTTAGGCATAACGAGACACAGTTAATTTCTCCATATAAACAAAAACAAAGGTACTTTATAGTTATATAATCCTAATAATTGTTATTTCATTGAAATTCATTATTTATTATTATTTTTTGATTAATTAAAAAATTAGGCATTTAAATTAACCAAAAAAATTAGTCAATTAAATTAACCAATTATTATTTGAGAACAAATAATAACCCATCACACGGACTGAAAAAAAAAAAAAAACGAGAATAATCTAGAAAATAACAAAAGTTTCATAGTCAACCTATCTCGATTAAATTAAATAACTTAAGTAAAGAGTTAAATTTCTAAACAATTTCGATGGAAGAGAAAAGATTTAAACATTGAAATATCTGAAGAAATATAGAATTAATAAGATAATTAGTTTAACAAAGAGATAAACTAAACATACTGCCTTGAAATAAAATTTGAAAACATATATAAACTAATAAATAAATGATACGATTTTCGAAAAGAAAAACATCCTTAAAGAAGCGACTAAAACAGTCTGCACGACCGCCAACGCGATATGCACGACCCGCCAAACACGAAGGATGTTTGAAACAGTATACGTCTAGAAGTGCGGCGTTATAAGAAAATAAGCTAAAACATTAGTCTCACTTAGAATTTCCATAATTGAATGAATATTAAAATTAGAAGAATTAGAATATAAGAAATAAGTAGTACTTTTTAAAATTTTGCATTTTCAAGCTTCCGAATTTTATTCAGATTAAATGAAAAATTGCCATAATTTTACCTTTACTTTACTTTTCCCACTTGTTTCTAAAACTATAAAAATAGGCATAAGAACAAAAATATATACATATTCGTGCTCATAAAACTTGTGTGGACTTAATCTTCATAAATATACGGTACAGCAAAAAAGACTTCAACCCTTACAATATAAAAAATTATTACAACTCTAAACAAAATTACCATAGCTCATAAATAACAAAACGCTCCATATCGACTTATATATGCAAAAAGTACACCAATATTTAAAGACTCGTCACGAATTGGCCATAATACTATTTTAACCGGCTAATAAGAGAAATGGCAGCAGCAGACATGCCAAAAAAAAAAAGGAGAAAACCAGGGAAGAGGTACTGCTGAGCTCCATCTCTATCCTAACAAATCATAATTCTTGAAGATTAGCATGCAATCAATTTTATTTGATTTTCAAAGTTTCGTTGACAGGCGAAAATTGAAATAAGAGACATAAAATAATATTTACTTATAATGTAATTACAGTTGTGATTCGAGAGATAACAATTAATTCAAAATACCGTCTACTCTTACCGGTTTGTCGTTAAAACACTTAATACAGGATAAATGTTTACACTGTGCGAACCTCACCCTCACGAACACCGTTCGGCTACGCTAAATAAGTCACGAACACGACCAGGTACTTTATCTGTTCGCCTGTGTATTGGGGGTAGTGCTAGTGTCACTTTTGAGTTAGTTAAAGTAAGCTTCTAGACTTTTTTTTATCCTTTTTTTGACGCTGCTTTTATCCATAATAAGTTAAAGAAAAAGTCATTACAGCCGCTAGTTCCAAGTCAGCCGTCTGTAATAAAGATTGTATAAGGTGCCTAGGTGCGGTCAGACATTATTGTTCGATCAATTTCACGTTTCAGTATAAAACTGTTCGTAGTACACAGGTACGGCGAGTTTCGGGGATTATTTCTTCGAGGTTGAGGTTTGCACAGTGAAGGCACCTTATGGAATTAATAATATTTTTACTATACACACAGGATAGTTAAAATCTCTATGATTAGAAGCACTCTCAGCCATTATATTACAAATTTTTGATATATATATCCTTTTAGTTGCAGCACAGATGTTTTATGTACCACTTCAACCAATGGAGGGTTATGAGTCAAGTATTTTATAAGCCAGTACGATTTCCGAGTGAAATGGTATGGTTCCGTTTTCATCAAATAAAATGGAATACCGACCCCGGCATTTTATTTATTTTTATGTCCTCCCTTCCTTGCCTTTTGGAAACACGGGTTTTGCGTAACTTTCGTAGACTACAATGAACATCATCATTGTTGGCTCAACCCCTAATAGGACTACTGCCATCCCCATAAAAATATAATAAAGCATATTAGTATAGTGGCTGGTTGTCAATAAGCTATCCCGCTCCTACAAAGTAACAATGTTGATAAGGGTCAGGTATATAGATCGCAAGAAAAATCTTTTTGTCGTTAAAATGAGGGATGTGTAATGATTTTATGATGACGGGATTGCAGATGGTGTAGCAAATAGAAAAAATAAAAACATAAACTAAAGAACTCGGGATTTTTGAAACGGAAACGATTTCACTTGGACCGCCATGAGGAGCTAACCAGAAGAAGCCAACCGATGCTTAACTGCGGGACTTGAAGAGAGGACCGTGGCCTAACTCCATTAGCTGCAACTTCGTTGTCTTTATTGGATTTGCGAGCATGGTCGTCCCATCCCTCTTCCATCCCTCTTCCTAACAGCTTTATTTATACAGTCTGCCGGGCTAACGTCTTTAGAGTCAGCATTAGGCTGCTCGCCAAAGTGTCCAAGAGGAGCACCAATTGTTCTCTAAAGAGACCGCCTTGCCAAAAGAGAATGGGGAAGACGAAAGGAAAGCGTTCTTAAATTTATAACAGTTACTAGTGAACCCGTACGAATAATTTTGCAATGAACATTAGTCATCGATCAAATGGTAAAATTTATAGTTGAAAATATATTAAGGGATATACTGGGTGCCCCAGACCTAGTGTAAAAAAAAATTGGGTAATACTGCATGCTAAATGGGGTAGAATGGCGCAGAAACGAGTTTCCTATCTCAATCTGTTGAGGAGATAGAATTTTTTTTGTTTTTATTTTTGAAATCTTACTTTTTTCTTAAAAATGGCAGTTTTCTCTACTTCGATTTAGCGTAGAAACAAAAACAATGATATTTTCTTAATCAGCATTAAATTTCCTAAAAGATGAGTTAGGTTTCGTGGGACTTTTAACCCTGGGACTTTTAACGCTATAAACACAAAACATTTATTAAAACTTAAATTTTTAATAGTTTTTGAAAATTCCTTACTCCCCACTGGAGCACCGTAGAAACTGTTAAATTTAAGAAAACTGCGGAATTTAGTTCGCTTTTTATTGGTGTAACCCATAATACAACTGCACTTCACCTTTTGAGTCTAAAAGAAGTTTTTCTGATGAAAAACACGCTAGAGATGTCACTGCTGGGGCAATGAGGAAGCGCGCGCGCTAGAGCCTGCATCCAAAGTAATGGATGCCGAACTTCCCATAGTTAGAGTTAGTTTTACTTTTTTAAGACTAGAAAGAACAATGTATGAATCCTAGATAATATAAAAAATGTAATAATAATCTAAAATTAAAAAAAAAAATGTTTAAGACAAGCCTGCATCCAAAGTAATGGATGACATTTTGAACACGCGCTGCAATAATCCATTTTGTATGGTTCTACAATAATAATATTATTTTTTATCTTTAACGTGTTTTATGTAGGATTTTTCAAATTTTAGTAGAAGAGAAGAAAAAGGTTTAATTTTTTTTATGGAAGTATTTTTAAAATTTAAACTAAGCAGTTTTTTTTTAATTTTAGAATATTATTACCCTTTTTATATTATTTAGAATTCATACATTGTTCTTTCTAGTCTTAAAAAGTAAAACTAACTCTAACTCATGGGAAGTTCGGCATCCATTACTTTGGATGCAGGCTCTAGCGCGCTTCCTCATTGCCCCAGCAGTAACATCTCTAGCGTGTTTTTCATAAGAAAAACTTCTTTTAGACTCAAAAGGTGAAGTGCATTGTATCATGGGTTACACCACTAAAAAGCTAACTAAATTCCGCAGTTTTTAGGAAATTTGACAGCTTCTTGGATGCTCCAGTGGGCAGTGAGGAATTTTCAAAAACTATTAAAAATTTAAGTTTTAATAAATGTTTTGTGTTTAGAGCGTTAAAAGTCCCACTGAAAGTAGATTTAAAATAACGAAACCTAACTCATATTTTAGGATATTTAATGCTGATTATGAAAATATCATCGTTTTTGTTTTTACACTAAATCAAAGTATAGAAAACTGCCATTTTTAAGAAAAAAGTAAGATTTCAAAAATAAAAACAAAAAAAATTCTATCTCCTCAAAAGATTGAGATCGGAAACTCGTTTCTGCGCCATTCTACTCCGTTTAGCATGCAGTATTACCCAATTTTTCTTTTTACAGTAGGTCTGGGACACCCAGTATACACAGTTTTTTTTTTACTTTTTGGATCTATTAATTTTAAATAAAAAAAATTTACAAAATGATTCTACCATTAGTTCAATTTCCTCAATCGTTGGTGGCAAATAATTGATAAACATTTCCGGATATTTGAAAGTTGGCTCAATATATAATCAGGGGACACATGTTCAAGTGCGGTGGTCAAAATACTTTATAAATGGTGCATGAATATCTTTTATATTTCATTATAGTTATTACATATTGTAAAATAACAATCTCATTTTATTGTAGCCGACGTTTCCACTCAGCAATGGGTCTTCTTAAAGGATAAATGAACAAGATATCAAAATGAGGATCGCATTTATGATTTAATACTCATCGTGAAATTAACGCCTAATATAAAATTTAAACTGGTTGTAAATATAAACTGATATAGAACTAACAACTAGTCGCAAACAATAATTATTATAAGTACATTTTAACAAATCGAGGAATTAATAAGAAACATAACTATATAGTACAAAATTTTCTAGTTATAGAGGCTGCTGAGTACTGAGGACAAAGAAAACTTGTTGAGCCAGAACAATCCAAACGATTGTTATCTTTAATTTATAGAACTTAGTTCAACTATTAGCGAGGTATAATCGAGCTGGGAACTTAAACGCTCTCTAAACAAGATCAAAGTGACCTCAAAAGCGTTCCCTTCATTCCTGCTAGCTTCAGATTATACCAACAATGTCGGTTTTACCTTTAGAACTGCACTGCTAAACAATGATAACGTTATTAATAAATATATAATTAGTCGGCTTAAAGTTTATTTATGAAATATTATTATACAAAGTCTCTAAAAATTAAACCTTAAAAAATCAATAATATAAGACACTAAGTGTAAGAGAACATCTGTAAAAAAGAATGCTTCACTCTAGAGTCTGGTCTATCATTCATTTTTTAACCAACTTCTATAGAGGAGGTTACTCAGTTCGATATGTATGTTCCTTTTTTTTTTTTCTATGAATGTTCATCGATTACTCCTAGATGATGGACCAATTACAACGAAACCTTTTGCATCTTGAATTTTCCCAAGGTGGTCCCATTAAAACCTTTTTTGGGTTCTTAATTTATTTTAAGGTATAGTATTTATTAGAAGGTATCGGTAACTCACTTAGATATTAATATCATTTAGCAATATTTTATGGCTAATAAAAAAAAAGAACAAGAAACAAGACACACAAATGATTAACTTGTCGTAATTCAGAAATAGTAATATTTTGGTTCATAAAATATTAATTAAATAAAAGTTAATACTATTTTGTCTAGATTTAGAGATAACCGACCTAACAAGATTTTTAAAGAGATGAATACCTCACTAGACTATTTTACTCTCGCAAATTATTCCAAATACTCGGAATCTATGATAGCGACATTTATTTTATCTAGGCACCATAATGCATATATTTGTCAAAGGAATCGTTATTTGTCAGAACTAACAAATCACAACAATTACACTAGCGGAGGACTTATGCCAGAGCTAAGCAGCAAGGAGAGAGAGATAAGCATTATAAATAGCTGTTGGGGGAGGTGCTCCGGATGGATCAACACAAGCCGCAACCTGCCAACCCTGGCTTCCGCTCAACCACAAACGGCTTACCCTATCTAGATTAACTTTATTCTTGATAAATAGCGATTTCATTTGGATGTCACTAAAGAGGAAATAACGTTAAGTCGTCTGTTCAAAATAAAGGGCCATAAGATAAACTCTAATATTTGGAGCAACAAAATTACTATACAGAAACCTACTGTTTACATACACTAAAAGGTGAGAGAAGCGCTGGGATTTTCGGTAGTTCTGCTCTTTCCTGCACTGGAAGGGTGCCAAGACAAACATGCCTGACTCGGAAATCGCCAGCTAGATAGTTAATAGTGTATATTAGCTCATTTGCGTTTATTATGTTACTTTTACTTCGTTAACCTTTGTTCTAAATTTTTTCATGAAGTAGTTGTATTCAGCCAGAACTGTTAATAATTACCTTAAATGAGACAAAGTGTGATGTTTGATCGTTTGATTTGAGACTTTGATCTCGTTTAATTTATTGAAAATTCAAAAACCAGAACTGAACATTCCCGCTGTACTTGTTCCCAATTTTCCGGTCTACATATCAACTGCCCACCGAACCGCAGCTTTCAAAAGCACTTTCATTATCCCATCCTCATCCCTGTGGAATTGCACTACCCCTTTTATCCGTTCCTCCAAAACCCTCATCACCTTCAAATTCCGCATGTTCAATCACTTCCGATCCATCCAGCCCCCTAAAATTGTGAATTACGGAAAACGAGCCCGCTCATATTGGAAAATCCGACAATTTCCCTTGGTGAATACGAGGCTTCAGTAACATGGTTGTAGAGTTTTCTAAAAGAGAATTGGCTCATTTGTAATTGATAAAAAACATTTTTTTCATTTTTAAAATTGTTTGCATAGTTTCGATATAATTATGATTCAATTATCTTATTAATAAAAAAATAAATAATTAGGAATACCTTTTTAATATCAGTTAATTGTACCGTGAAAAAAATCATATGATTATGTATGTTACATTGAAAAGAATTCTAGAATTTTTATTAGTCTGGACATAACTACATTAGTTTTGGATGCTAAGAGAATGTTCTAGGCACTTCTGGCATGTTCCGTTTCGGACTAAATATAAGAAGCTATGGACTAGGGGCTTAATCTCGCCTTCAGCATCGAAGTATATGGTTACTTTTGAGTGTCACTGTATTGTTACTAGTAGTTACTTTTTGTAACCTTGTTAATAATTTCAGCTATAATTGTTTGTCTGACGTTTTGAATTACAGTTTTTCGTAAATAAAAATTATTTCAATTAGTGTTACAATATTATTGGCGAATATGCATGTCAAGCAGATAATTAAAGACAATAGCCAAATAAACGTAATGAGGAAGAAATCTTTAGGTTAATTTGGCCATTGCCTTTATTAATCTACACTAGAATTTTAATTTGTTTCAATTAACCTTTGAGGCTCTTTACTTCACATTTTTTCTAATGAAATATTGTTCATGAGGTACTCGTCATGTAACTAATAAATAAATAATTAATTATTATTAACATTTTTCTCCTTTCCTGAAGGGGAAAGTTTCATTATAAATTCTTTCTGATTGTTTTTTTTTTATTCCAGAATAATAAATATATATTCTTTCAACTGAGACTGTAATAAATTATGAGTAACGAATAATAGAAATAATAAATAATAAATTAAAGTCAATTATGAATTTTAAGAAGACGAGACAAAAAAAAAAAAATTATGACCTAAGCCCTTTTGCCCAAACATGAATGATATATGTATTATATGATATGATTTAATTAACTATCTAATATTAAACGTATTATATAACTGTTGGATAATTATGTAATCGATAAAAGATAAATCGGAACATTCAGTATCTCGTTCACAATTAATTTTTAATGGGAGGAAGGCTACACAATAATAAAGCAAGCCATAAAGTTGTTATTGCTTTTGAGGTCGTTAAATTAAATTTACCCAACCAAGATAAATAAGAGTGTTCTTTTCCCCTCCCCCGCCCTTCGTCCTTATTACCCCTGCAACCCCGAGGAAATCCGATATAGCTGGTTAGAGGAATTATAGCTGGGATGTGGTCTCAACCAAGCTCTTCCTACCAAAGCTACATATATCATAGCCTACAGAAATGGACCATATTCAATGATTTTTTGGATATATTAAAATATTCCTAAGTAATTAGAGTTCAACTTAATTAATTGATTCATCAACTCTTCTTTGTGCATATAGTGAGTTGCAAAAAAATATGATATTGATGTTGAAACCTAGTATAATATTCTTTGTTGAGCATGTGCTACTAACAAAAGGAAAAGGAAAAATCAATTAGGTAAACTAAATCGTGCTGATATAAGTGGTAGAATGGAAGAGGAGCCAATTTATAGGGCACTGAAGAATTTTCAATAGATTAATCTAATATTTTCTTATGTTTAAGGATAATTATTTTAATTTTAGACATTATTTCCTTAAAAGTAAAAATTAGGTTAAGCCAAAATTACAAAACATGGGATTTAAAAACAAAAAATGTTAGATTATATATAAATATTATATATACGTATACAGTTATAGAAATTTTGAAGACAAATTAAGTGCTAAATAACAAATCCTGTAGAACCATAAATATATTCAATATTAAAGATAAAAGATTAGCCATGGACTGGACTCACGGAGGCCAGACTTTTCTCTTCAATATTTAAAATTAATAGGAAGATTAACTTCAATCATAAAAGTGTTTTATGAAATATAAAAATTTCACTGATATTTAACTTAGGCAGCCTGATTTTTTTTTTTTTTTTTTTTTTTTAAATAAAGTATAAACAGAGGTACTTAATTCTACCTCTAAATAAAGTAAAAATATGATGAGGTTGATTCCTGTCCTTATTTTCTTTGTAAAATATCGTTTTAATTAATGTTTTATCGACTAAGTGAACCAGAGAAGAATAAATTTCAATATCTTTTAATGAAAAAAATATCTCGGGTAAGATTTTTTTTTTTTTTTTTTTTTTTAAGGAAGTGGGAAAGGATTTTCTCTTCTTTGTCAGAAAAATAAATAATACCCAGTTCATAATATTTTTTTTTTAATCATGATCATGAACCCGTCTTTTTAAAAACTAATTTATGTAGATTTATCAGTTCTTTCTTAAGATATTTTTTTATAAGTTAGGGTTTAGACAATAGTCACACAAAGCCACAAAAATACCATCAGATAAAGATTTTAAGTTTTTAAAAAATAGATGACTAGATTCAGTAGAGTAATTCATAATGGATTGAAGTTTGTGAAAATTTAACCACAAACCATTTAAAAATAAAAATGAAAAAATGTATGTTTATATTTAATAAATGTGTACCTGACAGCTTTTACCACCATAAAAAGTGGAATTGGGATGGCCATATTTTAAGAAGGGGAATGACATATGTTCTGGAATGAGCATACTCATTGTTGAATGGTATCTAAGGACAGAGAGAAAAGGCAGAGGAAGACCAAAGCACAGGTGGAAAAAAACCCGAGAAAAACTTTTAAGAAGCACCCTGCATGCGAGTGGCACGTGAACAAAGAGAATAAAAGCAGCTAGGAAAAGTGTCGTTTAGTCAATCAATTGTACATCAATGTCGTTTAAGTTTAGTATGCTGTATACCATAAAAATCTCCGATTTGTCATTATGTCTCTAGTTTATGTCATAAGACCAAAACTATTAAACCGAGAAATATGTAAAAACACGAAAGTAGCAATCATTCAAATGACGACTAAGTTCATGCCACCCGCGCTCCAACTTAAGCAATTCACGATATTTCAGAGATTCCACAAAAACGTTACAGATGATATCAATTAGCCAATATTTATTCCTTTGAATAAATATTGGATAAGAGATCTATCCCCAAGCATAGTGGTAATAGGCTTTGTTTCAAAAGCACAGGGATTTTGATCTTTGTATTGTATTTGTTGAACAAATAAAACCAAAATCGTTTGTGTTCATGAACACTAGAGTTTCAAGACATCTCATTTTTCAAAGGTAAAAACTTCAATGCAGTTTAATTCGGAAAAGAAACATTTAAGCGAGAGTGTTGTAACTACCTACGTGAATATAATCGGGGAAGAGGTAGGAACGTAAGAGGGAAGGACGATATCATTTTTAAATGATTTTTTGTTTGTTTAACGTCCATTTTTATGCTACTAAGGCTAATCGGACGATGCTACAGTGGGAGTCCTAAATTTTGCCTATCCAGGTATAATTAGGATAGGGATCTTTAACGAGTACCTGACATCGTACAGGCTCGGGACCTCCATTTTACGTCCTATCCGAGGACGGCATAGCTAAGGATTTTTTACTCCCATTAAAAAATCCTAGGGCCACCGCTGGAATTGAACCCGCGATCTTTAGTATTGTAGGTTGCCATGCTAACCACAACACCACAGGTGACCCCTTTAAATGTTTGTTTAAATGTCATTAATTGCAAGATAATATTAAATAAGAGTCAACGCAATCAAAGTCAATTTATTTCTATTATGTCCAATATAAATATTTAGTAAAATAATTTACGGCATAATATAATTTACATTATATATTCTTACAACATTAAATATTATATTTAAACTGGCTTGGTACATATATACTCCAATACATTTTTTAATTTATCACAGTTTTGGGCATAGAAATTGTTTCAGCAATGTTTGTTTTTTGTTTTAACGTCACTTTATGCCACTAAGGCTAATCGGACAATGCTACAGTGGGAGTCCTAAATTTTGCCCATCCAGGTATAATTCGGATTCGAGTACCTGACATCACACAGGCTCGGTCCGTGGGACGGCATAGACAAGGATTTTTTACACCCATTAAAAAATCCTTGGGCCACCTCGGGACGTGAAGTTTCAGTGTTCTCAAATCTAAAAATTTGACGGTGTTTCGACGAAATGCGATATGGAATGTTTTTCGAAAACAGAAACAGTTGTGTTACCCTCCCCTTATAATAATGATCGATTTGGACTGTTCGGATCGAAATCATAAGTAAAAATCATTGAAAAGTAATTTTCTGATGATAAATTATAAATTAAGCTGTAGAATATTTGATGGCAAGGTTAAGCCTTTCATCCTCTTAAGGGCTTAGGCCATAAATCTCTCTAATATCCGGCAACTCTTCCGTCCCGCTTAAAATAACGTTTAATAACACTGATTTATCACTGTGACAAAGTTTTGATTGTTGGAAATTGTTATTGTAGCAAATCACGGTTAACGTTGTAAGTTTTATATTCTTCAAGACCATTTTCCAGTTTTGTTGGAGATTTTAATCAATAATAAAGTACACTAGTCAATTTACACAAAACGCAATATCTTTCGCTAGATGCTAGCAAAGTAAATTTTACACGAGTTCAATCAGTTGTCATCCAACTGTTTCTTTTATTTATTTATTACTGAAGAAACGAGAGCTGTATAAACAGCTTAATATTTTCAACAATGTCATATCTCAAAAAACAAGATTTTTCAGGCGTATGAATCAAAAGTTTAAATGTTCAATGAATACATAATGCTAATAGTTATTAGGCCTCAAAATGAAATTATTTCTATGCAGCAGATCGGTTAGATGATAACTGACTATTTTTTCTTGTTTGAAAAAGAAAAATATAAATTTTTAAAATACTCTTTTAGTACAAAAATAGGAACAATAATTTTATTCATATGAAAACTCAAACTTCTTCACTCAATGTTATAACAAGTAAAGGATCTCGTTATCAATAAAATCTCGTTACAGGATATCAAAGGAACTTAGCTCTTATGTATGTGTCCGTAAGAAATAAACTAACTTGATGTTAACCAAAATTTAGTTTTACAATGAGTTGAATTGTTCAATGGATGGATGATTTCTACTGCACCGCATAAATTCATAGAAAAAGTCGCTATTAAAAATAATTTTAATCATATTCATGATGTAGGAACAGTACACCATTAGTTACGGAAAAGTAATTGTGCTAGGAGATTGTAATAAAAAAAAAAAATAAAGATTTGGAGCCAGGGGGGAGAAGAGACGCCTCATGATTAAGTTATCACCGACCTCGTGAGTGACCCCATTTAGCCGAAGAAACAGCCATTTTCTCGAAATTGAAATTCCAACAAGATTACCTAACACCGGATCTGCAAATGGTTTCACCGAACTCTTAGAAACTTTTTAAACTAGTTTAACGTAAATTATTTTTCTACCCTACTTCCCTTCAACTGTAAAAATAAAATGAAGACAAAAGCCAGATAAACAAAAAAAAACAATCTCAATGCGGCAACGAGGAAAACAAAATGAAAGCAAACATAGTATCGTTGGCCTGGAATCCTCACAGCTTAATTAAATTCAATCTAAAAGATTATTTATTTAAGTTAAACCATCTTTCTTTCTTCTCATTAAAAATTAATCTTAAGAAAACACTCACCTGTTTTCAAAATAATTCTAGAGTAGAGTTTCCGGAATATTTGGTTATAATTTTATTTTAAAGTTGAAAAAGTTTCCAAAGTTAGAAATTAAATTAGTAATTGCAGAACTTGATTATTTGTCGTGTAATTTTACAAAATAAACACATTCCTGCTTCTAGAAGTTAAAAGATTAAAACGTTAATTTTAAATTAAATATTTATTACTTTATTATGAAATATGTTCTTATGAACTGTGCGGTAGTAATAATTTATAATGTTATTTTAGAATTTTATTAACTGGTTTTATTATTTAGATTTTGAACTAGGGTACTTTAAATGAAGATAGTATGTTTATGCCTATTGTCTCTTAGTCCTGGATTAGATTCTCGGAATAACGTAGGTACTGATTGCTTTTAAATATTATCAGGTACTTACAAATATTATGATTGCAATATTGCAGCCAATATTTGATCGTTTCAAAAATATAATATTTGTATCCTGTGTATTGTTTTTTCTTACTCAATTTTACTTTGGGTATTATTGAGTCAATTGACCGAAAAAAGTAAATATCCGGACCAGCCTGACATTTATTAGTGTGGATAATCAACGCTCTACTATCTCTTAAAAAAAAATAATAATAATTTAATGAGTACCTTGCATAGACCTAAAACCAAAGTTCGTGCCTTTCACCTACGGCTTTTCTAAAGCCAGTCTTAGAAAGCTACGTTGAAAAGGACTTGAATTGAATACAAAGTTTATATGAATTTTAACATTATTTTTATTGACGTAAGGTTGAATTCGAAGTTCTTGAAAGAACTGGACACATTTTTCCTCAACGTCGTATTCCATCATTACACAAAGATGTCACAAGTTCATCGCCAGGAAGAAAAATTCAAGGCTCAATTTTAATGCTTACTGCAGATGCTAATTGTGGAGCATATGATTTAATGAAACGGAACATTTAATTTGTTACACTCAATAAAACTGCTCAAGGAAATCACTTTAGATCCAAAAAAAAATCACTGGATAGTAAGATGTAATACTAAAACTAACAAGACCCAAAATTATACTCAATATTGCTAAGGAAAGGAGTAATAAACATTGATGGTCATGTGATCAGTATTGTGTCACAAACAGATGATTCTAGGCCTAGGTTGTACTACAAGGTAACTTGATCATCACCACGATCAGCACCCTGGTGTTCTGTATAATTAAGTAGGTACCCAATTACAGAGAGCTTGGAGAATATCCCGAGTTACGTTTGATGTAGCACGATAGAAAAATCACTGTTAGGTATTATGGACATTTTTACGAAACAAATATATTGCAAGCTGGGGGGAATACCGGTGTAAGTCCGAAAAATAAGTTTATGTCTTTTCAGTGTGCGTTACGTACACAAAAACAAAAGAAAAATTTAAAGTTCTTTAGGGAACGTACAGAAACGCATTCCCATAAGGCTTAAGGGGCCAATATTGTATATATTTATATATTTTCGAAGATATGGCATATATAGAGGGGAGAGCAATGGGGTGTACTATTGACAAATACCGTGAGAGGCCAATAAGGGCGGCCGATGAAGCGTGCCGACATCGGCCCTTGGTCCTTACTGTTCCAGGGCCCTCTGTTTCTGGAACTCCCAAAATATTTCTACATCCTCCAGCATCTTCTTCATGGTTCCCTGGAGCGGAAGATCTTAAGATTTCACAACATCATCCATGTGTTATCACCTAAGTACTAGAACAGTGATTTCATATGAAAGAACTTATGACTATATATTTTCATATTTTAATATAAAATGTTGATATTCTTTTTAATTATGGTTACCAAAAAAAAAAGTCCTTTTCACTTTCTTCTGATTTAATCACGACTGTCGGGAATAAATAAATTCCAATTAATCATGAAAGAAAAATATTACATTAATAACTAAATAGTTTTAATGTATTTGGGACTCTTTTTTTCTAAAACATTTCCATTCCTAAATTACAGTGATTTTTATATAGTTCGCCATTCCATAATTTACTATTTGAAGTAAAAATGATTATTAATACAATTTATTTCAGAATCAAAGATAATAGGTTACTTTACAGTTTTTTTAATTTAATCATGAATCTAAAGCTTTGCAAATAGATGAATACATAACAAGAAAATGTATTTATAACAACGTTTAGAAATAACACCATGTCCATAATGTGAAACATGTTCCTTAAGATGTTCCTATAATACGACGTATTGAACAAAAATCTAAAACATGGGTTTGTTAACCTCCAAAGTACAGAGATAACTATCTCTGTAATATAATCAATAAATTAGTAATATAACCCTGTTATTAATTTTAATTATAACAGTATTATATTACTAATTTATAACGGTATTTAATATAATAATACTTTATTTTATTTTATCCTATATTAAAAATTTTATAAACATGTTTCAAAGAGATTTAAAAAAAAAAAAAAAAAAAAAACTGGAAAATTGATGATTACCATCATTATGCCGAATACATATTTTTGAACATTCAAATTCTAAAGAAGCTTATTAAATTTATTGATACTTTTCAGACTAATAATAATTGAAGAGAGCAGTGGGAAAAACGATGAGACTCCATTATTCAGATTCTAAGAAAAAAAAAAAGAAATAAGGAAAATCGCGTATTTGTGATGTTATTTTAATAATTAAAACCTTTAATGGGATTTAATATCCAATTAAAATTGGGAATAAATAAAGATATTATATTAGCACACACTTTGTAATAATTCTACTGAAATAGTAAAAAAAGTAAATTAATAAGAAGCTCATGGATATGGGTAAATTAAAACTAGGTACTGTTTGAAACTTTTATTTAGTTATATATAAATTATAACTTATACAGACAGCTTAGTGAACGTTTTTCACATCTTTGTTGACGATGATAAGTAGTTAGCAGTATTTATCTTGTTATTTAAATCCATAATGAAAAAATTGAAACGGTCGTTTTAACCTGCTTCGTTTAGATTTTGTTAATAGCAAAATTCTATTTATCATTGTAACGAAGCTAGAAAGGATATTAACCCCTAAGAATTTTGTAATATAAACCTTTATTTTTCAGAAGGTTTTTATGCAAGAATTTTTAAAAGTAAATCCGTAAAAAAAACACACACATTTTGTCTTTTGTGTGTGATTTTACGGAGCAATTGTAAGTGAAAAATAATATATTGTAATACACGTTTTCTGTATCTTCGCCTCTACCTTCTCTTAGCTCTTTGTAATCTGAATTAGAAAAATTAAGAAATCCATTCAAAAAGTGCCTCCATTAAATAATAACAGGTACTCCATTGACAATTAAAACTGTCCTTGACTACGCGGAGGATCTCATCGTTACCAAGAAAGGCGGTCGCACTTAAAATCTTCTACTGAGGGATATTATGATAGCTCTCCGATGCAGTGCCACTGATGGAAACTTGGTCTGAAAATGACACAGAAAAGTTCTTTGAATCACCCCACATCCTCATACTTCTTTTTTGGTCATGTGAAGAAGTTAACACCTTTTTCCGCTTATAAAGTAACAAGTAAATCTAACAGGAGAAAAAAAAAATCTGTACCACTGTGACCCATTGAATGTATTACGTCCCGTAGGGAAATAATATATCAAGCTGTAGAGTGGTAAAGGAAATGTTTTGACCGAAATCAACCGCAGAGTTATTTGCTCAATCATTGTATTATTAATATGAATTAAAAAAAAAAAAAAAACTTTTTGTGTCCCCAAAGGATCTCCTGACCTCAAGCTCGATCCATAAATGTTATAAAAGATAAAAAAAAGTTGTGAAGAAAATGTGAAGAAGTTAACACCTTTTTCCGCTTATAAAGTAACAAGTAAATCTAACAGGAGAAAAAAAAAATCTGGTGCGTGCGCGCAACACACAACTTTCACTTACCAACTTACTTAGATAAGAAATTGACGTGTTTTGTTAAATATCATTTGCCAAAGTCACACATTTTTCTAAATTCATATCTTATTTTTATTAATCGTTAAAGCCGTTTTTGAGTAAATAAAAAACCCCGTGAAAATGATACAAAATTTATTAAGTAAAGTCCCCCCTTCGGTTGATCAATTTTGATGAAATGTTGGCTATCACATATTTGGCATATACATACATCAAATACCCAGTTTGGTCACAATCGTGAAAGCCGTTTTTGAGTAAATAAAAAAAGCACGTAAAAATGATACAAAATTCATTAAATAAAGTGCCCCCTGCGGTTGATCAATTTTGATGAAATTTTTACAGACATATCTCGGGCATATAAATAGATCAAATACTAAGTTTAATCAAAATCGTTAGAGCCGTTTTTGAGAAAATCAAAAAAACACGTGGAAATGTTACAAAATTTATAAAGTAAAGTCCCCCCTCCGGTTAATCAATTCTGATGAAATTTTTACAGACATATCTCGGGCATATAAATACATCAAATACCCAGTTTGATCAAAATCGTTAAAGCCGATTTAGAGTAAATAAAAAAAACACGTGAAAATGTTACAAAATTTATTAAGTAAAGTCCCCCCTCCGGTTAATCAATTTTGATGAAATTTATGCTGTCACATCGCGGGCATATACCTACACTAAATACTTAATTTCAGGTTCGCACGGTTTATAGTTTTTGAGCTAGTCTGTTCACACACACACACACAGACACACACACAGACCATTTCGCGGGACTTGGTCATTTCGACTCAGGGGACCCCAAAACGTGTATTTCCGTTGAAAACCGGAAGTCGAATTTTTTCACGATCGCAATACTTCCACTTACTATATATTTCATATATAGGTAAGTGAAAGTAAAAAACCTGTACCACTGTGACCCATTGAATGTATTACGTCCCGTAGGGAAATAATATATCAAGCTGTAGAGTGGTAAAGGAAATGTTTTGACCGAAATCAACCGCAGAGTTATTTGCTCAATCATTGTATTATTAATATGAATTAAAAAAAAAAAAAAAAATTTTGTGTCCCCAAAGGATCTCCTGACCTCAAGCTCGATCCATAAATGTTATAAAAGATAAAAAAAAGTTCTTGTCTATAGATACCTGAGCCACTAGAGCTCAAGGTGATCAAGAACTCTATCAGGAAAACAATGATGAATAGAATAAATAGTATTTTAGGAATAGAATAAAATCATTAATTGTGGACGGTTAGGGATGATAATTATTCAATTGCCATCAACCATAATTCTCCTAGCCACATTGGGATCAGAACCACAGATAGGTCATCTATAAAAATGAATATAAAAAAAAAAAAAACTTCCTCCAAACAGATATACTGTTTTTGTCGATTCCGATCCTCAAAGAAATGAACTTGAGCATTAAGCGAGGCGAGATTTGAATAGAGAACATTTAACAGATTCCAGCTTCCCCCTCCCTCCCAACACCATTAATAATCCATTGTTCTTAAGTTCATTTTAGTTCTAACAAACAACTTTATTCTAAAATGTTCTTGAATTGAGTTTTAATTGTGTTTTAAATGACATAACGTGTTTTTCTCAAGTTCTTTTAATTAAAACTCGAAGTTAAAATGATTGGTTATTTAGGAAATCATTAGAAATATTGAAGTGAGTTCAAATATTTTCGGGCTTTGACATCGATAGATAAACTGCAGCAAATGGTGTGGAATTAGTAGAAGTCACATTGGTACGATATAATCTAAGAAGGTGTAGTGCCATTTCCCCCTACATCGGTGAGGTTTTTTTCGAGAAAAATTAAAGATTTCTAAATTCAGTATTTAACGCTGTATAGGAATACACTTTATCTTAAATACAGTTCAGAGAGAGCAATAATGATCAAAACATAATGCTCCTCCTGTAAAATTTTTGGATTGTGACAATACGGGATCACCCAGAAGGCCCCAAACATGTTATCACCTCCTAATAATCATTGTAACAATTCCAGGCCGATTCTACAACATCGGAAAATATAACAAAAATAAACATCTGTTTTGATTTCTATCGTCACAATTTCTTTGAAAAAATACAGTTGATGTTAATTTTAACAATCAGTTTGGCGCGACCTAGGTCAAATCATTTACTTCAACTTCCGTTAACCTAAAAAAAGTTCTTCCTCAAACATTATTGAACACATAACCCTCATTTAGTTGTTGTATTGGACAGCTTTTGTTTATTAATAGTTTCAAGTTTCAGCGCGATTTTTACAATCGGAAAGTAATATGGTCGATCACTCACAGGCAGTGTAATAAAGTAGTAGTGAAAAATGGCGGAGAAAGAACGGAGGTGGTTACAAGAAGAGAAATATTGGGCGATGAAGAGGGGCGGGTGCCAGAGAAGGCATTACGCAAGGCTATTGTAACAAACCCACTGCCAGGTCCAGAATCCACCAAGCACTTCTTTTCCTTTCTTCCTTATTCAATGGCCTGCCAACTTAGCTTCTTATATTCGATAACACGTTTTTCCTCTCTCCTACAGATTGAACCACTTCTAGAAAATTGGATTTCGTCCGAAACGTGAAAATAATGCTTGAAATCAGAAGATAGCCATAAATAAAAATTCTGATTCAATATCAGTAAGTTGACGTTACCTGAAAGCTCATACATGATAAAAATGAGCCATATAATCTTGCAAAATCGCTAAAAAAGTTCGAAATTAATTTCAAATATGTAGATTTTTTCAAATGTATAATAAAATATATAAATGGTAAAAGGATCGATGCATAATAATTGAATAATTAAGATAAACATCAATAACGAGAGTTAGATGTTCCAGAATAACCAAGCATATATTTAAGACTATCTTATATTAGTAATGTAAAACTATCGATAGTCTACACTATCGATTGTTTCGATAATATCGGACATAAACTATCGTTGCTGTTGATAGAGGAGGTGGATTCATAACAAATAACGGCTGGCAGCAATCAGTTGTTTTGTTCGTACATCATTCCATCAATTTGGAAAACATATATGAGCGAACCACTCAATTGTTTAGTCAAATCCTCATTTTTTCGCCTAGACAAATCCAGCCTACCAATGGGTTTTCTTTCGTCATTTTTGTTTATTTAAGTAAGAATGCCATAGCGCGGCCTAGCTTTGAAATTTAGTTAGCAGATGTTTGGATGACTTTGGTTAGTTCCATTGAGTTAATTATTTTTTAAGTGAATTCAATATTTTTAAAAGAGTTATTGTTAGGAAAGTAAACAAAATTACACTCTAACATTTTCTTTAATTCCGATTTAAATTAATTACATAAAACATGGGCACTAAGAGGCACATGCTACCACTCCCCCCTTTACAAACAAAGTTTTCGATAGTACCTACTGTCGAAAGTTCAAAAAACTATCAAGATAGTTTTACATCACTATCTAATATGATCTTAGAGACATAAAACGTGAAAATTATCATTATTATACAAATTATTGTGTATCAATAATTATATATTGTGTTAATTTGTATCCCATTTAATTATTATGTTTTTATTTATTATTATTTTATATCTTCAAATATATAGCCAATATTTCTAGATATTTCTCTAGCAATCATACATGGAAATGCCGGAATCAGGGAGATATTGACCAGTTAATTAATCAAGGGTATTTGAGAGACTTTTTAGGGTATTTTCATATAATAAATGAATGGATATTATATTTATTAAATATAATTATTAATTATAATTATTAAATTATAAAAGTTATTGATAACAAAAAGAGCAAACATTGTATAACTCCTGTAGAGGATGAGTGTGGCTACCTCAGGGACTCAACAACAAGGGACGATCTGGGGAAAATGGAATAAGGAAGTACCATGCCACATCTAGACTCAAAACCAGGGCCTTAACATGGTGGTACACTGCCACAGTCACTGAACTACTCCTCGCCAAGGGTGCAAGGTACATTAAAAACAATGTTTAAAATTTCTAATCACAATGATATTGTAGAGAATAATGATTAAAAACCACATATGATTTTAATCCTTATTGAAAATAATTCAATTTAATTAAAAAGGCTAGAAAAGCAATTTCGGACTTGAGCTCGAAAAATAAAAACGGTGACGAACGCACTAGACACCTGCAAGTGGGCGAAGCCGAAAAGAAAACTCTGGTACGTACGAACGTTTTTTATAAAACTCAAAGATAATATATTTATATTTACATTCTTATGTGTTTATTTAGAAATAAATATTTTCATACATCATTATATTTATATTTTTATTGGGGTACCTTCTGGTACGTGAGTTAACTCGGTTTTAACTTAGATCCTATAACCCCGATAATATAAAATATTTCATAATTCTCGCTACCATTAAATTTAAAGGTTTTTCTTTCCTCTGGCATTTACTCTGACATTTTGAGGACAAATGTCAAGAGAAAGGGTCATTAATCAGTTTAGAGCTCAGGATCAATATTGCTACCAACCTTCTGTATCATAGTCCGGAAGTATCTGAAAGGTTCTGGCGAAATTTCGATAAAAAATAAATTAATCTAATAATATTTTAATTAATCTAATCTTAATTTGTGGCTGATCACCATTTTTAAATTATTTTTAAATAATTTATTTTTTGAAGAGAAAAGATTTGGCTCCGCCGGGAGTCGAACCCGGGTCTCCTGCGTTACATGCGAGGATGCTAACCGCTACACCACAGAGCTCGGCTCAAGGCAGAGCAAATCCTTCCTCTTCACTGATACCTACTCCCCCTATCTCACAAGTTTTGCGAGTAGTAGCGGGAGGTGGACAAATTATGTCCAATTGATGATATTTTATTGACTTAAGTCAATTTTTTAAATTATTTTAATTAATCTAATCTTAATTTGTGGCTGACCACCATTTTTAAATTATTTTTAAATAATTTATTTTTTGAGTAGGTATCAGTGAAGAGGAAGGATTTGCTCTGCCTTGAGCCGAGCTCTGTGGTGTAGCGGTTAGCATCCTCGCATGTAACGCAGGAGACCCGGGTTCGACTCCCGGCGGAGCCAAATCTTTTCTCTTCAAAAAATAAATTATTTAAAAATAATTTAAAAATGGTGGTCAGCCACAAATTAAGATTAGATTAATTAAAATAATTTAAAAAATTGACTTAAGTCAATAAAATATCATCAATTGGACATAATTTGTCCACCTCCCGCTACTACTCGCAAAACTTGTGAGATAGGGGGAGTAGGTATCAGTGAAGAGGAAGGATTTGCTCTGCCTTGAGCCGAGCTCTGTGGTGTAGCGGTTAGCATCCTCGCATGTAACGCAGGAGACCCGGGTTCGACTCCCGGCGGAGCCAAATCTTTTCTCTTCAAAAAATAAATTATTTAAAAATAATCTAATAATATATAACTTAAACTGTTGATTGATTCAATGTTGATGATGATTGGTGTACTCAAATATTTATCAGTGTACAAAAGAATGTCGGAGCTTAGACTATATTAATCTCATACATTCCTACGTGGCCATTGATTAATCTGGCCATGTTATGTGGATTTATGAGGTAAAAATAGTGGTGCACTTCCATCGTCTATTACCTTATTATTGACATAGCATATTGGAGTAGCTATAAAGAAAATTAATTATTAAAATCGGAGGCGGATTTGGGCGGATTCACACTACCGGCTCGCTCCCGGTTCGATCTTGGTCTGGCTCAATAATCTAAAGAGAAATATAAAGAGAGTTTTTACCCTATCGGTACCGGTCCAGTTTCGCTCCGCCTCCCGGTTCGATCTCGATCTCACCCATTCACACTATCGGTCCGCTGCCGGTTAGATCTCACCGGCAAAATATTCTAAAGAGGAATAGAAAGAGTTTAACCACAATATCGGCACCAGTCCGATCTTGCTCCGCTCCCACTCCGCTCCCGGTTCAATCTTGATCTACCCCATTCAAACTATCGGTCTGGTCTCGCTCCACTCCCGCTCCAGTCTCGCTCTATCCAGATCAGTCTTGAAGAAATTTTATTTGAGGGACATTGAACTAGTTGCAACATTTATCGATAGAGTGCTCTTTTTTTCCTGATTCAAATTTTAATTATTTTTTGCTTGAATATATTTTATTAAATGATCTGACATTTTTCATAATATTCGGCATTTTTATCCAAGCTTCAAATTGACCGTTATTTTATAATAGCAATGAGTGATAAAATCAATAAATCAGTGACTGTTTTTTACATTAATTCAGCGCAAAATATGATATATTAAATATAAAATGAATTTTCCTCGTGGACAAACCGCTTCACAACAAGTTTTCGTGTTTTTATTTTCTTTTTGGTGATATTTTTTAAAAAATTATTTCAAGCGTATTCAAATACATTCGGAAAATTTTGAATTATTTTTTTACCATTAATTAAATTAATTTATAATTATTAGGTATTAATAATTATCATAGTGTTTCAATATATTCTTCTTGTTTTAGTTATTAATACTTAGCTATTTTTATACTTATTTAATGCTTAATCTATACTATTTCTCCTAATAAAAAGTTGAACTTTTTTTGGCCGCAAAATTTATGAACAAATAAATACTTTAATAACTGTAAGTTAATAATTAATTAAGAACCAAATAAATACGATTATTAATGGCTTCAATCGTGAACGATGTAAAATTATATAATGTGAATATGATAAGACATTAGGAGATCGGATCGGGAGCGGAGCTGGAGCGGAGTGATAGTGTGAATGGGGTAGAGCGAGAGCCGACCTGGAGCGGACCGATAGCGTCAATAGGGCAGATCGAGATCGAACCGGGAGCGGTGCGAGAGCGAAACCGATAGTGTGAATAGGCCCTTTACCGCCATCTCGAGTGGGGGGGGGAGTCAAGGCGAAAAGACTTTTTTGTTTAAAATGTATTTATAATATTATTTCTTTGCATTAGGAAGAGTTGTGTTCTAACGGCGTTTCAAGACTTCGCCGAAACGAAAACAGAGTTATTAATTATATTAAATTAAATTAATGTACATCGAAGCAGTGTCAGATACAAGGGGAGTCACCAGGTCGTGACCCCCCCCCAAATATATTAGCATAAAGACTGTATATATGCAATTGTATAGATTGTAAATCCTAAACTAACACATTTGGTTGTTTAGTCGCTGTGGAATGGAAAGTAGCGACCCCCCCCCCCCCCCCCTTAATTTTGGTACTAAATCTACTCGTACAACGAAAATATTGATAATATTTTAACAAACCTATTTTTTCTGTGTAATGCATAAAACTAATAGGTACTTATAAGTAATTTAGGGACTTTTCTACTTTACTCCCCCTATGATTACTTGTATGGAACAGTTAGTTACTTTAGAGGTTTCTTTCAAATTATAACACATGATCAATAAATATGAATTCATTGTAATAAAGTTAAAAGGTTAAGTGCATATATTTCTCATTTATTGTTTAAAAGTTAATAATGAACGGATTTGAATTGTATTCATACCTCGGAAATGATAATAAGAAAGCATGGCAAATGTTATAATACATACAGCTAGGAAGTATCAGAACAACCACGACATGAAGCTTCTTTTTAGTGAAAAAAGAGGATTTCGTTGGCGGTGTTATAATTATAAATGTCGTCGTTATAAATTATGTTAATTTGTATGGAGAAGGAGAGGATTTATTCAAGGTTTTGTTTAAAAAAGAAAAAAATCAATGAATTTTATACTATTTAATTCATTTGACAAGTGTAATTTGTATTTGGTTATTAATAAAATAATTTAAATATACATGTGTTTTTTTATGTATGGTTAATTAAAAAGTAACAGATATAGAAAGTAATCATAGGGGGAGTAAAGTAGAAAAGACCCGTAATTTATTCAATAATTTTATCTGAATACAAAAGATTGGCCAAGGCCAGGGTCTCTGCATCACCGTACCAACGCACTTAACCAACTATATTACAGTGCATCTTTTAAAATTTTATTTATTTATATTTTGCGACATTTGCGCCTGCGCTGGAGCGCATCTAGCAAATTTGTTGGACTTTCTTGATTTAATTGCTGTGCTAGAGCGTATCCCTCGGCCATTGTCGTTTCAATCTTCGTTGGACGGGTAACTGGGAGGAAGAAAGAAAAGAAACAAGTGGGTTTGGGTGGTTATGAGTTGAACAGTGAAATGTAGTGTATTTGTCGTGAATGTATGATATTACTGTTGGAATGTCCATGTCTTTGTGTATTATGTTGTTAAAAATGTACCATGGAGCGTTTACAATTTTTCGAAGAATTTTTGACTGTGCTGTTTGAATTTTGTTTATGTGTACCTGTTTAGCGGAACCCCAAAGTTCTGCTCCGTAGGTCCAAATGGGTTTTAGTATAATGTTGTATATTAATCTTTTGTTTCGTAAGTTAAGTGAAGATCTGTAGTCCAGGAGGTGTGACAGTTGTTTATATCGTCTGGTCAGTTCTTGTCTTTTTAGTTTTGTATGTATGTTCCAAGTGAGTCTTTTTTCCAAGTATAGTCCTAGGTAACGTACATAGTTTTTAGATGGCACCGATGTATTATCAATTTTTATTGGAGGACAGGTTCCCTTCCTCAGTAAAAAAGTTATATGGACCGACTTAGCGGCATTTATTTTCCACTTTCGAAACCAATTTTCGAGGTCGAATAGGTGGTTTTGGACTGCAATTGATGCTATTGGGGGATCTTTGTGGGAAGAAATGATAGCCGTGTCGTCAGCGAAGGTAAAGATAGTGGTGCAAGGGTGTTCCGGAATGTCAGAGGTGAAAATGGAATAGAGGAGGGGGCTTAGAACGCTTCCTTGAGGAACACCAGTAAGCTGAGGAAAGAATGAAGGAGTAGAAGAATCTACAGAAATACAGAAATATCTATGGAGCAAGAAAGATTGAAGGATGAGGAAGTAGGTAGAAGGTATGTGCGGTTTTATCTTCCATAATAGACCCTTGTGCCAGACACTATCGAATGCTTTTTCGATATCGAGAAATATCGCTGAGCAATATTCCTTTTTCTCAAAAGCTATCGATATTTCATCAACTATCCTATGGCACTGTTGCACGGTTGAGTGATAGGATCGAAAGCCAAACTGATGATTGGGTATCACTTGAATACTTTCCAGTGAGGGCATAATTCTGTTCAAGAATAGTTTCTCAAATATTTTCCCCATTATTGGTAGAAGAGCGATTGGACGGTAAGAAGTAGGATTAGTTGTGGGTTTAGAAGGTTTAGGTATCATTTTGATTGTGGAGAGTTTCCAAAGAAGAGGATAGTGTGTTGTGCGTAAGATAGAGTTATAAATGTGAGTAAGAAACAGAATAGCTTTTCGAGGTAGGTGGCGAAGGATAAATGGAGTGATAAGATCATAGCCCGGAGCTTTTCGGTTCGGAAGTCTGTTGATTTCTTTGTGGATTTCTTTTGGGTGAATTGCTGGAGGTGGTAATGATAGAGGTAGTGGAGCTGTCAAGTCGTCGTCTATTTCGGTGAGTGTGTTGTCCTTAATGGAATTTGTTCCAAAAACCTGGTCAAGATATTTTGCGAATTCGTTTGCTTTTTCATCGCTAGTTATTGCCCAGGTATTATCTGAACGTCAAAGGGGGAATTAGATATCTTTTTTCTTCAGTATACGTCTTTTCGTTGTCCATACTGATCCGTTTCTGTTGTTTATCGAGTCGATGTAGTCCTTGTAGTTGTTGTTTTTAAATGTTGTTAGTTCTTGTTGAAGTTTCCGGGTTAGTTTGTTTAGTTCATTCTTATAGGATGGATATCTGGTTCTTTGCCATAGACATCTAATTTTGCGCTTTTCTTTAATGAGATTGCGAATAGGTTGGGGTAGATAAGAGTCAGTTTTAATTCTTGTTGACTTCGGTGTAGTCGAGTGCCAGATTGCAGTGTGTATAGTTTTTGTAAAGTAGTCTACTGCGTTGCACAGTGTTTCGATTAGTATAAGCTAGGTGGACAAAAGTCATGATTGAAATTCTAAAAATTGATATTCTAATAATGTAAACAATACATAAAAACGTGGCATTCTAATATTTATTTATGTCTCACACGCTCCACCTAATTAGTAATAGAGTCGAAAGGTGTAAAATCGTGGTGTAATAGAATAAATCAGTTAAATTCCAAGCATCACTTCAATCATTAAAATTATAGTGTTCCTAAAGTTTTATAGATTGATTGTTAAGGATTAATATCACTTGGACTATTGAGTGCTATTTCATACAAATTCAGTAAATTTATCTGTTAATCAAACCACAATAAAAAAATGTTTTTGAGATGATTGCAGGACTTTTTCAACGTTTTGAAACTTCCAAATGATGTTAATGACTTGGATTCTTTTGTACCCGGGCTGATTTTGCTATATATAATAGGGGCACCTTTCAACTTAATAATAATATGTATTATAGCCTGCACACTCGAGTACAACATTCTTTTTTTTAGTACTTTCTTTCCAAAATAGATATTTTTTTAATAATCGTTGAACCACTCTATGGAAGAAAAATCTCTTTTCTCTTAAAGTTTCTTTCGTTCAAACATAATTTCAAAAACCGTAAAGAGGATGAGGTTGCCTCCAAAATTTCTCATAAATGGGTTGCTGTGGGAAAATCAAAGCAGCATTTTTAGGCTCAACGCCAACTTCCAAATTTCAAGGAACCACTATGATACCCGCAAAAATTTTGTAAGACATCAGTTATTCCTTTGGGGAATGCTAAGTAATTGAGTGGAAATGAAGAATTAGCCTGTTACATGGACTCTAAGCCTACAGCGCATTCGTACAAGCAGACTAGGATGCGGTCTATGTAGGCAGGTCATGACTTCTTGCCATTACCGTCTAAGAAAATCTTATACAAACAGGTATTTAAGAAAATGCCTTTTCCTTTTTTCCCACTGGATTTCTTAGCAGTACCAGCACTGTCATTTGGCGGAATCCTGGGCCATAATATATGATATCCGTTTTTATCTTTGCAGAGGTAAGCTCTTATAAAAAAATAACTTTATTCTGGGGCTAAATCCCTATACAGCTATGCACATATAAAAATAGATATCTCACCATCATGCTACACCTGTGAAAATATCACATATTTATTTAAGTTTTTTTTTTTTTTTTTTTAACTTCATTTGTATATCCGCGCCTGTCAACAAGATATCGACAATCAGCAGATTCGATGGCTGTAAACAATTGCAAATGATGACATGTCAGGCATGGGGAAGGATGGCACCCAACAGTACCTCTTCCCTGGCTTGATTCAGTTATTCAGGTTGGTTAAAGAAGGAGATCTCTCATCCAACGCCTTTTTAATCTCCTCCTCACATTCAAGGGCATTTCATCTGTGGCCATATCTCTGATTAGTAGGTTTATATGTCCGTGTAGGTTAGTGTGGAAGCGTTTGTAGAGAGTCTTGATTTGTTGGTCGACTGTTGGCATGTGGAAGTCAGTATGTAAGGTTTGATTAGTCACGTACCAAGGTGCTTTTGAAATGAGTCGTAATAATTTTGACTGAAAGGTCTGTAGTTTCTGTAAATGTATTTTTTTAGCGATTCCGTAAATCTGTTAAGTAAGTATGTGTAAGTATTAAGTTTTTGTCTCAGTCTTAATTTTGAGGATTTAGAAAAAAGTGGTTAAAGTAGCTTTAGTCGTTTGTTCAGAGTTTCCCTTTTCATTTTGACGTGCGGGCCCCATGTCATCCTTCTATCGAGGGTTAGTCCGAGGTACTGTACTGTGTCTGTTTGGGGAATTTGGACATTTTCGATATAAATTGGTGGGCAAGTATTTTTCCGGAGAGTAAAAGTTATATGTTGTGATTTGTCGTGATTAAGTCTAATTTTCCACAATTTGCACCAATCGTTTAATTTCTGTAAGTGGTTTTGTAAGGTTAGTGAAGCATGTGACGGGTCTTGATGTTTCGTTAGTATTGCTGTATCGTCTGCGTAAGTAGCGGTCAATGTCTCATTACTTTCTGGTATGTCATGGGTGTATACAATGTAGAGTAGGGGGGCAAGTATTGAACCTTGTGGTTCCCCCGCTAGGACTGGACGAATTGAAGAAATTTCTGATCCCTGCCGAACGGAGAAAAATCTGTCGTAGAGGAAGGATCGAAGAATGAGATAGTAGGTGTAAGGTAGTATGTTCTTGAGTTTAAAGAGAAGACCCTGATGCCAAACTTTGTCGAACGCCTGAGCAACATCCAAAAATACACCAGCTGCATATAGTTTTTGTTCTAATGCTCCAGCAATGAAGTCAGTAACTCTGTGTAGTTGGTGGGTCGTTGAATGTGACTTGCGAAATCCAAATTGATGGTCAGGTATTATTTGTTTGTCAGTCAATATGTCGACTATTCTTTTGTATATTAATTTTTCAAATATTTTTGAACATATCGGAAGAAGACTGATAGGTCTGTACGAAGAAGGGTGGTAGAGATCTTTATTTGGTTTGTGTATCATTTGAATCATGGAATATTTCCACTGTAGTGGGAATTTTGATGTCCTTAGTATGCAGTTGTAAATTGTTGTCAGAAATACCAGAGCTTTAATTTAAGTTAAAAAAAAAAAAAAAAAAAAAAAAAAAAAGTATCATCTAAAAAGAAAGAAAAGAAGGAAAAAAGAAAAATGCATGTAAAGAGGATTAAAAAAAATAAAGAGTACAGAATTTTGTATATATAGGCTTTTGTTTTTATTTTTCTTCTTAATCTCCTGGGAATCGCTTTAAATTTGATTTTCAATTAATAAAAATGTTTTATTTTATAAATGAATTACTTAATAGGTTTCAATAAATGAATAAATGACAAAAAACAATTTTATGATTTAATATAATATATTTAATTTATGAAATATACATAATGTTAAATATAGTATATTCCATTTTATAATTAAATATAATAATTTTATAATTAAATATAATAATTTTATAATTAAATATAATAATTTTATAATTAAATATAATAATTTTATAATTAAATTACTTAAATAGTCGAAAGAAATGAAAAAATTACGAAAAATACTTTTGTCCACCTAGCTCCTACTAAGCGAAACACTGTGCGTTGTCGAGGTCGTCGGCTTTTGTAATAGGGTATGTTCACGTAATTTTGTTGTCCACGTATTTTTTAAAGCTTTTAAAATTAAAATATAAAATTTTATATTTAAATAAAAAGTACAGTCTAAAAAAGAAAAAGAAATCAGCAATATGAAAATCATTACTCATGAATAATATAGATGGCGCCGGGGGCATACTAAGAGGAATTCCCTAAATGCAACTGGTAATTGCAATTTCATATTCATGGAAATAATTCATGAGTCCCATAGTGTATAGGCTATATCACTTCTTAGGATTGCATAAATATATAAGTTTATATTAATTATATATGGTATGATCTATTCGAAATGCCAATGATGAAATACAATTATGGTCCTTCAGAATGTTTGTTTTTTCAATTGGTCAGTAAAATAAGCAAATAATCTTGACGCATAAAAATTGGACGGATTTTAAAGCTCTCTTTCTCTGCGTGCTGACCGGTGGTAAATGAAAACTTGACAGTTTTAATCCTAAAAAAGGGCAAAAAACATTTTCCCGGCTATTCCATCTTGACAGTTATCTCTGCTGCTCCTGAGCCCATTTTATATTCGAATCGTCCATTTTTTAAAATAATTAAAAATACAACGATTATACAAATAACCGATAGAGATACAGTACATTATTTTTTATTTCCGTTTAGGTATCTGATGTTAAGGTCTTTGTTTAGCATTACTAAATCAGTTTCATAGAAAGACAGTGAACAATCATGATAATAAAAAGAAACTACCAATTTTTCCTTAAATAAAAAAATACCTAATGAAATATTATAATTTTAATGTATCTAATATGTAGTTTAAACATATAAACTTTTTTGAATAAGTTTGAAGGAAGGAATTTTTCCTATAATAGCTAAGAGCCATATTAATATTAGACACGCTCCTAATTCGAAACACCCTCCTCCTAATTCTAGTTCATAACATAATTAATTTTTACATTATTCTAATTTTTCTGTAAATGAAATTTTTAAAGATTTATTTGGGTAAATGCTTCATTCAATGTTTTTTAAAGAGTTATTTTGTAAATTATAATGAGTGCTATTTTTTTTATTTTATATTGCTATTATATTGTTTCTTTGTATTTTTGGCAAAATTATATTTTAAAGTTGAACTCCATTGAACCTCCTTTGAGAGAGGCCTTTAACATAAAAATGTTGTCAATAAAACATTATTTTAATCATTAGGATTGTGTTCAAGAAGTACGTTTAATTCGACTTTCTCGTTAAAGCTCTCATTATAGCCTTCGGCTAAATGTCTCTTTTTTAATTGCATTCAGAAAATAAAGACAATTAAAGGGAAATGATTGAAGCCATTATTAATATTTCCCTTTTATTTCAAACTGAATCGACTAAGGCAACAGTATTGGAAGATGAAAGGCATTTTATCACTAGTCATATGAGTATTTTCAGTTAATGAAATAGCATAGCAAAAATAGGCTTAAAAAAAAAGAGAAAAAAAAACAACTTACAAATAACTAATTTGTAATAATAACTATATGTTTGTTAATTCAGTATAAATTATTTTTTAAATCATATAAGTAATTGGGCTGTAGAATTTTGGAAGATCTAAATTATTAGGTTTTAATGCCATGACAACTTTTGAATAATTTCACTTAGTCAGGAAATACGCGATTTTCAAAATATAATTATATATGTTTGTCATAAAAAGGACTGTTTTTCAAGATAGATTTTTAATTATGAAATTAATTTAATCATTATTGTGGGTAACCACCTTGTTTTTTTTAAAATTATTTTAAATAATTTATTTTTGAAGAGAAAAGATTTGGCTCCACCGGGAATCGAACCCGGGTCTTCCACGTGACATGCGTGGTATGCTAACAATTGAAGAAAGTCAAGAGATGCCCAAAATTGGACAAAAATTGTCCACCTCCCGTAAATACTCGCAAAACTTGCGAGATCGTGGGAGAGGTGTCAGTGAAGAGGAAGGATTTGGCACCGTTTGGAAGCGAGCTCCGTGGTGCAATGGTTAGCATTTCCCCGGGTTCGATTCCCGGCGGAGCCAAATCTTTTCTTTTCAAAAATAAATTATTTAAAAGAAATTAATATTGGTGGAAATGTCACATAATGTCAGGTAAGGGTCATAATTTCATAATGTCAGGTAAGGGTTTTTAAAGTCGATTTTGAACACGTAATGTACAAAAACTTGTCATTTACGTCATGAGGTTTAAATGTTTCTTTAAGATAGTCAGCAAATAATTGTGCTTTTTAAGCATCTGACCTTGCCCAATATGTTTAAATGTTCGAGTAATATAAATAAATAAATGTCAATATGTTTAAATAGTCGAGAGACATCACGATGATTAAAGTCTGTTCACACATAACCGCATCGCAGCACGGGAGCGTATCGGATCTGATTCAAATACGAAGGATAGATAGTAATGGGTCGTTTGGCCCGGTGTCATGCATGTGTTACTATCTAGATACAATATTATTTAATATATATACATATATATATATATATATATATATATATATATATATATATATATATATATACATACATATATATATGTATGTATGTCAGACCTAAACACACTCTATGCAAACTTACATTAGGCTCCAACGAAAAGCACGGTATGAACATTTATCTAGGTTACTTGACAGAAGATAAAAATTATCTTTAAAAAACAAACTAAGTTTGTATAAAGGTTTATTAAAACCGATATAAACTTACGGCATTGAAGTGTGGACTATTTAACTATCAATTACATGCACTAAAATCAAATGAATCTTATGTATAAATACACTTGAAACGAACGCATATTCTATACCGCAGAATGATCTCAAAATTATTGTAGGTCTTAAACTAATCGCTTAGAAATCGAAAAGCGTAATTAATTCTATTAGGGAAATTAACTAACTAATCAAGATTTCATCATTCACTTATCAGGTAAATTAACATCTCCTTGGAAACTGAACTCACAACAACTCCATTAAAGCAAACTTGGCCAATGTTCGTAGGGTTTCTCATGTTTGAAGGCTTGTAAACATACGGACGGTTCAGGTTAAAGCTTCTCTATGATCGAGTATATATACAAATATATATGAAAATAATTTATATTGTTTTTAAAAATTCCCAAAGGTAAACATGTCCTCAGTCATTTCAAAACATCTTTATCTAACTGTTCTAGCACATGTTCTGGATTGTGCGAGAACCTTTACGCTTTTTGAGAACCTTTACGCTTTTCGAGAACCTTCTAGAATGTTCTATTTCGGACTAAATATTAGAAACAATGGACTAGAGGCTTTGTCTGGCTCTTAAGATCGAATCATATAATTACTTTTGTGTTAATTTGTATTGTTACAAGTAGATAATTTTGTGAATTATCATTTTCTTATTGATTTATGTTTATTTAAACCGACACTAATGTTACAATATATTGTATTTCAGAAATAAATAATTATAGCTCGAATTCATTGAATATTGAAAAAAATATATGCTAAACTTTAGCTCGTGTAGATAGTTTACTATATTAAAAATTGAAATGAATATCTTAACAATAAACATCCAAAATAGCCTTCCTATCAATATTATCATAAGAGAAAATTGATGACTGTATCAAATAAAAAAAATGAGGAAATAAACACGATGAATTAGAAGACAGTATGTTGATATGTATTATTAATACTTATATAATGCTTGGGATATTGTGGCATACTCCCCCCATGTTCGCGGGTTCAAGTGGCCTGTCATAAGTCCCTATGATTTCTTAAAGGGAGTAAAAAATCCTTGATTATACTGCCCTTCGGGGAGGATGTAAATTTTAGGTCCGAAACATGTAGGATGTCAGATGCTCATTGCAGGTCTCTATCCTAATTATTAAAAAAATTTCGATAGGCAAAGTTTAGGATTTCCGCTAAACAGCAGCATACCCCAATTAGCCATACTAGTAGCACAAAGTGACATTAAATAAATGTACTATACATAGATATATCTCTAATATATATCATGAGCATAAATTATGTCCTTAAAGCCCTAAAAAATAGAAGTAGACTTTTTAATTATTCTATAGTATAAAGAGCAAGGAAATATAAATATAACTATAAAGAAAAACTAGGAAATGTTCCTCTCCCATTATGGACCCTTCCTTATAAACAACCCCTCATGACTCATCTCCTGTTATTCACTGAAAATATTTTCATTATGCCGTCCATCTCCGAGCGCAGCAGTTAAGGGCGTGTTGGAATTCTTATTAAACATTTCACACTGTACCGCTTGTGTGATATAAGAGGTTCTTTGACATCCGGTCACTCTATATTATAGATTAGATCGAAATATATTTATTTTTTTGTTATTATAAACTTAGTTAGTTTTAGTTAATTGAATTTATACTAATTTGTTTATTATCGTTTCTACCCGGAAGGGTCATTGGCAATATATTTTTTAATTTACGCTTGGTTATACAACTTGATCCTTTTAAAAAAAAGTCATTACAACCTTCACTGAGTACTCCGCGTCCCCTAACAACTCCTTGTGGTTGTTTTCCAGTGTTCAAGTCGCATAGAAGTTTGGCGATTTTATAATGACACAAAAAGTATGAAAACACACATAATTAAACAGGTAACAAAAATTACCACTCTCAAAAATAACCATATGACTTCAGCTTCAGAAGAAGACAAAGTCTGCTTTCCATCGCTCCTTAAGTATATCCAGTTCGAAGAAGAACTGTCTGGAAGGTTCTAGGCCAACGTAGACAGTACTGGAACATCGTAGTCACAAACAAACAGTACTGGAACAGTTTTTCCAACTGTTCCAATAACAACCCTAGACTTTTGTTTCATGCTGAATCTAATATAAGGTAAACGTATCTATTGTGGACACTGTTCCAGTAGTGGCCACTTGGACAATTAAATTTTGAAAATAGGGCATCAAGGCTTTGAATCAGCTTCAAACTTAGAGTGAATGTACTGGATAGTCGTAGGTACATTCACTCTAAGCTTGAAGCTGATTCAAAGCCTAGCTGCCTTATTTTCAAAATTTAATTGTCCAAGTGGCCACTACTGGAACAGTGTCCACTATAGGTACGTTTACCCTGTTTATTAAGTTTATAAGATAAATGCAAAAAAAATTAAATGTACCATGTTTTGTAGAGGGGCGCATAATCCAAGGATCGCATACCATTAATAGTTTGATTAGTCAATTGTCACCCCCAACTTGATTTCGAGACTTTTTATCCTTAAATTTGATAAATATGAAAAATATCAATAAAACAGAGAAAAAAAAAGAGGCAGAAATTCAAGGCATCATTATAGGACGAAAACAAAAACTAATTCACTCATGCACATATATGAATAGAAAACGCGTACTTTTTGAAATTTATAAAGTAATTTTCTTATTTCCGGTAGCTGATTTTTTTTGGCAACAAAAAACTGGAAGTGTGTTGAACTTTCTTTGATATAAATCTTAAATATATATAAACTCTCAAACGAAGTCAGCTTGCCACTCTGATTGGTTCGATAACTGCTTAGTTTCCTGACATTTAGCTTCGTCTTAAAGGTCAGGATTGCAATATAAATAGGCCAATTGGAAAGATGAAAATGTTAACACTTTTTTTTCTTCTTTTTTTAATAAAAATACCTTTATATTAAAAAAATAAATAAATAAATAAAATAAATATTTGAACTGTCTTATCATCAGATTTTCCCAAAGGTCAAATAATTATTAAAGGAATTTTAATTATGTATGAGCTAAAATTTTAATTCAAATTTTTAGCTTATCACAGAACATATGTAATGTCTTAAAATATTATGAGGAATATCTAATGTATTGCATTTATTAAATGTCAAAGGCTTAGGAGAGGTTTCAAACGATCAAAAAAAGTTCAAATCGAATAAAATAACTAAATAAAATAAAATGGAAAATTATTTATTGCTTTAGAGTTATTAGTTACATCAATAATGTTACAGTAGAATTGAAGAAACAATAGTAATCCAGACGAATTAATAAAAAAAAAAAAAAAAATAATTACATAACCATAAATACATATTGAAGTAATATTATATAGTTAGTATAATAATAGTTAGTATAGTAATATAGTGATGTTTATTTTCGTAATGATGTATTAATAAATGTATACCTATTATATTATGAAAATGCAAATTAATATTAATTATTAATATTTCAGCTGAATAAAATGAGTAATTCAGATAACTAATTCATTTAACCTAACTTTATTAAAATGTGTAAGAAATAAAATAAGAGGTAAAATAATGATCCTGTTGCATCTAAAAGATTTACAGAGAATAAAATTTCTTTAAATAATATTTTTTCCTATTGCGGATTCCATAATGTTTCATCTTCAACCCCATTAAGAAATATTCTAGAAAAAGGAGTCCGAGTTGAATTTCTTGTTAGAACTCCATTATAGAAAAGAAGGTGGTAAAAAGAAAAAAATGGACTCTCATCTAGAGAGAAGCAATACATATATCTCTCCAAAGATTTAACTCCCTTCCCAGTGAACAAAGGGAGGGGGGAAAAGGCATAATTCTTAATAGAGTAGCAACCCAACGAAAATATTATTAGATAGGTATTATCCTACCATAAGGAAAATATAGTTCCCTTCTAAAGACTTTTTTTACTATGAAATAAGGTCTCAAAAACGGTAAAAAAAAAAAATTAAAAAAATTAAAGCAGGGTTTTACTAAATAAGTTATTTTTTTTTTCCAGCAATGTTACAAGATTTCGAAGATTCATAAACTTAAAAATACTGAAACATAATATACTGTCATTCCTTTGAAATAGTACAAGTATGATGAATTGCTATTTGGAATATAATATTATTAAAGAGTTTCTGTTCTTATTGCAAATAAATAAGTGCTGTTTTTAAGATTTATACATGTTATTGTTTTTATTGTTTCGTATGGAATAATCTATTTTTCCCTCCATAATACACCTCTGTTTTTTTTTGTGAAAACGCTTGAAAGGCAATGTTTTTTGGGGGAGGGGTGGAGAGGTACGTTTTTCATTCTTGAAATGAAGTATGTACCTATTCTTATTCGCCAAGGGCAGGGAACCTTTAAGTTTCAAAGACAAACTATCCGATCTTTTAGATAGGGCACCATCAGGTTCTTTTGTACGTTGCGGACTATAAATATTTCCGGAAGGAAGAGGCTCCGAGGGACTGTAGGGAAGGCATTATTCAGTAGGCCGCCTTGGTACAGGGCCTCTATAATATTCACAACCTCTGGGATAGCCCTTTTGTTACTCCCGATCCAATCTCGTCTTTTTTCTCAAACTGTTCACCTAAGCCTCTCTCAAGAATGTTCTGAATCGTCGACAGAATGGATATTCCTTAAAACCGTGTGGCAAATCTCGTCTATTTAATTTAATTTATTATGTCTAAGGTGTGTAAGTACAATTAGCTTCTTAAAATAAAGGTAGCATGGCCGAGAGAGCTTACGCTTTGGAATTAGCACTATCTCTTACAAACCCGAAGTTTATGAGTTCGAATCTCAGGCGCCAGGTTTTTTTTTCCCCCTAAAACGGCATTAATCTCCCGCTCTCACCTCTATTCCGGGGAAAAAACCTATAGCCATTAAGGTTCGGTTGGGAAGTAAAAAAGAGAGCAAAAGTAACTCTGTTACAAACATGGCAAACTCAACTTTTCCAAATTTTCCAGAAGCATGTAAACCATTTTTTTTTTGGTTGCACGTCCATACACTGAACCTGTTCTTCGCTTTGTTTAACCTAATTCTTTCAACGCACTATTTTCGTCTAAGGAATGTTCGTTACCTCCATCTATTTGAACCTTTTTTTTTTTTTTTCTGAGTATTTATGTGCCTACAGAGTGGGACAATATTGGCTAAGAAGTAATAATGCATTTTTTTTGGAATAAAAGTAATTAAACATTGTATAATATATGCAACTATTAATATTTTACATTTATAATATTATTGTAATCACTATTATTCATTAGATTCATACAGAAAATGTAATTATTCATTGGAATTACTATTGATTACAACCACTGTTCCTTCGTCGTTTTTCTAAATTTCACTAAGTTTGTTTTTTGTTTTTTTTATTTCCCCGCAAATCTTCTTATTGTGGACAACCATGTATGTGATGTAAAGCTGTTAGGGGGGGGGGGGTCGTAATACTTCTGAAGCGTGGGTTCTTCTAGACGTTTCAGAAAGTATCCCTACGTGAATTCATTCAGAGCCAGATTCGAATAGGCCACAATATTAAGTCTTCTCTTTCGACTTGCATGAACCTGTAGCCAATTCGTTGCGTTCCGGTTTTATTTTCGCAAGTTTGGAATTAGATACCATTAGTTATCATACCAGCATATAAATGGTCAGCGAAATAAAATAAATCCCTATATAGCTAATGTTTCATATTCAATCCTTAACAGCATTAATATATATATATTATATACATTAAAGTAAAATAGGTTCTAAATAACAACAAATCAAATAAATTATATAGAAATAATTTTACACATCTGGATATAGAAATAATTTTATATATCTGGATATAGAAATAATTTTACATAACTGTTGATTATCTACGATATTTAAATAAGAATGACGGACTTTATTACGGACTACATATTATTTAAATAAATTCTTATAACATGATAAAAATTCTTTAAACAAACTGACTAATGAAACAGATTGTTTTTTAGGCACGATAATGATTATATTTAATACAGAAAATAATTTTTTTAAATGGATATCGACAGTAAAATTACATTCGCACGAGACTTGGAGGCGCAGAAAAAAAAATGTGAATTAATTATACCTATCTAAAAGGGTGTTTAATATAATATGTCAAATATTGGGCTTAAACATGGTAATTATTAACATAAGGTGACCTAGTTGTGAAATCGAATACAGGAAAGGCAGTCATGAGATGTTGCATGACACGATCTTCCTGACAAGCACTTCACCAAAATACAAATGAAGTTGAGTTTAGTTAAAAGATCAATACTTATTTAAATCATGAATCAATTTTTTAATTATAACAATGAATTATTAAAACAATAATATATACTTATACGAGTAATGATAAAAATAGATTAAAATTGGCATTTATAAAAAAAAAAATATATGAAATTCTAATGAATGGATAATATAACGAAAAAGAACATTTAATTGTGTTAAGAATAGCTGGGATATTTTACGAAATTATTTGAATAAGCAACTTCTGTAAATAATTTTGGGATTTTTCCCTTTAGTATCGAATTAATACTTTTTATATAAACATCACTTTTAATGAAGACAATAAAAATTTAAAAGTACAACAATCTGCATTTTAATATACAGCATCTGAAACAAACCTATAAAATCTGATTCTGGTCGGATAAAATCACTAGTAGATCTGGCAGCTCCAACTGATTAGATGAAATCAATTATACAAGTAATCAATTATATATTACCTTATCTATTAGCCAATCGATATTTGTTAAATAATGCTAGTATAAAAATAAATAAATTATAACTGCAAAATAATTTGGCATCCAATAAGGAAATGAAGAAATAAAAAATAAAATAAATGTATATAAATAAATGTAAACACATTCATACAATATTCAATGTATATTGTTTTGTTTGTTAGGGTTTAGAGGCGTAAAATCCTTGTATCATCACCGCCTATAGATTACATTTCAATATATTTATACTTATATCACGAACATCACGTAACTTAATTTATGAAATCATTTCCAGTTGATTTAGTATTTCGGATGAGAAACACCTCAGGCCATTACTGAAAAGTAAAATTGTTAGGCAGTTCATTAACCCTGAGTTGCCAACCATTCGTTCCGATTCGTAAATCTCTCGGATCTTTTTCATTTCTTACCTAAAAGGCTGTCCAGCTGTCAATCCTCCTAGATATGCCATACACATTTAGTTGCCCTGCTGCTGGAAAAGAAGAAATAATTTGTCTCTTTTTCCCCGTCAATTACAGACTTTTTTTCGAAACGTTACTAAGGCGAGGAGTAGTAATAGTAATACGTTTTTATCGTCCTAGATATGTGTTTTATTTTACTTCTAAAATTAGTTTATAGTACATTGGTCAAGTATAATATAGAATTGCTCTTTAGGATATTGTCAAAATCAAGAGTCCAATAAGGAAAAAAAACTGAGAAAATTTTTATTTTTAAAATATGATTTTCACTTAGTGATATAAAAATAATATTCTGTATTTTATTGTGCCAATTTGGCTAAACAAATGTGGTTTCAACATAGAGGTAATAGAATTTTCACTCATTAAATCATCAATATTTAATCTGTGCGCCTAAGAGGATGTTGGTAAAAGCGCAGAAAAAAGGGTTGACAATGCAGAGTTAGGTAAACTCCTATGATGACATAGACTAAACAACTAAGAAGCCTGCTGATTACTTACTAATTTTATTATGAAATAAATATGAAACTTACGAGTGACCCCTCGCTCGACATCCTCGTAGAAGGCGTGGTGTGCGATGTGGGCTATGACAGGCTGAGGGAGACGGGAGAGGGCTTCCAGTCTTCGCAGTCGGTTGCATATCAGCTCCACGTCCCGAACCGACCTGTCACCCGGTCTGCAACACAATCAGACAGCATTATAACTCAATAATTATTATAAAGGTCCTCAATAATATTTTATAATAATATTTGAGACAATAATATATCCACTTTTTATTTTTTAATCGGGACTTTCCTTAACCTAGATGTAATTCTGAAGTATCGTTCTTGACTTTCCTATCCAAGATCTACAGATGAATATAGTGCAATAGTGAAGAATACGAGAGGTCGTAGACCAGGGCCCATCAAGGATTCAAATGATTATTTTTTTTTCTGGTTTTTAATATGTTTAGCTATAATATGAAATGGGTAAAATGTTTTTTTTAATTTGAATGAAATTAATTTTTTTGGTAAAATAGCTGGATATATGGATAAAGACAAGTAAGATTGAGAGTGGATAATGGCCAGGTGGCCGAAACGTTGTCAATGATTGAATTAATGGAAATTTAAGAAAAGTTTGTCCTAGTTTATGCTTCAACCCAGCTGGTTCCCTCAACTAAAAATCAAATAAAATTTTCAATTCTATTATCGCCTTTAAATACAAAGAAATTTTTATTTTGTTGGAACCTCTTTAATGTAAGCTAGGCTGGGAGTTAATGTGTAAGTTTAATTATGTAATGAATATTAGCCTGTATTCTTAATCGATATTCCTAATCAGGCAAAGCTTATTTTTTTGCACAGATTGGATAAAATTAGCACAATAAAACAAAATTTGATATTCACTTATTGGATGTAAAGATAGAAAACACTTGCATATTCCATAACACTTCAGGAGATCCATAAGCATCACCAAATTCACACGCCTAAATTCGCGAGAGCATAAACTTTTCTGTACTGGAAATTTTAATATATTTTCTTATTCTCTAACTCCCACCCATAAATAAGCAAAGCGTTTAGGGCAGTGCTCAATAAATAGACGTAAATGTAATATGTGGCCCACGCGTGCCTACCACCAGTTCCGTAATTTTTGATGATTAACTTCTGTTAGGATTGTGGCATTTCTAATCAAAATGTTAGCGGCTTGTGAAAATCTAAGAAATTATTTTATTTTTACCATTAAGCTAAAATATATTTGTATTTACGTTAGTTTAATAGATGAATATTATTTATTTAATAACTTAAGTAATTGTCATAGGCCATCGGCGTAAAAACCTTCGAGATATAGTTGGTAAACAAAAGAAATAAGTCAAAACAAGTTTAAAAAAAGTAGATCAACACATAAAATCTTACTCTAATTACAGCTTATGTAAAAAAAAAAAAAAAAATACTTAGTAACAACAACATAGATATTAACGACATGGGCATTGTGGACATACTTTTAGGAGGCCCCTAATAGGAAGCTGGATAATCTCCTATCTAGTATCTAACTCCTCTCCCGAGCCAAGATCGGAAAAAGTTGCTGTTGGGTACTATCTTTCCTCAAATTATATTGCAATTTTTTTTTTTTTTTTAATTCATACATTTGCTGATCGACACTATATTTCGAAAATTAGAAAATTTAGTCATGAAGAAAAAGATAACTACAAATTGTTACTCAGAGGTTTATTAAGCTGAATTTAATAAGAGATTGATGTAATGATTCCAATAGTCCTATATATAGTTCCCTCAGTACCAAATAAAATCGGCCAACATCGGCCGTCATTCTAAAATGATGAGTACCATGGTACAAAACCATCGAAAAAAATCATACAACTTATTGCGATAGGATTACGAGTGGAATGGTTTTTCTTTATGATTTTATTCATGGATTATACATTTCTTAATCAATAGCAAAGACCCATTTGTTTTTATGCATCTAAACTCAAAACTGTACCGTTAGAGCTTCAAAGTCATCTTTTCCGAACAACGATTTGCTCCCAATTACGAAATGATAGTTTCCTAGATGGTGCAATTAATCATTTCTCCGGGGAATGGAAACAAATCTACCTCCACTGACAAGGTCAGGATGACGTCCGGTTGAATGACGAGGAACCATTTAGAGTGGATTAGTGACGTGTCCGTGACCTGGATGGGAAATCTGATGAGGATCGATGGACTGTGGGCGGATCTCCAAGAAGGGGATGGAAAAGGAGGATGGAAGGTGACAGGTGTGATGGGCAAGCAATTATCCAAAGCTGGTCTTTTAGAAGAATGAGTTCTTATATTCACCAAATGATAATAATTCCGCAGCAATAATAATAAAATATAAATAATAATAAAAAAACCTGCTGTTCATACAAATGAACAGAAAAATATATAACTAAAAATATAACTGAAGAATTTATAACTGATAATTCATTTTTGTGTCCTTCGAAAAATGATACCGCAGGCATTATTTTGATATTTTAGAGACACTATCTTTTTAAAAATAATTATCAATTTATCTTTATTTTACTTAATCATTTCTTAGCTTAATGATGCCTTCAGTCTTAAAACCATTTTTGTAGATTTGAGTTGACTTTATGGTTGGTGGAAAGATATAAATTGACGTTGAATAACTTCAACGTATAATAACTAGACTTTAAAAAGTGGTCAATTAATAAAAATAAAAATTCTGCAAGGATCAGGATCTGTCCTCCAACTTATGATCAGACTTAAGACCTTATGATCACTTCTCTCTGCCACAGCTGAGGTGGTCGATGCATCAACGCATCATGATATGACCTTCTAGCTAATAATTGGGAATTTTTATCGAAGCAAAAATCCAATAGCCCTTCAGGATGATTACACTTCAGGGATGCCGGACAAACCGCCCACCTAAATCAGCTCCAGGTGAAATACTTGAAAATAGCAACAACTAGTATATCTTTATCGCCAGAAATTCCTGCAATGTTTGATTCTGAATAAGTTCAAACCCATTTTTAAAAATGATTTAGGTGGTTTATATCAAAATATTAAACCGAGAGGAAAAGTTTCTTATGTTTCTGATCCAATAGCCCTATTCAAAAATAAAATTCCGACAATAGGCCTGTACTAATAAATTATAACTAGCTTTAGTAATTATGTATTTATACGTCGATTAAAATATAAAATTCTTAATGTTAAGATAGGTAAACACCAAATCTAACTGAGGAATTTCCTTAAATTTAAATGTAAACGCAGATTCAAAATACTAAAAAGTATCGATACTGTTTCCAACTCGGCCCAATAAATATAGGTAATGAAAACAAGTAGGGAAAGTCTGGATAAGTGTAATTGTATCGAAATAACGTAATAAGAGAGTTGGGTGGTAGGGTGGGGGAAATTGTTGTTGGCAGGGGCCCGCTTTTCCACAAAGCCTAAACTCAAGGCCTCCATATTTTCTTTGTTTTATTTCTTCTTGCCTTCGTCCCCTGGGGGAAAGAGGATCCGAAAACAAGGATGAACCGAGTGTTATTAGATTATCTACTCCCTTCCCTCACATTAAATGATTAGTTCATTTTTTTCTCTATATATTTATTTTTATAAATATTATTTTACAATATTGCTATAGCATAAGAAAAAAAATAAAAGAAAAAGGAAACAAAGGAGTTGCTAATAATTTAATATTAAATTTAAGTTATATATCCTTTTATTTTATGTCCGTTATTTATTTACAAATAAGTGATAACAATTTTAATTTCGAAAAGACATTGCCTACATTGTTTTCGGTTCTTTTTTTTTTTTAGAAACGATATTTCGGCCATAAGGCTGCTTACAGATCAGTACTGGGCCTCATGATAGGAAAGTTACGCTTGCTTTAGCGAACGATTTCTCAATGATTTATGTCCTTATATGCTTTCACAATAATTCAATAGTTTAAGGGAAAATCAACACAGAATGAGAAAAGGAAATATTCCTCTATTTTTATCAACAAAAAAAAGGCCCTTGCGGTAAAAAACATTTGGCGGGAAACCTCAAAATTATCCCCCTAAAACATAGTAGAAAACCCCAACGCCTATATCATCGCTACATTGAAAGAAATACATTCATAATTACTCGTGTTTATTATGTGATAATAACGCGGATAACATCACAGGGTAAGGATGGTTATTATTATTATTATTATTACTGTTAATAATAACGTTAATCTAACTCTATGTTAAAAACTAAACAATATATTTTGCATGATCCCTTGGAGATAAAACATAAGTATAGGTTGTATCGATTGGTGGGCCGATACATCGGAAAGCGGTCTTGTTAAACGAGGATGTCGAGGAATAACCGATGGATCTTCCAATATTGCTACAATAGCCCTCGCCTCTCCCTTCCTAGTAATTTTATTTTAGAAAGAAGCTAAAAAAATATTAGTAGCCTATAATACGAATAATACGATAGGATAATATTGGTCAATATCTAAGTATCAACCGGAAAATATATCTTCGAATGTCTTTGAATCTCTTGATAAACATTTAATCGAATAGAGAACAGTCATTGTTTAACTAATTAAAACGGACATTGTACACCGAAGATGGAAGGAAATCGAGATTATCTATAATTAATGTTTCTGACACAAAAGACTAAACGAAGGGACCTAGATGAGGTTTAACTTCATTAAGCAGTTAATCCAGTGATTAGTGCCTTAGCACAGTAGAGATTTAGTGAGAAAAATTAACTTAATTAAAGCGCCCGAAGTTGTGGTGGAAAGTTGTCAGAAAATTTATAAAAGTACTATCTAGTAAGTATATATATATATATATATAAGTTACGATTAGACTGAAGCTAACACTTAAGAAAAGGTGGGTATTGGGGAAATGAGCCGCACAACATTCAGAATAGAACTGACTTTATTGTCATACACTCCAGGTATATATAGATACAAGTTTGTTGATAAACAATGCTAGTTATCCTATAACATAAACTTGTATAGTTTAACATAAACTAGTAATACTGAAATCAATACCTTCTTATCTAGCTAACTCCCTCCCTCCAGTTCCTTCGTATGGAGGAACTCCTAACAAAAAGAGAAAAACAAAATATCCTTAACACAAAAACTAAAAATACACTTAATAGGAATACAATTTAATGGAAAAGAAATAAAGCATATACACGTAACATAAACATATTCACTTAACAGAATGAACAGTCCATCTTTGAACTTAGCCTAAAACGTCACAATTAATCCTTAACCTAAAAGCATTGTAAAAACCTTATTCAGTACTACAATTAAAAAAAAAAAAAAAACATAATAAAAAATAAAAATAAAAGTTCCTATCGTCTTGGTGTTTCCATCTGAGCGCTGCTGCCCAGCTCCGGACCTGTCAGTAGCTGGGGCTCACGAAGTTCTTCCAAATGTACTGTTCGCGAACGGAATGGGTGGTTCATATCCCTAATGGTATAGAGGTTATTTTCCCGTATCGTTGTGATTTTATAGGGGCCTTCGTAACGGGCAGCCGATTTTTTTCTCGCAGTTCTCAAGCGCCTGTACACTATTGTTCCCAGCGCTAATGGTCCCGTTTTATGAATCCCCGGCCTTCTGTTTTCCCTATCTACCCGGGACTGTTTTTCCCGAACCAATTTTTCTCTAAGTCGCGCCCACATACTTCGGCGTTCGGCTCGAGCCCTACATAGCGCTGCTCTCAGCGTGTTGTTATTTGCCGTATTGAGGTCACCTCGGTCTCGTCGTTTTTGCCCAAAGAAGATCTCCACTGGCGTTAGTCCAGTGGCTGCGAGAATAGTATTATTGTACGCAATCACCGCTCGCGACATCGCCTCATACGAATCAAGGTCGTCACCTTGATCGTCGTCCCAATTTGAGAAGTCGCAGATGTTCCCCTAAGGTATTGTGGAGTCGTTCCACTGCCCCTCTGCCCTTGATGTGGTGTGGGGTATTGAGCCTCCAATTAATGCCTAACGTTTTGCTTTCTTCCCGGATGTGAGAATTATCGAACTCCCTTCCGCAGTCTGAAATGATTTCCTCCGGCACGCCTTAGACCGCACACCATTGTGAAATCCCCTACCATACCGCCCTCGGTGTTTTTGCTTCTATGGGGTAGGCCATCGCGATCTTACTAAACGTGTCGACCGCTGTGACCCACGATTGTCCCTCATTCGAATAAATGTCCACTTGCACCAATCGTTAAGGTTCTGACGCTGTGGGTGAGACCACTTGTTCAGCTATCGGAGGTTGCCTGTCATACTTTGCTTTCTGGCATATCTCGCAATGAGCTATACAATCTCTTACCGTACGCGACATATTCTTCCAGTACTAAAGCAACTTCGAAGCGCGTAAGGTTTCCTCTATCCCTCGATGGTTCGTTTTACCCGAATGGTGATCCGCTACGAGTCGTTTCTGAACTACTGGTTCCGTAACCGTCTCAACCTGGCGTAGGCACCTAGTCAGATAATATCCAACTCCTATCCTTTCCTGTCTCCACAACCTCTTCAACTTGTCTGCTCTCAGTCGGTTTCCCACATAAACATGGCAATCCCGACCCGGGTTACTGTATTCCGCGAATATCCGTTCTGGTCCGCTTTCCTCTATTGAAGCGGGTGTGCGGATCAGCATAGTTAATAATCCCTCATAAGTGCTAGCCCGAGTTTCCGTCTTAGGGTCCTGTTTTGACCTAATAATTATTTTTAATATTAGTAATAATATTAAAAATAATTATTAGATATAATAATTATAGGTATAAAATAAATACCTAATAAGTTTCTTATTATTAATAATCTCATCGATCTCCGGTAGTTCCGCAGGTCTATCCGACGGTGAGGTTTGTCCCTCCGGTTCGCTGTGCCTGTCAGATGGTCCGGGATCACTTCCCGGTTCCCTCTGGACTAACGGAATTTCTGGACCGCTTTCCGCCCATTCGCGTAAATACCTCAAAGCGAACGGCTCCGCTGACTCCTCTTCTTCCCCTAGGGCGTTTACCACCAAGTCTCGCGACAACCAGTCGGCAACAGCGTTTTCGACTCCCTTTTTGTGTATAACATGGAAATCGTAGGCTGCGAGCCGCTCCTTCCATCTCGATACCCGCGCGGACGATTCCTTCAAAGTGCCCAGATAGATAAGCGGTTTGGGGTCCGTTACCAGCTCGAATCGTCGTCCATAAACGTAGGGACGAAAATGTTCGACCGCCCAAACCACCGCTAACAGCTCTCGTTCTATCGCGCTATATCGTCGTTCGGCGTCATTTAGTTTCCGCCTGCGTACGCGATTGGTTTCTCACCTTCTTCGAAGTTCTGCGAAAGTACAGCCCCAATAGCGACCTCACTCGCGTCCCTGGTAATTTTAAACGTTCTATGGAAATTGGGGAAGGCTAATAATGGTCGAATAGTGAAAATCTCTCTACACTTCTTAATACTAGTCAACTGATCGGAACCCAGTTGAAAGCGCTTCCCTTTTCTCAGTATTTCCGTCAGCGGGTGAGTTAATTCTGCAATGCCGGGAATAAATTTCCGATAGTTGTTTATCATACCCAGAAATCGCCGGATCCCGCGAGCGTTTTGAGGCAAAGGTGCATCCCGAATGGCTTTTACACGCTCCTGGTCCGGTTGTATCCCATTCCGCGAAACTACATATCCCAAGAATTTAATTTCGCGCAACCCAAACCTAGATTTCACGCGTGATAATTTGAGTCCGAATTCGCGGATCCTATCAAAGACTAACCTCAGGTCCTTAATATGTTCTTCCTCCGTCTTGCTAAAAACGATGAGGTCGTCTATATAAACTTGCGAAAAATCCTCTCCGAGGCCTCTCTGTAACTCGTCCATTAGGCGTTGGAACGTGAGGGGAGCGCCCTTCAACCCAAAAGGCATTCTTACGAACTTGAAATGGCCCCGTTCCCAGGAAAACGCTGTTTTCCGAATATCCTCCTCCGCCATCCGAACTTGATGGTACCCGCTTTTGAGGTCTAAGGTACTGAAGTTCGTCGCACCGGCTAAGCGATCGAGTATGTCCTCAACTCGAGGTAGGTAATATCGTTCGTCCTTCGTTGCCTCGTTAAGTTTGCGATATTCGACCACTACTCGATATCGTTTCCCACCCTGTTCGTCTTGTTTCTTCTCCACCACCCATAAGGGGCAATTAAACGGAGAGTTGCTATGCCTGATAATGCCCTGCTCTCGCATAGCTTGAGGGTTCCGCCTGTTTTTGACATATACGGATGTTTCAGTTTTTAGGGTAATCCTATGTACCGTCCTCCCAGTGGTGGGTAGAAATTCACCGTCTTTGTAAAGCAACCCCTTGTACATCTCTCCCGTTTTAGTTAAGTATCTCCGATCCCCTATATCGTAACGCCAAGTTTTGTGCTCAACCCTCATATGTAATCCTGCGAGTTGAAGAATGTCGCACCCTATGATCAAATCGTAACCCGGCATCAGCTCCTCCATAATGTGAATTTTTACCGAGTCTTCACGGCCTGCAAGCTCCTCGAGGTTTAGTAAGGTTTCCCCTAATGTTTGGCACTTCCCACTGACTGTAGTGACCATGCATTTACAATTCGCGCGCTTACTCCAAACTCCCAATTTTTCCGCTCCCCTTCTACAAATTAAAGAATTAGTACTCCCGGTGTCAATTAGAAACCTCACCCCCGATAACCCTAACCTCGCCACGGGCAACTTATTTCGCTGTTTTAGTTCCACACTATTGTTAATTACTAACTCCCTCGATTGGTTGCCACACCCTTTTCCGTGCCCTCAATCAGCCCGCGTCCTTCCCGCCACTAATTCCGCCCCGGAAGGGCCCCCTCTCCAAGAATTGCTACCACTTACCTCGTGTGTCCTGGTAGCCGGACCGCTGCGCTCAGAAGGGGTGCTTTCTTCTCCCGATGACATTCCGCTGGTATAGCATCTTCCGGTCCTCCTGCCTGAACGCCTAACGGTCCAGTCCTGGTTGTTCACCTCCATAGGTTCCGGCTGTTGAGGGTCTCTTCTGCCTAACCGAGGATTCCGCCTATGGCATTCCCTGGCTACGTGGCATCGCCTGCCACACTAAAAACACCTCGTGAGGCTGCATTGAGCTGCTACATGGCCGGTCCTATTACACTCGTAGCAGCGGCGGTCTGGTTTTCTTCTCCTCTCATCCGGGCCCTTAGCTGGCCGCTTCTCAAAGCTCCTATTGTAACTAGCCTGTTTTCTTCTCGGTGGCCGCACCTCCACCCACTCTATTTCGGGTTTCTCGAATCGAGTTTCACTCCTCTCCTTGGCATCTATTAGATCGTGAGCACACTCGATGAAGTCCCTGTCTCTCGGGAGTGAGCCTGGCCGATCAACATAGTGGTTTAACTGCACCTTCATTACACCTCTTAAAAACTCCATTTTCTGGCTTCCCTCTGCTTGGCCAAAGGTTTCTACCATTTTTTCCGTCAGACGATTATACGAGACGAGAAGTTTCTCGGCGAACTCGCCCTCTAACTGGCCTTGGGCCCTGCGCTCCTTAAACAGGTAGAAAACATCCTCTTCCGGGGTCCATCTTCCTCCGCCGTATAGTTTTTTAAGTCTCACCTTGAGTGTGTCCCATGAGTGAGTGAGATCACCTTGAATGGTATTTAGTACCCGCCTCGAGATACGGCCGACAAGGGAAGCTTCTAGTAATCTCACATCAGATTCCATCAGAGTGCCCGCTTCCTTCCGAGATATTATCAAATTTTGAATCTGATCACCTCCTTTGATGAAATGCTCGAGGTCTCCCACTATACCCGTAAACGGCTCCAATTGGCTTATTACCTCGTGTATGAATGCCAAGTTTTGTTTCCTTATCTTGAGTAGTTCAATCTGTTGCGTTTCAGTCGCCTTAGATAGCTGGGACTCCAACTTCGACCGCTCCACCGTAGCCTGGGCCAACTGGTATTCCAATTTTGCCAACTGTTGTTCCGCCATAACTGTTTGCTGTATTATTTGTGTAACGTGAATATCGAGATATTAAGATTGTAACTTCTAAACCCGATAGCACTTTACGTCACGTGACTACACTTCCGGACTTTTTTTATGTTTTTATTTCTAACGAAGATTAACATAATATATTATGGGTACAATATTATAATAAAAAAAATCTGGTGCGTGCGCCCAACACACAACTTTCACTTACGAACTTCCTTAAATTAGAAATTGATGTGTTTTATTAATTGCCACTTCTCAAAGACACATTTTTCCACATTCATTTCTTATTTTTGTTTTTATTTGCTCTATAAAAAACACTATTTTTTTTTTTTTTTTATTATTAAATAAAAGATTTTACTTACGATAATTCGGCCATGTAAGCATAATACTCCAAGTCGTCTGATTTTATAATTCTGTATGTAGTTGTTGAAAACTTCATTTAGTTACCATGGAAACAAATAATTTCCATTAAATGAATAGAACGGCTTTAATTATTAACAATGGTCTGTCATTAAAGGCGTACCATACTCCGACGCATGCGTGTGCTCTACGTATTTTATGAGTTGACGGAATATTTTTCTTTTTTTCATCTGTATATGTTTACTTGATTTTTTTCATATTTCATATTTAGCCATTTCTTATTTTTAGGCGTAATGAGAGACAGTTAATTTTTCCATTTAAACAAAAACAAGGGTACTTTACAGGAAAACAAAAAAGGCCCCTTCCCCATTTAAGCCCCCTCAGAACATTTTAATAACGATAAAGCTTACCTGATATTAAAGAACACCTTATTTTCATTAAACATGACGAATTTGATAAAAATCATTAAAGCCGTTTTTGAGATAATTTAAAGAAAGCTATAAATTGGAAAAAAGGTTATGAATTAAAGTGTCCCCTCCGTTTGACCAATTTTTATGAAATGTTGGCTATCACATCTTTGGCATATACATACATCAAAAACTCAGTGTGATCAAAATCTTGAAAGCCGTTTTAGAATAAATAAAAAAAAGCACGTGAAAATGATACAAAATTTAGTAAAGTGGCCCCTGCGGTTGATCAATTTTGATGAAATTTTTAGTCATATCTCGGGCATATTAATACATCAAATATAAAGTTTGATTAAAGTCGTTAGAGCCGTTTTTGAGAAAATCGAAAAAAACGTAAAAAGTTATTAAATAAAGTACCCCCTCCCTTTGACCAATTTTGATGAAATTTTTGCTGTCACATCGCGGGCATATTCATACACAAAATACTCAATTTCAGGCTCGCACGGTTTATGGTTTTTGAGCTAGTCTGTTCACACACACACACAGACCATTTCGCGGGACTTGGTTATTTGGACTCAGGGGACCCCAAAACGTGTATTTCCGTTGAAAAACGGAATTCGAAATTTTTCACGATCGCAATACTTTCCTTACTATATATTTTATATATACGTAAGTGAAAGTAATAAATATAAAATAAAATGTATAATAAACGTAAATTTCGATAAAATAAATAAGTAAAATTGTTCGCTCTTAGGCATCGTTTTTTCACAAATACAGCTTTCATTACTTTTCTTGGTAATAAATGTAGAGAAATACGTTGTATGACGGTGAATATTTTTCATATTTGTCCTTTGCAAGTTCTTCACCTTTTCTTATTTTATTCATTAGTATCTTGCCATTGAATTTATAAAACCCTCCAGTCTCTTTACGATAGTTGTAGCTTACACTTCAATTTTATCATAAAAGAACGGCTTTCAGCATATAAGAAATTGCATTTTGCAACGTTTATTTTAGCAATCATTACACTGACGTATTTAATATAACAAAAATAGGTATCTAAACTTTGCTGGAAAATGTTTTATAAATTGTAAAAATACAAAAGAAAATATAAAATAAAGCGAATAAGAGTGGAGCAATAAGAGAAGACATTATTCATTGTGACTTAAGCTGAAAGATTTGTTATGTTGAAAAATGCGTTGGCAAGAGCCGTAGATCACCTGCACTGGCTACAGGTGAGCCCAATATCCCAACCACCTCTATCACTCCTCTACCTCTTCCTATATTGGTGGTAGGCACAGCAATGATTTATATCGATAATAAATGACATCTTATCTTTATTAAATCCATTATCGATTATCTGCTAGACTCGAAAAATATTGGCACTAGAGATTTGGATTTACATCGGAATAAAATTAATAGTTCCCTTATCACTTGTATTTTTCCTCTTTCTTCCTTCCCTCACATTATATATATCTACGTTTCGGGTTCCATCGCCCCATTTTCAGATAGCTTTCAATAATAATAAAATACATTGAGTAATACAAATTTTAATCTAATTAATAACATTCGATTTGAGTTCGTAGTGATTATTTGCAATGAAAGTGTGAAAGTAAATAAAATAACATCATTGATACTTATTCTCCCTGTAAAAAACTAATATAAAGTAAATTCAGTTATCATAGTTTTTTAAATGATGTTATATATCATTGTATCAGGATGGTATGTATAATAATCAGGACCTGTTCAATATCTTACGATACTAATCACAATATTTTATCTTCTTTAGCGTTCTGTATTACAGGGTTACGTCTTGTACATTCTGATCCAATTGGCCAGTTTAATTTCGAGGCCACACCGTTTCGTAGAACGAATCCCACCACAACCAATCGCTGGATCCTACTATTGTTTACCAGGCTAAGAGTCCACGATTCGGTATACTGAGCAAGAATCAGGAAAAACGTGGATTTTTAGTAAGCGACTTGTGCTGATCACCACTCTTTTATCCAGAAACCCCCATCGAAGTAAATTCTTCCTGCTGCTCCGATTCTTCGAGTCATCTCCTTATCGCTAAAACTGCCTCATTGTGATTAGCACCTAGATATTGGAAATTATCCAACTGCTTTAATCTCTCTCCATTCGAGCTAGTGTTTAGTAAATCTCATTATTCTCTAGTGCTTTCGGAGATTTATCTTCATATTGATTGCGGAGGAATCCTCCATTGAATTGTAGGTTTCTATCGTTGGCACCTATCAAGACGAGTTCACCAGTGAAAGCAAAAATAGTCTATCTTGTAGGCCGTATCAATTTAAATCGAATAATCCTTCAACTTACGCGTTATTAATATACACGAATTGATATTACCTTTTTTTATTGAAATATAACAATAAATAATAATTTTCATGTAAAACTAGAGCAATGACATCTTCATTTCCTCAGTATCCCAAATTCCCAAAATGGATAGTTTAAGCAATCGTTTGCTACAAATCTTTTTACACGCCAATTTCAAACGGCTTCCGGCTACGTCCTCAATGGTATTTACCGGTTCATGCAATTGTGTAGTCGTTCAAAATGAATCCAATTGATTCCTCATTCTTCAGTCCTTATATTCTATTCAACACTTTTTTTTTCATAAACCTTTGAGATTTTATCACCTCTTAATAGGTATATCTCGTCATGTATAACTTAGTTGAAGAGCCGTCAGAATTATTGTAGTTTTTTTGCTAGTTTTAGTTTGAAACTCGGGAATCTTTGGATATAGCAAGAATTTATTTAAAATGCTTATTACATTAATTATATGATATGTGAAAGCTAGCAAAAAGGAGTATAACATTTTTCATCTATTTATTAAATATAATTTTTAAGACATTAAATTATTTAACCTATTGAACTTCATTGATTTTTGCATTTTGTAAATTTCTCTGTAATCAGTTAAAAGCAGCTTAAACTAAGAGGCACTATTAATTCAGCAATGGTGGAGTCAAGCAAAGCAAGAAAGTAAACATATTCATGTTTGTTTATGTAAAGTAAAGCTAGACATTACAGTTTGGTTTGTAGAAGCGCCTATGCTTTGAGGCGAACAGGAATAAGTTCACCGTGAGAGCTGAAAAACATTTTTAAGACTCGCTCAATGGAACTACCATAACTTCAACGTCTAGACATTCCTACACTAACAATAGCTTCCCTCTCTGTAGGATTCCCATTTCCACCTTCTAATGGTGTGGCCATTATTCGAATTAAGAAAAAAATCAGCGATGAAGGAGTATTTAACAATGATTCCGAAGGCTTCGTAGGTTATATAAGGCTTAAAATAGTCACAAATGACAATTTATTATTTTTTATTCTTATTATTTTTATTTTTATATTCTTACTAGCTGGGGTGCCCGGCTTCGCTCCGGTAGTTGTTTGGTAGCTTTAATACCAGAAAAACTTTAAAATTAAAGGAAATAGGGAAGGAAATTAGCACCTTCTTGAAAATTCGGTTTTAACTTGGTATCAATATTCTGTAGACTTGAGATCTGCAGAGTGAGCCCAAATAAGGAACCCTGTATAATTTACAGGGGGTTAAAAATGGTAAATGAACAATTAATTTTGCTGCAACTTTGTCGAGTTATGCATCGTTTTTGATGGTCTCTGTGATTCTGAATCCTATAAGCCCATTCCAAGTAGTCAGCAGATAATAAGTTATTAGATTATAGTTGAAAAATCTGGTATCTCAGTTAAAAAAATTAGATTTCGAGTAAAACTTAAGCTCCGACTACTATGATGGTCCTATTTGATTCAGAAGTATAGAAACTACCGAAGATTCATAGAAATTTTTTTTAAGGCCTTGCTTCCATTTCAACCTCCCTTAAATATCTCCCCCGTATACGTTCTGTATACCTCGAATCTTACTACTATTACAAAGTGAAAACCAAAATTTCTTGGAGGCACAATTTTTTCATCATATTTCTTTTTATCTTGAACTATGAGGAATGATAAAATCTTGAATGCTGTTATTGGAGTTAGTCGTTTTGTCAACTGGAATGATCATCATACATAGTAATGAAACCAACTTCTTTTTCATAAATACAATAAGAACACTTCAAACTTTTTATTTTCGATTTATATTCAGTCAATTCATCTCTTTTTCTATGTCTGATTTTATTCGCTCACGGTACTACTAAGAAATCTTCACTCATATTGCATTAAGTTTACTTAAGTATATATTATATATAGATTGAATGTAATGTGCTGATCATATATTAGCCTTCTTATGAGAAAACTAATTTTTTAAAGAATCCAGTTGGTTTTCTAATTGATTGCAGAGATGGAAAATCATTATTTTATTTTGATAGCAAAGGAGAAACTAATTATTTTCGCTTAATTTTTTAGTAATTTAAAATGAACAGCTGAACAAATATATAACCACTACAATTTGAACTGGATGAATGAACAATAAACGTTGAGTGAAACGAACCCTAGCGCTTCCTGGTAGTCTGGAGCTTGAACTAAATTTTTCATTCATAAACTCGTATCTCATATCGCTAATAAAATGGTGCGAGAAGCATAAAATTCCAGTCTTTTTCTCTTCAATTTTACACTCTTAAGAGAAAAACGGAAACCTTCTTTTCCGTTAGGAGTCATATGGCTAAACGACGACATAACTTCCTTAATCCAACGTGGAGTCGTTTTTGAGCCTTTTCGGCACGCACATTGTACACTTTGCTTTATAATATATATTGATTATTTTTTACGTATTTATTATTCCCCTTCATTAATCTTTGGATTAATTAGGTCGATCTGAATATTTAAAAAAAATCTGGTGCGTGCGCGACACACAACTTTCACTTACCAACTTATTTAGATAAGAAATTGACGTGTTCTGTTACATATAATTTCCCAAAGTCACATTTTTCTACATCCATATCTTATTTTTGTTAATCGTTAAAGCCCTTTTGAGTAAATAAAAAAACCCGTGAAAATGATACAAAATTTATTAGGTAAAGTCCCCCCTCCGGTTGATCGATTTTAATGAAATTATAACAGTCATATCTCGGGCATATACATACATCAAATACCAAGTTTGATCAAAATCGTTAAAGCCGATTTAGAGTAAATAAAAAAAACACGTGAAAATGTTACAAAATTTATTAAGTAAAGTCCCCCCTCCGGTTAATCAATTTTGATGAAATTTTTACAGTCATATTTCGGGCATATAAATAGATGAAATACTCAGTTTAATCAAAATCGTTAGAGCCGTTTTTGAGAAAATTGAAAAAAACCTAAAAAGTTATTAAGTAAAGTACCCCCTCCCTTTAAGTAATTTTGATGAAATTTATGCTGTCACATCGCGGGCATATACCTACACTAAATACCCAATTTCAGGATCGCACGGTTTATAGTTTTTGAGCTAGTCTGTTCACACACACACACACACACACACAAACACACACACACACACACACACACACACACACACACACACAGACACACACACACACACACACACACACACACACAGACCATTTCGCGGGACTTGGTCATTTCGACTCAGGGGACCCCAAAACGGGTATTTCCGTTGAAAACCGGAAGTCGAATTTTTTCACGATCGCAATACTTCCACTTACTATATATTTCATATATAGGTAAGTGAAAGTAAAAATTGGACAACATTTATTAAGTAAAGTCCCCCCTCCTGTTGATCAATTTTGATGAAATGTTTACAGTCATATCTCGGGCATATAAATACATCAAATACCAAGTTTGATCAAAATCGTTAAAACCGTTATTGAGTAAATAAAAAAAACACGTGGAAATGATACAAAATTTATTAAGTAAAGTCCCCCCTCAGGTTGATCAATTTTGATGAAATTTTTACAGTCATATCTCGGGCATATCAATAGATCAAATACTCAGTTTAATCAAAATCGTTAGAGCCGTTTTTGAGAAAATCGAAAAAAACTTAAAAAGTTATTAAGTAAAGTACCCCCTCCCTTTGAGCAAATTTGATGAAATTTTCGCTGTCACATCGCGGGCATATACATACTCTAAATACCCAATTTCAGGTTCGCACGGTTTATAGTTTTTGAGCTAGTCTGTTCACACACACACACACACACACACACACACAGACACACACACACACAGACCATTTCGCGGGACTTGGTTATTTTGACTCAGGGGACCCCAAAACGTGTATTTCCGTTGAAAACCGGAAGTCGAAAATTTTCACGATCGCAATACTTCCACTTACTATATATTTCATATATAGGTAAGTGAAAGTAAAAAACAAATTAATATTTATTAACTATTCGGCAAGATTTGAATATTATTCATAAAATTTGAAAAATGATCCTTTGAGTAATGGATGTTTTAGGTTAGAAAAAAAACCACAGGGTCTTCCCTTGGGCTAAAAACTACTCACCAAGCTACGGTAAAAAGTAACTGAGCTGATTTTGATAGATATCTTCAATCATAATCAGCATTGCGGGCTTACCCTTTCCTTTTTTCTGAAAGAGGGGAAAAACTATTTTCTTTGATTTCATAGAATACCCAAAAATAAATAAATTTATTCTCTAATTAGAGAATTAGTTTTTATAGATAGGATGACAAGACACTATGACTGACAATATAAAATTAAAAAAAAAACCGTAAGTAATTGAAAACAAACAATATAAATGGATAACTAGAAAAGAAGGTCAAAAATAAAATAGCTAAATCACACATTACCTTGGCTGCCAAGATCTTTTTCTGATTCTTTCGATTAATATTAAACATTGCATTTACTTATTTTGAAGTAATGCCATTAGAAATAACTAATAAAATCTTTTCGTTTTTTATAACACTTTCATAATTATGGGATCATATATTTCATATAAATTACATGAAATTAAAAAAATAGATGTTTGAAATCACTTTAGAGAACGTATACCAGAAATATGGTGATAAAATGTTTTCTTCAGCCTAATAGGTCCCTATGATAGAATCAAATCCCTATGAGAGTTTTTGTTTTCTAAATGAAAAGGATGCAGGAGAGGCAATATACTGTAATATTCATGACAGGCACCACCGCCAGATAGCGAACCTGTTGCTCTTTTGGAAGTACATTCCAGATACACAGCATACCGCTGTTACAACATGTACCGAAATCCAAATATTTTAACCTTGTAAATATAGATGTAGGTGTGCGATTAAGAATATATTTAAGAAGATAATTAAGTATATATTTAAGAATAAATTAAGAATATATATACGTGTATCAAAGGACCCTATAAAACAAATGGTCTAAGTGGCATTTTTCCCTTTTTGGGTTAATAGTCCTTGTTGTTATTATTATTGTTAACGAGGACTAGGATAGTAAATACCTATATTTTTTTAACCATTTTTATGATAAAACACAGATTGTGGATTTTAAAAAAATAAAAAATTGACTTAAAAAATAGAGATTGTCAATTACATTTTCAGGTAATTTTAATTTTTATATTTAGATTATCTAAATCATTAATGTTTTTAGCATAAGGATTAATTTATTGATGTTAAGTGGGGAATGTTTAATGTTGTTAGGGTTTGAATAAATTTGTTGTTGGATCCTATGATGAATTTTATGCATTATGTTAATTTAATGAAAAATTAACAATTATCTATTCTGTAATAATGTATAAACCTTGATGTTGGCTTACAGGATGATGGCCGAACGGCCGAAACGTCTCCTGAAATAAAATTTTTGAAATAAGTGTTGATATTTAAATGCCGCCCTGATCCTCGATTAAAATCAATTGAAGAGTCTGAAGAATAGGAGTATTAAATTAATAATTTATTTTTTATATTTTAAAATTTCAAACAGCTCTATTTTTTAAACTTTCAATATGAATTCTAAGATTTTTAGTATTTATAGTCATAGTTATTTTATTATTATTTATAGAGTTGTTAAAAAACTCTACATACGTAAACTAGGTCGGGTTAGTTACACCCATAAATCCAGAACGGTGGGATCAATTTTTATGATCTTTGATTAATTGACTGAAGAATAGGACCGGCAAAATAGGAAGGAGGAAGTTAATAAATAACTTTAACTAGTTTATCAGATTTCGATGAAATTTCGAACACGTCATCCTCGGGTGTTATAGTAGCGTAAGAAAGTTGATTCCCAACAAATATTATCATGACCGGTTTTGGAATGATTGCAGAAGGGAAGGGAGATTTATCATCATTATTTTATTTTTATTTTTCGAACGGTATATTTGGATATTTTCGACACACCAATTTTTTACACAATTATTTATTTAAATTTATCACTACCATTAGAGTCACTTCTATTTCATACAATTCAAAAAAGCGTAATTTTTACTAGAATATTCCGATTCTAATTTTTTTTTTCATATTATCTAAAAATTTCGCTTCTATTCCTTGTTTTATATTGTCTACATATATTATTTTCTGGAAATTAACAACACAAAAATGGAAAAATCACATCCTATCCATTTAAAGTCTTCCATGAGTAGAAAAAATGGGTTTGTTTATTATTATTAATAAAAAAGTATTTATAAGTAAGTCGTCTACTTTTATTTAATTATTGGTTAGCATCTACCCCTAAGAGCCATTTGCATTATTTTTTCCTTCTCATATTCTGTTATAATAGTTTGTTGCCACCTCTCGCCCCCGATCTCCGCCCTCCTTAAAAGGTATCTATCAGCAATACCTAATGATAAATTAAAATATAGGGGTTAACAAACATGTGTATTTATTTAATAGAAATTTTATTTTTTACGAATAACCAAAGAAACAAATATACTTTTAATGAGTTTCTCCAGGTATCATTAGAGGCCAACATTGCACAATGTCCTTAAGGATTCTATCAAAAATGTCTACATTTGAGTGTTTTATAATATTTTGTTGCATCTATATTTTTACTTATCTTCGTAAAAATTAATAATGTGGCCTTGTTAACAATACCTTTCCTGCGGTAAAATTGATCTTTCTTCAAAGAAAATCCTGGCTTGTTCCTATTCACTTCGTTAACCGTAATTACACAAATTATAATAACTTAAATTATATTAAAATATAATTAAATAATTTCTGTATCGATGTTATCAAATTACTTAGCAACCGTTACTAAATTCCATTATAAAATCACTGGTGGGGCTAATCCAATCAAGAATTTTTTAAAAAAGAAACAAAGGAATTTTTCAATCAATTTATTTAATCATGAAAGGTTGAAGCACAAAATGGAATTGTTCCGCTAAAGATCAACGTTTATAAAAGTATACAGCAAACTTGTTTGATTATGAAAGAGCGTAGAAACAGATAATTCAGTTTAAGATAACAATATTTTTCTTTGGAGGAGGTAACAAGATTACACTGACAATCTTGAAAACAGTGGCTACAAACGGTAGTCCTGTGACCGCAGGTATATTGCACAGCAGTGACCAGCTAATCCCATTAACCTTCCTGTAGCTGCTCAGCATTCGACCCGCCTCCTCTCCGGATCATACCCTTCCTAATTGGATCATGAGAGCGCAAGCTGGGTTCGTCCGAGCGGGTAATATCGGGTTCCTCAGATATTAAGTAAAGCGTAAGGGCAACAGTTTAGCTAAGTTTGGCAAGTTGGTTCCTTTAACTTAGACTTCATTTCCTCCTTGCTTATATGACGCTTATTTGGGGAGTTGGAAAGCCCATCGGGCAAAGGGCTGGAGTGATAACTCCAGGTACAGACTTGGAAAAAGGCTAAAGTATATAGTTTTCCTCCTATAGTTCCTTAAAGTATATAGTTTTCATATTCCTTAACAGCACTATTATAAAAACAAGGTTTAAACTACCCCTCTATTTTTGGTCTTACAATCGCCTATCGGGAGATTAAACCCTTAGAGCCGTGATTCCGCTCAATTTAAATTTTATTTTTTTAAATTGTTTTCTCTTTCGATTTACTAGCTACTTCATGAAGTCGGGAGCCATTTTAACTGTAATTGGATTTTTCTTATATTATTATTCTAAGCATCTAGTTTATGAGGAAAATGCATAAAATGGTTTTATATAGAATTAGAATAACTTTAATTTTGTATAAGTGACAAATCTTAAACTTGATCATCACAAATAAACAACAATCATTTTGTCCATCTAAAATTTCTCCCGAACAAAACGCAAGATGAACAATAAGGGAATTTAACTACTTACAAAGGCAATGAACAATTCATGGAACACTTCACCTATACACAGTTTATTTATTTATTTTTGAGGATGATGGAAAATCAGGATTTTCAGTCAAATTTTCTTTATTAGGCCCGTGCTTTGATCGAAACAAAGAAAGTAGGAGGCTCTCCAAATAAAAAGAAATTTACTGAAAATCCCAATTATCAATCATCCTTACCTTAAAGAAGATAGTTGACCATTACGTGCCATTAAATGTTTGTGTATTATTATTTATTTATACTTTTTTGTAAATCTTGGCAAAGTTCATACAACTAGGAAGTAGCATTTCATTTATTTTTATTTCTTGATTGCAACTTATTAACGAGATAAACCCACACAGATTAGAGTGTTCTATCCTTCATTTAATTCAGATATTGTTCATTTTAAATAACACAAACGTTCTATAAAAATTCTTATATTTATTTGCCATCTTCGGAACTATTAGTATTCGACACAATATTTATAGGAATGATACCTATTTATGTTAGGTATATAGGAACGAATCGCATATTTATCTTCAGGATAAAGTCGTAAATTTATTCCTTTATAATCTAAAAAATAATATCTCACAGCACAGTCCATTTCCTTGAAAGACATTATGGCTGCTGTCCAAAATTAAAGAAGTCATAAAATTGGAGAGGGTGGATCCATCCGCCACCTGTTGTCCATGAAAAATGAGAAAGACTTTTTTCAAAAAGGTAAATGCATTTTCCCTTTACGACACATCACAACAATAAGAATGGTCATTTCAGTTAATTTTCCTCCTAAAAAATCCACGATGTGCATATGTGCTTACCTAGTTATTTATAGATTACGATATATTTCTTATTGTAGATTTATAAATGTTGTATTAAGATTTGTGTACAGTATCGAACGTCATCGAGATTGCAGTCTATGGTAGGCAGTCTTTGTTTATTCTATATAGTCATTAGCTATTAGACCTTCAGCGAGAAATTTCGCGAACTATTTATTGTTCTATAGAGGCTTCCACGTGGATTGGTTAGAGCAAAATTTTATTCGATTTCTTTAGAGAATATCGAGAACTGGACTTCGAACTTGAGGCTTAAAGATTTCGATCAAGATCTAAATAAAAACTACCTCCACGTGTTTTTTTTTTTTTTTTTAACGTGCCCATTTGTCACCCTGCAATCATAATTTATAAATAATATAAACTAAGTATATTTATTTTACATATGTCATCGGCATTTCGGTATCACTATGTGGCCGGCCATTCTTTCTAACAGGTATGTCAAATAATAATTATTAAATCAGGAAAAGTGGGGTCTTCTGTGGTGTAGTGGTTAGCCTAGTAACCCACAATACTAAAGGTCCCGCGGTGGCCCGAGGATTTTTTAAAGGGAGGGAAAAATCATTGGCTATCCCGTCTCTCGGATAGGTCGTAAAATCCACATCCTAATTATACCTGGATAGGAAAAATTTATGACTTCCCCTGTAGCATCGTCCGATTAACCATAATAGAAAAAGAGGCGTTCTATAAACAACCATGAAAAGTAGGCACATATTTACTTACGTTTTCTCGTCAATTATAAGGACTAGGTGGTATTTATTGCTATTTTCATTATATTGACGAAATCGATTATTATAGCAGTTATAAAATTTTGTATATATATGGACCAAATTAAATTTACGATTTTTATGGATTTTAGGTACCTATGTCAATAAGTTTTTAATTTTTTTTTCTTTTTCGTTGCCTGATTCTTTAGTTATACTGAGAGGTACCTTGAGTTATATTCTGGTGTCAGATTGTAGACTCTATGTATGCTCTTAGAACATGTCTCAGTATAAATGTTACATCTTTCACAAAATGGTTTTTCCAGGCCTCGCATTCGATAGGCGTCTATGTAAATTATGTATATGTCCTTTTTTCAGTATTTTAAAGATTATTTCTTTATTCTTTCAATTTTCAAAGGAAGCCCACGAAAAAATAGGTATAAATACAATAAATTACTCATATTGAGAAAGGTTGCATTTATTATTAGTTATCAATTTTAATTAAATCATTCTGGAAGTCATCAGATGTCCCAGTAGAGCAATGACGTACCATAAGAGTAGAACATTTTAGATCACGGGCTGAAAAGGAGAAAAAATAATCCGTCAAAGAAATTCCAGTCTTAGGGAAATGAGACTCGTGCTCGTACTCCTGTTTTTTCTGGAGTGAAGACTTGAAGTTAATTTGAATCGGATGTCTCAAAGGGATTAATTATGGCTAGCTAGTCATGTTTCTCCCCCCCCCCCCCTCCACCCCTCACTATCTTTTATGTCAGCAATACATTTATAAGTTTCCTCCTCGGGCTTCCGCATTTAATCAGGAAGTCATGTCTAACCCCTCTCAGTTCTTTCATCTAGCTAAAAGCAAAGGAAAATACATAATTTAATCAGTAATTGTATATATATTAGCTATCCGGGTGCAATACAAAATATTTTGTTCATTTTATTTGTTTAAATTACATATCGGACAAGTACTATTCCAATAAATACATTTAGCACTAAAACACTTTATAAGGATCCTACTAAAAAGAAGTATTGTTTCCAATATGAAGATCAACTGTCCTTTATTACGTTATCTAATGAATTTGATAATTAGTTATACTGACGCCCTTAATTATTTATCTAATTAAGAGTAAAAACATCATAGTTGTGCCCTAATAGTAATAAAAATATATACATACAATGAAATGATAATAGAATTTAGGATATGTTCTACATTAACGCTGCCAGTGACTTTTTAAACACTTACTTTTTATCAACAAATGATTACTTTAAAAGTAATCGTTTTAATTAACATATGAGCAAGTAAACAAGAATACAGGTTAATGAAATATTTGTTTGTTTTAACGTAACTTTATGCCATTAAGGCTAATCGGACGATGCTACAATGGGAGACCTAAATTTTGCCTATTCAGCTATAATTAGGATAGGGACCTTTAACGAGTACCTACCTGACATCGTACAGGCTCGGGACCTCCATTTTACATCCTATCCGAGGGACGGCATAGGCAAGGATTTTTACTCCCATTAAAATATGCTAGGTCTACCTCGGGACGCGAACCCGCGACCTTTAGTATTGTAGGTTTCTATGGTAACCACTACACCACAGGTGACCCCTAATGAAATATGTATTTTATTTTATTTATTTATTTATTTTTTAAACGTCAGCCACGAGGGCTAATCGGGACGGGTTATCTACGGGTAACCAACCTCTTCTAATCCATGACAAGCTACTGAGTGTTCAGAGAGGCCGTCACCGAACAGAATCGAGCGGGCTTGGTCGGGATTCGAACCCGCACCGATAGCGTGGGAGTCGGAGACGCTATCCCCTCAGCTACGCCGCTGCCCAAATATTTATATTAAATCAATTCAAAAACAATGAAAAACAAATATCAAGCTAAACTGAAAAAAAAGTATATGTCTTCAAATATTGGATGAAATAAATATTTGTCACTGTGCCTCTGTCTCAATAAAAACTAGCACAAATAAAAATCTAAGAGATCTATCCTTATGCCACACACTTTTTTGTTTAACGTCCTGTTATGGTTCCACACTCTTTAATATTTCTCATTTTAACGTTCACCCAGCGAGATTGCTTGTGTGTTGGTTTCAGTCATAGGGCCCACAAAAATTTTTGAATGATTAACTGTAAGTTGCACGTAATTCATACATGGCAAGTTTTAAATATACAAACAAATAAATTTTTACAAAATTTATATATAATTTTAAATAGAGTTTGTAGGTGTCATATGGTTTAATTTATTCTTAAAAAAAAGAATGGTTAACTGCAAGGTGAATAGAGACACTATTCTATTCACCTTGGGTTAACTGTTAAAGTAATCATTTGATAATAAAAAGTAACTGGCAGCCTTAGTGTAAAAAAGACCCACAATTTAACTACAAATAAAAACAAAAAAATAAAATGGAGATGAGAAACGAATTAATAAAATAATCCCAAAACATGGAATAGAGTGAGAACAAAATAACCCATTAATTCTAAAATAAAAATTGTAATTAATTTATAAATATAATTTGTTTTATTAGTCCTAAATAAATTATGAAAAACCAAAAAGCACTCATTACAAACTAACAACATTTCTAACATAACACAGAAAAACAAAATATTATTTGAACCGCTTCCATCTACTTAACTCAAACACTTGTAACAGTAACGGACTGATTCCACAAACTTTAAAAAAAAATATCCTATACGATTGTAACTTGCAAGAAAATAACAGAGGACATCTAAGAAAATCATTCTGAATGAAGAGGGACACATGGCCTACTCCAGAAAAAATTATAAAAATTAAAATTAGAAAATTATAAATTATAATAATTATTTGAAAAATATAAATGGAATAAGTCAAGTTTTCAAAATTAATTAATCCCAGAGGGAGCAGAAGATTCAGCAGAAATATAAGGCACTTCAACAACTAGGTCTCAAATCCCACCCCAGCCTTATGTGATTTAGGCTTTCTTTTGGTTTTTATTTTTAGTTAAGTTACTCTTCAGTATTAAATCGGTTTATTTTTATATGCTTTTCTTCCTTTTCTATAATTTGTGTTATAAATAATATTTCCGTTGAAATCGTAAACAAATTTATAACATTAAGGTGAAAACAATAAGTGTAAACATCTCTATAGGCAGTATGCCTAAGAGGAAAAAATCTGTAAAATTTAGAAATACACGACCTTCCCTAAGGGTTAATATCGAAGGGAAAGAAGGAAAGAAAAAATATTGTTCCGTCTTAGGAATCAAAGCTTTATTCAATGATGTCTATCATGTAATAGTTAAATAACTAGAAAAAATAGTGGAACATAAAGTTTGACTAACTAAGAAATTCTCAATAAAAAAAAAAAAAAAAAAAAAAAAGGAATAGCAAGAATATTCGCTCGAAGAAAGGAGCTAACCTAGCGGAATATCACATCCCAGCTGGTACCCTAGAGAAATCTCAGACGCGACTCAATTTCCTTATTTTTTCCATAGATTTCCTCCTCCATCTTTCCTGGTTCTCAACATGAGCTCCCTTCCTTATGAGAAAACCCCGAGGAAACTATCTAAGGGAAAAGGGAAAAACTGTGATGATCCCACGTTTCCAACCTGGATCCTAACATTACCAGATGTTATTTGAAAAAAATCTTCCCAAAGATCTAGCAACACCATTCGGTGAAGGAATCTTGTTATTATTAACCATTTATCTTTGTTTGTTTGACATTTTTACATAAATAACATTTTTCAAAACATTATTTTTGTTGCAATGTATATTTTTTACAAAGTATAAAGTCTATTTTTTACTATAAAGAAATCTGGAAACCTTCAGACGAATATTTTTTATAAGCACAGACTAAAGTAAGTGTTAAGTAGTATGATTTATGTTAAATTTACACAATTTTTGTTTTAGAAACGACATTGATATTTGTTACTAAATTAGACAAACGGATAGGAAAATTAGTGGTATTTAACAGATTGGTCTTATCTCAGTGGAATAGTATGATGATGCATTAATAGCGTAGGAAACTTTTCAGGAGTTATTGTTTATTTTTAGCCTCTAAGAATTTTGTTGGCATATATGAGACTAACATATACATTTTACCTCATATATTACTTTTATTTGGTACGGTTGTACAATATGATTTAGTTTAATGTAGTATAATATTAGTAATTTTATTTATTTAGTTCGGAAAGAGCTTTCTATTTTTCAGAAATAATTTTTGGAATCACCATCTCAAATTTTGTATTTTCCATTTCAAATTCAAATTCTTCTTCAAAATCAGCCAGTTCAACTCCCAACGTAATCATACGATACAATTAAGGAAAGGGAACATGACAGTTCTTATCAATTAGGGTTTCCTCTATATAATGCTCCCTGATTAGGGGCTTTTACTTATTTACGGAGTCCTCTTCTACGTTTATATAGGATATTTTTAATGCTCTCTTGAATACCTGTCCTGTTGATTCTCCTTTGCTCGGAATAGGGGCACTGACCCGCAGCTGCTCAGAAGAGGGGATTGGACAGGAGACGAGTTGACGGCGGCTGCGGAATAAGAGGAGATCCGTTGTGGGGGAGTATCCAGGATGTGGTTTGTTTACTGGGGCACATCTACACGCCCGGGAATTAGTGGCAAGGCCGGGTAATAGAGGCAATTGGATCATCGCGTCAAGTCTTCGCTCTTTGGGCCAGTACGCTGAGTATAGTTTACTTAAAAAATACAGAAACTAAGTTACACTATAAATATTTGAAAATTGGTTTAATTATTATTAAACAGTTTGTTTTTTTGGAGCTTAGAGGCGTAAATACTTTGGGTCATCAACGCATATTGTTTACTTTTTTAATAATGACTTGAAAATTAGAAACGTAAAAAAATAAAAATAAATATACATAAAATAATAATAACTGATAGTAAAAAGTAGTTAATAATATTAAAATATGCAAATAGTTCAGATAGTAAGCAAAGTGAAAAGAACGATTGATAATTTAGAAATCAGGAAATAATTCTCTTATAGGAAGCTCAACAGCAATGTTACCGAGACCTCGTTATGACATATTGTCATCAAGACATAGTGGGAGCATTATTAAAAAAACATGTCATACCGAAAGAGTTGACCGGCAAAATTGACATGACGGGGTTGCCTGCAGAGTTTTGCCTAATAGTGGTTGTAGACCATGGCTTTCGTCCCAAAAGTGATTCAATGTCGATTTCAAAAAAAAAAAAATATTTTTTACATTGTTTGGAGGGCTTTCGTCCCACATGTTCTTCTATTTGTATGATATTTACAGTTTTAGTGGTCTAATAGGATCTGCTGGAGTGAGGACGACACATCCTCGGCAAGGCAGCGTGAGTTTATTAAACATCATACGGTCTAACTAGCAGGGATTAGTAAGGTATCAGTCAAAATTTAAGCAGTATCTCTTCTTGGTTCAACTTAGTCGAATATGGAAAGATATACTCCTGTATAAATGATTAAAATTACGGTCAATATTGGTAACATAGATAATTTACCTCTACCTGGTCATATAAGGCACACAGAGGGTTACTCTATATGTGTAACCAATTTATTCTACATAATGTTGGAAGATCGAGATTCACGTATATTCCGTCAATCCACCTCGCAATAAAAGTCAAACCGCACAAAGCGGATTCGGATCCCCTCCGTTAGAATCGAAAATGATAATGCGGATCGCGCTCTGGCTCGCTTGGCCATCCCGGCCGATATTTTGTTGGTTAATAGACATACTTATTCTTAATTATCAATAGACACTAATGTCCGTGTCTTTAACAGAAAATTGCTTTTGATGTTAAATTTATTTGATTTATGAGCCCCACGAGCAATTCTTCCTTGGGTGGTTCCACGGGTGAGTCCACGAGCATTTACACTCTTCATCCCCCGCCAAAAAAAAAAAAAAAAAAAAAAAAAAAAAAAAAAAAAAAAAAAAAAAAAAAAAAAAAAAAAATTAAAAGTAACTTTCTTACTGTATTGAATATTCTCGTATTTTATTCTGTATGAGTTAATGTAATTTAGCTCATTTATTGATAATTGTAAGCGTATTTTTTAATAATGGAATCTATAACATTAATGATCTGTAATATATATTTTATTATAAATTTTATTTTTAAGTTTATGTAACTTTAAATATAATATAATTTAAATTTTATCCGGGCAATCTAAAGAGGTAATGAACATTATCATAAAATATTTGGGAAATATGTCAAAGAAATAATGGTATGTGTCTTTAACAGAAAATTGCTTTTGATGTTAAATTTATTTGATTTATTACGTAACATTGCTAATAAAATTAAACTGTAATGACGACAGCAATTGGCGATTTCCATATCTAATTTAAAAGGCCTCTATTCTGTCAATTAAAGTTAAATTCAGTGACACGGCACAGTTCCGTAATACGATTCGAGAGAACCTCTTGTCAACTGGAAAATTCAATTCTTTGAAGGCAGCGATCAGGAATCAGTGTGCATCGATGAAGCGTTCTTCAATTCATCAAAGATTTATTTAAAATTGCTATATTTTTCTTTTCCTCAGCTATATAAAATATTATCTTCATTTATAATAGAAGGAATCAGATTAAATTATATAAGCATTTGTAAAGCAAATCGTGATGTGAATGCGAAATAATATTTATGGATGCCACGAAATTGAAAATATCAACTGGAACGTGAATTCTCAAATATATTTATGATATGCATAGGTATTGAAAGTAATGTAGATAGAAAATCCAGCGTAAATATTTTACACCATATTTCGTTTTCCCAACTGTTTGTCGACTCTTCGCTCGCTTGGAAACAAAATGGAAGTCATTTAAAGTTATAATTACTTTCCCAACTACCTTGAGTAAACAGGTATAGGATCGTAGACAAAAAAAGTAAAGATAAGAGGCCTTTATTAATTTCCACAATTTAAGTCTTACAGGTTTAAATATTCCTTAATATTGTCTAATAGCTAATTGACAATTAAGATAATTATTAGTTTTATTGTTTATTTATCATAATTTTTTGTACAGCATTTAGTTAATTATAATGAATAATTTATATTTTTTTATAATAATGTGAAAAATACTTCAGTTTACATGTTTGTCAGGGACAAGGTTTTACGCCGGGTATACGGTTCTTCCCTTAAAACAAATAATTTATATTACTTAATATATATATTGTAACATCCCTATTACAAACCCCCAATCTTCTTTTTTTTATTTTATAGTTTCGTAAATAATTAGTGTTCCTTTTCGTTGTAATGTAACGATCTCAGGTAGTCTGTTTACTGCATCTTTGATCATTGAAGGCATTTTGTTTTGAAATTTTTCGATCATCTTATGTCATAACTATATATAGATTTATATAGTGGAATAGCGGATAGATTTACTTGAAAGTTTTACACGATTGTGTAACTATCTATCACGACCATATCTACTTTTTAAGTCAATAACACCAATGAAAAAAATGTTATGTAAAATAGACAAAATCGTTTTTCTGTCATTTTTGTGCATCAGGATGGTTTTCTTTCTTCGCTACGTAAATAAAAATAAAATTCCACATTAATTCAAAGTAGACCATTCTTATATGTAATGACATTTTAATGGTAAATCCAGCGGGATTACATTTATTTATTTCCCTAAAATTTAATATTGGTTAAGCCACATCAAGGCTTGGCCCGAATTAGGTCTCTTTTTTTTTTTTTCTTTATATTTATTTTTATATATTTTTAATTATTATCTTCTTATTTATTATTAACTAGTTCAGAATTTATTCCTTGTAGTAAATTTCTAAAAGTAAACTTTGAAAATGCCATCGCAGTTTGATAAATTTCCAAGACGGGGCAGTATGCAAGGCCTAATGATTCCGACTGAATACAAAATGCTTTGATAAATGAGCGGAGGGACGCTCTACTTCCAGGAGGCCTTCTTCCCTTCTTCATTTATAACTCTCCCCTAGCAGCCGCTGCTCAATAAAACGGAACACCTTTCCCCATAAAGCATACCTTATAATGCCTAATGGCTCGGAAAATGGAGAAAAAATCAGACTATTACAAACAGGGTTAATGCGGGAACGGAAAAGCCCATCCTTTTAAACGCATTATACATTATTGGTAAGTTTAAATGATCGCTCGAAAAAAACAATGTGTTTTTACTTTAGGTATTTTAGAGATTAAAAAAGAGGTCCACTAGCACTCCTCTAAAAATGAATTTGGTAAGTTATGACTTTGCTTTCAAATAGCATAAAACGAAAATCTAACTGTCGAAAAAGATTCTAGGATGGTTGAAGAAAAGATATGGCATATCAAGTAATGAAATCATACAATAATGATTAGTATTAAAGAAAATACATTAAAGAAGATCTTCACCAAACATGTATCCATGCAATGGACTGTCTTATATAAAGAAAAAATGTCCTTAACAAAAAAGAATATGAAAGAAATAAGGTCATTCATTGATTGAGACGCCGGGGAAGGAGAGGTTCCATGGATTGGAGCCGTTATAACAATAAAGGTTTTCCCCATTGCTCAATGCAATAAACAATCTGAAAATTCAATCATATTCCTCAGTAGTAAAGTTAAGTATTATTTGATCGATATTGTCATTAACAAAATTAAAGTAATTTATCTATTTAGTAGATGATATTCATTTAATATTAATGCTGCATAAATTGGAAAAGAATAATACTAAATCAGATACAGGCGAAAAAGTTCATGGAAATATATATAATAATAAAAAATTTAATAAACGATGTATTAACCATCATTCATATCATAATATGCACTTAGCGAAGGCATAGTGCTCTCACCCCCCCCCCCCTCCCCCCGCCATCGCCCCATACCATGATTACTATCAGAATTGATAAGTTGGGCTAATTTAAATTCAAAGGAAGTCCTTTACACTTTTAGCAGCTCTAAAGGTCGCAATTTTCAATTCTCCCCAGCCCTTTCCATCCCCGCTTCGTTATTCGTTTCCATTTTATCGAGAGCTTCCACAGACGAGGCGAATTCTACCCGACCATTTACCTCTTTGAATCTTCGATTCATCCTTTCGAGTTAAGCAACACTAGCAATCCTTTTTACTGGTCCCATTATTTATTTTCCGTGCCATATTTATTTAACGTTATTACCTAGGCCTTGATTTACCAAATGATAATTTCACTTATTAATTAAAGAAAATTTATAGTCCAAGCGCCAATTTTAAATCTTCCTACAACATATGACATAGTTCTAGTAATTATTTAATTCTATATTTACGTTCCCCAATAGAAATTCGTCTCATTTAAATTTTGCAGTTCTTTGATCCAGCTTGTCTAGCTCTTGGACATGTCTAGTATCTTTATACAATGACGGATTGAGTCCCTATTAAATAGTTATATAAGACAATTATAATTAGTGAAACCGTTATTTGGTGACCTATGACCTTAGTAATAAGTATTCATTTTTCCTCCAATAAAAAACATGAAAATCAAACAAACAAAAACCATCCCTAATAAAATAAATAGAACATAAATTAATAAAAGAAGTTCATATTGCAATCAAATAAAGTATCTAAAAATTATTAGTTGGTTATCATAAACATAAATCACGGAATAATAAGAGTACTATTGATGTAACAGTATAAGAAGTGCATGCATACAAAATGTTCTTTTGTTCTAAACTTGTGTAATCATGTGCAGCAAAAGCTGCAACAATTAATTGGAGTAGAACCACATATGGACATATGGAGGGAATTTTATGCGATTTAAACCACGTTGGTGCCGTTAAAATAGTAATCTATGATAGTCACAATGATTCCCCAGCTGTTCTACACAGGAAACTTATCAATGTTGGATTATACACGTGCTCCTGATTCTTCCCTCAGAATACGGGATGTAGTAAGTGCAAAATACGGTTTTCGTGCGCGAGAAGTCCATACCACTAGACGAGCGGGTAAAATACAAGAAGTTCTCACATGGTGCGTCTTGTTAGTAGTCACTGTCACATCATTGGGTCACCTGTGGTGTAGTGGTTAGCATAGTAACCCGCCATATTAACGGTCGCGGGTTCGCGTACCGTGGTGCCCCTACGATTTTTTAAAGGGAGTAAAAAATACTTTGCTATGCCGTCCCGTAAAATGGAGGACCCGAGACTGTACGATGTCAGGTACTCGTTAATAATCCCTTTAATGATAGGCAAAATTTAGGACTCCCACTGTAGCATCGTCTGATTAGCCTTAATGGCATGAAGTTTGTTTGTTTGTTTGTTTAACGAGTGGCATAAAGTGACGTTAAACAAACAAACATAAACATAGGGTATAATCCAAGAAGTAGTTCAATTCTTACCTCTTTGGAGCAACTGTAAACACACATTTACAAATCACAAATCCTCATAAAAATGATTTCACAAATCAACAAAAATAAGTTCCTATTGTGCTCAAATTTTTAATATAATGATATCAATAGATTCAGAATTTAGCTGAGAGTTTACGGATCGCACCATCAGTTTTTTTTCGTATTATAAATAATGGATGAAGTTCATTTATAGCAAGATTTCATTAATAGTAAGCCGAGCTGTGGCCCTGGGATTTTTTAATGGGAGGAAAAAATCCTTAGCCATGCCGTCCCTCGGATAGGACGTAAAATGGAGGTCACGAGCCTGTACGATGTCAGGTACTCGTTAAAGATCACTATCCTGATTATACCTGGATAGGCAAAATTTAGGACTCCCACAATAACATCGTCCGATTAGCCTTAATGGCAAAAAGTTTGTTTGTTTAACAAGTGGCATAAAGTGATGTTAAACAAACAAACAAACAATGATAGTAAAAAATAAAGCCAGGAATAGCAGGAATAATAATAATAATTAATATTAAACATTGTTGCTGTTAGTGCGCCCTCACTTAAATTTAAAAATTAATATTTTTTGGAATAAGGCCTTCTTCGATTACATTATATAAAGCCCCCGTGTGAAGAAAATCGAAACTTTTACCATTTACAATATTAGTGCCCCCCACTCAAATTAAAAAAATATATTTGTTTAATACTCCCCCGTCCGGTAACATAGTATAAGACACCCGTTTGAAAGAAATACGAAAAGGTTAACCTTTTCAATATTCCTCCCCCCTTTTTAATATGGTGGTTTCTTGGAGGTGGATAGAGATGTTTGGTAATGGTGTGGGATGGTTTGGGGTGCTTGGATGCGGATGATAAGAGATGGTTAGGAATGGACAGAAGTGGTTAGTAATGTTCGGGGATTTTTCGGAGTAATTTGACTAGATCGTTAAGTAGTTTTGTTGGAATAAAACGAGACAGTTTATTTGCTAATTTGAGCAAATTGTGAATAAATTTAATTGAAGTTAGTAAAACCAGAAACTTGATTAGCTAATTTTGAACTAGTTTTATAGAAGGTAAACTAAGCTAAAAGTTGATTAGTTAATTTTAGCCACAGAAAAGTTTATGTTTCATGGTTTTAATAGATTTTCAATTTATTTATATAAATATAAAATAGTGAAAAATAGTTCTTTAAACTAAATAATATGAAGTACATTAAAAATAAAGAAGAAAGATCTCTAAATCAACTCATCTTTGCCAGACCTCCCCTTTCAGCCGAAACAACTTGTTGAATATAATAGATCTAGCTTTTTATGAGATTCTTCCAATGCTCTACCATTCTCTTCTGTTTTTATAAGATGTCAGATAACTAGAAAAAATATTAACCTTTAGAGTGCTCGATTAGATCAGTATTTTTAAACAGAGAGAAGTAATACTGTCCAAGTTTCGCTAGTATTACAAGTCAGTAATACAATTTTAGATAGTTAAAACAAATAACCAAAAACAACGAGAATCATTATACTACTTTTTTTGATTATGACATAGCAATAATGAATTATACCTTTGGCAAATAAAATATTTTAAAACACCACGATGATGCATCACTTCTTGTTAAAAAAAAAAAATTATCGTTTGAAGGGATTATGGTAACATGGTATATCCCACTCCCCCAAAATCGATATTATTAGATTTTATGAAGTCAAAAAAAATAAAGAAAAGTTTGTTTGTATTACGTTTTTTTCTTTTAATGAAGGAATCACCTCCATGGGTCCTACTTCAATGAAATAGTCCAAAATCATGAAAAATTGTTAAAAAGTAATTATATGTACTGGTTGATGGAAATTAAAAATTTGCAATAGATACCTTCGAATATGGTATCTAGGGATTAATAATTCGGCCGAAAGCCCGAAACGTTAGGAGAATAAAATAAATAATAATCCACGGAAGAGATTTCTTGATTTAAAGAAAAGCCTAAAATAAAGAAAAGGTTTACTTAAATGAAAATTTGAAAAACCTTCCGATATTTTTAAAGACGGATGGAAAAAGCTTACTGAGCTCAATCAAGGCTTTTTAAAAGTGAAACTTTTTCAGGTAGGAGTAGTAGAAGATTAGAAGAGACACCTTGGAGAAACTTTAGAAAGAATTAAATTAATCATGAAACCTTCTTTCAAAGTCGATTTCCTTCGTATTCCGGAGTTAAAAGGCTAAAAGAGAAAAGGAAAAAATAAAATAAAAAAGTAGTTCAATTCAATTTTATCAGAAGCGCCTTTAGGGTGTTTTTGATATCTGAAACTCTTAATAAATAACCCTTAATCATTTTATAACATTCATAAAAAAGATGGGTTTTACTGAATTGTTTTACAAATTGATGGCTATAAAACTAAAGAAAGGTAGGAAAAAACATTTATTTATACTGGGATCATTTTAAGAGCCTTCTGCACACTTTGAAGAAGTCAGTAAATTACAGCAAGAATATTACAACAAAGGTTTGATGCTGCTCTTCATGATTACTGCATCGTTATCAACTTCTTCTGAAGGCTTCTTATTCCGATATACAAAACTAATTTGGACCATTTTGCAACTTTCCTATGCTCTGCGCTCATAAAAATATACTATCAATTTACATATTATCAATTTTTTTTTTTATATTTACTTCCTTTATCCGAATTCTTTAATTATAAATGTTAATCGAAGTATATTTATATAAACTCGGAAACATGGGGAAATAATGCAACATAACATAACACGTGCTGGGGAGGGCGATAGATCAGTAGCACAGAGCACAATAGCAAGCAAACAAGCCCTATAGGATCCGCCGCTGAGACATGAGCTAATTGGAATGGTTGCGGTGAGCCTCGATCTGGGAACACCTTCCAATATCGGGGATGTAATGCGCTTACACATACACCCACAAACACACGCCACGAAGTATTAAGCCGAGGGCTTAGCAGGCAAAACATCTCTGCTTTAGGTGTCAAGGTCAACACAAGCCTTCTGCATCACGATGCCTCATTAAGTTTGTGTAGCTTAGTGATCAAACAGGCCAGTTACAAGTCAAAATTTTCATATATCATGCAAACCTCAATTATTATTATTCAAAATCCATTTAAATATATATATACATATAGTTCATAAGACTTCTTAACTTTTTAAATATCCCTTTCTACACCTCTAACTGGTAATTAAAACACACTCCTTACATTTCTAGTACAGTAAAGAAAATATATTACTTTACTAGTACAACACAATGACTTGTTAATGAAACTTTCAAAAATGCAAACCTTTTTAACCGACCTTGGGAAGAGGTGGTTACTCAATTCGATACGTATGTGCCTTTTTTTTTTTGTTTCTATGTATGGTCAGGGATTACTCCGAATCGGAAGAGGATGGAACCAATCGGAAAGAAACCTTTTGCATCTTGTAGATTATTTTCCCAAGATAGTCCCATTAAAACCTTGCTTTGGTTCTTAATTTACTTCAGAAGTTATTGGGAAAAACATTAAAATAATTTTTTAATTGTCGCTCAAAATATTTACTTGTTAGAAAATTGTACATATAACATAAGGTATGCTCCAACAAGCTATTAAAACACCCTAATAACTAAAAAACTGCTCTTGAACTTTCCCAATTTTTTTATTCTAAACTTCATTGGTTGATTTTAAGTAATGCTCAATACTGTTTTAATTCTCGATGAATAGGTTGGGAAAATCAACCAATCAAATTCAGAATCAAAAGAGTGGGGGAGAACATGAGCAGTCTGTTAGTTTCTTTGTTTTAACGTTACTTTATGCCACTAAGGCTATTCGCTATAGTGGGAGTCCTAAATTTTGCCTATCCAGGTATAATTAGGACAGGGATCTTTAACGAACACCTGACATCGTACAGGCTCGGTACCTCCATTTTACGTCCTATCCGAGGGACGGCATAGACAAGGATTTTTTACTACCATTAAAAAATCCTAGGGCCACCTCGGGACGTGAACCCGCAAGTTTCTATGCTAACCACTACACCGCAGGTGACTTCAGAGTCTGTTAGTTATTGAAGTGTTTTAAGTGCTTGTTGGATCGAACCTTAAACATAACCTTAAATACATCTTCAACGATAGATTCAAATAGAGATATATTATATCAGCAGAAAATAATATCGCTCTCTTTTTCTGAAAATGAAACTTTTTGATGGTTCCGGAAAAATTATTATAGTTTCGACCCTGTACCTGGAAAATTACGTAATTAATTAAACGATTTAAGAAATAACTTATCTTTTTTTAACATCCACTGTTTCTCTTTTTTCATTAATCTGACATTGCGTCCCAAAAAACCCAACACAACTACTCAGGATTCCTTTCAGAAAGGCCTTAATGTAGTAGTCAGCTAAGGGCCAAGTTTTAGAGTAATAAAGCATTAGACATTAGTACTGGAATTGAGAATTCGTCATGGCAAAAACATTTCTTCTACTATTTATTTGTTTATACTTCTCAGTATTTGAGGTTTAGTTATATTCAAAGTTGAGCACGGGTAGCAAGTAAATTGCACTCAGCCCAGATTAGAAAAAATCTGGTGCGTGCGCGCAACACACAACTTTCACTTACCAACTTACTTAGATTAGAAATTTACACCACTTACGCCACTTCTCAAATGAACAGAACGGCTTTAATTATGAACAATGGTCTGTCATTAAAGGCGTACTCCGCATGCCTGGGCTCAACGAGTTTTATGAGATGACTGAATATTTTTCTTTTTTCCTCCTCTTTATGTTTTCTTTATTCTTATCATATCTCGTTTTTAGCCATTTCATATTTTCAGGCGTAACGAGAGACAGTTAATTTCTCCATATAAACAGAAACAAAGGTACTTTATAGGAAACAAACAAACAAAAAGGCCCGAACCCCTCAAAAAAAGCCCCCTCAGAACATTTTTATAATGATAAAGCTTACCCGTATTTTTAGAACACCTAATTTTCATTAAACATGACGAATTTGATAAAAATCGTCTAAGCAGTTTTTGAGATCATCGAAAAAAAAGTAAAAATTGGAAAAGGGTTTTGAAATAAAGTGTCCCCTTCGTTTGACCAATTTGGATGAAATGTTGTCTATCACATCTTTGGCATATACATACATCAAATACCCAGTTTGATCAAAATCGTTAAAATCGTTTTTGAGTAAATAAAAAAAACTCGTGAAAATGATACACAAATTAATAAGTAAAGTCCCCCCTCCGGTTAATCAATTTTGATGAAATTTTTACAGTTATATCTCGGGCATATAAATAGATCAAATACTCAGTTTAATCAAAATCGTTAGAGCCGGTTTTGAGAAAATCGAAAAAAAACTTATTAAATAAAGTACCCCCTCCCTTTGAGCAATTTTGATGACATTTTTGCTGTCACATCGCGGGCATATACATACACTAAATACCCAATTTCAGTTTTGCACGGTTTATAGTTTTTGAGCTAATCTGTTCACACACACACACACACACAGACCATTTCGCGGGACTTGGTCATTTGTACTCAGGGGACCCCAAAACGTGTATTTCCGTAGAAAACCGGAAGTCGAAATTTTTCACGATCGCAATACTTCCACTTACTATATATTGCATATACATATAGGTAAGTGAAAGTAAAAATTAAGTTGCCCACTTTACCCGAATCCCCCGTTGACATAAAAATGATTTTACAATAAATACAACATTTAAGAGCCATAGACTGAAAACTAAAAATTGCAGGGTAAAGACAAAACAACGTAAATACAAGTGTTATGAGGAGCATTACAGAACTGTCAACTGTTTTGGAAAGGCAAGTTAGGAGAAAAAAATTATTCATCTTTATATTTTTATATGCACTGTGAACCAGTTGAAATAGTTTTTCAATTTTTTTTCTGTTTTCTCAGTGTAAAGTAGATCTATTTTAACACGAAGAAATAATAACAATATATGCACATAATTAACCACCGTCCACTTGGGTAAAACTCATCTAAAATATCAGGAATTAGAATTGTTAATTAATACCGTATTGCATGAATATTCCATCTCAATATCCATACTGATCAGAATTAATTTAAAACTTTTCTTTATTACAAGGATTCTTAAGATGAGCTTTTATCTTCACAGCTTACAGTTTATACTTTACTATCTAAGAAATAATAAAATGTATCAATTATAATTAACCAGTTGGACAGGTTTAATTTAACATTATATAAAAATAATAAACCGCGTACTAGGGCAAATACAGTTTCCCCCACCGATTACAACAGTAAATTTTTTACTATGAAATTTTTTATATATTTTTCTTATCCATCAGCTCTATCTCAGTAGAAGATATGTATGGGAATGTGCTCGAGTGCTCAAGAACTAATAGTTTAAAAACTATTACCTAAAATAAAATCAATATTAATAATAATTATAACATAAAAAATTAAATGGTTCATCACTACCATCCCCAAGAATGATCATTTGAATTTGGAATGCACGCTTTTGTGATGACGACTTAAGCCGTTCAATAAACGGAGAACGGAATTCCAATTCGATGGAATGATCCAGGGGCGATAAATTCCGAAAATTGGATGTAAATTAAATTACGCCAAGCTATATCAATTAATCGCCAATCAACCAATAGCGCTTAAGACCATTGGTTTTCAGCTCCCGCAAATGTTTCGATTGGAATGCTGATAATACACTAGTGTATTGTTCCCTAGCTTATTTGAGCTTTTCGCTCTTATCATGAACCATTATTCAATTGAAAATTTATTTCTTTTATCGCGTAAGGAGTCTAATGCAGCGACTAAGACAGATTGATCTTGATTGATTTATATGGAGGGAAAAGTTTAGTTCCAATAACTACGGACTACATCAATCTTCTCTTCAGATATCTCAATCTAATTTCAGTCTTTTTTATTAATTAATTTTTATGTTCTAATTATCCAACAATAATTAATTATAAAAAACATTTTATAAAAAAATATTAAACCGACTTCGAAACCTAGGAACCAGTAAAAATAAATTCACTGAAAAGTATGAAATAATTACCTTCTGATTTTTATGAATACACAGCAAAATTGAAAATGGTGTAAAAAGTGGAAAAATGCAATAAGACGAATAATTTTATTTTAATTTGTACAAATACAAACTAATTGTTAATAAAAATTATTAAATTTAAATATTAAATACCATGTTCAATTCAACACAATCTTTTCTGAGGCGGCGCAAAATAGAAATAACATGTTACTGATACAATTCCATTAGTAGGCATTGAAATCAATAGCTGGGAAGAGAAGATCCATTTAGAAGATTTTCATAATGTCTAGCATAAAAAATTTTAAATTTTGCGCCGCCTCCGAAAAGATTGTGTTGTATTGAACATAGTATTTAGTATTTAAATTTAATAATTTTTATTAACAATTAGTGTGTATTTGTACAAATCAAAATAAAATTATTCGTCTTATTGCACTTTTCCACTTTTTATACTATTTTCAATTTTGCTGTGTATTCATAAAAATCAGAAGGTAATTATTTCATACTTTTCAGTGAATTTATTTTTACTGGTTCCTAGGTTTCGAAGTCGGTTTAATATTTTTTTATAAAATGTTTTTTATTTCACAATTTTTAGTTGGAAAAGATAACAAATGTAGAAAACCGTAAGTTGGTTTAAAAATTTCGTTGGTCATTAGTCGTTGATAAAATAAACGTTGGTTTAAATATTTCGAAATCTTATTACCGCTCTACCACGTTTGTCTTTCCCAGGTCTTTTTATTATACAATAATTGTATAAAATTATTATGAAATACACTTTACCTTTTCAATTTTATGAATACACACAGAAAAGTGGGAAAGCGGTGCGTGTATTATACAACTTTCAACACACTACTTTTTATGATTATAAATGGATTTTTTTTTTTTTTTTTTTAAAAAGATCAATGTTCAATTGGGAAGGGAACACATAAAAAGTTTTTCACAATGACAATCTTTTTCCTTTGCTAAATGTCGTCAGCACTTGTCATTTACGTAGAGAATCAGTGTTCCGAGATGTGTTGAGTTAAATAGACATAAATCCGGCCATTCCAAGATGAAGTAGATAAGTCACTGAACAGTCGAGATTTTGGTCGGTTTTAGACATGATATCGTTAATGGAGAATCGATGAGGATGCTAATATGACCTATAGTAAATTTGAAAGTAATTTTTAAATTTTGATGGCTTGAATATCCTTTTGAAAACTGGCGATATTATACACGACTTCATTGGATTACATCATTGGATAGAAGTCCCTGCAAAAAAAGGGGCAACCATAAAATTTATCGATATCAAAAAGACTGCCCCGCTAGGATAGAAGCAACAGGGTTTGGGACTCACATATGGTTAATTTATTATTACGAAGGATATTATAATTCTCCGTATTAGACTACTGACTTAATTCCTAAGGTTGATTCAATTATGTTCGTAATTCCTTTCGATGAATTTTTGACTAAATTTATTACTGAAGTACTATGAATTATATCCTTCGTAATAAAACATTATTCAGAAAATAAATTTCTAAACAATGTTGCTTCAATTCTAGTGGCGTAGCATTTATCATCATTTTTAATAATAATTTCCATGACTGCCAAATTTTTGCCTGAGGGGACTTTCATACAATGAGGTTGTTTTCGGGTAGTTATCAAGTTTTATTGTGTAGTTTTTATTGATGGATGAACACCAGCAAAAGCCTCGATAGTTGTAGAAACAAATTTAAAAACCGATACTAGTAATCCGGATAACATAAAAGAAGTGACACCCTTAAAGGATCGGCACAAGACCTCCGGCAAGATATTCAACAGTAACCGAGTGCATCCGGAAGAAGACAGAGGTATCTGAATCCTTTATTAAGTCAACTGAAAATGAGCTTTTCCAGGAATTATTGTATTCTTTTTTAATGTGCATAGTCAATAAAAGATAGAAATCAAAATCTAATTTAAATCAATAATAGCTACGATTTTAAATTTAAACGATCCTTCGGGAACTTGAAGAAGTCTTAAATTCTGCTTTAAAACGATTACCGATTAAATACTCAATCTTTCTTGGAATTCCACGAATTTTGTTGTCTTATGATTATGGAGTCCAACCGTTGATTAGATCTAAATTAAGAAGGTTTACTGTTATCGGTGAATATACATCTATCTATTATTTATGCTAATATCGCTACAGAAAACGACAGCGATATTATATTCTGCTGATATTTATATCTTCATTTAAATCTAATGTTGAAAAATTAGTTAGGTTATGTATAGGTTTGTTCCAAAAAGCACGTAAAACACATCGATAACTAACAGAGTGCTCATGTTCTCCCCCCACTCTTTTGATTCTGAATTTGATTGGTTGGTTTTCCCATTTGATTCATCCAGCAGTAATACAATATTTGGGTTTGTTAGTTATCAATTAGTTTTAATAGCTTGTTGGAGCATACCTTATGTTATATATGCCATATGTTTTTCCAATAAATAAACAATTTGAGCGATAATTAAATAATTATTTTAATGTTTTTTCCTGATAACTTCTTAATTTCTTAATTATTGTTGGATAATTAGAACATAAAAATTAACTAAAGAGAGAGCTCTACAAGGCCCGGCGTTTATATCAAAGGTGTACTATCGATGAGAGGCGTAGTACACTTCGGGAGGAGTACAGGTCTAAAGCCAGGGTATACCGGAACGAAGTGCGCTTACGAAAACGCAAGTCTTGGGATGAATTCATTATCAAAGAATCATCTAAGAGCCCCTGGGGTATTCCGTATAGAGTGGCATTGGGTAAGCTGACGCCTATGGAGGTTATAGCAGCAATACGCCACAATGATGCTCAAGCTAAAACTCCCGAAGATGCTGCCAAAATGTTTATTATGGAAACTTACCCCAGGGATGATCCGTCCCTAGATAATGAAGAGGAGGAATTCGTAAGACGTACCACGGAATGTCCCCCTGGAACGGACCTGTGCCCACCATGGGATATATGGGATCTCCGTGCTGCCGTGGATAGACAAAAGACTGGTAGTATTCCTGGTCTAGACTCAATTGACGCGGTTGTTTTAAGGAATAGTATTCCCTATATTGAAGAAAGACTGTTGTCCTTATATAATGATTGCTTGGATAGGGAATACTTTCCCAAAAGCTGGAAAATAGCTGATGTTAGGCTCATTTACAAAGGAGGAGACAGGGATAAGCAACTAGCCAAGTCCTATAGGCCAATCTGTCTCCTTCCCGTCATGAGTAAGGTGTTAGAGAACCTCATGCTAACCAGTTTAAGGCCAGTCTTTTCCAGAGCCAGTCACCCACGGCAGTATGGATCCTGCAAAGGAAGGGGAACCGCAGATGCACTGCTGAGAGTGCGCCGTGATGTCGAGGAGAGGGCGGAGAGGTATGTTATGCTTCTACTCTTCGACATAACCTCCGCCTTCGACAGCGTTTGGTGGCCCAGCGTGCTCCAGCAGCTGCAGAGATTTGAAGCGCCCAGCAACTTGTATGGCTTGGTTAGAAGCTACCTTCAGGACAGGACATTAAAAATTCGTGGCAGCTACTATGAGGTAGAAGAAACAGTGGAGCGAGGTTGCCCTCAGGGCTCTGTACTTGGTCCTGCCCTGTGGAAATTAGTCTTCGACGAGTTGCTGGGCGTCCTGGAAAAAGAGCGGTTCCCCGCTACAGCTTACGTAGATGACCTGGCTGTTGTAGTAGCCTCAAATAGCAGGGCCCGACTGAAAGATGAAGCAGCACGTTGCGCCAACCTAGTAGCAGGATGGTGCGAGAGGAAGAAATTGAGGATGGCAGGAGCCAAGACTCAAGCGATCCTCTTGAGAGGTAAAACAGATAGGGCTCACCCTATATCAATGAGTATACAGGGAACAAGAATAATTCCAAGTGAGGTTGTCACCTATCTTGGAATCAGGATAGGGAAGAATTTCAATGTGACGCCTCACTTGGACTAATTGAGAAGTAGGGTAAGCCTTGCCCTTAACGGATTGAGTCGCATAGGTGGTGCGTTTTGGGGCCTTAGATATCCAGCTACCATAGCCATTTATAATGCTGTGGTTGTTGGTATACTCCGATATGCGGCCCCTGCCTGGATTGGAGATCTCTCGCACCGACAGAAGAGCAGGTTGGCTACAATCCAACGGATGGCCCTGCTTCGAGTGACCAGGTCATACAGAACTGTGTCTCACGAGGCGGTGCAGATCTTAGGAAGAGCTATTCCTCTCGACCTCCTCCTAAAAGAAGACCTACTTCGGCATAAAATAAAATTAAACGAGACGGCTTGGCGGATATCCCAGCAAACTTACGGGGAAGAATCTGCGCAGACCCCCCCATGGAAGAAGATCTTCCGGGAGAACACTTTGGCAGAATGGAATCGGCGGTGGGTGACGACCCCGAACGGGGCTATGCTAAGGAAATACTTCCCCACCGTCGAATCGCGGCTAGAGAAGACGTGGGTCCTCCCGGACTACTGGACTTCTCTGATTCTAACGGGACATGGAGGTTTTCGAGCGAAGCTTCACAAGCATGGAATAAACATTGATCCTCTATGTCCCAGTTGCGGGATCCCAGAAACCGCTGAGCACATCGTTATTGCCTGCACTGCCTATGAGCCACTAAGGGCCAAGCTGCTGAGGGAAACTGGGCTCGACACACTGTCGGAGAGCGACTTTCCTCAGCTGGTGTCTAAAGACAACTACCAGCACTTCATAAATTTCGTCTCCGGGTGGAAGGAAGCTGTGGGCCCAACCCACTTCACCTTGGGTAGAAGATCTCCATTGAGGCCGCAGAACAGAGCAGGCGAAGAAGGGGGCAGTGGCTGAAGCTTAGACACTGAGCACTGGCTGTGAAGTAATGTGATCTACTTGCAGCAGTGGTATGTTATGTAGTCATGCTTATCATACCACTGTTGCTAACACTCGTATTACCTTCAAGGTACGGTAGAGTGAGAAATAAAATAAAATAAAAAAAATAGAAAAAAAAAAAAAAGGCACAAAAAAAAAAAAGTCACATACGTATCGAATTGAGTAACCTCCTCTCTCGTTCGAAGTCGGTTAAAAAAATATCATAAATTCAAATAAAACAAAATTAGATATGAAATGGTTTGCCATTCTTAAGTTAAAATATGAAAGTGAATTTATTGCTTGCAGGAGGATATATAACAGTTTTTTTTTTCATCTTGGAGATTTACTGTGATTTGGGATCTGTTCACAGAGGGTTGGTGGTGGGGTGGGCGGTACTCGGAGCGGATAAATCATAATTTACGATAAACAGATAAAGATATTTCGAATTATTTCAGCAGTCGGAAAGCAATACCAATTTTAATGATTTTTGATTTGTTTCCGCCGTAAAAAGCAGAATAAGCATTAAAAATAAAGATAAAATGGAAAGCAATCATTAACTTATTTGAAAGTAACCATTTCATCTTACAGTAGTATAAGAAGATTAAAACACAAAAATGTCATTCTTGATAGTTTTTGTAAGGGGAGAAATTTATTAATTTTTTACAGTTTTATCCTTCTTATATTTAAAAGAACTTTGACAAATAAGTTTTTAACACACATTCAATAATTGAAACATATCACTTTCATTAAATCCACTTTGATCCCTTTAAGGGTGTGTGGCATTTAAAGTAAAAAGTGTGGTGTTTTACTGCCATAATGCACATCCAGCTCGATTTTCTTAAAGAAATTATCCGTTGGTAATGTTTTAACTTTTATAATAAATGTTTAACTTAAACAACTTTTTTTTTAATGGAATATAACTGGAAATTGGTTTAATTGGCATCTAATTTATATGATCAATTAGAACATTTAAGTTGATTGATAGTTAGTGAAGCTCAGTGTGCTATCACATCTCAGGTCAGTCATCAAGCAATATCTGCTGATCATTAGTTAGAAGATAAAAAAGAATGGGTTGAAAAATAGTTGTTTAATAAATTCCGTATACCATGAAACTATTCTAATAAATAAGTCAATTATCTCTAATCTTTTAAAACACATCTTGTATATGCTTTATTCAGAAATGAGTTTAACATTATCAAGCCGTAGAAGGTATTAATAGAAATCTGATTATCCATTGGCAATATTTAATATTATACGAGTTTCCTTCCGAAAACACAAAAAAAAAAAAATAAGCTCATCCACATGATTTTAGGATTTATTAAATCAATTTTATTTTTTAATGAGATCCTGATTGATACCGATTTTATAAAAATCAAATTGTTTTATAATTATCACGGCTTTCATCAGTAGCTAGTAAACAGAGGTAGGGCAGACTGAAATAATAAAGAAGTATGATGAAATCCAATCTCGGTGTTTACCCGGGTCCATTTTACCTCAAATCCCAGGTGCTCTAGAGGTAATACACTTTCTCGGGCTATAGACCAATTTATCTTTCCAACCGTATATTAAAATTTACTCTTTGATAAATAAATGAAAACAAATCAATTGTCGTCCGTTGAGATTTTGTTTACAATATAATATTCATAATATGATACATTTTTATTTATTTAAGGCCAAACAGATTTTAGTTAAGCTTCTATTTGTTCCTTTATTTAACCAATTATTTATCTAACGTTTCGGCAAATTATGCCATTATCAAGGTAACAACACCCGCGAACATAAAGTTTTTTGTATTAAGGTAGGCCTGTTTTTAGAAAAAATATTTTTTTTAATAATATTCTACCGCAATAATACACCATTTGACTTGGATGCTTTAATGAATAAGGATGAATTATATTATTTGACTATACCAATCGAATCTGGGGACTGTATGGGGTTCAGCCATTAACTTTAAAAAGAGGGGAGAAACGATTAGGCAAAACAAGATAGTTAAGCATTATACAGCAGGACTTGGATTATCCAGGGATAAGATGCAAAGAAAATAAAAAAACACAAATAAACAAAATATTTTACCAACTTACTTATGGGTAATAAGCGCAAGAAAACGATTATGTACGAAAAATGTAAATTTCTAAGTATTTAAAGGGAAATAAAAATATCTATTCCGCAGAGCGCACGAATGCCACAATGATTTTTATATTTTTTATTAATTTATCAGGACAGTCTTTTCGCCATTACCGATTTCAATGGTGAATTTATTAATAATTTCACATTTATCAACAAAACGATTTTTAATTTCGATTATTTTTTCGAGATATTTATCAATATCCTTTCGTTAGATTTAAATTGTATCATGATATTCAACCAAGACAAAAAGAAAACAGTAATAAATCCCCAGTCAATTCAAGAACCATACAATCGAGGTCTTCTGTAATGATTCATAAATTGACCGATGATCTTACACAACCCTTGATCAAGATACAGACATTATTACGAAATACTAGGACTTGATATTGCTAATTACGATACGATATATAATATGATTTGTTTTTATAATTGAGTCGTTTGGATTCAGAACCGGCTATATCCATTTTCAACAATTTTTCAGGACAGATCAAAAAAGGATCAATTAGAACCGCTTTTGATAAGAAATGGAATCTTTTAGTATTGATTTTCCAAGGATCTAGACGTTTTTGAAACTAACTCGCCTAACATATTTCTTTTAATATTAATAGTTTGGAAAAAATGGATTCATAACCGGCTATATCCATTTTCAACAATTTTAACCGGTCTTGAAACCAAACGCGTCAATTGGAAATCTTTGTGTCGATGTTTAATGTAATTAATTAATAAACATGAAAAAATTTACAAGAGGTGTGATATTCCTACAATATACACATGTTTTTGATACAGAAATTCACGGATGGCCCCCCTAAAAATACCTATTAAAAATAAAAACCCTAATAAGGTATCAAGAAATTTGTAAGGGGCGTAAGCTTTAAAGTAATAAATTTAATTGCATCCTTAACTAATTGGGGTTAGAAGGTATCTGATACTCAAGAACAACAGACCTTAAAGGCGCATGAAAAAAATTTTAACTGCTCCATCTTTTTAGTGTCCGATGCTTGACTGAACCGCATTAAAACTTCATCCCTTCCCTTCGATTCTTAACTTTTTTCATCTCAAGTTTGAGCGGGACAACTTAAGAACAAAACGTTGGCTTCATAATATATTCATACTCAGGAAAGCCTATCGTCTTGTAAATTTGTTATATTGTTTGCAAACATGACCTTCAAATAGAAATATTGCATATATATATATATATGCGGAGGACCCGGGTTCAATTCCCGGCCGTGGTCGAATCTTTTATCTTCTAATAAAATAATTTAGAAATATTGTAATTTAAATACCAACAGAAGTTTATTCTAACATTTATTTTTTCAAGAGCAAAATGATAGGAAAATCAATATGAGCGAGTAATCAGCTTTTTCGCATTAAATTAAAAAAAAAAAATCCATTTTCTCTATTTTTAATCGGGTTCGTAGTCTAATAATCGTAAACAACGATTTTCCCGGGCGAGGGGAGAGGGTGGGGATTAATACCAACTACGTATCAATAATATCCACTGGCGCCGGGTATTGAACTTGCTATCTTCGGGATCCCGATCATACGTTGCCATAGACAACGCGTATTTTCTAACGCGTTTGCCCACTCTGCCATCCAGCCACCTTTCATTCTAGGATCCACATATAAAGTTAGATCTCTTCCGTTAAAGATGTTAATTTAAACATTCCATACATGTTAATAGCTTTACAAATGTGAAAAATAATTACAAAATTATCTGATGAGAATTAACACGATATAATTCGAGGTTTTTCATTGCTTTGCGGATAGAAGTGATGAGATTTGTGATTTTATTTTTTTTTTGTTTTTTTTTACGGACAAGATATTTTTAACATTGATCATTCCTTCGGATAAGTGCTAAATTTTCATTGTCACTTCTTCTAAAACAAAACGATAAGTTTTTTTATTTCCAAGATAAGGTTAGGGAACCCCCCATTGCAGGGGTCCAGCTGACCCTAGCTCCCCTCGACAGACCGCTGAAGCAGAAAATAGCCTCCGTCCAGATGTTAAGGGTTAACCAAGAGCCATCCATCTCCTCTGTCAGTCATCTCCATTCCAGACCTTCTTCGTCCGAGAACCCAGAGGAAACTCAGGCTCCCTTGTCTCTGCAGAAACAAGCTACATTTTTGAACTTCTGTCTAAGCCTCCGACGTTAATGCAGTATTATAGCGGAGCTCTGCCTAAAGCAAACACAATATAACTGACCCGATGCACCTCCCCTATAATCCCAGCCTTTGAATAGCCCTGAAGGTATGAATAGCATTAGTATCCCTCCCGGGCAATAAGGCTTTGATCGGGATGAATGGAGTTTATGTCCGCAGGGATGGATATTCGATTAGAGCCAGCCGGCTCCAGCATTTAATGTTTTCAGTTTGTACCCGCTATAAGCTTAGCATTCATCAGAGGTTCCATGATATTCGGATTTCGGGCTAGGTATTTATAATAAATCTGATTTATGCATAAATTCCGCTGTACCTACTATTGCTCTGCATTTATATAAATCTTAAGGGTTATTGAGCTGAGTACTTTGTAAGGAGCTATAAAAAAAAAAAAAATTCTGTCACACTGAAAGGGTATAGAATATTCTGAGACCGTTGCATTCATATTTAAGTACGTACTTTCTGCGATGTCCCATTTTGGCCTAAATATAAGAAGTGATGGACGAGTGGCTTATTCTTGCCTAGAACATTGAACCATAAGGTTTCTTTGGAGTCACTGTTTCGTCTCTGGCAGTTTTATTTTTGTAACGTTGTTACTTATTTTTGTATTATTTGTTGCAATCGTTTGTTTGACATTTTTGTAGTATAACTTTATCCTAGTTATTGAGATAGTGAACAACTACACTTACCTAGGAATTGTGCTAACCTCCTCTTCGATTTACTTTAAATAATAAGTAAAGATGCAAAAAAGCTAATCTAGCATTAACCAGTATTTGGAGCATGATTTTCAAAAACTCTATGATCCCTGTATCCTGAAATTTAAAGACATTTAACTCGACAGTAATGTCGTCACTCTGTTACGGAAGTGAGGTATGGGGTTATTTAAATTTATAAGACATTGAAAGAGTTTTAAAATTCTTTATCAAAATGATCTTTTCACTCCCGAAAAATACACCAAATTACCAAATTTATTTAGAAACTCAGTTAGACCCAATCCTTATCATTACCCTAAATCAGCACTTTAATTATACAAAATATGTTAAAAATATTCAGTTTACCGGAGTACAGATACCCCAAAATTATTGCCAAACAAATAGTTATTATTGAATGTTCATGGTTTGCTGAATGGATAGATATGGCTACTAGTTTCAATACTGAATTGGATGACTGTTTCATATCAATAGACAAATGGGGTCGCCAAACCGACAAATTTACTTACCTCTTAAAACAAAAGTTTATAGGTAAACAAATAACAACAGCTCGACAAATCACCCACCATACTATGTATAAATCGTTGGTTCCCAGTAAAGTTAGCTATATAAATGATTTCAGTAGTTTGGACTTTATAAAAACAATATTTAGAGTTAGAGGAGAACTTATAGACTTAAATTATAAGCCCTGGTCAAAAGATGGTAGTTACATTTGCACTATCTGTAACAAAAACGAAATAGAAGATATATTTCATTTTATCGGAATGTACCAAATTTTCAATTACATTAGAAAGAAATATTTTGTTTTATGGGTATAGTGGCTGTTAACCTTATTGGAGCAATCACCAGGACAATCTCAACTTTACCATTTATTGCTTATTTTCAACGCTTCGGCTATGTCGCCATTTTCAAGTCTTTTGCTTTTACAACTTTTTTGAATTTCATCATAAAAGTGGTCAGATTGAGGTTCACATCTAACAAAGAATGTACTTCCTTCATAAAACTAAATAATAACGATTTCATTGAAGACATGTTGCTCCTTCTTCTTAAATTCTTCTTAATTATATCCAATATATAATTGGTTTCTTAATTTCCTGGGATATTTATATTATGGGTATAGTGGCTGTTAACCTTATTGGAGCAATCACCAGAACAATCTCAACTTTACCATTTATTGCTTATTTTCAACGTTTCGGCTTTGTCGCCATTTTCAAGTCTCAATCTGAACAAGAATGTAATTTATCCTTAATGGTTTATATATATTTAATTTATAAAAAAAGGAATTTTTATGTTGAATTGATGAAGGCATTGTTTAAAGCTGGATAAGTTACATCCTTGTTCAGATTGAGACTTGAAAATGGCGACATAGGCGAAACGTTGAAAATAAGCAATAAATGGTAAAGTTGAGATTGTCCTGGTGATTGCTCCAATAAGGTTAACAGCCACTATACCCATAATATAAATATCCCAGGAAATTAAGAAACCAATTATATATTGGATATAATTAAGAAGAATTTAAGAAGAAGGAGCAACATGTCTTCAATGAAATCGTTATTATTTAGTTTTATGAAGGAAGTACATTCTTTGTTAGATGTGAACCTCAATCTGACCACTTTTATGATAAAATTCAAAAAAGTTGTAAAAGAAAAAGACTTGAAAATGGCGACATAGCCGAAGCGTTGAAAATAAGCAATAAATTGTAAAGTTGAGATTGTCCTGGTGATTGCTCCAATAAGGTTAACAGCCACTATACCCATAATATAAATATCCCAGGAAATTAAGAAACCAATTATATATTGGATATAATTAAGAAGAAATATTTTGGCCAAATTTTAATAAATAAAGAGGAATTAATAACAATGCTAAAGGAAGATAAATTAAAGGGAATCTATATTTTAAAGAAGCAGTAAGATATAGACGGCTGGAATTTGAATAAATAACATAAATATTATTTGTTTATTTCCTTTCATGTAGGTATTAAGTATGTATGTTTCCTTGTACAGAATTATAGCGAGCTTTGCTTTTCATTTTAATTATATAAATTTTACTTTTTCATTTGAAATTATGTTTTTATTATTATTTCTAACTACTTCTAAAAAGTAGCAAACTCCTGACAGACGTCTAAAGCCACGTCAGCATTAGTCCTGCTTAACCTATTTTGAAATTTGTTAGCACTAATTATTATATACTTTATAAATATAAAATTTGTAATCACTTATACTATTTTTTAAATAAAGGATTTTTCTATATCATTCTAATATAACTTTATGTGAATATAATTGTTCGAACCCACATTGCAGTAAAAATAAGTTATTTCATATTATTATAATTAGAATATACCTTTTTTGAACGAAAATTGATAGAAAACTAATAGCATATATTATCAGTCTCCTAAACTAGTAAAACGTATATTATTTTTTTGTTCCCTAAAAATTACTTATTATATATGTATGTTTTATATGTTTATATGTATATTTATAAACAATTTACACTTATAAAATTGTAGTCACTAAGTCACGCTAATAAATCAAATAAATATATGTTTGGCTAAAAATGTTTTGGTGTTTTGTATGCTTCTCTGTGGGCTTGGATGTGTTCTTTTCCTTTTGAAACTTTTATTTTTCAAGTAGAATGGATGTCAGAGTTACTTAAAATATTCAACAAACTTGTAGAGGACATAAGAAGAAGTGGAGTTGAGAGGGGGGAAGGCGAAAGGGATGGGGGCTTTTAAGTTAATATAAAAGTATGTTACACAGTCGCAAGTAAGTTTGTGGACAGGAAACTATTTATCCGATAGTTGTGTGAGCAAGTTAAAGTTTGGAATGGGCCGATGTGACAGCTTTAATAAATTGTGTTTGCTCTGGCTATTGATCTGTAGATATGCACAACTTCAGTTACAACTAACTAATAATAGCCTTACCCCTTCATCCCCTCCGGCTATTCGTAAGCTAGGCCGTAATACTATTGTAATTACTCTCCTAACTATAGAACACTCCTAGAAAAACAACCTTCATTAACTTTTTATTTTGAACTAGTTGATTAATATACTTAATAATGTATCCCTACCTAAACATGTATCAATGCTTGTTTTATAGTTACAATGAAATATTTTTATACCCATTCCTTATACACGATTTTCCGGATATAAAGATGAGAACCCGTCATACGATTCACATGCTACTAAAAACTGGTCTGGTTATATAGATGTTAATCTATGCAAATATTCAGCTTAAAATGGTCTACAACTTTCGAGAAATCGGTTTTTCGTTGCAGTTAAAACGAAATATAGGTATTTATTTCTGATACATTGAAAGAGGATAGTTATAGAGTAGGATAGTGATAGAGTAGGATTTTCTGGAACCGTCAAATTCATGTATTAGTACGTAATGTTTTGGAATGGTCCAGGCCTTCCTGGGATGTTCCCCTGGACGAACAATGGCCCTGGGGGAGTGACGAAACAGTGACTCAAGAGTAACCTTATGGTCCAAGGCTCTAGCCCGACTGCGAATAGGACATGCTAGATTCAGCCATGGATATTTAATGTAAGGAGAGTCCCTCAATATGTGATGCTTGTGGGGTGAGAAACAGTGTAAATCATGTTTTGGATGAATGCTTGATTTATCAAGAAAAAAGAGAGGAACCTAAACTGCCACAAATGTATGAACTTCTAGAAACGATCTTGTATTACATCAAATGTACATTACGCGACAAAATGATAGGCCACCCCACAATTATTCAGTTACAAGAACTAGTAAATAATTGAAAAGAATGTAATTATACTTATTTTACGTCTTTGGCAAGTAGATTATTACATCAATGTATAAATTCCCCCTAAGTTATCATTTTAATCCTTTATCTTCTTATAAGGCTTTTTCATGTGCGACAAAAACATAGGCCACTCAGTGTTTTATTAAATCCCCAGTCAAACTATTCGTGCTATTGAATTAATTTTTTGTTTTTTAATTACTGAAGTGCTTAGAAATAAATTTAAAACAATTGAAATTCCTAGAGATAATGTGCTGTGAAATAGGTGAAATTAAATCCTTACGCGGAAAAATTGAACAATTTCAATAATTATTAGAGCTCAATACCTGTGCAGGCACGTGATTACAAATTATTTAAATATGGGAGGTAAAGATGACACAAAGAAATGCCCTGACAGTCTAAGGGGTTACCCTATGCTAGAAAAAAGGAGAATATTTCGCGAAGCATCCAACTCTGCAGGAGCTTCAAGACACATCGCTTTGTTAGCTGCAGTGATAACTAACATCCGAAACGTTCAAAAAATCCTTCTGAGTGCAGAACACTTGAAACAGCAGAGGATTCAGAAAAAAAACATCAGTTTCACAACAACGCTAAGTCGAGTATAAAAAAGTTTGTGCAGGATCATATTGGTTGTTAGAAAAGTTATATTCACTAACAAAAACCGGTAAATTTAGATTGTTTATAGATGACCTCAAATACTATTTTCATGACCACCAAGAAACCAAAGCATTTTAAGTCGCTGGCAAATGGGTGATGGTGGCGTCATGGTTTGGGTCAGTAATAATTATCGTGGCGAAGTCAGATAAAATTTTTACTTTAGAAACTAATGCTAAAAAGTATTGGGAAACATAAGAGAGCCAGTAATGGAGCATATAAACGAGTTCATCAAAGAAAGGTCCGTTTCCCGACAAGACAACGCTCCAGCCCACACGGCTTGATTGGTAAAAAAATATTTTGAATAGAATAATATTTCACTTTTGCCTCAGAAAGCTTGTTCTTTTGATCTCAATTGCATCGAAAACTGTTTGGTACAATTGAGTAGGGCAGTATTCGCTGCAGGAAGCCAATTCACTTCTCTGGACGAACTCAGAGCTCAGCATTCAAACTTAGTAGTTTAATTTAGGCACAGATATATACAAACCTCTTTAAATCCCTTCAAAATAGAATGATTAACGTTTTAGAAAAATAAGGGGGCTCAATAAATATTAATAATGATAAAAATCCACATAATTTTAAAAGTGGCCTATAATTTTGTCGCAATCAATTTTCGTTTATTTTCTTGTTTTCATGTAAATATATTTAATTATTGGATTATTAGCCTATATTTATTTGTCAAACTTCTATTATGATTCTTACATACAATGAAAAAGATAAAAAGTTGAAGATTTCTTATGAAATTTTAAAATGAATGGGGTGGCCAATGATTTTGTCGAGTAGTGTACTTGAATTTTTAAGGTCACAAATTAATCTTAAATTAATCTTATTTAAAATTCATATAACAATATTAATAATATGTTCTAAAAATAAATAAATTATTATAATTTAAACCGAACCCTTATTAATTAAGAATAAATCTAAATTGTTTCAGTATTATTCAATCTAAATTGTTCCAGTATTATCCTATCCGCTATCCAGTATTAATCGAAATCGTCAAAAAAGTAACTTAGCAATTGGACGATAATGACCTGAATGGTCGAATTGTCCTAATACAAGGAAAAAAAAAAAGGCTCAAGGAAATAATAAGCCACTATTCCATCAGTTTTTATATTTAATCCAGAATGGAATATCTCAAAAAGGCCTAGATCATTCCAAAACATGTGATTACATTCTAATGAATGAAACAGTTCCAGAAAATTCTATACCTCTTTCAGTGTAACAGAAATAATCATCTGGGTTTTTTTCCAGGTCACAGTATTATTTTAAATTAAAAAAAAATATACCTATCCGTTTATAAAGTTATCAAAATGTTAACAATAACATTTTTCCGCAAGTAAGGTCTAAAAATTACAGGAAATTATTTTTTCATTGCGGTTAACATTATACATATACACACAGGCTTCACCATCACCGAAGGGAGACGAATCAATATTCTCATAGATAGGTAAAAATTCAAGAGGCTAAAAGTCTTAAATAACAACTGTTGGGACATTAAATTCCTCTTCCAATGATTTATTTTAAAGGTATTTAATAAAGTTGCTAATTTATGTCAAAGTTTGAGTGTAAGTAGTGGCCTTCATCCAAAATAAATGGGGGGGGGGGGGGACGCGTCGCCTACTTTTAAAAACCTACAATTTGTTTTTACTCTTTCTGGGCGCAAGAAACGGTCCTATTTTATTTGCCATTCCCACCTTGCCTACCTAGTTCCCTCCTAAATAATAATAATCCTAGTTTAAGGTTGGCCTTTCTTTTGCCCACGTAGTGATCGTACCCGTTTTTATGGAAATTACGTTGCAAATACCATGGAACAAACTTCGCTCTTTTTTTTTTTCTTTTATGAGAAAAAGCAAAAATTATAAAAATAAATTTTTAAAATTTAATGTTTGTTCGATCGTTTATACAAAAAAATGTAAAATTAAAATTTGGACATAGTATATAATTAAAATAGAAAGATTAAAAGAAAATTAATTTTTAAAATTATTACAATTTTATTATTATTTTATAAACAGGAAGTACAATCATGTGATTGTATGAGGATTTGAGAATGGGGATACAGCCCTGAAAGTTCAACTGTATAACAATAAAGAAAATAAAAAAAATATGGAGGATTAGTTGCTAAACCTTTAATTAAATTTCTATCGTTTTTCTTTTCATATAAACAATCCTGTCATGTTAAAGGGATCTTGTCCCTTTTTCATGAATATTACTTTGTGCCCAAGTTTTATTAATATCCATATCGTTTTTTCTTATTTATTTAACCTTAGCACACAAAAATACATAATTTTTACGACCAACCTAATTATACCAAGGTGTGGGATTAGGATTTTACACAATTGTTATGTCCTTTGTTTGTTTTTTTTTTTTTTTTAATTTTTGGTGGTTAGAAATCCGTTAACACCCACCTTATCTGAGTTTCCTTATTTTCAGGAAATACTTGTACATACATGCTCCATTCTTCTTGAAAATTACGGGGTTGAGTTTATGTTTTTTTTTTTCTTTTTGAGTCTATTTTATTTTCCGAACCGCTTTATTTTATTAAATGTTACTGTAGTCTAAGGGAAAAATTATAAGGATATAAGATTTTTTTCTATCTAATAGATGTCTGAGACGCTATGTTCATATGATCGTAATTTTGGGGAGAAAGTTAAAATATTCAATTCTTTGTCCCATTATTTATATTTTTATTGTTAAATTTACCTACTATCTTACTCCTCCGAATCATGGACCCTCACCTCAAAACACAAGATCCAGACAATGGAGATGAGATACTTGAGGAAGGTTGAAGGAAAGACAAGGAGAGATAGGATCCGAAATACAACTATAAGATCGAACTTTGAGGTAAAGCCGGTAGGAAGGGCCTAAGGATGAGCATCGAAAGAACGGCAAGGATTACGTATGAGACGAGAGTTGACGGAAGAAGACCGAGAGAAAGACCATGGATCACCTGGGAAGAAGGTGTACGGTAAGCGAGGGCTGGACTGGAGCAAGAGGAGAGAACTGGTACAGGAGAGGGATACCTGGGTCAAGCTCTATAGAGAGCATCCCCACACTGCACAGCGGTAGTAGGGGAAGAACTATGTTGATGATGAATGTTAAATTTTAGGCCTCAGGTCACCAATGAATATCTAAGTGTTAATGGTGATATAAGGTTTCAAATTTAACGTTTCGGAAATCGCATTTTTATAACTTTTATGTAAGTTTCTAATCGAATGAACAATTGTTTAAAAAAAATCTTGTTTAGTTCTTAGGATAAACAAATTTTACTTCTAAGAATCAAATTTACGATAATTTTTCTTTAATGTATGTTGGGGAAGGTTTGTAATCTATGGTTAATTAACAAGTAGGTTTATTATTCTAAAAATATAAATGCAAAAAACAGATTTTTATTTACAATGAATGGGCTTAGTGAAATCATTATCTTTCTCCCCGAGCCTGTACAAATGTTAGCAATTGCCCAGCTAGTTACCAGAACAAAGAAACGGCATTTTCACTAAATCGCCTCGATCCAGATTACTGAGAGACCATCCTGTGCCTGGCAGTAATTGCGAACCTCCCTTGGAGCCGCCCCCAGCTAAGTGGGAATGGAGCGGGGATCACCCCCGGTGAATCACGCCAAGCTGATTCATCGTCCATCCTACATCCCCGCGGACAAATGGCCCACGGTCAGACGATCTGACGGTAAATCTTAGATGGAAGGCATCATCACATCAAAAGATATTTATTTGACCTCCATCTTTCATCAATTAGCTTAACGATGAGTCCGATGAGGAAATAAACTATCAAATTTTTTTGCCGAAAAAATCTATTCATTCCGTTCTCGAAATAGAAGTAACTCAAAAGTTACCATATTTTTTTCATTTAAAAAGGAACAATTTTTTTTAAAGATAAATAACATTCTTCTTATAAGTACAACATTGCATAATGTTATTATATCTTTTTCACATATTGTAACTATGATCCTATCTCTCGAAAACGTTGAATCATGGTGTATGTTATAAAAGTAACCAAAGAACCTGCCATGGCAGCACTAAACCACGAAATCCAGATGGAATTATGGAAACCATCAGCATATCATACTCGTTTCATCCATCTTTCATCAATTACCTTAATGATGACTCTGCAGAGGAAGTAAGCTACAAAATTTCTTACGACACTCTCAATAAATCTATCCATTCCGTCCTCGGAATATAACTAATTCAAAAGTTTTCACATGTTTTCATATAAGGAGGAACAATATTTCTAGAATAAGTTTATTTCTTCTAGGAGGTATATCATTGCACAATTTTATGTATTTGTCATGAACTGTAGCTATGATTCAACACAACAAGGTTGAATACAGGTGGGATCAAAGAAGAGAAAGATTCGACACAGTTGGGAGTGGCTCCACGGTAAGCTCAGTGGTAAGAGCACTGCAACGGAAATGCAGAGGACCTGGGTTCGATTCCCGGCCGTGGTCGAATCTTTTATCTTCTAATCAAATTATTTAAAAATTATTTTTAATTTTCTAATAAAAATGAATGATTAAATTTCAACATATAAGGTTGAATATTGGTTATGTGACAGAAATTAAAGTACATGCCATAGCAGTGCTATCCTGAAATCTAAAACAGAGAAGAACAATTAACTGGTTTATAACTGAACTTCAACTTTCAACTTCAAGTTTTCATGTTAAGATTGATAAAAAAACTTTACAGGTCTATTTGTTTTATTGTAAACGCCACTAGCGGTCAAGAAGCGAAGCAACGTTTTGTTCCAAAACCTTAACCTTGTAAACAGGATTCGAGATATCTAAAAGACAATAATATTTTAAATTGCGAAGGATATTAAAAAAGCAAATAAATAAGATACAGTTAAGGGGACCATTCTTGAATAGATTCTACTTCGTTCCAAGGAGTCTATAATGAGAGGCAGTTTCGCACAATGAGAGGGTGAATAAAATCCTATTAAATCAATTATAAATATTTGATTAATAATTAACCATTTAATAAGGGAGGGAAGTAGCTTAAGTGAGAGGCATTGTGCTGTTCGCACCAAATTCTTAACCTATTAATAATTGAAGGAACCAATTAAAAAACGACGATGTTCCATATATTGTCGGAAATAAGATTTCAGCCGCATCTTGCTATTTACAGATTGCTATCTGTATATAGCTGCACCAAATAAAAATGGAACGGAAAAAGGAACAAAAAAAAATTAGATTTCAACTAAAAGACCATGTTTGAAAATATATAGCATAAGGTAAGAGCGATGTGATTTTAGGAAAAGAGTATTCCCGGTTATTTAGTAAAGAAGAAAAACTTCTGAGATCTAACAACGTTTCTCACAAATGAAGATGCTGGTATTTTACACTCATCGACATTTTTTGGATAAGATGAGAAAAATTACAACAAATCAATGCACATTGACTAGATGGCCCGAGCAAATAATTCGCATATCATATAAATCAATGATCTTATAATTTGGGATTAAGAAAACACACCATAGCATAAGGAAAAGATTTTTTTCGCTATGTAAAGTATAACAGATTTCAAATAGCTGTAGAATCGTAACTAATAGTTTAATTTTCATGATTATTTTTCTTTTTGTATAAAATACATAGAGTTTTCACTTTTTCGCTTACATTTTTGATAAAAAATCGTTAGTTTTTGAGTAATGCTCAAATAGAGAATTATTTTATTTCAAGCTCTTCTAATGGCGTGTTCTGGGGGATCTAAAGAACTCTTTAAAATGATACCTCAATCATCGAATATGATGAAGTAACAAGAAAGTTACGGCGAAAACTGACAAAAAAAAACCAAAAAAAAAAAACCTTTTAGAAATGATATATAAAAGATTACCAGGACGCAAGACTATGTATACTCCCTCAAAGAAGTGGTATGGAAACTCCTAAATTAATTAAAGTTCGAGTACCAATGAGATTATTTTGTTTAGTTGTTAACTAATGGTTGGAATTTTTTACCTGTATTCTACTATATTTTGTATACTAATGGTATTTTCCTTGCTAACATATACGAAATCGGCTTCACTGGCTTTTAGTAATTAAAACTGCGCATAAAAAAATTCTGTAAACATGAAATTTAAGAATTCGTTTTTTGAAAAAAATTAAATACTTAACTACAACTTTTTCACAGGACCCATCAATTATTACCAAAACGATATTTTGTTCCACAATAAACATACCATGATCATGAATGTTTATAAAAAAAAAAAATGTGTTTTATAACAAACTTCTTACACGAGACGTCATATTATCATTCAAAGAAATTCCATCAGTTTTTACTTCTTGAAAAATATTGCTCGCTTTATTCATGACGTGATGTTTGCCTTGTACAACCCGAATCTTTATTGACATCTGTCAAGAGGAACTCCGAGATGTGATGTGATGGCTTATGCGTAAATAAAACATTTCATATCGGTCCCGATTTTAAGGATAAAGCTTATTATTTATACATTCGAGAGATTCAGACATTTAATAGCATGTCATCGGCGGATAAAATATTTCAATTGGGAAATACTTCGAAAACCTTTCAAATATCTTCTAATGCAGTCATGTTCAGAGCTTTTATTCCTAACATTCTATAGAATGTGAATTCCACTCAATTTACGTTTAGATTCGTACCACAAAAATGAGTATAAAGAAAAGTGATAAAATTTATTATTCTGAATAGGACATATCAAAAAAATTCTGAACAGTATTAAACGGTCCTCTGTTGGGCATGAAAATAACCATGTGAAATTTGGCTAAGATTTAGTCCTTGGTAAGATTATTAAGCTTTCGTAATTATTATTACTTAATGTGTATTGACCGTGGAGGGAAGAGAGGGACTGGACACAATATTTTCTTCAAGCCTTCTTAAATAAGTTGTCCACATACTTATTTAATGTTAAGTGTTTACTGTTTTATGTAATACATACATGAATGTTAAGTTAAAATTTTTGTGATGTTTGTCGAATGGTAGGTAAACAACGTAACTTTACTCTTATTACCCTATGTTGGTGATGGCAAGAAACCAATCCAATTTGCCGGGATCTTCGGATTTAACAGGGTGCAGTAAAGAAGTTACTGTTTAAGGCCGTCACTAACTTTCGACCGCTCTCGTCTCACTCCAACCTGAGGGGTTATAACTTTTTTGTTTCATCCCCTGAGGAACTTGCTCGGAAGTTTCTTATTTTAATATTTTCCTTCTATTCCATCAGCTGTCGAGAAAAATTCGGTCTTGTTTCACCAACTCCTTCCTCACTTAGCTAAAGAAGTGTCGACTTGGAAACTTTTTTTCAAACAATAATCTAAAACTTTTAAACGGTACAGGCTTCTTGTTCTTTATTCTAATGTATTTTGTATTTTGTTTCCTATACTTTCAGTTTTTTTTAGGCCGGGCACTGAAGATCTATCGATGCTGACAATGTTTTATTGTCATATAGAGATATATTCATCCTGTATGTTATGTATTCATTAACATATAATTACATTTTTTTTCCAATTTAATCAATAAAAAATCTACTTCATTAAAGAATAAATTAAATACACTAATTTTTTTTCCAATAATTTTATGAATTTTTTTTTTAATCTAAAACTCTTTCTATACATTTTTTAACTCTTTTTATTAAATTTTTAAGAGATAAAGAAACGCTGTGCTCAACTCATTTATCATATATGAATGTCATAATAGATTAATAACTTACGAGTATATTATACCAACCGATTATATCTATAAACCGACTTAAAAAACAATCAAACGTAATTTTTTTAATAAATATATTGGTAAATACCGTAGTTGAGAGAAATTTAGGACTAATGACTGAATGTTTAGTTGAAAAACATTACTCTAGTAAAAACGACGATAGTTTCTTTAATATTAAGGAACGAAATATGAAAATAAAAAAATAATTTCTCTTGTATGTATTATTTAGGAAAAAAACAAAAAGCTATTTGGTCTCGTTATAAAATGCAAGGAAGATTAAAATTAGGGAGGGAAGTTGCAAAGGGGAAAGGACAGGACAAATAGCAATCCAGTTCTTAAAATTCTACCTTCCCCAGCAGCCTCAATTAACCCACGGTTTCTTAAACATTTTTAACCAACTGCGGTTCCTATTTCTACATCAAAACGTAAAAAATATAAGATTCTAAGGTTAATTTTCAGAATATACAGAAATATATATTGTTATTGTAACACAATAACATTGTTAAACAAAAGTTGGGAAAATTAAACTAGAATTAGGCTTGATAATAGAAAATATTTAAACATAACACTGGCTTCACTAATACTATACGTCTTATAACAACAGTTATTCTAGGTAAAAGATAAATAATTTAAATAATCTCTGTAGACTTCATCAAGACTTATTATTTGGATTGTATTCACATAGTATTTACCACCTTTTTCACAATTGCTTCCATAATAAAGCATCCATACATAGCGTATTCATAAACGATATTGTGGCCGATGGCATCATATTTATAAGGAGTTTAAAAACAATTTAGATGTAGTTATACTTTATGCAAGTCAATTTGACTTTTCATGTCATTCGATCAAAGTTTTCACATGAGGATACATGAAATTCACATTTACTGTGTGCGATCGATGTAAACTATTGCAATGTAATGGGGAAACTCCGTTGCATGTTAAACGATGGACAATATGAACCACATACTTCTATCTTTGATTATTTTTACAAGTATTTATCTGTAATTGATCATGTTATACGTAGCCAACGTATAATCATGTTGTTTTTCAAATGTGACCTATAAAAATGTTTACTATAAAGTAAATATAGTTGATGAAAAGAAAAAAGATAGGAATATGTATTATAGACTTAAATTTTATCCAGGTACGAAGTATATCTTTAGCTCTTATTAGTTATTATCAAATAAATAAAAAGTCCAGAAATGTAAAGATTAATATGATTAGGTAATTAAATAATATAGAAAATATGTTGCTAGGAATCAGCAAATATAATTATAGAGGAACGAAGTACCTATAACTGAGTCACAAACCCGTGTAATAACCTTCTTTAGCACTCATTTCAAAACATTAGAAAATATTTATCATAATTGAATATAATAAATAATGATTTAATTGATCAATATATATTTTATAAAAGGCTAACATTAGCCTGAAAGCCTAGCAGGTATATATATACTACAAAAATTACCAAAGAAAAACCACTGAGCAACCTACTATACTAAAGATCGCAGGTTCGCATCACGCGGTTACCCTTGGATTTTTTAATGAGACTAAAATGCTAATTGAATTCTTGAAATGAGAATTATTACCCCAAAAAAATTAAAGAATAAGGAGTACATTTCCACAAGTATATAGGAAGAATCAAGGAATTTAAAAAAGTTTCTATAATTTAGAACATTTTTGTACTTCCAAGCATAAAATTGGACCAATATCTAGGTTGAACCGCAAGTTGAAATGGTGGTAGTGTATACTTTCATCATTGAAGGGGCTGATGTCCATTAGTTATTACTGAATTTCAATAGCTAATAATTGAGGGACCCGAAAGTCAAAAGTATTATTGATTAATACTCGAATTTAATCAAAACTAATTTTTTTTCATCCAAAAATTTGTTTAAAATAAAAGTTTTGAGCACTTTTTTTTTTTATTTATAATAATTTTATATATATATAAATTTCAACAAATATGAAAGGACTTCAAGAATAACACATATAAAAAACACTTTCCGCATCAATAATTTCAGTTCTTTTTATCCAATTAACCACTTCAAAATAGTGTTTGATCTAATCCTAATGATTAAATATTGCTTTATCACTGTTTAAATTATTATTTTTTTTTAATCTTAAACTTAAATTTTCAAAGGTATTTTCCTGGTGTGTAGTTGATTTCAGCGCCAACCAATTGAAGTGACTTTTTTTGTGCTTTGCATTGTTGTATTCTAAAAGAAGATTCGTACTACTCCAGCATTGTTCAACAGCACAGCTCTCTGGGCTTTACCTTATTATTTTTGCTTGTTATTATTACTTGGTTATTATTTGTGTTTTTATTTCGACCAATGGGATCATCAATATTGTCAAAATATAAATATTTATAAAGCTCTTTTTATTTCTTCTTTTTTAAGATTCGATACTTATATATGTGATTTATATATGTAAAACTGGAATAATAAATATGAACTCCTTTTATATTTTCACATCAATTAATTCAATTTTATATTTCTTAATAACGATTCAATTGTGTCGCTCCTAAATTATATTTCTCTCTTATATTAAACGTTACTTCATCCCATTGCTTTTATTATTACTGCAATTTTCATACATAAATTTTAGAATTCATGAAATTGTTTATTAATAAAAGTTTCGTGAAAAATATGAACGATAAAAAAAAAAGTACAGAATCTTTCCTTTATTTAATAAAATAAAATAATAAAAATAGTAATCTTCTTGATATTATTACGATACATTATAAATATGAAAATATAATTTTTGTTAAACATTTTTATACTAATATTTAGTTTCATCTCATTGCTATTATTATTACAATTTACACAAATAAATTTTAGATTTTTAATAAAACTATTTAATTTTTTTTTAAACTCATATTCTTTTTGAAAACTAAACGTAAAAATAATTGGTAGAGAAAATATAATAATTAAATAAAATAACATATAAAATAAAATAATAATAAAATGGTATCATGCTTGATATCACTTCAATATTAATGATTATAGTATTTATTACTGAATTTATTCTCTCTTATCGATGTATTTTTATTATTTATTACATTTTTTTATTGTTCCGGTTGGTGAAATTCTTATTATTTTTATGTGATAAATTTTATGAAGGATATTAATTTTTAAGTCGCATTTTTTTAGAGTAAACTATATGATTTTTTTTATTGTTTACGTTGATAAATTTTTTGAAAAAAAATATTTTTTTTGATTTTTTTTTTCAAGATTTTTGAAAAATAGATGCAAGACTGACCTCCGATCGAAGGCTAGTATCCACTGTGTAGTAGCCATGGGAAAAAGATCGAGAGGGAGGCCTCAGGATGAAGAGCGCACATGGGGCATGCCGGCGGTCCGGCAGACACTGAACTTCTCTCGTCGATACTGCCAGGAGTACCAACGCAGCGCTGTTGTCGCCAACTCGTAGTACGAGGTCGCCGAGTACTTGAGTATGTATGTAAGTACTTCTGTACTAAAAGCTAGGGAAGAAAGTATAAGACTCCTGAAATTTAAGAGAAAAAAAAAACAGAACATACTGGATATAGGTTGCTGCATAGACAGGAACCCGATCATAGAAAACGCACTAGTTAATTTGAAAAGATTAGAGACAAGTGCTATTTCTGAGGGTTATAATAAATTATCATTTTTTAATTTTTTTTTTTTTTTTAAAGTTATTGGATGGTTTGGAACGCATAACAGCAATAAAAAAAAATTAATGTATATAATGGAATAAGGAATGGAACTAACTACATTAAAAAAAAAATAATTAAAGAGCTAAAAACTTGAAGTGGGCCAACAATTTTAGATATTCAAACCAACTTTAGATATTAATTTTTATTATTTTTTTTTTCAATTACAAATAAGCTTTTTCTGATCCAAACATGGACGAGGATTAATAAAAAATATAAGTAAAACCCTTATAAATAAAATTTTCAACATCACTAAAATCTTTTTGAGTGCACCATTAACTTAGATATAAGCTATTCTTAGCTTTGCTCTAACGCTGTTATCAGAAAAGCCTGTCCACGATAACAGAGAACTATTACTACTCAGTATAGGCATAGAGGAGGAAGAGTGCTTTTAAACTTCCCTTCAAACGAACCGATATTTGACAATCCAGATTATGGGGTTCAACAACTCGGCAACTGTTAACCTATTCTTAGGACGGAACGGGGTTTTTGGCTTATTAACTGAAACTGTTAAAAAATGCCTCCTAGAAGTCGGTTTGTTGCAAAAATACTAGCGAGGTAGGGTATCGCATATCCGATAGGAAAGTAAAAAATCTGGTGCGTGCGCGCAACACACAACTTTCACTTACCAACTTACTTAGATTAGAAATTAATGCGTTGTTGTGGTCCCCTTCGTTAGACCAATTTTGATGAAATGTTGGCTATCACATCTTTGGCATATACATACATTAAATACCCAGTTTGATCAAAATCTTTAAAGCCGTTTTTGAGTAAATAAAAAAAACACGTGAAAATGATACAAAATTTATTAAGTAAAGTCCCCCCTCCGGTTGGTCAATTTTGGTGAAATGTTGGCTATCACATCTTTGGCTTATGCATACATCAAATACCCAGTTTGATCAAAATCGTTAAAGCATTTTTTGAGTAAATAAAAAAAACACGTGAAAATGTTACAAAATTTATTAAGTAAAGTCACCCCTCCGGTTAATCAATTTTGATGAAATTTTTACAGTCATATCTCGGGCATATACATAGATCAAATACTCAGTTTAATCAAAATCGTTAGAGCCGTTTTTGAGAAAATCGAAAAAAACCTAAAAAGTTATTAAGTAAATTACCCCCTCCCTTTAAGTAATTTTGATGAAATTTATGCTGTCACATCGCGGGCATATACTTACACAAAATACCCAATTTCAGGATCGCACGGTTTATAGTTTTTGAGCTAGTCTGTTCACACACAGACACACACACACACACACACACACACACACACCATTTCGCGGGACTTGGTCATTTCGACTCAGGGGACCCCAAAACGTGTATTTCCGTTGAAAACCGGAAGTCGAAATTTTTCATGATCGCAATACTTCCACTTACTATATATTTCATATATAGGTAAGTGAAAGTAAAAAAGGGATCGGAATTTCTTCTTCATCATTACGATCGACGTTACAAGGTGTAAAAAGAACCAAAACCATTGATTTAATTGATTGGCTTAGCAAAGAGAGATTAAATAATCTCAGGTGTGACTCAGGCAGGTGATTAAATAATGGTGTGTGTAGGGATATTGAGTAATCGAAAAACTAACCTGATAATGTAAAGAAATAAGCACGTCACCGCACAAACGTTTTTAAACAATGTCGAAAGATTAGTGAAAATAATAAGTAAAGAAACCAATTCAACATGATTAGCATAAATCCAGTAACATTTACACGTGATCTACTAGACCTACGGAGGAGTGGTCTCATTTGCTCCAATGATACATTCTGATCCTTATAAGAGAGTTTGAAATGGTTATGATTATCCTTAATTGGGAGAAGGGGAGGCCATATTGAAGACGTTTAAGAGTGGAAAACAAACAATGATTTTTTTTTTAATTTCGAAATTTTAAATTAAAAATTTTGAAAATTACAAATATTTTCTTTCTAAAGGCATTTTTTAGTCTTTTTTTCCAACCGAATAACCTAAAATGATTTAACTATTTCACTATTTAGTAAAAGTAGTAATATCAGCATTTTTTTAAGTATTACATTTCAATTTTCATGAAGTTTATATGCATAGCTCAACTCGGATGAGCAGTAATGAAGAACAACTACTACCAGATACTGACAGTGAAAAGAAATGAGATGGAAGAGGTTTATTATAAATACCAACATTAACTAAAATAAATATTGACCCTTAAAAAAAAAATATCCGAGAGAATAAAGAATAATCTTCTGAAACAGAGCATATTTCCTTACTTAGGGAGAAAGATGAGAAATCCCTTTCGAGCCTTTGGATAAGATATCTGGAAGGAAAATCCGCGAAGCTGACATAGAAAGGATAAGCTCTAGAATTTGAAGAACCATCATTGTAATATTTCCATCTTGAAATCTCATAATAATAAATCTCAAAGTATAGGAAAGTACCTTCACCTATTTAAATTACTATGATATAAAGCCCAAAAAGAGGTTAAATTTTTCCCCCTAATCTCTACTACAGGTAGGTCATCAAAAATTCATTTTGCTATACATAAGCCGGACCTAAATTGAGTTTAAATCTTTTTAAGGTCAAACGTATAGTGCACCCAATCGTAGCTTATAAGAAAAGTCTTGACATACCCTCAATCACATTTTGAAAATAGTTTTCTTTATTTGGCAGAAAGAGGGTGACTCCAATACTCTCATTGCAACTGCTTAAGTAGTGAAATAGCTTACACGAAAACTTAGGCTCGCTGAGTTGTTAGATAGCAGCTCACTACATCACCGTATTAGACCAAATGGAGGAACCATGTTGGAATGATAAGGTTTAGCGACTTCAAGAACTTGAGAGCAAAGTCTTATTTGTTTCCGTTAGCAATTCAGAAGAATGGTGGAACGATTATTTTTAGTAAGATGCCAGGCCACTAGGAATATTTTTTGTTTAAATCCACGCGTGCAACAGTAAGATATGATTATTTCTTTAAACAGCTCGTTCATTTCATTAATAACTTTACTAGTAATTCGTTTACATGAATAAAAGTCTGATCTCTCGTTACCAGGGGGCCAAAGGATCACAGAATTGATCGAAAGATGATCTAGAACCTTCACAAATCTCAATCAAACAAATAGTATTTTTGCGAGTGTTATGATCTTTCTTTTTTACATGTGGTGTAATCGACTTATTTTCTAAATTTTGAAATTCACGAGTACCAACCTAAACCGATATGTTCATATGACCTCACTGATTTCTAAGATGATTTTCATATATGAATATATATTATTTTCAACAATATACATCATTGCGATGATGATAATTTTCAATTTGTATTATAATAATATCTTATGATAACTTAAAAAGAAAATAATTGAATTTTATATTTAAGTTACAGAGAATGATGAAATATATGTTTGTGCAATCTCAGGTCCTCGATTCTCTAATTTTGAACAAACCTTTGCAGGTTTTCGGATTACCAAAGTTAATGGAAAAAATAATTATTACTCAATAAATTAACAAATTCTTTATTAACTTGAAATATAAGCGTATTTTTAAGAAAAGAAAAATTGAAGGTGTAGATAGGGAGGGAGGTTTACGTTTTGTAATGTGTCCATCATTATTCTTAATACATAACTTTACTTTATACTATAATAATTTTTGAACAATTTGCTTGCTAGAGATATTGCATCATTAAGCTGACTCCAAGATTACATTACTACAGTGACGAGGAGACACGGAATAAATCTCAGCCTTCCCAACCACCTAAGACCTCTTGAGTAACACCCCTTTACCCTTTATTCAGACATGGTCAATAGGAGTAGAGGAAAAATAGATATAGTAGCGGTGACTGTACTAATAGAGAAATACAATTTATGTTTTTTCTAATGAAGGGTTGGAGGAAGTTCAATTGTAGAGTAAATCTAGGTACATACACAAGCAAAATAAAAAAGGTAAAATAAGTTTCCTCAACCCATTGTTTTATTCAATAGCTTGGAAAAAAGAAATGTGAAGAACGGCCGCAAATGTAGATATCCGGATTCAGAAACCACGTCCGCAATATAACAAATAAGGAAAACGAAGCGTGTATATAGAGCGATGGCAACTCGGAAAACCTACAGAAAATATTCACGATCGAGTGAGATTAAAGGAATATTTGAATTATACATAGCCCGGCTGAGATGTGAGGGCATATCAAGGAGATGAAATGTTCTGGTTTTTATTCAGATATCTCGAAGTTTTCCAATAAAATCAGTGAATATTACGGCAACTATTTATCATATTTTTATTCATCTCTTTCAAATTTGGAGGCTATTAAAGATAGGAATAAAGAGAGATCAAGTGGAGGAAATTTAGTTTTCATAAAAACAACTTTGAACCCCAAAACAGTATTATTTATTACCTGCAAACTTCGATTGTTGATTGTTGGCTTGTTTAACACCACTTTATGCCACTAAGGCTAATCGGACGATGCTACAATGGGAGTCCTAAATTTTGCCTATACAGGTATAATTAGAATACTTTAACGAGTACCTGACATCAAACAGGCTTGGGACCTCCATTTTACGTCCTATCCGAGGGACGGGATGGACAAGGATTTTTTATTCCCATTAACCCTTAACTTCTCACGTCGGGTCATATTGACCCGCACCAAGTTTCATTTCATTCTATTTACACCTTTTTGGCATTGAATAATCACCAAACTTTGACATATCCTTTGTTTTAGCTCCAGTTACATCTTGGCAGTGTCTGAAAAACAAGAGAGGCGTTTATTTTATCTAAATCGATATTTTGACCCGAGGTGAGTAGTTGTGTAGGCCATTTTTTTGTGTCCAATGTGGGGAATAAATTTGTATAAAACCACTCATTTCTTATATGTTTTAACTGCAAAGGTTGTTCGTAGAAAATTTTTCGAATTTAAATCAAAAGAAACTATGTTAATAATAGTAATTTTAAGAGTTCCTTTATTTTAGTAATTCACTTCAGACCTATAATTCAACATGTTATCCATATTTCAAAACTTTCATTTATTGTATACATAAATAAATATATATTTTCAAGCCTTCTCCTGTTGTTTAAAACTAATATCTTACACCCTAAGGTTGTTTAATTTTTTTTTTTTGTTCTGGGTCATATTGACCCGAGGTGTGTAGATAAGTAACATTGATTCAGGTGAGTAGTTAAGGGTTAACAAATGTAATTCTTCCTTCTCTTAAATTTTAAATCAGACACTTAGATAATAGAAATGTTTACTGGAAACCAGACCTAGATACTGAAGTGATAATTTTTGACGGTACATCGTCACATACTTTGTTGTCAAAAAAACCAGCAGATTAATTATTATAGGTAGCATAATAATATTGATGGCATAGTAATGATATAATATTGTACCCATGTATTACACCGATATTTATATTTTGTATTATTATATAAAAATGTTTAAGTATATATATTTGTTAAAGGACAAACTCCTTACTACAAGGTGTAAAATCTTTAAAGCAATAAAGATCATTTATTCATTCGTTCATTTATCATACTATTCAAGAGTTTTCTTTACAAGTTATGAATGCATAGATGGGTTACACCGGTACTAATGGTTCATATTTTTCATAGATTACTTTTTCACAATCAAATAATTTTATATATTTTTTTTTTTGGATATTATTAACGTATTCAGTGTCTAAGATTTAGATATAAAATAAAAAGATATAGCTAACGCTATGATACTTTTGGGCGTGGCCTATGTTGGATGGTTATGCAATAAATAAGCGAACTCCCATCGCGTCATTTTTAGTTAAAAAAGAACCTGCTAGCTTTATTTGATTCCAGCTTTCGACTACCGATGTGGTCTTCTGAGATAAATAAACCTCGGGGTCCTTTCTGTTGAGATCGAGGTATCACTTAAAGAACAATAACTAGAAATATTTTATACCGATAAAGAACTATATAGATTTAAGCAAAGTAGAGGAAAATGTTTTCATTTTTCAGCAAAGAAGATACTCCTTAAGTTGTGAATCTACTAGTGATGTAGAATATTCTGAAAGATAAATAGGAGATAAGATATCTGGTGTTTAAACAAAATCAAGGAACTACATAACAACGTGCATTTCACATTTAAAAAAATATTGGAAGATATTTTGTAACTGAGACCTTAGTAACTTTAATAACTTTAATAACTTTTTTTTTTTTTTTTTTTTTTACTTCTTTCCACAGTTATGTTATGGAAGCAAGTTTTAAAAAAATCACTGCTTCGCTTCCTGACTGCCAGTGGTCAATTGAACAAATAGTCCTGTTTACAAAGTTGAGTTTTTTGATCAATCTTAGAATGAAAATTTAGCACTCTACTTAACATTCGGCTAATAAAAATTTGGTAGCCCACTAATTAACAAGCTAAGTAAGAGAAACACAACATTTTCACTCCAAGATGGATGAAAAACTAAACCACTCAAACAGGTCTATTTGGTTTAATGTAATCGCTATTAAATAGTAAGCTGCGTTTTTTTAATTTGTTTTAATATAGAAATTTGAAAACCGGCCTATATACAAAATAACGAAAATAGTGGAAGAAATCCCTTTTAAAAATATACCTGGGACAAAATCTACTTCAAAAAACGTGAGTGTATCCAAGCAAATCGGATCTGTATTTGAACAAGAGAATGTTATGCATTATTGGACAGGAGTTGAGTGAGGAGGAGCACTTCTCTCATGTCTACTTCTCACACGTCACCTATTGCGCAAATGGAATCAACACTATTAATGTTCTCACTGATCTAAAATCAAAACCTCATTTATTATAAACTTAGTCGTTAATTAATAATAGTTAATATACAATGCTTCATTACAGGAAGAAATTCGCCTTAAAAAGACCGACAAATTTAAGGGAAAATCTGTTTGTGGATTAAAGAACTGGGAAAAATTTCATTTGCTCTCTAAAGTACACTATTTTTTTTTATTATTAAATAAATGTTTTTACTTGTGATAATTCGGTAATGCAAGCATAATACTCCAAGTCGTCTGATTTTATAATTCTCTATGTAGTTGTTGAAAACTTCTTTTAGTTACCATGAAACAAATAGTTTCCATTAAATTAACAGAAGTGCTTTAATTATGAACAATGGTCTGTCATTGAAGGCACATGCCCCCGCAAGCATGGGCTCAACGTGTTTTATGAGTTGACGGAATATTTTTCTTTTTTTCTCCTGTATATGTTTACTTGATTTTTTTCATATTTCATATTAATCATTTATTATTTTTAATCATAACGATAGACAGTTTATTTCTCCATATAAAAAAAAATAAAGGTACTCTATAGGAAAACAAAAAAGGCCCCTTCCCCATTTAAGCCCCCTCAGAACATTTTAATAATGATAAAGCTTACCTGGTATTAAAGAAGACTTGATTTTCATTAAACATCACGAATTTGATCAAAATCATTAAAGCCATTTTTGAGATAATCGAAAAAAGTTAACAATTGAAAAATAAGTTATGAAATAAAGTGCCCACGTTGTTTGGTTTTTACCGTTGGTTCAATTTTGATAAATTTTGTCTGTCACATCTTTGGCATATACATACATCAAATGCCCAGTTTGATAAAAATCGTTAAAGCCGTTTTTAGTAAATAAAAAGCCACGTGAAAATGAGACTAAATTTATTAAGTATAGTGCCCCCTCAAATTGATCAATTTTGACTGTCACATCGCTGTCATATACATACTGTTACGGGCTTCGGGTTCGATAAAATGAACAATTAGCAATAGGACAATAATTTATTAATCAATACTCACAAGGGTAATTACTGCCTTATTATCAGATACAAACCAGGCTGTGTATGCAGACTCTACTCACTTATAACAAACCGCACGGGTTAAAACAAGAGTCTTTTCTACGACATACACTATCACCACAATAACTTATCACAATAAGGCTTACCACTTATCACACTATCTTATCACAATAGACTTATCACTGTTCACTACGAAGTCCACACCACGGGTGTTGCCAAACAACTCCGCTGAGGCCTGTTAGAGCCGGTATTTATTAGCCTTGGGTGGATTCTAGAAGGTTCGGGGTTCATCCAGAACAAAGTCTTTGATCTTCCCCGACAGCCAGTGCGGCACCGAACAACGGACGTATTGTTCACCAAAGGCGCTTTGTCTACTACCGCTGACCGCAACACTACCCCCTCCTTAATGCTGATCTGTCCCAGATCAGGTCGTGGATGGGGTGTAATAGGCTCAGGTGTTTTCTCCTCTTCAGCTTCCAGCAGGACTTTTCCTGTTTCCTGACCGAGTGTTAGAAGCACAGCGAGTTTCTTGAAACTACCAGGCGAAGCCACCTTCAACGAAAGGACACTGGCCGGTGCAACAGAGTCGAGCTCCACAATGCCAAACACATTTGACATTACACAAACACCAGAAGTTGGGTCCGGGACCTGGCTTGGATCAATCCTTACAACACTTGCTTTGGAAACCAGCACCTGTTGGTTGTGAGGGTCTAGACCAATGCTCTGCTCAACTAAGATTCCGTTAACAGCACCATGAGCAGCTGATGGTTTGCTCTCATCACCATTCGATTCGAGTCCTACTACCGCTGTTGGACTTTCTGTAGTCCCATGGGTAATATTGGGCTTAGGAGGAGGCCGTCCAGGTCCTCGAATGATGCCACTCACTGTCACTTCATTGTCAGTTTCTCTCTCCAATTTCAATTTTTCTGCTAAGGGGTCATCATCCTCATCAGAATCAGTAACATGCGTTCTCCTGTTTAACATTTCAAGTTCAGCATCATCAGGCTTCATAGACCCACACCAAGCCTTTCCCTGATTCAAGGTTCTTTGCTTGCTGTACCTGATTAGCCGACCACTGATTGAAAAGGTTCCAGAGTTTGTCACTTGATCGTTTCCAGCCCTCCCCGATATGGCAGTCCTATGTTCATTCAAAGACCGCTTGGCCAAACTCTTCTCAAATGCTCCAAACAGACGCCGACAAGCCTCCAAGCTTCCAGCCGGCTCCCAGCCACTCTGTTCAGAAGGGCATCCCTCCCATCCAAGGGAGTATCCGTATTGCTTTTTTCCTGGATGGAACCTACGGGAAACAACAAACTCTTCTTCCTTATCTTGGGAGCTATCACCATCCTCGAGATGATCTCTCAAGTTCTCAATATCCTCCCTTCCTTTTTCAACACCAGTGGTTGACTCAACTTCCATGACTTCTCTTGTCGAATCCACCTGAACAAGCCTTCCCACTTCAACAGGCGTTTCCTCAGCGCCTTCATCGCAATCTTCCTTGTCAGGTTTAGCATACCTAAAAGTACTAGAATCCATGACAGTCTGTACAGCAGCTAACCCTGCATTTCCTATTCTTTCAGGCTTGGGTTTCATGAACTCCTCCTCGAAATGAACACCACAAGAGGATCCACACACAAGAGCATCCACCTCTCTCAATCCGCCAAGCGGGACCTTCACATCTTCAACACTCACTTGAGGATCAAGGTCGAAGGGCTCTTCTTTTTCTTCTTTATCATTAGTTTCCCCTTCACCTTTCGATTCGTTGAAATGAAACACTTCATCAACTTGCGTAGCACTAAGAACCTTCTTAACCGAAATCTTAGGAATATCACTATCAACTAACTTATTTTCTAAAGTAGTAAAAAATTCTGATAACGTAGAAAATAACTCATTTTGATTTTCTAACAACTCATTTTTCAATTTACTAAATTCTGTTTCAAAAAGAACGTGATCTGGATCTTCTCCACTACTAATTAAAGCTTCCCTGAGCCTTTGTTGCAATATAGACTTATTCCCAGAAGTATCCAAATCGCGTTCTTCTAATTCACTTTTTAAATCTGCTACTTTCAAATCATACAATCTCAAGCCACCGGTTGACATTTTAAATATTATATACAATTATCAAAATTAAAATTAACAAATCAAAACTTAAACACTAACAACAATAATTTGATTATAACTAACAACGAAAAAAAGAAATCTAATCCTATACACAGTTACTAAGATTTAAATTACAAATGAAATTCCCAACACTATAAACAATAAACTAAATTATTAAAAGAAACCAAAAAGATTAGATAAAACTCAAATATTAAATAAAATAAACAATATTCAATATAGACAAACAAATTTTCAATAGCCTAAATAACAATAATTAACTAAAGTAATAAACAGAAAAATTATTTACAACAAACTAAATAAATACGCTAATGCTAAAAATATCCCCGCTTCTGACACCAGTTGTTACGGGCTTCGGGTTCGATAAAATGAACAATTAGCAATAGGACAATAATTTATTAATCAATACTCACAAGGGTAATTACTGCCTTATTATCAGATACAAACCAGGCTGTGTATGCAGACTCTACTCACTTATAACAAACCGCACGGGTTAAAACAAGAGTCTTTTCTACGACATACACTATCACCACAATAACTTATCACAATAAGGCTTACCACTTATCACACTATCTTATCACAATAGACTTATCACTGTTCACTACGAAGTCCACACCACGGGTGTTGCCAAACAACTCCGCTGAGGCCTGTTAGAGCCGGTATTTATTAGCCTTGGGTGGATTCTAGAAGGTTCGGGGTTCATCCAGAACAAAGTCTTTGATCTTCCCCGACAGCCAGTGCGGCACCGAACAACGGACGTATTGTTCACCAAAGGCGCTTTGTCTACTACCGCTGACCGCAACAATACAAACATCATATACCGAGTATAATCAAAATCGTTAGTGCTGTTTTTGAGAAAACCGACAAAAACGTAAAAATTGGCAAAAAGTTATGAAATGAAGTACCCCCTCCGTTTACCAATATTGATGAAATTTTTGCTGCCACATCGCGGACATGTACATACACTAAATACACAATTTCAGGTTCGCACGGTTCATAGTTTTTGAGCTAGTCTATTCACACACACACTTTATTTCGCGGGACTTGGTTATTTGGACTCAGGGGACCTCAAAACGTGTATTTCCGTTGGAAACCGGAAGTCGAAATTTTTCATGATAGCAATACTTTCCCTTACTATATATTTCATATATTTCCAATTCTAGTTTAATATACGTCCAGGTAAGTAAAAATCACTAATAACCAATATGAGTGTGAATGTATTTTTTATGTTTACTTTACAGACCTTCACCTCTTCCTTTCTTGGGCTGCTGATTTCCAGTTTGCACGTCTGCAGCATCTTGATTAATTCTATCGATTCATCTACTCTTTTGCCTCCCAATCAATTTTTTGGTTTCCCTAAAACAATTGATTAATGTGGAAACTTTGTAATGGTTTCCTAGTAGATATCTTGAAGCTACGCCTGCTTTTATTTAATAAGATGTATATTTTTGTTTGCATTTTTCATTGTTCTTCTATGTAATTTCAATTTATTAATAAAACATCTATTAAAGGACCTGTCACTAACTGAATCAAGATTGATAAGAATATCTTTATAGGATTACCCAGAAAGCAAAATCCCAATGAGTCACATTAATGATTCCAGAATCTGGGAGTAGGGTTTGGCTAAAGGAGTGGGGGTAGAAGGGGGATGAGTCACTGTTTTCTCCAGGGCTGTTCATGAAATCACTAATCGATAGAAACGATATTCTAGGATGATGTGATTTTTCCATTTAGAGTTAACTACTTTTTATCCATAAGTAAATCTTCAGAAAAGTCTTGTTTAGGATTAAATTCATTCCTAAGCACCACTATTTCTTCGGTCACTATGAATATATCAACCTGACTTTAACACATCATTTTTAAATAATCGTACATTTCTCTACTGCTCATGAGCGATTAAAGGTAAGTATTTGCTCGAAAAATGAATTTGACTAAAATTGAAATTCAACATCATTAGATTATTCTTGTTTTCTTATAGCCTGGAGAAAATCAGAGCTAATAAAGCCGAAAATACTTGAGATCGCAATAATATTTACTCTGAATATGAAATTGCTAACATTTTCGATCTCATCTCATATTCATGATTTGCTAGCCAAAGTCACGGTCGTGAAATACTGCACACCCAAAGCACTAGACGTGAACATAAGCCATATAGATCGAACAGTTCTATATTCTCTCATCCAAACAAAGAGCTAACGGACTGTCACCGCCGGAACACCAAAACCACAGAGGACCCGTTAGTGAATCGGTTAATTAGGCACACGCTGGTTACTGGATTCTGGGGCTAACTACCCGTGAACAGATCCTCGTCGGTGCACCAGGAACAATGATTTCTTACATACAACAAAACGTCAAGCAAATAACACGGTGGATCAACAAAACCAGGCAGTCGAATTTATATACAATTTTCAAAAACCTGGACAATAAAACAATTCTTACCAAGGATTGAGAGAAAAAAATCAAAGGCTAAATTTATTAGTTATTAAGGAAATATATAATTATAGTACTAAACTCTTTGTTATACTTTCACAAAAAAAAAGAAAAAAATTGGTTTATAACTAGCTCATAATCAATGATTACCCAATAGTCAATCCATTTCACACCTAAAGGTACATTAGAACTTTTGTACAGGTAAGACATTTTCATGGAACAAGTCCCTACACAGAACAGGGACATTGTCCACTACCTTGTCCGACAATATTGATGCCAACGCCCTTCTCCAATTTTTGAGCGCGTAGTAACAAAAAGCCATCTCCGCGGGGGTCACCTGTGGTGTAGTGGTTAGCATAGCAATCTAAAATAATAAAGGTCGCGGGTTCGCGTCCCACGGTGGCCCTGCGATTTTTTAAAGGGTGTAAAAAATCCTTGGCTGTGCCGTCCCTTTGATAGGACTTTGATTGGAGGTACTGGCCCTGTACGATGTCAGGTACTCGTTAAAGATCCGTATCCTAATTATACTCAAGGCAAAACCAGGACTCCTACCATAGCATCGTCCGATTAGCCTTAGTGGTGACGCTATACAACCAAACAGCGAGCATGTTGGAACACAATTTAAAGAAAGAATTGCTCGCTCCACAATGAAGTAGAAGATTACACCGTTTTGGTAAGTGTTCGGGTTTGGGTAGAAGAATTTAGGGTCCTATTTTTTCAAACTCGGTGCTTAGAAAATGAGCACAGAGAAGCCTAATGATAAGAGGAGGAGAAGATAAAGGGAGTATTCCTGGATTCGGGAAAGAATAATGCTAATATTATGCATTAAACATTTATCTACTTTTGGATTTAGAAACTTGGGTTTGGTTTTTATTTAAGTGTTCTGTAAATTAAAAAATATTAAAAAAGGAAAACGATTAAGATCCATTTACAAAACTGTGGATAAAAAATCAATTAACGTAATTCATTAATTTACTTTCCATGATATGTTTGTCACTGATATACTAAATTTCTGAAATGTCCTTCGCATTCGTTGTTAGCTATAGCTTTGTGTTTGACAAAATGAGTTTTTTTTTTTTTTTTATAAAATATTTATTATTACTTAACATATTATAATAGTTTCTTAAAATATAACTTAATAAACAAATGAAATGGACCTCTCCATAGCTCCGTCCATCGAATATAGACGGCTAATATCCAGGTTCAGAAACGATCCATTATTTCATAAATCGCGGGTTCCGGCACAATGGCATGTACAAACGTTGTTATGTTTAATATATCAAAAATAATTCTCATATATACGGTTCCTTTTTCTAAAGACTTATATCTTTCAGCTGCCTTGACTAACATTACTAAGGGGTATGAAAGCAGAGGATGTGAGTGTAAGATGCAGAGGGCTATAAAGATAACATCAAGAAAAGGCAGTGACGTTGAGAGCACTATGATAAACCGCCAACCTGGAGTAAAACCACCTCCATCATCAGTCGGACCTCAGGGATGAGCTTGTACACATGCCAGGTGAGACATACTTAGCACTTAGAGAACTCAGCGAGGGGAGAACTTGGCTGTGAAAAGAGGATCTCTTCTTGGTACTAAACTTGGTCCATTAGTTCGCCAAGTTTCTGTGGCGCTTCAATTTCTAGGATGCCAATCACAAATAGCTGTTGATGGCTTTGCCGATTATTGGCTTGGTTGTTACGAGATTAAGTCAACTTAGGAGTCAAGCGAACCATTAAGGACACGCTGAACTTTGAGAGATTCAGGGTCAAATACATCTCGTTTTATTTTTCTCTTAGTGTTTCTAGCTCTTTCCAACACGATAATTGTGTCGCTGAAGGTTTTTGAGATTTATCATTCTAAGGTACTACAAATGTTAATATTCCAGAAAAATAATGTATACGATTTATATTATCTTCGAAAAATTGATGAGCACATATCCCTATAAAATAAAAAGAACAACAATTCTCAAAGTGCTTGATATATGAATTCAATTTTATATTTATATAATTATTATTATCATATTATATACTTGTAATAAAATTAGGGAATATATCTTTAAACTAAACTTTATTTTTAGTAGAAACCGGTATGATGAAAGGGAAGAAGGCTCGCCGCTGAACCGGGAATATCGCAAATACCGTAAAGCCATGGAGGGGACATTCTTCATTGTGGTAGGGGAGGGATGAAAAATAAATGTATATTTGATTTGGAAAAAAATAGATATTACAATTAAAAGGCCATTTTAATTTTTTAAATCATTCATTCATTATTGAACTTAATAAAGCTTACTGTAAGCTAACCCACAGTGCAAAGTAATAGAAGTTGTTGTTACCTTTAAATATACATTTATATTGAATATAATTAAATGAAATTAATACCATATGAAGTTGAAAAACATATATATACATGTATTAGAAAAGCTTAGTTTTCCCTGTAGCGATGGGACTCTTTTTTGATAAGGATGAATGCTCAAAAGTAGCGGCCATTCGATTGCAGTTTTCCAAATCATCATTAATCTGTCAACCAGTTCATGCATTTTTTAAATGAATTTCAAACAGGAAAATGAAACTCACTCACGGACGGATTTATCAATAAATAAATTTGAGGGGGTCGCGGCCCCCTCCGCTACGGTTTCATAATCACTTGCTGCATTAGCCTCACAGCACTTTTGTTTTCAAATTTTCATTACTATATTAAGGAGTATTGCGATCTAAACAACCAAAAGTATGAAGTTTAGAATTTAAGAGCTATGTGATTTTATCATTTCTTTAAAAGAAAATATTGATACCCAAAATATTTGAGGGAGATCTTAAACCAAAACTCAATATATTTCTTAGGCATGAAATGCAAACTATTTTCAATGCTTGAATTGAGTGATTTTATTCAGTTTTATATCAACTGCATAGCGCACTGTGTTCTTCAAAAATTATACACGAAAAAACTTAAAAATTCTTCAGCATCTATCACTAAAAAAAAAAGATATGAAGAGCAATTTTAAATTGGAGCTTTGGTTAAATTGATATTGAACGCTTGTCAAGGGCGCTGTTACAGTTATGCGTTATGATGCCTGAATTTTCCCCACGAGCTACCAAAAACTACTGATAGATCGCGATCGATATTGTGGCAATCTCTGTTGTAGAGGTTCTTCCCCAAAAGAAAAATTGGCCTCTTTCGTGCCCGAAACTTTTCGTCTTCACCTTACACCCTTTATCTTAACTCCAATATTTCACGGTGTTTTATTATTATTGCATATACACTTTTTAAATAATTTCAAACGAACTATTATTAAATTTCTCTAGACTAGGAATGGCATAAGCCCGACTCTTGTAGTAATGCCAGTGACAAGAAATTATTCATGAAACTGAGCTAAGAACATATGTCTTATCTTCCATTTTCTTAATGAAATATTCATTGTAGCCCTCCTTTGGCCACAACTCCTCCAGAGTATCGCCTTCATTTGAATACTACACTGAATAAGATAAAAGCTTACAAAATTTATTATCTATTTAAATATTTCTCCTCAGTTGTAAAATAAAATTACTTATTTAAATAGTAAATATTTCTCCCTGTATCATAGATTTTTTTTAATACGCTTAGCCGTCGCATAAGCAGCATAAGCAATACAGAATATTTCAGATGGCGGATTGATATTTACATATCATGAATTAGTAAACCGAATAAATTTTTATTAAGGCTTATTAGGACTTTCTTAAACAATTTTTATTTTTCGAAGTAGTTATAATAACAATAATATCATTTTTTTTTTATATATATAAAATACAATTTCAATTTGTTCCACTAGGTAGGTATATTTTACAACACTTTTGAACTAAAAAAAAATTATTTGATCCTCATGGAAAAATTCGATCATTCGAATATTTTGGCTTTAAGCAAAAATATATTTTTATTTCTTTGAACAATCAAGTATTTAAGGATCATTTGAAATGTTGAAATAAAAAATGAGCTTGTTTTACCGTCTGAAATCTTAACTTTTTTCTTGACTGACATTATTGAAAGTTGTCTTTCATTTTTTTTTTTTTTTCAAGAAACATCATTTATTTCCGTTTTTGTCATTGCAGTATAAATGCTGTTAAGAATTATTTATAAATATTTTTTTAAAATTATATTCGGGGCGAACGTCGGAAAATATTTACAGTATTTTTGGATTAGAACAACCCAACAAAGTAATTAAATAAATAAGTCCCTAAAAAACAAAATCAAATAATATACATATTTAGAGCAAAGCAAAACAAACCAAAACAACTTATCTTATGATGAAAAACATAAAATTTGATAGTGAAACGTGTCTTTTTTCTTTTTAAAGCAAAAATGTCGTAATTTGGCTAATAACAATGTGCTAGCAATATCTGTAACAGGTATCGATAGAAGTGAGATGGGGAAGCTGAAGTGTTATCGAAAGGGAACCCAATAACGGTACTTTCCCCCGCTCCGTCCAAAGCGTCTTCAGTCCGGCACCACAGCGCTTCGAGTACGGTCAAGGTGAAGCTCTGCGACGGTCGAGGGTATAGTGGATCTGGATAGGCAGAGGACGTGCGAGGAGTAGCATTTTCTTAGGAACGACATAACAATAAGGTACATTATTCATACGAATATTTAATATACACTTAGAAGTTTATATTAAAAATACGATACGAAAATAAGTATAAGTAAGATATTTTATGCATGATTATTATTACCAAAAATTTGTTTAATAAATCCTATAAACAGTAATAAATGCTATTTATATTTGTTGTAACATTTTTTTTCTGTGGTTTAAATAAATAATTACGAGTCGTATAGGATAATTATACTGTATTAATTATTAATTGAATAATTGAAATATAATTTTAATCTAAATGTATTTTTGTGTTGATTTCAAATAGTTTATAATATGTGATAAAGGAACAATAAACTGGATAGTTCATCAGTTATGAGGGAATAAACTTTTATTTCCTTCATGAATTAGTAATTGCTGTATCTCAGAAATCTGGCGGGAGAAAAAAAATCTGAGGAAAATATGGCATAAAAAAAGATACATTTTTTTTAATATTCGGGAAGAATTCAATGAGACTTCAAATGAAAATTCAAACCGGAAAATATTGTTCCAGAGTTACATTCAAATTTATGTTATTTCAACTAAACACGACAAAGATTTTATGTAAAATTACGGACAAATGGGTGTGTGAGGGATCCGGGTTTTGTTTCAAGAACTTCCAGTTTTTATGCAATGCTAAAATCTTTTCAAATTCTGAAAAAAGCTCTTATGGTACTCGTGCGGCCGACGACACAACCGCTAAACTCCATAAGAAAACACTGTAATCTAAGAAAATCACACATTAAATATTGACGCTGAAAAAAGCTAATGATATTTGGGTACTACTGACTGTCATGTCACTTCTGGGAACGACATAATAGTTCTTTAATTTGGAGCCGTTTAATGAAGCCCTAATCTTATCTCAAAAAGATCCGCTAATCCGGCATTGGACGCTAGAACAACTTTAACATGGATAGTCGTACGTGAGGATTTCTCTCACAACAATCACTACTTTTTTTTTTTCATTTTAATCATACGTTATTTTAAATTTTAACAATAAAGCTGTACTTACAAAAGGGTCAATTATTAGTACACATTATGAAATCTTGAAAAAACTTTTTTATTAAGAGGATAAAAAAACTACAATAATTCAAAACTAATGTTTAACATTTTTTAAAAAGAGTAAAAAAATTAAATACATAAAGAAAAAGTATAATCTTAAAGCCAAATTAATACTACAAGCATTTAGTTTAATTAACAATAGTGATTATAATGTTCAATTAGAAATACAATTTATATTGGAACTTCCAAGTTCGAATATAAAGTAGACAGAAAATTCTACTAGAAAACTATTCTTTAGTGTAGTCATTGAGTCATTTTTCCCTCTTAAAAAAAAACATTTTGGAAGTTGACGCACACTCAGTTGTACCTAACACTGACAGTCGCGCCTGAGAAAAACTCTCAATTAAATATATCATTGACAGTCGCGCGGGAGAGAATCTCTCATGAGGTCGGATTTAGCGGAGTAGAAGTAAGCTGGAGCAGGTATAAGGCTGAGTATTGGAGCGGGGAGAGTTCAGGGAAGGCCGTGAATCTGTGAACTACAGATAGTAAGTAGGGGAGGTTTTTAGAAGCACCAAGAGCAGTTTCCAGCCAAAAAGACAAAATATGTGAGAGAAATTCTCAAGCAGCGACTAATGACGGGCTAGGGGTGAGCGAAGTGAGGTAGCTGCGATCACATAAATAATCAAGGCCAAGCTGAAAAGGAGGAGATGAGAACACTAATACCAATGTCAAAATTGGCTATGCCCACAAGTTATTTAGTTGTAGGGTTACCTAGATGAGTTACAACGAATATAAGGTCACAAACGCGACTAATTGATTATTTATACTTACACGTATTGTAATAATCCAAAGATTATGGGCCCGAGATTGACGGATTATAATACTGGTCGGATCACTGAGGGTGACTTTTGGCCAATCAAAGTTAGGAATTAAGGTCAATATATTTGTCTGGTGGCCATGACCCTAATGGCTGACGCCTTAATATTAATAAAAAAAAGCTAAAAATAACACCATCTAAATTCGTTTTCTTAATATTTTTTTTATTAAGAAAACAAATTAACTATAACATAAAAATACTATTAGATTATAAAAAGAAATGGGGTATATAAATAACCTCCATCCATTCCCACTACAAAGTTCTTTCTGAAAGTCTGATTAGCTGACGAACAGGATTAATAAATTTCGAACCATAAAGATTTTATTCTATAATAAAAAGTTCTTTTTATTACATAAGTAAAAAAATATGTTACTATAAAAATTTAATACGCTAGTCAATGAATTAATTATTGAAAATAAGGTTAGTCACCTTTATCCGGATAAACTTATAAACACTCAAGATTCTAATTATCTTCATATTCAATATAGACATATTCAACTGTTAGCTTCGTTAGTTTTAGCCGGTTATGGAAGCTTATATCTCTGTTAAGTGTTTTTTGTAATTTTGCAATTTATTCTTATAACAGTTAATCATTGCTGAAATTCTTCGAAGAATCAACTAAATATTTAAATATAATATGACAATTTTAGAAAAAGAAGAAAAAATTGAGGCTTGAAAATATATAGAACCTGCAAATAATAAACCTTTCAACTACATTTATTTCATACGTCTTACGTTTACCTTCCTCATTTTTGTGCGGATGAACATTGATTTAATTTATATATTAATTTTTGGAGATTACATGAAATAAATTTTTAATCTTGTACAATTTTAGATTTTACGTTTACCATTTTATATTATTTATCAATTTTATTATAAGCCTTTACAATAAATTGTTATTTCATAATAAAAAAAAAAAAAACAGTACACTTATTATGAAAATAATTTAGAACTAATTAGTTATAAATAAAAAAAAAAAGAGAAATTTGTAGACTATGATTCATCAATACTTTTTACTTCCATTTTACTCCAACGAAAAGAGTTAGGTATTTTTCTTTCCATCTACAAAGCTTTTATTTTTCATCATATTTAAAAGAAGAATGAAGTTTTGAAAAGAATAAAAAGATTATCGTTGACGAATTCACGAATCATCCCCAGAACAGAAATATGATTTAAAGAAGGAGAGTTGCGAGTTGAAACCATTGCAGTTTATTGTTTCTGCTCCATTATACGAAAAGACCTAATAACCTAACCCGTATCACAATTTATATTCATTTGTTTTCTTTTATGCATCCCGATACCACTGGGTTGATGCAATTAACTCATGGAGTACATGAGATCTTTCGTATGCCATTATTAATGAACGTTTTTAAAAAATATTAAGCTCATTAGAAATTTTCTTTAAAATTGAATATATCCTGTCGCGTGTTTACTTTCACTAACCTAAATGAAATATAGATATAGTAAGGGAAAGTGTTGCGATCGTGAAAAAAACTTCCGGTCTTCAACTTAAATAAATGTTTTGGAGTCTCCGGAATCCAAATAACTAAGTCCCGCGAAATGATTTCAAAAGATCCATTTCGGATGGATTTCTACTAGTTGGTAAGTGAAAGTTGGGTGTTTCAAGCATTGAAGCAGATTTTTTATCTTTTTAATCCAATGTATTTTTAACATTTCTCGTCCATTTGATAAAAAAGCATGAGGAGCAATTGCATTTTACTAGGGTTGTATTAGGGTAGGGTTGTAGGGGAAAACGAATCATTTCATTATTTTTCATTCCTTTCAAATGCTGATGAATTGCTGCGAACAACATTTTGCCATATTAAACCGTTTTATCCCACTGCCTCAAAAATGGGGCAGTGATATAATCATGCTTTAAGTTTAATGTAAGCGATTTTTTGCATTCAAAACTGGTTTCACTCTATATCGGAACTACAGAGTATCGATTGTTGTGAATGCCACAGTATAACATTCCTTATGTGATTTATAGTTTTCCACTAAATAAAGGATTATTAGCATAAAGTGCAATAAAAAGTAAGTAATTTTTTTTCAAGAGCAGTGATTATTGTGTTTTAGTTTTCTGACTATAATATTACTTTACAATGTATGTAATTATGATTAATAATACCCAGTATATCAAACATTTGTAATTTAGGGGATTTATCACAGGTTTTATTGGGTGCCCATTTTTTGGGGCAGTGGGATCGGCCGGGTCCGTAGATCTAAACATTCTTTTTTTACTTTATTTTTGAGAATATTCACAGTTGAAGGAGCTGTTTCACTAATAACTTAGTGATAAAGCATTTAGAGCAACAGTTAACATAGAGGGGCCAGATATCCACCTAATTGTTAACTGTCTGAACTTTTATAAATATGATCCTTATTTGGCCATCGATGAGACACTGATGCCTTATTTCGGTCGGCATGGGGCAAAGCAACACATCCATGGAAAACCCATTAGATTTGGGTACAAGGTGTAGTGCAGTAGTTCAGTGCGAACTATATCAGGAAGTTCAGTGTGAACCATAATTGGAGGGCCTGTAATTCTTGACATAGTGTCAGAAATACCAGTAAACGACAACAATGTGGTGACTATATCTTCCATTCAGTATGGCATCGAACCCGCCCAGCTGGCCAATAGGTGGATTGCTGCGAAAAAAAAGAAGATACTTATTGACCAACCTTTTTTCGTGGCCCAGTAATGATGCTGGATGAAAATATTTCAAAATTCCGACTCAAAATCCAATAAAAAAAATGCAATGCAGAAAACCAGCACCAACCAGACGCCCGAGGCTTCACACCACCGTTTCGAAGAGAGTTCCTAATGATGTTAGGCTTGAGGGACATGGTCATATAATAATTTATAGTCTAACCCAAATCAGGTGTACAACAAATCAGTTGTAAAAAATGTACAACAAAAAAAGGTAATGTTGGTTGTCATGCAAATTGCTTTGAAATCTTTCATTCCTAGTTTTATATCTTAGATATTACTTCATGTCATGCAAATGTGTTTTATTATGTAAATTATAATGTTCTTTTTTTAGTTTGTGAATAAAAGTAATTTCAAAAAATGATTATTAATTTATAATGGACATGTACCCTTCCGTTCCCACTGCCCCAATTTTGGGGCGGGGGGCAAACCCCCCCCCAGGCGATGTTTTTGGGTTGATACTTAGCAAGTACACTACTAATGTGCTAATTTCATAGCGTACTGAGTTTAAACCTGAAATATTAATTTTTGAAAAGTTGGGATGAAATGGGTTAAGGCAACGAGCGCCACAGGCAGCAGAGGATTTCGGTAATGAGAGAGCTTAACGGAAGGCGGGAGATCTCGGGATCATTGTCAACATGGAAAAGTGCGAATAAGAAATAATGTTCGCACTTCAAAGGAATAGAAAAATGCACTAATCCAAACCAGAGAGTGATGCTTTGAATAGTCCTTTGCGAGTTAAAACTTTTTTTTATTTTTGTACGAACACACCTCTCACCCTGGTTAGAATAGACTTGGGATAGACCTCTAAAATAACACGTCAATGTGCCAGACATTGTCAGGTATAAAGGTAATAAAGGTAAAGAAAAGGAAAAAAAACGAGATTTACATATTCGGTTTTGAACCCACGACTTTAAATAAACTCTACATGATAGTTAGATGGACATTAAGGTTTATACCCTCTTCTGACAACTACCTACGATTCAAACTTCAGAATTTTACAATTTTTTTTTCTCGTAAAATTAAGTAAGTAAAAAAACTATTACAAAAAGTGTTTTACTAATATCCTTACTATGGATTAGAAAAAAATAGAAAGATTATAATATTAATCTTATTTTATGATTAACCTGATTCAAACCATATAACTGATTAATCAAAGTATGACAGTTCAGAAAAAAACCGTTGGCATAAAGATACACTTATACCTTTCGCTTCTCCTATGTTATTTAGGCGTCCTCCTGATTTAGTACACGTGGAACTGCAATCATATGCTTGATATCAGGTGTCACCTGTGGTTTATTGGTTAGCATAGAAACCTACAATACTAAAGGTCGCGAGTTCGCTCCCCGAGGTGGCCCTAAGATATTTTAATGGAAGTAAAAAATCCTTGTCTATGCCGTCCCTAGAATAGGACATAAAATGGAGGTCCCGAGCCTGTACGATGTCAGGAACTCGTTAAAGATCCCTACACTAATTATACCTGGATAGGCAAAATTTAGAACTCCCATTGTAGCATCTTCCGATTAGCCTTAGTGGCATAAACTTACGTTAAATCAAACAATCCTTGATATTTTCCTCGCTCACAATCAGATTTACTGCCTCTTGAAGGGCGAGAAATGCCTCCTTCAAGGAAGTTTTACTTCTTACCACTAAGTCCAGATCATTTGCGTGACCTCAGGTTTTGAGCCGACCTGTACGCAGTTTTCCTGTCTGAGATGTTTGAAAATCTATAGAGAAGCTTCAACTGACATTTATAGTACACTCCATCTTTTCCATGGTCATTCCTGTTAGATAACCTTTCTTGAATGGCGTTCCCAGATTCACTAGGAATAGGTATATTTCCTTCCTATTAACACTATTGTATGCCTTTTTGAGAGGCAGTATAGAGGTGATGCGTAGTAACCTTACTCTTAGTTAAAAAGTATTTCAGTCCATCTGGGACAGATCTTATTGAAAAAAGCTGTTCCACAATTCCTCGACTTCGCTTTGCGATATGGCGAAATTTCTGTTATAGCAAATGAAAATTTGTATCCTTGTGAGAGTAGGGAATTTATTTTGCAATCCAGTATGTCTCCTTCCTCATGTATCAGTCATCTCGCATGTGTTCACTTTGCGGTATAGAATTCTCTCCTTTCAACAACGCCCTATTTTAAATATCGGAAAGAAGACCTTAACTTATTTTTCATTGTCATTGATAACCGTAGTTCCGAAACTAACTACAATAATTATATTACTACAAATTATTTAATGTTTAAATTATTTAATTATAATACTACAAATTTATATTATTTTAATGATATTAGGTTAACTATCACCTTGGGATATGTAAGAATCTCAAATTGCTAAAAATGGGGGTAAAATGTTTAATTTTCTGAACTGAAATCTAATTTTATTATCTTCTTCAATAAAAAATTTTCATTTTATTAAAGTAAATTTACAAGTGAATATTAGTATTTGCATATTTGGCAGTAAATATAGGATTGAATGATCCGTAAGTTAATTTCTTTCCAAGGCCTTCTTTACACTTAAAAAAGATACGAAGCTGGAACCAGGTCTCTGAGACTAAAAAACGACTCTTTAATAAACCTAGACCTGGAATTCGCAAATGATTACTTGAAAATTCACACAATTTTACTTTGAATGTGGTATGAAAATGTATAACCGCCTCCAGTATATTTCCTCTGAATCATAATGAAATTTAAATGGGGAGAGTTGAAATAAATTGTTTAGAAACAATGCCTCACCCGAATCCTGTTGCATTGACAAAGGAGCAACCTACATAGCAGCTTCATTCACCGTGACCCATATTAGCGATAACAACCGATTTCCACCAGCCAGTTTCGTCTTCAAAGAAGCCAATGTAGATAACTTTTCATTCTACTACTTTTTTTTTGGAAGTAGATATGACTATTATATTAGTTGACCACACCAACAGCCCACCTAAGGTAGATAGTACATAGATAGTAATAGACAGCGATTAAGTATTAAACTAATTATGATGCAACCAGATTCGAAATAAGCCTTAGAAAATTGAAACCATAATCGGTGCGATCTGGCATCAGAATACAAATGTATTTAGGAGAAAGACCAATATAAAGAAATTTACAGAAACTAAACTACACGCCTGAGGCAAGGTAGGTACAAGGCTATAATAGTTGGTATTAACTTAATTTAATTTTAATAAGAAGGAAATAATTATTTAATTTAATAATAAATTAATTTAATAAGAAGGAAAAAATAGAGCAGAACCCGTGCAATTGTTGGGTACGCGTATCTGACCAATATGTAATATTTAAGTCTTTATTGATACTTATATTGGTGGGGAAAAAATATGAGCTTTAAAGATTTTTCCTAGCTGTTTGGATTGTAAGGATTAGATACAAGAGTAGTTTGATGGTTTGGTAGAACTCCAAACCATCATTCCGTAAGTCCAAATAGGTCGTGTTATAGTCATTTAAATCAGAATTTTGTAATTGACTGGGAGTTTCGAGCGTCTGTAAATAGTAATTACTACTTTTACTAGGCTTTAATTTCGGGCAGCTTCTTGTCATTTCAATCTTATTCTAAGATTCCATGTTAGGCCCAGGTTGAATCCTAAGTAGCGGATCAGTTTTACAGGGACAAGTGGAGAATCATTAAAGGATACTGTGGAATAAGTGGCTTAGGAGGAATACCAAAAAAAAAAAATAATGATCGGGACTGCCGAATTGAGAATGTCTGGCGTTTTTGTCATTTGGTACTAGAATATATCATTTATGTTAAAATCCTCATTATTGAATATTTTATTTAAATAACTATGTATAATAATAAAATATTACAATATTTTTATAATATGTTATAGTATAATTTTAAATTTTAAAATTTAATTTTGTAAAGAAGAAGCTAGCCAAATATCCAAGCAATGCCAGACAGGAAACCACGCCCTTTAGAACGGGACGCACGCCATGCCATGCCTCAAGACTTTCTATACCCACGTACCTTACGAAGAACTGTGAAATTTCTCGATTGTACTGTATCTTCGGGAACCGTTATACCTTATTATTTGTATTAGATAAATTTAAACATTTAACAAATTAAAGGTGCCATTAATAATGGATGTACCCATGTTTCTAAATAAGTAAAAATATTTTAATCATGTACAGGCCATCAACTCTCGTAAAGAAAATTTACCTTTTTTAATTATTAAATGAATATTCTATAAAATGCAATATTGATAGCCTGATGAAAATGCTATCCTCGCGTCCTACTACACTTGCATATTTGTTACCATATACTTTGTTGAAGACCTCAAGGATATGGTATAAATTTAATAAAATAAAAAACGTACAAACTAAAATTCTGGTTTCACTTTGAAACGTACGATTAAATATCCAAAAACGACGATCATTCAAACTCATAATAATTACAAAATCCGTAGTCTCCAACGCTCTTTTTTAGTTCTACAAGTCTAATTTAAATCAGCGGTAATATAATATAATTAATACTTCTAACCGTTCTGTAAAATTCTAAAAGGCAGTTATGGAGACATTAGTATTTTTAAATGTACACTTGTAAAGCAGTAACGGTAGTTTGGTCTGAGTTCCGGCTTTTTCTTTCTTGAGTATTAAAAGCGGAACCATCCACCTGAAGTAACTTGATTGAAAGATGTTACTATAGGAAATTTGTTATTCCACTTAAAAAAAAAATATTAACTAATTAATGTTTGGAAAAAAAAAGAAAAGAAAACCATTGTATTAAAAATTAAAAGCAAATTGAACCAATTGAACGATTACAAAAAAAAAAAAAAACTATCCTTAAAAAAAAATTTTTATTGTACTTATAATCATAACTAGGACGTGCTAAAGGCATTTGTATTGTCAATTAATTACATTTAATTAGATTTAGCAGAGATGAAAGAGTTGCCTCAGAGACACGCAATGATAGGATCACAAATAAATCTATGAAACAAAAATTATATATTCCCACAATCAAGGAGATTCTGGAAAAGGGATTGTTGTGATGTTATAGATATATAAGGAGGAGTCCTTACAGAAACACAGGAAAATTTATTGAGGCCAGATCAATAGGCACTAGACCTGGAAGAAGACCACGTCTAAGTTTTAATGGCCCACGTATCCAAGTTGGGAGCAGTGGGAGGAAAGACGATGTGGAAAATGGGGGAGGACTGGAAAATGGGAAAGAAAGATCCTGGCCTAAATCAACTGAAAAAAAAAAACCACTACTAAGATAGTTAAAAAGGGGAAATGCAGAAGGAGTAGAAATAATTTTTTTTTTTTCACGAACTAATAAATGCTGCCTTATGCGAGTCATGTTGCTAAGGAACCTGTATGTACGTAGAGTAGAATATAAAATAAACGTGATTCTGGGACGAAGTCCCTTCGAAATAACACATTGGAACAAAATTGGAACATCTTCTGATATTTTTTAAATTTACTACCTACTATAGTAAGTAAATAAGCGAAAATGCCGGCAGGAAGGTAAATGAAAGAAAAAAAATGAAGAAAATTAAACAACATGCAATCATGAAAAATGCATCCGGAGAAAACAAAATGAAACATAGTTCTACATCTCAGAGAATAAAGTATAGAACTTTTCGAAGTTGATCAAGTATAGCAAAAAAACATAGCTTTTGATTTTTTGTAAATTTGCTATCAACAACAATAATAAGCTAATATAATGGCTGGAAGGTAAAGGACAGAAAAACAATCAAGAAAAAAATACAATAACGGAAGAAAGCATTTGAGAAATAAATGGAAAAAAATAACAATAAAATAAATAATATTATTTATTGATGGTCTTTGGTTTAATAATTTAAAAATAAATAATAATACTATTAATAACTTTACCGTAATAAATGAATAAAAACGATAGTTACTTCTACTAATTCACTTTACAATACCTTTTCACTTTATTCATTCACTTTATTATAATCGTCATCATAATGACAACTATAATACCCTTAAGTTCTGGCGCCCAGAGGACTTTTCATAACACTGCGATAATCCCCTGGCTCAAGGAAAAAAGATATAAACTAAAAGGGAAAGATGAGAAGTAAGTAAGTAAGGGAAAATAAAATAAAATTGCGTTAAATAAAAATAAAAACGAGAGTATAAAAGTTATTTATGCCGTAGTATTTTTTGCATTCTAACTCGAGTGGAAATATAAGGATGGATATTATAGTGTGGAATATTTTTTAGATAATATAAAAATTTAATTCAAGACATGTTACATAATTCAATGCAAGAACTGAGAAAAAAATCAGTTTTTTTTATATCAGTTATCAACTAAATAAAAACAGTAAATAACTTTTAAGCGAGCTTGGCAACGCTTCTGAGTAACTAAAATCACTAGTTGAGGTAACCGGTTAGCAAGCGAATCAGAGAATACTTACTGACCACGTAATAGAGGTTTCAATGCCTGCCTTAAACTAGTTTTTTTCTCTCCTCGATTAGCACGATGGATAGCAAAACAAAAAATCTGGTGCATGCGCGCAACACACAACTTTCACTTACCAACTTACTTAGATTAGAAATTGGTGTGTTTTGTTAACTGCCACATCTCAAAGTCACACATTTTTGCACATTCATTTCTTTTTTTTTATTATTAAATAAAAGTTTTTACTTGTGATAATTCAGCAATGCAAGCATTAGGCCGAGCGCACATTGAGACACTCGCGACGCAGAGCAGAGCAGAGCAGTTCTTGTGAAACGTGAATTAGAAAGGAAATCGAGGTCCTATGTCCGCGGAAAACTGTGCGACGCAGTTTTTTTTCGTGCTGCCCTGTTCTAATCTGTGTCTATTTACCCTTTTCTGCTCTGCGTGGCACAGTTCAATGTGCGCTCGGCTTTATACTCCAAGTCGTGTAATTTTATAATTCTCTACGTAGTTGTTGAAAAGTTCATTTAGTTACCATGAAACAAATAATTTCCATTAAATGAACAGAATACGTACTCCGCATGGGTGGGCTCAACGAAATTTTATGAGTTGACGGAATATTTTTCTTTTTTTTCCTCTATATGTTTACTTGATTTTTTTTTCATATTTCATATTTAGCCATTTCTTATTTTTAGGCGTAACGAGAGACAGTTAATTTCTCCATATAAAGAAAGACTAAGGTACTTTAAAGAAAAACAAAAATGGCCCCTTCCCCATTTAAGCCCCCTCAGAACATTTTAATAATGATAAAGCTTACCTGATATTAAATAATACCTAATTTTCATTAAACATAATGAATTTGATCAAAATCATTAAAGCCGTATTTGAGATAATCGAAAAAAAGGTAAATATATGTAATAAAGTGCTCCCTCCGTTTGACCAATTTTGATGAAATGGTAGCTGTCACATCTTTGGCATATAAATATACCAAATACCCAGTTTGATCAAAATCGTTAAAGCCGTTTTTGAGCAAAAAAAAAACAAAAAAAAAAAAAAAAAAACACATGAATATGATACAACATGTATTAAGTAAAGTGCCCCCCCCCCCCCTCCGGTTGATCAATTTTGATGAAATTTTTGTAGTCATACCTCGGGGATATATGTACATACACTAAATACCCAATTTCAGGTTCGAACGGTTTATAGTTTTTGAGCTAGTCTGTTAATACACAGACCATTTCGCGGGACTTGGTTTTTAGGACTCAGATGACCCCAAAACGTATATTTCCGTTGAAAATCGGAAGTAGAAATTTTTCACGATCGCAATACTTTCTCTTACTATATACTTCATAAATAGGTAAGTAAATGTAGGATTCATAATTATTCTCGCTACTAAGGTAAAAATAAAATTATTGTTACCAAGGGCGTACCCAGGATCAAAAATAGGGAGGGGGGCAAGCTATGGTCGTTCATGTTGTAATATCTTACCGCGGAAAAGAAGAATGAAACTAAAATTATGTATAATTACAGCAGTGCTTTATCAACAAAGTTATTACAATTATTTGTTTGAAAAAATTGTATTCTATTATTGCTTCCTTAGTAAAGCTGGACAGTCTAATGAAGGCGAGTGGCAGGAAGTAGCATGCAAGTCCCCGAGAGCCGCTTCATCTTCGGAACCAACCAGGCAGGTCAGTTTTGAAACTTTAAATCCATTTGCAGTACTCGTTAATGAGGAGATAGATCAAGACCCGCAAAATACCATACAATCTGCTGAAAATCTAACACTAAACCCACCGCCAATTTACATCAAATCTGTTACCAATTTTAAACTGTTATGTGATGAATTAGTAAAAACAGTCGGCAATAAATTCACAATAAAAGCAGGATTCAATAAAGTCACAGTGATTACAAGTGACTCAGACACATATAGGCGAGTAATTAAATACCTTAAGGAACGGAAAGCAGAATTTCACAGTTATCAACTGCCTGAAGATCGTCCCATGCGAGTTGTAATTCGGAATTTGCACCATAGTCTTAGTTGCGATCTAATAAAAAAAGAATTGGAGGAACTGGACTTTCGAGTAGTTGGAGTGCATAATATCCTTCATCCAAAATCAAAGGCTCCGTAACCAATATTCTTCGTAGACCTGGAAAAGCTCAGAAATATTCTCCCTAAAATATTTATATTATACAAAAATACAAGTGGAGGAACCGAGACAACGAAACGAGATACCTCAGTGTAAAAGATGCCAATCTTACGGTCACACAAGAACCTATTGCAATCTCCAACCTAGGTGCGTAAAGTGTGCAGGAACACATCTCTCATCTCTCTGTAAGAAGCCTAAAGAATTTCCGGCTAAATGTGCTCTCTGTGAGGAAGCTCATCCAGCTAATTACAGAGGATCTACAGTCCACAAAGCGCTAAAAAAAATGAGGCAACGCCCACCTTTCAGGTTCTGCATTTTATGAAGAGAAGAGAGAGAGCGTAATAGAAACTGAAAAATCAGCTAAGTCTCAGGAAGCAGCAGGTACTCTTAAGCCATCGCCTGCACAATTACCTGACTTACAAACGCCGACTACATCTACGCAAGCTGCACCCTTACCTAACCTACAAACATACTCACACATATTAAAAATGACAGATGACGAACCCGTACCTAACGCATCATCAAATGTCCCTGACGTAACTACACAACTGACAAATTTCATAAATGACTTCAAAAACCTCATTACACCACTAATAACATTACTTACATCGCTGGTGCAGCAGGTTATCCCCATGCTTACTAAATGAGAGGACTCAAAGTGATTCTTTGGAATGCCAATGGAGTACTATCCCGTAAAAACGAACTAGAAATTTTTCTGACTGACAATAACGTAGACATCGCATTACTTACTGAAACACACTTAACACCAAACATACAATTTAACATACCATCTTACGTTACATTCAGGACTGATCACCCTTCTAACAAAGCCAAGGGGGGTACTCTTATTCTCATAAGCTCTTCTTTAAGTCACTATTTTAATTCATCAGAAGCGAATGAGAGTATTCAGTGCACTTCAGTTGTAGTTAAGATGCAAAAATATGAAATCACTTTTGCATCTCTTTATTGCCCTCCTGGTAAAAATTTATCACTTCAAATGTTAAATGGTGTTCTCAATTCATTAGGTCATAGATTTTTGTGTGGTGGGGACTACAACGCTAAAAATCAGGAATGGGGCAGCAGAATAAGTAACCCTAGAGGCAGAACTCTTGACAACGCTGCAATGGGTCTGCATTGTAAATTCTTGTCACCCGATTCGCCAACGTATTGGCCCACCGATGTGAATAGAATTCCAGACATCTTAGATTTCTTTATCTCTAAGGGTCTGAACTTACAGCACTGTGAAATAAAAAATCTGACTGACTTGTCATCGGATCATTCCCCCTTATTGTTGACGATGAACACAAAGCCTATGAAAATTCAACGGCCAACTTTAACTAAGGGAAAAACTGATTGGGGTAAGTTCAGGGCCTCAATAGAAAATTGTTTGGACCTCAACACCAACATACGGACACCGGAAGACTTGGATAACGCAGTGCAGCTTCTTACACAGACCATCCAAAACGCTGCCTGGGGCGCTTCCATTTCTAATGACAGGACTGAGAATAGCCAATCCAAAGACAACCTCCCACCACATATACGACATCTTATTGAATTAAAACGTAAAGCCCGCAAAATTTGGCAAAGGACACGTTATCCAACGGACAAACAAAAATTTAATAAATTGGCAAGGAAAGTACATGAAGAAATAAAACGTACAAAGACTGAAAACTTTGATAAATTTCTTGACAGCTTAGCAACTGCTGACAAACCAATTTGGAAGATGACTAAACGCATACTAGGACACCATGAAGTCTCGCATCGTGTTCGTCAGCCTGACGGTTCTTGGGCAAAATCTGATAGCCGAAAAGCCGAAATATTTGCTTGCCATTTGGAGGACACGTTTCGGCCACACTCTGATGTAAGCGACCGACTTACAAACGAACTTGTTTTACACCAACTCAGTACCCCCTTACAAATGTCACTACCACCGAATCCTATCCATCCACATGAAGTACACAATTTTATCAAAAATTTTCCAAATTTTAAAGCCCCCGGTTATGACTTGATTTCAAATTTTATCCTGAAAAACTTACCTTGGAAAGCAATCCTTTTCCTCACTAATATCTTCAACTCTATTTTAAAGATAACATACTTCCCTGCTGTTTGGAAATATTCTGAAGTTATAATGATATTAAAACCTAATAAACCTCCAGATTCCCTAAATTCCTATCGTCCTATTAGTCTCCTTCCCTCCTTCTCCAAATGATTTGAAAAAATTCTTCTTCATCGTCTAAATTCTATTGAAATAATTAACGCTATTCCAAATCATCAGTTTGGCTTTAGAAAAAATCATTCCACCATACAGCAATGTCATCGTTTGGTGGACTACATTTCCAACGCGTTAGAATCGAAAAATTATTGTCCATGTGTTTTTCTAGATGTTAGTCAAGCCTTTGATAAGGTATGGCACGAAGGATTGCTTTCCAAGCTCAAAATTTTGCTCCCTCCTACCTACTACCTAATATTACTCTCTTACCTTACAGACAGACATTTTACTGTAAAAGTACGCGACGAATTATTAAGCATAAAACGTATTAGAGCAGGAGTTCCACAGGGCAGCGTACTTGGTCCCTTCCTTTTCAATGTGTACACTGCAGACTTACGCGAACACGAACACACTTTACTAGCTACATTTGCAGACGACACAGCACTCCTCACATCCCACAAAAACCCATACGATGCGTGTTCGACTCTCCAAAATCATTTAGATGATATTTCTGCATGGGCAAAAAGATGGAGAGTAAAAATGAACGAACTAAAAAGCATATTTATAGTTTTTACTCTTAATCAGGGGCTGTGTCCACAGGAATATTTCAATGTTGTTCCCATTCCAACTTCCCAGGAAGTACGATACTTAGGACTTCACCTGGACAAAAGACTGACATGGAAAACCCACATCACACTAATCAGAAAGCAACTAAACAAACGATATGGACTATTATCAAGATTACTTGACAGACGCTCTAAATTATCCCTAACCAACAAACTTACAATATACAACATGCTCATTAGACCCTTTTATACGGGATAGAGTTATGGGGCACTGCAAAGCCCTCAAATATCCAAAGGATCCAATCCTTTCAATCGAAAGTGTTAAGGAGGATAGTAGATGCACCGTTCTACGTGACTAATGACTTAATACACAAAGACCTTAACATCCAAACAGTAATCGATACAGCCACACTATACTACAATAACTTCCATCAAAGACTAACTTTCAACACGAACCCACTAGCAGAAACACTTAAATCCACCACAAATCCACACAATCCACCCCGACGATTGTTGAGGCGATGGCCTAGGGACTTATTGGTATAACCAACGCCAATGTATCTATCACACATAGGTGTGGATCGCGGATTTGCTCATTGCAAACAATTTTTTGCAGATAGCAAATTTAAAACATGTGACATAAATAAATAAATAAAAAAATTATTGCTTCCAGTCTTAAAAACCTAAAAAATTATTGCTTCCAGCCTTCCAGGGGGGGAGGGCAGCTGCCCCCTGCCCCCCGCTGGGTACGCCCTTGATTGTTACTCTAGCAACGTGGCATAGAGGTAGGTATTTTAATAAAAAGTAATTTTAAATTAATAATTAATAAATGTAAGTAATTCGATAGAGAGTAATTTAAAGTAAATCGATTATAAGGTATAGTTTATTTCGCTATAGTTAAACTAATTTTAAGGCCTATTGAGTCCGCAGTGTTTTTTCTATCTAATAAATGGACGACCGACCGAGACTTTCCGTTAACCTAAACTGCTAAACCGTTTCCTTTGGAGTTTCTTTTCTAATAGTAATGGTACTGGTGAGGAATTGTCTGGCGTGGGTCTTTTTAAGGCAGAAGTCACTACACGGCCATTGGTTGCCTAGGGTCATTGGACAATAAATTCCGTATTACTATCCATTTTATTTTACTTCATTTATAGAACTTCGTATGTCAACAAATCAGACAATATTCAGAAGGATAAGCCAATTTTATAATGAGAGCTGTAATATGTGAATGAATTGCACACTGCAGTAAATCTTCCCTGGCAGTAGGGGATCCAGAAGTTTTCTGAGTTTGGCGGATTTTTTAATTTGTATGTGTTATCAATCTAATTTAAAATATCATTTCATGGTTACGTTTTGTATTTCCATTATATTTTAAAGAGTTAAACACATTACTGAAGATAGCCTTTTTTTTTTTTAAGGAAATAGAACTAATTTATTGGTTTCCTCATCTGGCAGGGGTGCGTGTCGCCCCCTGTGTCCCTTCTCCGGATCCGCCACTGCCACCAAGGAAATCCCTGGGCCTGTTCAGTTACCGCGGTTTGTAAAGGAAGTAGATTTCTCATCTCGGATCTCAATTTAAATTGTGCCATCATAATAATTTTTACTTACAGATATGGTTGATCTTTAAATGAGAAATTGATTAAAGATAAACTGATGGATTACAATACAGCTCGATTTTTTAAATTTAAATAACTTTAAATCAGAAACAGAAAATAAAGATTTTTGTTTTTCATTTTTAAAGGATTTTGTATTTAATTTAGCCACATTTACCAAATCCTTTATTCTTTTTATTGGCGACTTTAATTGATTCCAAAAACCTACAATTTTAATAACATTTATATACCTCTAAGGATTTCCTACATTATAATTAATTTGTGCTGTGATAATTTGTACTAGGTAGAATTTTTATGAGATGTGATATTTTGATTGAGAGGTTTGCTGTCTCTTAAGTGATTCTATTTGGCCATACCAATATATGCAGTGTGTTGGCCATACATTTATGCAGTGTGTCCATATTGATTTTATTAAGGACGATTACATATTTAATGTTTGCTTCGGTCTTCGTTAAGAAATTTCAGACAAGAGTGAGTAAATCAGATTAAGTCCAATGGTCATTCGTTTCATTTTAATGTGCGGTAGTGCGGGTCCTATGTAATCATTTTCTTAAAGTAATGAGCGAGGTAGAGTACAATGTCCGTTTGAGAAATTTAAATCAATTGGACGGAAATATAATATAAATAAATTGCGGGAAAGTATTTTTTTCGAAGAGAAAACGTTATTGTTTTGATTTGTCATGATTAAGTCGATTCTTTTTAAATATAAATTTACACCAGTTGTTTAATCTAAGTAGTATTGATGTTGAAAAGTTAGTACGTGTAGCATGTGCAAACTGGATCATTTTCAACCCCCCCCTCAAAAAACAAAAACAAAAATTAATCGAAATAAATTGTTCAGAAATGAATAAGGAACTATGAGCGAGTGGCCTGGATGGGAATAATTGTAACCAAGCCAATTCATGATCCAGATGGCCTGCTATTGGAAAGTGATAGAAGTGGAAAGTAGAGAGTTCCTGTCTGTGATGGCAGTATCGTTTCTCGGCCCGTAGGCTTCTGACACATGTCATAAGGGACTATTCAATAGATACTCTCACACACAGAAAGTTTTCAGATCCGACGAGTGAAAAACATTCCTTACCTCTTTTTAAAGATACCCCCGTTAAAGCGTTTAAAAATGGTTTCATTAGATTTCGTTTCGTCCTATAAATTGTAACGCAACCTTAAACTGAATTCTCACAGTAGGAGACAAAAAGAGAGAAAAAATCTGGGGCGATGCGTGCAGCACACAACTTTCACTTACTAACCTACTTAGAGTAGAAATCGATATGTTTTGACAAACCTGGAAACGCATATTAGGAACTTAACAGAAAAGAGATTTTTCAACATTTATTGACTTCTTTTTGTTTGCTATTCTCTTTAGGTTTAGGTTTTCAATAAGGCTATTCAAAATTTTATACCGCAGTATACATTTATAAGGGAAAACCTTATGTATAGATGTAATCGTTTTATGTTATAGATTAGAAGGAGCTTGTATATGTACCTGTACCATTTAGAGCAGATTACAGGGACAAAGATTGCCAATTTTTCTGTAAACATATACAAAACATACTTTTCTAAAAAAGGCGCAAGTGAATTTAACTGATCTTTTTATGTCGTCGTAGTACAAGTAAGACTAGAAATTACCCCAGTGATAACTCCGGGGAGCACCCCTTTGAAACCGAGAAAAACTGTTTTTATTGAAAAAAAGTAGTATATAAATTGCTTTTGTACCATAAAAAGCGAACCAAATTCATGTTGCTCATACGTAATATACTAGCCGTTGAATGTAAACTTGATTGATTTCAGTGAAATCGGTATATTGATATCTTATTTCTAAAAGGAGAAAATCGAGTTTAATGTTGAATTTTTAGTTGTTTTTAAAATACCCATAACTTCTATGGAATTTGAATTTTCTTTTGGACACTCGGTGATATGAAAGCCCACCCTCAGACTAAAAAAATAAAAAAGAAAATTCTAAAAAATATTGTGTTCTTCCATGTTTTTTTGCATACTAACGATAACTATCTATTAACACACCAGAAACCTGGATTTGGGTAAGCAAAAAGGACCCTTGTACCGGAGCAATCTTAACGGAAATTGTTTCCTTGGTTTTGGAATTTTATTAAGAAGGTTGTGGAATGACAGATTTATGTCCGCCAAAAAGCAATTATTGACCACTGTGCGTCCCCAGGACGTAGTTGGCCATCAGAGTCGCCAGAGTTTGTTGACCCGCAATACACCAGTAAAAAGCGCTGTTACCTTTCATTTTCGTTATTATTTTTTTTTATGTTTCATATTACTGGTTTAAAAATAAATTAAGAATTTGTTAGAATGATCCAGTAAATGTACCATATAATTAAACAATTCTGAGGGAATTTAAAGTAAAAAAAATGAAAAGTAATTCCTTTGAAAGTGAAACTAATTGTGGGTATAGGAATTTTCAGTTAAAAAATCATCATCAAATTACAGTAATACATTATTATTTTTTTTTCTTCATAAATTTTATTTTTAAAAAAGATTAGGTATAACTAAAAACAACAAATAATATTAACTAATGAGATTGTTTACAAGATTTTAATGAATTACACAATTGTAATCCTATACCTAATTATTTTAATTCTAACTCTAATTAACACTATTTACAACTGGTTTGTGACATGAAATTCAAATAAATTAGTATATACAAAACGAAAAAAAATATTCTGTTTGTGTTTTCCCAAGCGCAGTTTCAGCACCGACAAATCTCCTCGTTCTTGTCCCTAAAAATTTGTATATATAGTTTTTTGTTCTTTTACTAATCCACTGTAACTGGATAATGTAATCAAATAATAAAATATAATACAAGTAGTAAGAATAATTTTAAAATTAGACTAAAATTGAGTGAAAACTTTAAAAATCCACAACTTTGGCTATAAGGCAGCTACGAGGAAACCAAAAACGCCGAAATGACCGTCATGAACCATTGCAGGTGATTGATTAACTAAATTCAAAATTTTCCTACCTGGCCATCGCTTTTAAGAGGATAGGATCGAAGATACCTGCTTACGTCCCTGAGACGTAGTTGGCCACCTGGGTTGGCCGAGTGGTACGTCCCTGGCACGTACTTGGCGTTGAATGTGTTAGCTATCATCAAAATTTTAGGTTTCAAGAATCAAGATGCTTATTAATCTAAAACTACGCCTCATTTCCATCCGAGTCCGATTCATTAAGTCGCCTGTCTTCATTAAATACCTCATTAAAAGATAGAATAGACAAATTTTTCCATAGATTTTTAACCCCCTCCAAAAAAAAAAGGACTTGAATGGAGCCCTTTTAATTTGGTTTATACAAAAAGTGAAAACAATTATTCGTTGAAAACAAAATTTTGTTTTGTTTTTTTTTTCTGGGTGTTTTTCGTATAGTTCCTGTTTATATGCAGAATTCCTCGTAATAAATTGTATTTCATTTGGTTGATGGCTGGCAGTGAGGTACGGTAGGCTCTTGAAATGTCGGTGAGAAAATGTTAATATCCGTATTCTCTGTATGTGCCCACTTCATGAACCTCAAACAAATTTAGTCTTAAGTATATAGGCCGTCGTGGAGACATAGAGCTCTAGAAATGGTTCCGTATACTAGTTTACATTAACAAAAATCGTGACCACGCATGGAAAAACTGTTTGTCCTTTTAAAATCGTTGCTTTCAGGTATATATATGCATAATCTTGAGAAAATTTGCATTTTTTATTCTGCCCTCTGCAGTTGTTACAGGATAATCTAAAGAATTTCAAAAATGTAAACACTTCATTGGTCCCTTATTAAGTCATATGGACCATTTGGGTTGAAAAGGTGTGCTTCCGCCTTTGCCTTTTTAACTGAAATGGTATACTTTCCATATTCTAGTATACTTAAAATTTTAAGTTTAAGGAAGACATGCAAAGATGCCAAAAGCAAAAAAAGTGAATATCTCTAAAAATGTCGATCTCCCCAATTTTACAAAAAGCGATTCAATTTTATACTAAAATGTACCTTAATTATTTTTATTTTAATATTACCATAAAAAATTTATTTATCAGTAAATTTTAGACTACTTTGTTTAAGAAAAGAAAGGCATAGAAAATGAGTCATGACTAAGAATCATGCATTAGAGGTTTCACTTAGGACTCGGACGGCACCTCCGCTGGCCTCGGTTAAGTTTCTCCCTTTTACTTTCTCCATCGCCGCTGAAGACCTACATAGGGTCCTCACGTAGGCACCGGTCTCTGTCTCGCCTCATAATGAACGGAAATAGGAAATCGTCTACTGAGGGTTCGTCGGGAAATATAAATTCTAATGAACATATTATAATTGGGGTAATCGAAACGATATTAGAAATAATATACTAATATTTACATTATGAAATGGTGGAGACAAAAAGTACAAACTTTAAATACTTTAATCCTCTTTAATCAATAATTATTAATCCCTTTAGAATACCACCTAATCTTGTTTTTAGCACACAGCTGCTTCAATAAAAACCGTAGGTTTAATTTTTTTTTTTTAAAGAAAGATGACGATGTGTTCAGAAATTCTATTACTTTTAAGGTAGAACTGGTAGTACTAACAAAAATCACAGACCATGATTCACAGATTGTGATATGAAAGGGAAGGCGTGCTTTACCAGTCCACTGCAGCGCGCTGCTTTGAAAGATTTAGTCGAGGAATCAAATCAGACCTCAAATACTCATGTACTTGCCATGGGGTATTTTGTGTCGAAAAACACTGTTAATCGGCATCTACTTGACATGTGGAAAAAGAATAACACTGGAGACTGAATCCTGCCTCGCCTTCCATTTAGTCCAGACCTGGGACCATAGAATAACTACTATTATTGCTCTATTTCAACAGAAAAAAATTACATGTTTTCTTGGTAGAAGGTGAAACTTGCAGTAGCAATAATGCGATTATTCATATAACACCAATTAAAAGTTGGTGTGATATATTGTTACACATTGGGAAGAATTTGTCTTTTTTAACTCGACCAAGAGAATTCAGAAATTCTCTGAATGATTTCGAATCGGATGTCAGAATAAAACTTTAATATTTGGTATCGAGGGTACAATTCATTGGATGGGACGGACACAGACAAAAGCAGCGAAGTCGAGAGTGGACAGCCATCACAAAGCGATGTGAACTCGGGCATTGAAGCCTTATCAAGCCGTACAGTCAGGTTATCTATACGCCCTCACCGTTGCTTCCATACTTCATTATTTGTCCAGTTAGACTCTTTTGTACTTTAGAACTCTTCATAATTGAGTTTATTAAAATACTTTTTGTGTCATCTAAAACGACTGTTATTCTTTTTTTTCTTCGTAGTCACTTTTACTAGTTTCAATGAAATAAGGTATGTGGATCGGTTCGTGATCTGAGAAAAGGAAACGTCTACCTAATGTCTTGACGTACACTATTCAATAGCGATTTAATATAGGTTAAATAAAATCAATAATTAACTAAACGATGGAGATCAATATTGGTAAAGCAGCCGCTTTCTTACTTCTAGCCTTTTTTGGGAAGTTATGTGCTCGTAATATAAGTGAACGCGTCCTTTTAAGTTGAAAAGGGGCTCAGCTTTACAAGATCCCAGCTTTCGTTTCCCGCTCGCTGCGGTCGCTCTTCAGGGACAAAAATACCCAAACTGGTCCTTATCAGTTTCGATCGGGACCACACTAATTGGCTATGCTTAAAAGTAACATGGCGAGTAGCGATACATGCATAACCTATTAGTAGCGATATAACTACTAATAGGTTATGCATATATAAATGCATGGGTGTTTGGATAAGTCTATACCAAAGAATAGCAGCGATTCTACTTTTCCTACCAAAAGTTCCTACAAAGGAACAGTCTACTTCCCATTCTTTTCGATTAATTGGAGTACTTATGATAAATAGAAAATGCAGTAGCCTCGAACGCCACTGCTGTACCCAACAAGTCGGCCTTATTTCCCTTTTCTTTAGTAAAAAATATCTTAAAATTATACGTTTCACTTACGGGCCAGGTCACATTTGACCCAAACTTCCTCACCGAGTAAAAAATCCTCATTTTGCCTTGAAGTGGAATTGTTATAAATTTTTATTTCATTTGAATAAGGAGGTAGAGGAAAACTTATTTTTCAACTAAAGATGAATTTTTGGAACGAATGTGTCGTCAGCAAAGATAATCTGTAAATATTTTTTAAACAGCGGATTATAAAAATGAAAAAGTTTTACAAAGTAGCTCACTAGACCCGGACAGTTATTTACGTTTTGAGTTGCATACCATGAGTGGATATTCATTATTTTGAAAATCTTCCAGGACATCCTCTGAAATATAGTTATTCATTTCCTTGGATGTGGGAGGAGAAGGAGTTGAATACATATATATTTATTTAAATTTAATATTAAAATTTAATTCGTCATTTTTTAATTCGATTTTAGAAAGTAAGTATTGTTTTTCCTTATTTTCTAAGATGTTCATTACATTATTTGTAATATGTGGCAATTGAATTGTTTTCCGCATATAGTATTATGATTGTGTTTCTATTACATACACTGCTTCATGAGCATATAGAGACATCATATGAATATAATTATTTCGAATAGTTGGATAATTTTATCTGATCTAAACCATGTAGAAACTGTAATTCATTGTGACATTTCATTTATTTTCTATTACCAACAGTAATAATTTATCAACATTTAAAAGAAATAATGTAACTAACTAAACTCTGCAGGCAGGTAACAACCAATTATCGAACAATACATACGAATTCTTTATTCACGCTTTTATGTAAAATTGCACGGACATAATAACAGACTAACGACATGGCCACGGCTCACATGCCTGTTGCAAGGCGGCTAAAAAGAAGCTGGATGCCCGGAAAGAGGTTTTTTTTTTTTCCGGAAAGGGCACCTTTTTTCCCCAAAATGCCTTACGTATTAATTATTTGTTCGTTCCTTCTGTGCATAAATAATTCGTTACTTCTATAAATTAATTAATAATTTTGGACCTTAATATTACAATTAAACCCCTTAAAGCTCATTTCTGATAGTACCAATCAATCCGGATCCGACCTCACCTTATCATATAAGTCTGAAATCATCTTACCCAGGAATGTTTAACCAGGACGAAAAAAAAAACGTTGGTTAAACGTGATTTTGGCCAAATACCTCATTGCATAATTATTCGTTATTCCTATTGCATACGTTAATCCTTATAAGATACTTGTGACCTATCCACCATTTATTTTAATGTTTTTTTTTATTTTTTAACAGATAATAAGAGTTCTGATAGCTAAATAATTTCATCACGCCAGATATAATTATATTTTCAATCACCAGCAATAAAATCCATAAACCTCTATCCCGACGAGTTCCCACTTCAAGATTTTATCACTGGTGAGCTTCCAACTTTCTCTGTGATTAATGCGGCACTCTGAATCATTGTCCCAAACTGAAAGAGGGACATGTTTTTGTTTCCAGCTGCGGAAACACTAATTGATGCTCTCAAACATGGTGGATTATTTTCGTTGATTTTAACACCAGTATAGTAATACAGTAGAGAGCAATTACGTTAAAAATGTAATTTTGTTCAAAGATGTGAATTATTTTCACTCGCAAGATTTCATTTTTTTATTATTTTTTTTAATTCACAATATTCTCTTTTTCCAAGATAATTGTAATGAATGAACACTTATTCTTACAGAAAAATAGACACATTTTTAATCTAAAATATTCATATTTTTCTTTATATTTCTAGATGTGAGGCTAAAATGGGATGGTCATTATTGCTACCAATAGTTACACTGTGTTGCTTCATACGCTATACGTGTAGCTATAACAACGTGACTATTGACTCCACTTCAGCTAAAAGTTGTAAGTATTTATTTATTTTCCTTCAACTGTGCACGCTAACCAAGCGAATTTTCAAACACTCAAAAATTCAGGAGAGCTTAAAAACTATTTCTTATCTATATCGTACTTTGGCTCATGCAATTGTAATTTTTAGATTAAATTTCAAACGATTTTTTCTTAGGGATCGGTTGGTAATAATCGTTATAGTGTCAGTTTTGAATCGCCTTGAAGTTTAACAAGATCACAATTATAAAAACTGAACACAATGGAAAATGAAATTTTTTATTTAACTAGAATTGTTAAAAAGACTTCATTTCCATATTTGATACGTGTTATATACTATATAACAACCTATGTGCCAAATAGCGCAAAAACCGGAGTTATGTGTAAAAAAGTAGCTATTTTTAACTACTGACGCCTTTTTTGTCATTCTACGAATCTTGTACGGCCATCACCTCACCCACAATTCACTGTACATATATTTATTAGTTTAATAAACATTCAAAGAGAAATCCCCTCTTCCTTACAATCGCTTTTTACACTTTTGCAAGCTACCTTAAGCTTATTTTTCGGATAAAACGGGTAGACTTTTTCTTAACCAAAAAGGGATAAACAAATTCCAAATTTGTGTTATAATTATAAGTTCCATAGGCTAATAAAGTAAAACAATGTTGGGCTTAAACAAGTGTATTAGAGAGAGTAATACAGTCATTACACTGTAACACATAAGACTACTGTAAAACAAGAAACACCAGTGCCACCTTGACATTGTTCCACCTTAACATTATAATACTTAACAATTTGTACTTTCTTTCAATTTCATTTCTTACTTGAATATACTCAACCCTTATTATGCCCATCTTTAAGAATCTTTATTCTCTTCATTAAGTCATGTTGCTTAATCTTAATGAAGAGAATCTACTCCGTTATTTAATATACACTCGACCATTTTCAGAAATCCGTCTTTAATCTGATTACCAAATCTTAGATCATCCATCAAGGAGAAACAAAAGTTGTGTAAATGCGAAATAGTTTTTATAAGCATTTACTAATTTCCAAATTTTAACACAACTCAAACATAGTCAAAGGCACAGAATATCGTTATTTTTAAATGTATATCATAACATATATGTAACTGAATAATGATATACTTTTTACATATAATTAGCTAGCCCATGGGAGACTGAAGGCAGTTGCTCCGCTGGAGAATGGGGTTCCTGCCTAGAGGGAGGTGTTCTCGCTTCCTTCTCGGCTATGCTGGGAAAGGAATACAGACTCTCCGAGGCAGCCAAGATAGTCCGGACGAACATCGACTCCCCCGAACAGAGGAGTCAAGGAGGTTTCTTGACAAATTTGGCCAAGGCAGGAGACGACTTCGTCAGGTCCGCTGGCCTGGAAATAGAGCTCACACCGGAGCTGACTGAAAACGGCCGGTTCCAGCCGAGGTTTGTTGACGAAATATACACCGAGCTGGATACGCTACCGTTGAAAAACGCTAAACCACATAGTAAGAAATTATTATTTTTTTATCATTTTACTTTATTGAACTTTACAATTGTGGTATAATTAATTCACAACTAAATGTGAACAGAAGACTGAAAAAAATGGTATGGGATGGCTAATGAAACTCGAAACTTTCCTTATCAGTAGTTCCTGAGGCCATTTAATTTTCTATCTCCTATGAAGAATATCAGGAAAAGAGGAAGAAACAAAGTGGGAAAAAATGGGTTTGGTTTGATGTCGAGTTTATGGAGAGGAATAGGTATCTTGATCTGTCCAAATCAATGATACCCAATTGATAGGATTCCTTTTGAGTACTAATAACCCTCTTTGCAATCCTTCTTGAATAAATAAATAGAATAAAATAATACAGCAGTAGTTGCTAGAAAATTTTTATAAAAAAAAGTTATAGCAGATGTGTTGAAGCCAAAGAATGTGTCACCTGCCATATGGCACTAATTAATAATAATTGTTCATTATAAATATCTTTTTATTTTAGAAAATTTATCTTTCTGAGATGAAATGGAACTTCAGATTCAGGCATGTTTGATACTAATCAAAAAAATACTAATCTGTTACATTACACCAGGTACAATAATTTATAAGTATTAGCCTAATAAACATTTGATACTTTTAAATTACGTCGGCTTATTTTAGAATGTTGTATAGCTTTTGGAATGAAAATATACAGATTTATAAATAAAAAACATCAATCAAACAATCTATATTTTTGCATGAAAAAATACTAAGCTTATCATCCAACTCTGATACAGCTTAAGTTATTTAACTTTAATATTTACCATTTAATGTGTCCCAGAATGTTTGACGAGTAAAAATATTAAATACTTAAACTTTATTTAAAGAGAATTCTAATTTAATATAAAATCAAGAAAACATTTAAACTAATTAAAAAATAATAATGCATGCAAATTTTGCACCAACCTTTTTGAAAAAAATAGGAGTTTTTCAGAGGGAAAGGATTAAGCCAGTTAATTTCTGTTTTAGTATTAAAATATTAATCTATTACTGCAGTATTGATGAGGACTGATAAATGATAAATAGGATTCTTATTAAACATACTATATCTGCTTTTTATTGATAAGAGTGCGCTGATTTGAAAGTTTTGTAATCTTCATTTTAAAACCTTGTAGAATAAAAGAGAGACAGAAACGATAGAGAAAAGCCTGCATGACCCTTCCATTCATTTGGCTCCCTGGTTACACCTCATTAGTAAACAACTCACTTGTAAACTGTCCCACTAACTGATCTGGATGGCATTTACAGCTGGATGTCTCAGGAGAAATAGACACATATTTACGTCAAATAAGCTAATTTTCTGTAATGTATAATTTGTTAGATTAAAAAAAAAATGTTTACTTAATTAAATTATTTTCTTAAAAACTGTGAATTTTGTTCCCCCTTAAAATAAGAGTCTTTAAACATTTCCTCATTTCTAGGCCCTAATTAATGGTGTTTATTACTGTATAATTAAACTTAACAAAACTATGGTTTGTTAACTAATTGTAAACTAAACTTTACCTAAGTTACATTTTAATTAACAAACATTCTATTATAACAATAATCTATGCCAAAATTCTATGATGAAATACATTATTTTCTTTTAATATAGTTGGAAAGAGTCCATATAAGCGATAGAATGCCTAGCAAAATTGATAGCAAGGTATTATGTATTCAAAAGCTACTCAAGCCAGTTCCTACTCATGATTGTTTATAATATTGTGTCTTCTATACGAAAATTGTTGAGATTTTTAAATAAACTCGGTGCTTATTAATACAAACATTATAAAGCAAGCAAAAAAATATAATAATCAAGGTAAAAACAAAGTAAAAACAACTAATATTATTTTTTACATTTGGTTAAGAACATTATTTTTTTGTATTCCTAAGGCACAGATTGCTTATTTAAAATGGCATCAACACATACTACTTTCAGTGTTTCACTTGGACGCACTTTTTTTTTTTTTGCAATATCCATTTTTAATTTATTTGCAATTCCATTTTAAAAAGATTTCAATTCTAAATATATAATTATAAATACTGATTTAACCCTTCATCGATCACACTCTACATCTGAACATCATAAGCCATGGAGTCTGACAGAAACCAATGGTTATAACAGGCATATCACTAATAAAAATTATAAACGAAAGATTAATCTTTGAAATACACAGAAATAAAATTGACTTTGAGAGAAGGAACATCACTGGCTCTAAGAAGATCCATATTACGATGATTCTCATCAAACATCTTTTCATTATATAATGACTTTAAGAAAATTGTTTGGGTTATGGTGTTAAGGCATCTTAAAGAATAGCTCCCAATTATAAATCTTAGGGTATTAGTGTAAAATTAACAGCAGTTTGGGACATCTATCTGATCCAGGGATAAATGAATTGTTAAGAATTATAGTAATTTTTACTAAGAAATTTCTATTATAAGGCTTAGTATAAAAGAAGAGGGTTCCAGGTAAGAGAATGCACTTTATATTTCCATCAATTGGGGTTGTAGGGTTCCAAAGTTGATAATATGCTTGCTTACTTACAAACCTAAATATTTATTAAATTGATATTCTGGCGGAATAACGGAATATTCTTCTACTTAAAATTTTAAGTTCTCAACATTTCAGTGCCTAATATTGCCATGGAAAAGATAGGTTGATAAGTTAATGAAATGGGCTTGTCAAATTGAAGATTTTTCATGCTAAAAGTTTAAAATTTGATTTCATTCAATTCAATGAAGCTCTTGAGATCTTTAAAACAATACAAATTACATAACCAGAATAAAATTTAACTCTAAATAAATATAAGATATATTTTTAAAAGCTAAAAACTTGATTGATATGTGCCGACTGTCAGTTAATGAAATAAATTAAAATTAGACAGGTAACTTCTTATCATTATTGAGCTTTTGTTTAGTTAAATTAAAAATCCTAATGCTATAAATTAAAGTATTCTTAAAAAATTTTTAGTCGTTTAATTGTCTAATAAAAAAACAAACAAAAAAATTGTGACAAATTTGAATTGTATTGAATTTGATAGTGACTTATATAAGTTTAATCAGGTAATATTTTGCAGAACAATATGAACTGAAGAAGCTGTTCATCCCTCTTTTGGTTATAATCAAACTGTTTAAATTGAAGCTACTCTTCCTATTACCTCTCATATTGGGTGTGGCTTCATTTAAGAAGCTACTGGGAATAGCTTTCTTCGTTTTGCCGGCGATCATTGCTTATTTTAAGGTATGCTAAAAATTTATCATTAATATAATTATATTTATAATTAATAACAACTATTATTGTTAAAACACTGCAGTGATGAACATCAATTTACAAAAGTGACTATTGAAATTGTTTTTTTTTCATTTATTATTCTGAAAAAATAACTTACAAAAACTATAGGTTTCAGTTTGAATTGTTACGAATAAAAATACATATCTAGTTCTCATCAATAAGTTCATCAGAACATCACTAAAATTAATTTGCGAAGTTAAGTTAAGTCACAATAACCCTAGTACTGTGATTTCAAAGGCAGAACCCTGATAAATATTATAAAAGGTATTTTTCGTGCTTGTGTTATAGTATGTTCGAAGAATGTCAAGAATAAAACATATTTAATATTGATAATATTCCAGTTTATGATATTTATTGATAGTATTTAATATTGATGTACTAAGCTGTTGTATTCAATTAATGATATCTATCTCAATAAGATCTGGAACCCATATGTAGACCATACTTCTGATAGTATCAGTGCTTAAACTACTGAAAAATATAATGCTAAAAATATAATAATAAAAATAAGAGTATCAAATAATAAAACATAATTCAATTATTGGTCCATTAGTAGATTTCAAAATGGCGATAAAAAGCAGAACGGTCATTAATAATACAAAGCCTTTTATGTATCTCAACGGCTTTGGCAAGTTCCTTTCCAACTCAGGCATTGATAAATTAGTCAGGGAATTCTAGGACACACCTGACCACTATAATGTGGATAGGGGAGAGTGGGGAACTGATCTAATCGCGGTGTCTTTTGGTGCTACTCATCATTTAAATGGTATATTTGTTTCCTCTGTTTGTGCTGTTGGTTTAGTAAGGAGTTCTATAGAGAAAAGTTGTTATGTTAGAATTTAAGAGTTAATATATTTTCAGTCCATTTTCTATCATTTTAGTACTAACTTCAAAATGGTATAGCTCACCCATATCCTCTTTGATTGCTAAGTTTATTATTTCATTGGGTTGGTCATTCTATTCATGTGTGTTTCCGTTTGTTTTAACGTTTCTATCCATATTTATTACCGTTTTACGGTTTTTATTTTCATTAAACTTCCTGTCGGCTAAAGTGGGGACGTCCCAACTTCGCCACTTCGGTTGGGACGTCCCCACTTTAGCCGACCATGACTTATTCAACCAAACTTTTACATTTATTAAATCATTTACCTAATATTTTCCATCATTTATGCTGGTTTATTTTTATAATGTCTGTAATGTTATAAAAAAAGAAACACAATAACCGCCTACAAGACAGAGCATGCAATGTTTTCCAGTTCCAATAGCAAAACGCACGATCTGTTTCCTTTCTCATCATCAACCATTCCATCAAATTTTCAAGTTTCACCTGTCGTTAAATTGCAAGGTACTTATAATCAAGGAAAATTAAATTACAGAAGACCTGGGACAGTGGCCATTTTAACCTATTCAGTTTGCAAAAAAAAAACTCGAAAAAAAAAAAGGAAGAGGTTTAAGAAAGAAACTTGCATGAACAAAAAAACAATGAAAAAAAACAGCATGAATGTAAAATCGTTAGCACATGTATAATGAAAAAAAAGATATTTCACAAAAAAGAAAAGCCTTTGAAGAAAATGATTTTTACATGGTGTACTTGGGTGCACTGTGCTTTGGGTGCATTGTGCTTGTGTTATCAATTGTGAGAATTCTTACTTAACTACCTCTGTAGAACTATTAAGGATCACAAAATTCCCCCTGAGTTAAGTTTTAAAATATATTTAGTTGTAAATAATTAATTATCATTCGATTAATTATGATAAAACGAATAATTTTTCTCATTGTGGTAATAATTAGAGTTCAGATAAGGACATTTTTTATTTTGTTTGTAATAAACGACAACAATTTTTTATTAACCCTATGCTGAAGTATTGCTATAATATCAGGTTCCATACAAATTTTCCAACATTTTAATACATAGATGTATGCTTAATATAAAACTCATACCAATAATAAAGCATTTTTTTGCAATTCAAAAAGGATACCCCACATTACCCGAAGGGGTATCCAACTTAACCTGCACCTTTGGCTAAAGTGGGGATATTTTTTATTTTGTATTTTTATTAATTACAGCCGAACCGTTCTGATTTAATCCAAAACACTTAAAAAACATAAAGATAAGTAGTAGAAGTTTAAAAATTATAATTTATATTAGATTTTTAGTGAAGAATTAAGGATTCACAAGAATAAAAAAAAAATGTCCCCACTTTACCCTACTCTCCCCTATTCTTAATTAATATAATTTATTTATGGAGGAAAGCATCACAGTGGAGTTTGATCTACTAGAACTATGTGATCTGCTAACCAAGAAGACCTTCTCTGGGTTGTATTGCAATAGGAAAATATAAATTACACGGACACTCCAAATATTTTTACTAAGTGTAAGCTATTATGCACATTGACACCTTTTTATTTTTTCAAGGCTAGAAGCCTGAGTAACAACTGTCCTATTTGGTTAGCAAATTTTGAAATATTTTTTAGCCTCTAACCAGAAACATTTAAGGTTTTATGTCAAATAATAACATGTTTTACCAGGTAACTAAATAATGGGGTGGATTTTCAACACTTCTATAACTCTAAAGAGTCTCTAATCATCACCAAATATTTTGAATTAGCAAAAATATTTGCCTAACATCAGTAGGCAGTTATTTATGAAAAAGATGTAAAAATAAAATAATGGATAACAATCAAAATTTTGTATCATGGGCCAGGGCTGTATTAATAGGTACATTAAATTTTGATTAATAGCTAAAGTTTATATTTTTTTTCTTGTTTTAGGTTTGCAAGCCAGATTTAGGTCATTCTTATGGCAGTTATGGGCACAGCAGCTTCTACAATGCTCCTCCAAGTCTGTACGAACATCGCTATACAGAAGATGGAACAGCATATGACAAAATGTCTTACCGAGATTTACCTTATCCACAAAGTCTTGCATACAATGCATATAGTCCTCAGTAATTAAGGATTATTGTAAATAGCTATCAGATACTAGTCTACTAAAATTATTTAATGTAAATGATATTATACTGACAGTAAAAACTTGTACCTACGTGTATAAATACCAACTAATTTATTTATTTTATTTTATTTACTATGATTATCATAATTTAAATGCTAAAGCAATTCAATCATAATTGAAATAATAAAACAATTGTTTTTTTTTTTGGCTTTTTGAATCAATACTTAAGTAGAAACACCATAGAGCAGGATTTGATGTAATAAAATGGACAAACTCGATACATTCAGAATAACTGTAATTTTTATTTAAAATTTTAATAATCCAAACAAAAATTTTCATAAATATAGAAAAACAGGTTGTTTTTTTTCACTGACTTTTGGCAATTATTAATTTATTTGTATTCTACATTGGCTAATATTTCCAGTCGTACGTAGGAGATAAACAAAACAAAGAGATTATTAACCAATAACATGACAAGTAAATTTGTGATACATGGGGCAGATACGACTTTGGTGACAATTGGACTTGTGAGACAGTATAATGGCAACTTTGTGACAGGTGGGCCTTGCACGCTCAGCATCATGTGACCTAAATACTGGTTCTTCTTCATGGTTAGATTTGCGCCAGTCTCAACTTAATGACTATCAGCAATTGGGATCTAAAGTGTTATTAATATTTTTTGACTTCATTCTGGAATTAGGTTCCAAAAAATTTTTTGTTGACCACATTGTTTCACCGTCCTTTCCAAAAACGAATCATCTGACTCATTCATCAATCATCCGTACTGCCTTCTTGTTCTGAGTCACTGTCGTGCTCTTGGTCAGGTTATGGCTTCATCTTCCCCATCAGAAAAATCCGACTCCTATTCTTAGAAGATCCCTTCTTTCTCCTCATCATACAACTCTCTTAAAATCCTTGGAATGTTTTCATATTTTATAATATTGCCCCTTATAGAGAATAAGTTTCAGATATTTAACATAAATCAAAAAAAAAAATCCGAAAATTAAATAATAAAAAGAACTTTATAACTTACATGTGGCATGGTTGCTTTTGGACACCAGCCGCGGTCTTCAATGATAAACACGCATTGTCACTTGTCACTCGAACAAAAGCCAGTGTGAGACATCTAGGGAGGAGGAGTCCAGGGAAAGGTACTAAGGGCGGGGAGGGGTGATTCAAATTGCCACCTGCACGACTGACCTTTAATGAGAATTGGTGTCCAAAGTCAACCAGCGTGCCCGGTCAAGGATTAAGGGTTTCAGAAGGTATTTGCATGTATTAAGATTCTGCCTGATTTCCCACTAAAAACTAAATACGTTAAAATAGAATATAAATCGACAGAGGGCCACTATACCTCCACGACAAGTTAATTAATTAATATTAAGGTTTTATTAGACTTTCAGCATTCCTCTATCTCTATTTCTTACATTTATATGGAATCATTAATCCATTAGCAGTATAACATGGCACATTATAATGTTGATAGTCAAGTGGATGGATATAGTTTTGCATTATCTATCTAAGATAATGCAATAATCCTTGTTATGTCCCAACTTTTACTATTGCAGAGCTTTTACCCATGTTCAAGGAAATATTTACGACTTGATAAAATCAAGTAACTAAGTAATTTCACAAAAATAAACTTATTTATTCCGCAAATAGAATGAAATGAAAAATAATTTTATTACCCTGGGACTATGTCCCTTTAGAATAAGTTAAACATACATAATACATAGATCAAGCCAGTGTGGCCATATGTGAATGATATTAAATATTCACAAGATGGTTTACAGAAGATATTTACAAAAAAGCAAAAAATAAAAATAAAATATAAACAAAACAAAAGACAGAAACAAATATAATGCTTTCTACATGACATTAATCTTTGAGTATAGAAGGCGGAAGAGGAACACGGGAAGGAGAGAATACCGATATATGAAGACAACGAAGTTAGAACGAAACTGCTTGAATAGATTATTTATTTTCTAGTGGGGATAGTGATAAACAGAGTTGTTTCTAAAGCTCCATTGTGTCCCTTCGGAGATCAGTTGAGTTGAGAGTTGAATAAGAACTCGAAGAGGAGGGATTTGAGGGTAGAAGTTGATGGAGCGTGTCAGATGTTGGAAGGGATGGAGTTCCAGAGGGATATGGCTTGCATTATGAAGGATTTTACATAAGTATCAGTTCGATGGGGTGGAGGATAAAGATCAGATGTGCGGGATCTGGTTGGGCGGGATTGGATGGAGGATTTGAATTTTAGGCTCTGTAGGATATAGGAAGGTCGTTTAGTTCTTATGTATTGGTATAGGAAGGAAGCCAGTAGATACTGACAGCGATAGGAGGGGTAGAGCCACATGAACTCGGCGTAATACTGGGTTATATGCGTATCTCTGGGGATCCCAAAGACAAAACGTTTTGCGCAGTTTATTAGGCATTTAAGTTTGGCTTCAAGTTCCCCGGACAGTCCGCCGTACACCATACAGCCATAGTCAAAGTGGGGAAAGATAAGGGAGAAGACTAGGAGTTGGCGGGTTTTGAAAGGAAGAAGATATCGTAGACGGTTGAGTTGTTTCAGGGTAGAGATTGTACGACGGGAAATTTGTGAGATGTGTGGTTTCCAAGAGAGGGATTGATCAAAGGTAACGCCTAGGTTTTTAACGGAATTGTGGAAAGAGATAGGTGAGTTGTTCAGGACTAGGTTTGGTGCAACAGGGAATGATTTAAGGAGAGAGGGAGATCCAATCAAGATGGCTTTTGTCTTCTCGGCGTTCAAGGTGAGTTTGTTAAGGTTTGCCCAAGCACATATTCTGCCGATATCTTCCTGGAGTTTTAGGATGGCATCGGAGGAATCGTGGGGATCACAGGAAAGGTAGATCTGGATACCATCGGCGTACATGTGGTATAGACAGTGAAGGATGGAGGAGGGGAGGTCGTTGATATAGATAGAAAAAAGGGTAGGGGATAGAAAGGAACCCTAAGGTACGCCTTTAGACAATGGTAAAGGCTTTAACGGGGGTTTGGAAGTGACTATAACATATTGGGAGCGACAAGTGAGGAAAGATTGGAACCATAGAAGGGCATTAGAGGACATATGGAAGTTTTTAAGTTTGCTTAGAAGGATATTATGATCCACTGAGTCGAAGGTTTTGGTGAAGTCGAGGAGAATAAGGATGGTGAGTTTCTATTGGTCTATTGCTGTGTGGAGGTCTTGGGAAATTTTAATGAGGGCGGAGTGAGTGGAATGATCAGGCCTGAAACCAGACTGAAGATGATTTAGGAGGTTGTTTTGCTCAAGATATTGGGATAGTTGTGCCTGAACTAAACGCTCCAAAGGTTTAGATAGGTTGGATAGTAGGGAGATGGGATGGAAATCATTGAGGGTTTCTGGATTGGAGGTTTTTTTCAGTGGGCGTACAAGAGCGGTTTTCCAGGCACTGGGAAAGGTGGCACGTTGCAGGGAAAAGTTATAGATATGATGCAGGACGAGAAGGATGAAAGGAATTGAGGCTTTAATCAATTTAACTGGGATGTTATCTGGTCCGAAATTGTTTGTTCGGAATTTTCGTATGGATTTGAGCAGGTCGTCAGGGGTAATATGGGAGAAATAAAAGTTGTCGGAGTTGAAGGGGGCAGAAACAGGAACCGGTATTGGTTCTCGGTGAGGATGGGATGTGTTGGAGACAAAGTGAGAGTTAAGTTCATCGGCTGAAATAGAAATGGATTGGGTTTGAGTGAGTTTACCTAAGGACAGTTTACGGAGAATTGCCCATTTGATTTGGAGTCGTGGGTACTGGATAAGGATTGCTGGAAGTAGTTGGATTCGGCTTGGTGTATTAAGGATTGGGTGCTGTTTCGAAGGAGCTTGAAGGAGGTATAATCTTCAGGAAGTCGGGTGCGCTTAAATTTTCGTCTTGCTGCGTCTCTTCGTTTCATTGAATTCCTTATCATTGGTGTTAACCAGAGTGCTGGAGGATGCTTAAAGGACTTTGACTTGAGAGGAGCGTGACGGTCTAGGATGGTGTGAAGTTGGTTGGTAAGAGTTTCCACCATAGAGTCAATGGAGTTTGTGGTGTATATGGGGTCCCATTGTGTCATCTCAAGATCAGGCGTTAGGATTGTAGGTGATAGGGAGTCAAGGTTTCGAAAGGATACAGTTCTGGGGGGAAATAGTGGGATAGGAAGGTTATAAGATATTTGTATAACCATGATCTGATATGAACCTCAAATAAATTTAAGCTTCATCAATGATATTTTTAGCAAAAAGTATTTCATGATATTTTTTTTCAGTAAGGGCATAAATCAGGCAATGGCCTACAGTATTTTTTATTTAAAAACAGTGTAGATAGGACTTAAGGACTCGTTGTATCAAGCTTTCAGTCTCCTTAAATTTTAAAATCATGAACATCAAATAACATTATAGTTAAAAACTTATTGCATGATTTTCTTTTTCATCAAGAATTACCTTTCAGGTAAATAAAAATGGATGCATTATGAAAAATGTAACAGTAGTGAAAACTAAGTTACGAACAACATACTTGCTTTGGAAAGAATCCAAAACCGAGCATGGAGCAGTCACATGTGGGTCTCTCAGGCTCAGTGAGTAAGATACAAATGACATAAAACGGTAACTGGCCATGCAACAGATGTAGGACAGAGATACCCTTTAATTTGTGACCTTGGAAGAAACAGGTGTGTATTTACATAAGCGAGATATAGATCTCAGTGACAAGGAGTGTCATAACAAAAATTAAAACTTCACATTCTGCCTCTCAAGTCTAAGTGTCATACAATGGGCTCAATACAGTAATTTAGGATAAGTAATTTTAAATTATTTGTATATATTAAAAGCTTATGGTGCTGATAATAAATACAGATAAGATAGAATTTATGATTACCTCTGAGTAGAAGTTGGACCACGGCAAAGGCACAAGAACTAGCCCTCCTCAGATTCAAAAGAAAAGTACTTCGTCGAACATACGGTGGTAAATATGAGCAAGGAAGTTGGAGAAGAAGGACTAATGCTGAGCTGAGTGAGGAGTTCAAAGAAGTGGATGTAGTGACTTTTGTAAGGACATCAAGACTTCGATGGGTTGGCCACGTTGCGAGAATGGAACCGAACGAAATACCGAGGCTTTGCCGGGAAGACTGCGTGGCTGCTGATGCTAGAGCTCTGCTTGATGTCAGAAATTGGAGGGCAGCAGCACAGAATAGAGATAACTGGTGATCTCTGCTAGAGCAGGCTTTGACTCAACTAGTGGGTCGTAACGCCAATTAGTAGATTACCTTTAAGTAACCATTAATAAAGTTTTTACACCTACCTGGGAACTGTGCTGACCCCCTCTCTTCGCTTTACTTTAAATAATAAGGAAAGGTGCAAAAAAGCGAAACAAGCAATCAACAGTATTTGGAGCATGATTTTCAAAAACTCTATGATCCCTATATCCTCCAAGCTAAGGATTTTTAACTCGACGGTAAAGGCGTCGCTCTGTTACGGAAGTGAGGTATGGGGTTATTTAAATTTTGAAGAAATTGAAAGAGTTTTAAAATTCTTTATCAAAAAGTTGTTTTCACTCCCGAAAAATACACCAAATTACCAAATTCATTTAGAAACTCAGTTAGACCCAATCTTTATCTCTACCCTAAAGCAGCACTTTAATTATATATTAAAAATATTCAGTTTACCCGAGTACAGATACCCCAAAATTATTGCCAAACAAATAGTTATTAGTAAATGTTCTTGGTTTGCCGAATGGATAGCTATGGCTGCTAGACTCAATACTGAATTGGATGAGTGTTTCATATCAATAGACAGATGGCGTCGACAAACTGACAAAATTACACACCTCCTAAAACAACAGTTTATAGATAACCAACTAACAGCAGTTCGACAATCCACACACCATACTATGTATAAATCATTAGTTCCCAGTAAAGTTAGCTATATAAATGATTTCAATAGTTTGGACTTTATAAATACAATATTTAGAGTAAGAGGAGAACTTTTAGACTTAAATTATAAACCTTGGTCAAAAGATATTAGTTACATTTGCACTATCTGTAACAAAAGTGAAATAGAAGACATATTTCATTTTATCGGAATGTGCCCAATTTTCAATTATATAAGGAAAAAATATTTTGGTCATATATTAATAAATAATGAAGAATTTATAACAATGCTAAAGGAAAATAAATTAAAGGAAATCTATTTATATGTTAAAGAAGCATTAAGATATAGACGGCTATTGTTGTCAGAATATGAATAAATAACATAAATATTATTTCTTTATACCTTTTATGTAGATATTATATATGTATATTTCCTTGTACAAAGTTATAGTGAGTTTTCTTTATTTTCATTTTAATTATATAAATTTTATTTTTTCACTTGAAAATTAAAGTGATTTTATTATTATTTTTAAATGCACCTAAAAAGTGGCAAACTCCTGACAGACGGCTAAAGCCATGTCAGCATTTGTCCTGCGTAACTTATTTTTGAAATTTGTTTGCACTGATTGTTATATAGATTATAAATATTAAATTTGTAAAAACCTATTCTATTTTGTAAATAAAGGATTTTTCTATTCTATTCTATTCTATTCTAATAAAGTTTTGGATCTTTCCAATACAATAAGGGCGCCTACAAAAGGATCCCATGTGGTCTAAATGGCCGTCTCCTACTCTCTAAGATAAAAAAAAGGAAGTATCGGATATTGAAGGAGGAAACTTTGAAATCTGTATGCAAAGAAGGGAAAATGGATAAAAATCTTGTTAATTTAAACTTAAATATATTTATAAATCTATATCTGACCAATATTAAATATTGACCTCTATTGAATTTTCAAAATCTATAATTCAGTAAATTTAAATAGAAGAAAAAATATACAGTGACATTTCTGCCATTATCAAAATTGTATAATTATTATAACTGTAAAATATTTTTTTTAAGTGATTTAGAATTTATCCATTGATTTATCTTTGTTAATAAATATCTGAACTACTATTTTACAATATTAGATGTTATACTATTAAGTTTGTCTAAATGTGGATATCCATTTTTTTTTTTTTTTAATTTTTGTTGTTTAATTTTCTTGTTTCTTTCTTTTTTCTTCTTGAAAATTTCTTGTTCAACAATTTTGTTTAATTAAGAGAAAGATAACACTTGTTGGTACTAATTTATTTTTTAAATCTCAACATGGCGAAAATTTAAACTATGAAATGAATATTCTTAATTTTATGAAAATTCAAGATTTAATCCATGTGGATCCATTTAATACATGTGGGGCTTTATTTGGGGTTTAATCATTAAGGGGATGGTTTAGCCACCGCTGAAAACACTCTCTGAGTGGACCCATAGTCATTCTGTTGGGTTCGAGGTCTGGGCTCAGGGGAGGGGGGGGGGGAGGGACAGCTGAGTACGCCCAGTAGTGCCCCTAAGATTTTTTAATAGGAATAAAAAATCCTTAGCCATGCCGTCCCTCGGATAGGACATAAAATGGAGGTCCCGAGCCTGTACGATGTCAGGTACTTGTTAAAGATCCCTATCCTAATTGTACCTGGATAGGCAAAATTTAGGACTCCCACGGTAGCATCATCTGATTAGCCTTAGTGGCATAAAGTGACATTAATTAAACAAACAAATCAATTACAGAATGATTTGATTTGCATACAAACGACTTCTTCGCCATTTTTATTTAATTTTTTCACAAAAAACGTTTTGATAAACGGACTGTTTGCTCCAAAACGTTTCACAATAGCATATTAGTTTTATCCTTCTCTATACCATGAGTAGAAAGCATGCATCCTCCTCAAATGGTACTTGCAATATTTCTCTGTCATGCATCTTTGCTCCAATTGTTTTTATAGAAGGTCTGTACTTTCTTGTGATGTGATTCCTCTTCAGATCCTAACACATCGTCGAAACTCACCTTTTCAATTATGTCAACTAATAGCATCTCTGTATCCTTCTTCTCCACACTCTTTCCCGGCCATCCTGAGTGTACAGGTTAACCCTGGAGTCATTGCTGATTAATTCATCATTGAAAGTTTGTCTTTTTGCTGAACCATAGATTTGTAAGATGTGGGTTCTTATGAGTTTAAGTATCTATTCAGTTTCTGTTTCATTTTTAATTTTGAAGATTTGGAAAAAGGTGAAAACAGCATTTATTTTTTTACTGCAGTCTTTGCTTAGGGTCTTTTCATTTTAACGTGAAAACACTTTCATATCAATCAAAAACAGTAATGAAAAACACCTGTCAAATAACAGTTAAAGATATCGTACTTTGTTTGAGAAATTCATTTGTCACCTATATAAACTGTGTGATATGTATTTTGTCAGTGTGAACGCTATGTGCTGTGATTTGTCATGATTTTATTTTATTTTCCAAATTGACTAATATTTTTTTTAATGTATGAGGTAAGTGGTTTTGTAAATTAAATGAAGCCAGTCTGATACCTTAATTGAAATAAAGTTTTTTTTTTTTTTTTTTCCACAGCCTTGAGACTCTGTTAGGAATTTCCAGGTTGTTTTATAAATAAATAGTTTTATAAATTCTTCCAAACAATTTATAAAGCTCGTAGAAGATTTAAAACACAGAACACACAGGGGAACATGTCTTCAGGACATCAGATGAATCCAGAAAATAGTATAAAGGAAGAAATCCAGAAAAGGTGAATCCTGGAAGGAAGACTGATGAAACAAGATCCAAAGAGTCTGGAAGGCAGCAGAACAGCAGACAGAAAACTGATGTTCCATCTGGATCTTCAGATACAAGTGAATTGGTATCCCAAATAGTACAGTAGTATATCTAAAGAAAATTAATGTGATGTCCAATGATAAACTAATACCTGCTTTAAAAAAGCACTATGGTAATCCATATTTTCACTAAGATTTCTGATTTACAGAGTAAAACCAGAATTTTAAAATTAGTTTAAAAAATAAAAAATCAAAGGATGAGGAAAACAAGATTAAGGTTAAAACCAAAACATTTAAATTCAAACTATACCTAGAGTGTAGATGTTGTTAACCTTCAAGGATGGTCAGTCGAAAAAAAAAATTATGGGTATTAATTAAACAACGATACTCCAATTTTGTAGCTTCTTTTCATGAAAGGAATAGTAAATATGATAGCAAACTGAGCTACTGATCCATAAAATCATAGGATTTTTACAAATAAAACAGTTAAAAAGTTAAAAGTTAAAATATTTTTTTAACACATGAAAATTCTGCCTGATTCAATCTAACAGTTTATAAAAAAAAAACAGATAATGCTTTGAAATGATTACTGATCCTTTTATAATGGAAAGAGGGGGGATATAACAGCTAATATAGCGAAATTATAAGATGCCAAAAGATTTACATGTAAACTAATTACCAACACATTGCTTAAAATATATATATAAAATGATTATAAACAATAGAGAAAAAGTGATTGAATGCAAATTGAATTCTAGATAAGATAGAATTCCTTTATAAGTCACTAACTAACATATTAAGCTTAAAAACTACATCACGACAATTAATAAGCGATTGAATTTTGAGGATGCGGAAGATGTTTGAGTAAGTGGATGAAATTATCGCTTTATCTACTTTATGATTCACAGGGTTATTTTTTTCCAGATGGATGAATATGGATTCTGAAAGGAGTCGTTTATCATGGTTTGTTACAGTAGCTAATAAGGAGGGGTCCTCAAAGTCAAAGAAATGGTTATGGGCAATGGCATGTTCTGCTAATTTAGATGTTAACGTGGAAATATTGTATTTATCTTGGTAAATCCGTTTTTAAAAATAATTTTTGGTTTCACCGATATAGAAACTGTTGCAATTAAGAGTGGAACATTGGATATGACAAACTTGTCTAGGATAGATACAATACACTTGTCTAGGAGAGATACTGGGGCTTTAGTCCTGTATGTTTTGCTATGTAATGGGGGGTTTACTTATTTAATGATTTTATAATTAATTTCTTTATCATAGATTTTATTAATTAATTAGATAGATGACTCTTTGGGATGCCAGAGCATTTTGATGGGAAATGCCCAAACTAATATTTCCTTTCCCCATTACAGCAATACCTTCCTCTCTTGATAATTAAATAAACAATAAAAATATGATTCCCCTTTTTATGAATCAAAAAAGAATATAACATTGAAAAATTGGATTCCTTTCTCAAAGGCATATGTGGGGCAATATAATATTGCATGCTTCTAGTATGAATATAATATATATATATGTATGTATATTGAAAATAAGAATAAACAAAATGATTATTAAAGAAAAGAATATGTGAAATATTTTTTATTGATATAGTATCCAATATATATATATATAAAAACATTGAGTACAAGTTGAGTTTAAATTATAGAAATATAAAAATCTTTGAGTATATTCAAATATGAAAATTGATGTGAATTATCTTTGGAAAGAAACAAATAAAATGAAAATCAGTATGGTCATAACTCACAATCATTACATAGAATATCTGATAGATAGATATATCTATAGATATGAAAAACAAATGCAATAATATACTAAAACAAAGAAAATTACAAAATGATTAAACATATGTACAGATTGGTACTCATCTAACTTCCTGCGATGATCTTCTGCCTCTCTCATCACCCTTTTTAGCCTTTGATATACTGGTTCACCGATAGCGCCACATAATTAAAATAACTGGAAGGATTGTCGGCCTGATGGACATCTTAAAATCACTCACTTAACTTTTCTGGAGGGACATTACTAATATTTGACACTCAGAGCTATACATGTTCACCCTTTGAAGTCCTGGACAGAAGTCCTCTACAACCCCAGCTTTCTATCCTCCCAAGATTGGAGGGGGAGATATTCCTACACTGTACATTTATTCAAAACAGACTAAAAATAAAAATAAATACGATTTATATGTAGGTTCTCTTCCAGAGAGAACACCTTTAAACTCTAATTTTGATTCTTTTTATTATTAAAAAAGTAATAGATAAAAAACAAAAAGCGTCCGAACTACATTTCTTTTAACGTTTTTTTACCCCCACCAAGCCCAGAGGCAATCTTTGGTAAACAACAACAGGATGCACCGAATTTAACATATTATCTTACTAAAGGTGGCATGGGAGGAAATGAAGTTTCCTCCTAAAACCAGCACCCTAGTCCTTCTTCTAATTTAGTTATTAATTAAAATATTAATCATCTGTTTTTATATTTAAATCCCTTATTAAAAATGCAAAATTTTGATACCAAACAAGATATACTTTATTTGATCCCGTAATGAGTTCTCTAATTGGTCAGTGGCTATATCAATGGCTATTACAATTATATCTGGCTATTTCTTAACCCGATACATAGCATTTGCCTTGTCTTCCGACAAAAAACAAATTTAGATTGGAATACAATGAAAATTGAAATTTGTTTTTTAATTTTATACACTTATATCATGAACAACAGTATTTCTTAACAACTATAATAAAACATGTAAACTAATGCTGGTCTAACAATAAAAAATCTAAAAGAAGAATATCTATATTATTCTAAGCAATAAACTAAATTAAATTAAAAAGAATAATGTCTATATTATCTTGAACAAAAAATAAAAATTAAAATATCCGCAAGCTCTCAGCTTGGGTTAATATGAGAGTCTTGTTACTTATATTTATGAATGTCACTTTCACTCAATTGAACACAGAGCTAGACTAGACTTGCTCCCAATATCCACTAAAATTTAACTTTTATTGAAACAAAAGTCTTCTCTCCATTGTTTACGAATGTCATTATCACTCGATTTAGCACAAACGAATTAGATTTATTCATTACTCCTTCCACTTCTTCACTTAAGTTTTTTATTAGTCATACCCAATTGTTTTAACTATCTGATAACAAATGGATTATGTAAACAAATGATGGCGTTGACGGATTGTCGTTCCGTAGTCTCCTGGCATTTAAAACTGCGTTTTACCTTGCCCTCTTCCAATAGGAAGTCAGTGGCTAGACTCTCCATCAGCCGGACATTGTATTTATCTCTGCTTTCCGTGAAGACACTTAGTGTGACTGTTTTCCATGAATTGTTTCCTCCACTCAGTAAAGTACCTTTCACCTATGTATGTTATATAATTCAAAATAGAAAAAATAATTATTGCATTGTTTCTTTGATTGTTAGCTATGACTCTTTTTTAATATCCTAAACTTTACATACTTTCTGAAAATACATTGTCATCAGTTATTTATTTTGGATTTGATTTAGAACTATCTTCTCAATGGTTTTATATATTATATATTCCCTAAACCTACCAGGGGCTACTTTTCATTAATCTACACCATATATATATACAAAAAAAAAATCAAACTTTAAGACAGACTCAATAGATATTTTTCCATACCTATCAACTAGTGATTTATTCATAAAATGGTTTTAATAAACTGCAATGGAAAACACCACGACATATTTTTCGAAGTTCTTCTTGACTCATTTCTTTCCACAAAGGATATTTGTGTGTGTCTACTAGAAGATATGTTGTCTCACCATATTTCCATGTGATTGTATATGGTCCTTCAAACAATTTAATAAATTTACTACTCTGGATTGTTGGGTCAGATATTGTTTGTAGTGTTCGGATTAACACTCTTTCTCCAATATGAAAAGTATATGTCCTATGACTCGCATTATATCGTTTCCGGGTTCTTTCACCGGATTCCTCTAATCTCTTCTTCACCTTCCCTCTTAGACTTCTCATTTCTTTATCTTCTTTTATGTCTCTGTTCTCCGGTAGATACTTATTAATCACATTGTCCCATGGAGTTTTTCTTCTAATTCCACTATGTACTTCTATTGGTACAGCGCCTATAGTTGTTTGATATGTATTATTAATTACATTATTTATAATCTCGGTGTATTTTGGCCAGCTTTTATGGCTATCTCCAACCAACACTCGGTAATAGTTTCCTAAATCTCTATTGATCCTTTCACTAGCATTTGCCTGAGCATGTCTAATTGAGCAAAAAATCCTTTTTATTCCTTTTTCCTTCAGCGTTTCCTCCCAAACTTTGCTTTTAAATTGGGTACCATGATCAGTCAGGATTTTCTCTGGTATTCCATATTTTTCACAAAACTGATCGACGCTTCTTAATGCGGCTTTCGTAGTTGCTGCACGCAAATTTGCAAGGTGTACCACCTTACTAAAATTATCCACCATTACCAATACATACTTCACTCCTCCTATACCAGTTACCAAAGGACTTAAGAAATCTGCACTGACTAACTCTAAGGGTTGGTCAGGAATTATCGACTGTGCTTCAGCATAAAAAATGCGATTAGGAATTTTAGAGAATTGACAATTAGGACACTTCCTTATTACCTGTCGGATAATCTCACCGGCTCTTCTGATATGAAAATGCGCATTTAATGTATTTACCAACTTAACTATTCCACAATGGGATAATGCTTCATGTGCCAATGTTATAAAATTTTCTTCTACCTTGGTCGGGACTACAATTCGAGGTAGCTTACCTAGTTTTTTTGAGATTAGTAAATGATCTTCTATCTTGTACAGATAATTTCTAAATTTCACCCACTCTCCTGGTTTTTCTTCTATTAATTTTCTTTCTTCTTCAGGGATATCTTCCCCAGAATAACTTGATTCAAAATTTCTTATTAAAGCATTTATTTGATCTTCCTGTATGGACCATTTTATTTTCTGAGTTACACAGATTTGAAGATTGGTTTCAGGTATATATGTAGTGGTCTTAGTGATCTTTTGGTTCTTTCTGATGATCTTTTCAGGTACGTGTGCATTAATTGATCTTCTTTCATTTATTTTATCGGTTATGGTACACTTAGCTTCTTTCACACACTTGAGTATTTATTAAATTAGCATATTGACTTGCTTTATATATTATTCTACTATCAGGGTTTTCGAAGGATATCTTTTGATAACTATCATCATCTGTTTTAACTAAAAGGAAATTTTCTTCAATATTTATCTCTTTCACATTGTTTTTAATAAAATTATATCCTAAGATACACCTTTCGCTTAAGTTTGGAACTATCAAAAAATTTATTTGAAAAACGAAATTTTGCCATTCTATTGTTGCTATAATCTGTTTCCTAACATGGGTTGATTTCCTTCGTACCGCTGTAGTGATCTTCAAATTAGATACAGGTAAAATATCATGTTCAAATTTATCTTTATTTTCCTCATAAAACCCTTCTTCTATACAGGTGACTTGACTCCCAGTATCAACTAAAGCTTCTAACATAATCTTTCCGAATTTTAAATTAACTATTGGACATCTAACATCTTCAAACTGTTCTTGGAACTCCTTTTGCTCTAATGTTAATAAATCTGTAAATTCCTTATATAAAGACCTAATGCACACATCCGATGTACTCTGAAGATTTTCTCAGTCTCTTTGATCATCTTGTTTTCTGTTTGATAATTGTTCAGGGAATGTTTGATTAATTACTTCCCCCTTTGTATCTTCCCCCTTATTTAATTCTCTGATTCTAGCGGATTCTTCCTTTATTTCATTTTGGTATTCTTGCTTCTTCCCGTAACATCCATTATTTCCTTTTCTATATGTAGGGTTCCACCGAGATCCCATATTATTATTACTGTAGTAATTATTTCTTTGATATTTCCCTTTGAAATTATTTTGGTCATCTTCTTTCTTCATAGCGTTTACCTTGGGTTCTTGATGATCATCCTTCTTTTTGTATGGCTGATTAAACTCTGATCTCCTCTGCCAATTTTGATTATACTGATTTTTTCTCCAGTCTTCTTGTGCTCTTTGCTGATAAAATGACCTTTTGAACTCCTGTTGCTAGGGTTTTTCTTCTGCAAACTTCCTTTTCTCTTGAACTACATTTTCCGTCTTACTAAATACAGGTCTCTTCACTTGACTCATGATCTTCTCGCTTCCTACATCTTCCAACACCTGAATAAATCTTTCAATATTTGTTACGCCTTGGAATTTAATAATATCTCCAACTTGCTGTCCAAAATGAGTTCCCATGCATCTGCATATATACTCATCTTCAAGTCTGGTAGGACAAGCACGAGCCCTAATCACCATGTTACAAAAATATTCTGTAGGAGTTTGGTTGCGATTCTTGTTATAATTCCCATGATTTAGTTCATCCTGGACTTGATACTGATATGAGGTACCATAGAATTTATTCAAAAATTTAACTTTGAAATCTTCAAAACTCATAATTTCCTCTTTATATATAGCAAACCAAGTGGCTGCCTGTTCCTTTAAATGATCCATTAAGAAATTTTCTAGAATCATATTTCTACCATATACTTGGTACTCCACTTCTAAACGCTTAATAAAATCTGTTGGTATATCTGACTTATTATTAGCAAATGAACATTTACTGGTAATAGTTTTACCTCCCATAGATGGAATGGAAGTATTCCAAATATCCACTCCAGGATCCCTAGCAAAGGTTAAAGAAATTGGTGGTTTCAGATTATGGACTTTAGTAGTTTCAGGTTGTTCCTTTAATTCACTTTGAAGAGAAGGCCTAACGGGACTATGCCAACTTGATACCCTCTCCATCTTCCTTTCTAATACTTGCACCTGATCCGATATTTGATTAATAGCAGACCCATTCTCTTTAACTTGGATGTTTAAAATCTTTTGGTTCTGATCCATTAACAAGATGTCGGATTCATGGCGTTTCAGTTGGTCTTCTTGGTTGCTGACTATTTCTGCAATTTCTCCCTTGAAAGTAGAGTTTCCTTGTTTCAGGTTATCCATCTCTTTACTGATGTCCTCTTTCCATTTTGAAAAATCCTCTTCTACAAATCCTAACCTTTCTCGATTGTTTTCAGCTTGTAAATTTAAATTTTCCATCCTAGATCTAAAAGATTCCATTTCCATCCTAAATTGAGTTTGAACCATTTCCCTATTCTTATCACATTGGACATTTATTTCTTCCCTAAAAATCTCCATTTCCTTTCTGAATTCTTCTCTGCTTCTTTTGTAATTCTCCTTCAATTTATTTGAAAAATCTTCCTTTAGTTCCACTACTTGTTGATCTATCTTTTCATCAATTTTACTTTCCATTTCTTTGAATTCTTCTCTTTGCTGATCTATTTTTTCTGACTGTTGTTGGAATAATTTCTTCATCATCTCTATGATTGAACCTTCTTCTCTTTGAGTGGTTGTCAAAGTACTCTCCTCCATAGGTACGATTGTCTCTTCACTCCCAAAGCTTTGTCCTATCTCCTCTGATTTACTTGCTGTCCTTGACCGAGTAATTATTCTAGTAGGGGTAGATACTCCAAGACTCATCTCTGGTTGCCCCCTAGTAGTTAAAACCTCTTCATCCCCACTATCACCATCGGAGGTGGCAGGTGTCGATACTTTCAGGATACCCTTTTTAACTCCATCCTTCTTTAATGGCATATTGATGTATTATAGTGAATATAGTATCAAAGATAGCAATGAGAAAAATATTTTGAACTAAGGACTAACACCAGATTTAGGTGTAGATAATTCAAGAAGTACGGACAATCAACCAAAACAACTCAACTAACCAAAAGCAATGTGAAGATAAAATCTTTTAACAGAACAGGAAATTTCAACCATTTATAAAATAAATTATGAAGTAGAACACTTATACCTAATACTAAAATTGCATATATATGTGTATATATATATAATAATAAAAAAAATACACTAATTAAAATTCCTGATTAATACTTAATTGATTAATTAATAATTAATTTTAATGAACCTTTTTTAACTAATTAAGCATTTCGAGTCAAGCATTTCGGTCAAGCATTTCGTTCAAGCATTTCGTTCCCCACAAGGGATGCCATATTTTAATGCTATGTAATGGGGGGTTTACTTATTTAATGATTTTATAATTAATTTCTTTATCATAGATTTTATTAATTAATTAGATAGATGACTCTTTGGGATGCCAGAGCATTTTGATGGGAAATGCCCAAACTAATATTTCCTTTCCCCATTACAGCAATACCTTCCTCTCTTGATAATTAAATAAACAATAAAAATATGATTCCCCTTTTTATGAATCAAAAAAGAATATAACATTGAAAAATTGGATTCCTTTCTCAAAGGCATATGTGGGGCAATATAATATTGCATGCTTCTAGTATGAATATAATATATATATATGTATGTATATTGAAAATAAGAATAAACAAAATGATTATTAAAGAAAAGAATATGTGAAATATTTTTTATTGATATAGTATCCAATATATATATATATAAAAACATTGAGTACAAGTTGAGTTTAAATTATAGAAATATAAAAATCTTTGAGTATATTCAAATATGAAAATTGATGTGAATTATCTTTGGAAAGAAACAAATAAAATGAAAATCAGTATGGTCATAACTCACAATCATTACATAGAATATCTGATAGATAGATATATCTATAGATATGAAAAACAAATGCAATAATATACTAAAACAAAGAAAATTACAAAATGATTAAACATATGTACAGATTGGTACTCATCTAACTTCCTGCGATGATCTTCTGCCTCTCTCATCACCCTCCTTAGCCTTTGATATACTGGTTCACCGATAGCGCCACATAATTAAAATAACTGGAAGGATTGTCGGCCTGATGGACATCTTAAAATCACTCACTTAACTTTTCTGGAGGGACATTACTAATATTTGACACTCAGAGCTATACATGTTCACCCTTTGAAGTCCTGGACAGAAGTCCTCTACAACCCCAGCTTTCTATCCTCCCAAGATTGGAGGGGGAGATATTCCTACACTGTACATTTATTCAAAACAGACTAAAAATAAAAATAAATACGATTTATATGTAGGTTCTCTTCCAGAGAGAACACCTTTAAACTCTAATTTTGATTCTTTTTATTATTAAAAAAGTAATAGATAAAAAACAAAAAGCGTCCGAACTACATTTCTTTTAACGTTTTTTTACCCCCACCAAGCCCAGAGGCAATCTTTGGTAAACAACAACAGGATGCACCGAATTTAACATATTATCTTACTAAAGGTGGCATGGGAGGAAATGAAGTTTCCTCCTAAAACCAGCACCCTAGTCCTTCTTCTAATTTAGTTATTAATTAAAATATTAATCATATGTTTTTATATTTAAATCCCTTATTAAAAATGCAAAATTTTGATACCAAACAAGATATACTTTATTTGATCCCGTAATGAGTTCTCTAATTGGTCAGTGGCTATATCAATGGCTATTACAATTATATCTGGCTATTTCTTAACCCGATACATAGCAGTTTGGTATAGATTTTTTAATTTGTTATTTTTTAATAGTAGGCGTATGTGTGGGAAACTGGATGAGAAGGATTTTTTAATTTTGTTGGAGAGAATGGGGATATATGGGATTGATCTTTATTGGAAAGTAGAGATCAGAGGTTGTTATTAAGTGCTCGGGAAAATCATTGGATATTAGGATATTTTTCAGGCGGATTTTGTTATGACTATGAAATAGTGGATCAGACAGGGTTAGGCTACGATGGATAAGGTATTTTGTGACATTGATTTTTTGGTGATGTGGATGTTGGTAGAAATAGTTTAGAAGTCGGCCAGAATAAGTGGGTTCGGTGTACCAATTAGTTAGTGATATTCTCACCGCCTTTAACTCCTACCATCCACGTCTTCATTTAACTATTGAATTAGAAACCAATTGTTCCCTTCCATTCCTCGACATTTCCATCACTAGAAACCCCGACAATTCCATATCCACTAATTGGTATACTAAACTTGGGTTGGTTCAATAGTTAAATGAAGACGTGGATGGCAGGAGTTAAAGGCAGTGAGAATATCAGTAACTAATTGGTACACCAAACCTACTTATTCTGGCCGACTTCTAAACTATTTCTCCCATCATCCACATCACCAAAAAATCAATGTCACAAAATACCTTATCCATCGTAGCCTAACCCTGTCTGATCCACTATTTCATAGTCATAACAAAATCCGCCTGAAAAATATCCTAATATCCAATGATTTTCCCGAGCACTTAATAACAACCTCTGATCTCTACTTTCCAATAAAGATCAATCCCATATATCCCCATTCTCTCCAACAAAATTAAAAAATCCTTCTCATCCAGTTTCCCACACATACGCCTACTATTAAAAAATAACAAATTAAAAAATCTATACCAAACTGCTATGTATCGGGTTAAGAAATAGCCAGATATAATTGTAATAGCCATTGATATAGCCACTGACCAATTAGAGAACTCATTACGGGATCAAATAAAGTATATCTTGTTTGGTATCAAAATTTTGCATTTTTAATAAGGGATTTAAATATAAAAACATATGATTAATATTTTAATTAATAACTAAATTAGAAGAAGGACTAGGGTGCTGGTTTTAGGAGGAAACTTCATTTCCTCCCATGCCACCTTTAGTAAGATAATATGTTAAATTCGGTGCATCCTGTTGTTGTTTACCAAAGATTGCCTCTGGGCTTGGTGGGGGTAAAAAAACGTTAAAAGAAATGTAGTTCGGACGCTTTTTGTTTTTTATCTATTACTTTTTTAATAATAAAAAGAATCAAAATTAGAGTTTAAAGGTGTTCTCTCTGGAAGAGAACCTACATATAAATCGTATTTATTTTTATTTTTAGTCTGTTTTGAATAAATGTACAGTGTAGGAATATCTCCCCCTCCAATCTTGGGAGGATAGAAAGCTGGGGTTGTAGAGGACTTCTGTCCAGGACTTCAAAGGGTGAACATGTATAGCTCTGAGTGTCAAATATTAGTAATGTCCCTCCAGAAAAGTTAAGTGAGTGATTTTAAGATGTCCATCAGGCCGACAATCCTTCCAGTTATTTTAATTATGTGGCGCTATCGGTGAACCAGTATATCAAAGGCTAAGGAGGGTGATGAGAGAGGCAGAAGATCATCGCAGGAAGTTAGATGAGTACCAATCTGTACATATGTTTAATCATTTTGTAATTTTCTTTGTTTTAGTATATTATTGCATTTGTTTTTCATATCTATAGATATATCTATCTATCAGATATTCTATGTAATGATTGTGAGTTATGACCATACTGATTTTCATTTTATTTGTTTCTTTCCAAAGATAATTCACATCAATTTTCATATTTGAATATACTCAAAGATTTTTATATTTCTATAATTTAAACTCAACTTGTACTCAATGTTTTTATATATATATATATTGGATACTATATCAATAAAAAATATTTCACATATTCTTTTCTTTAATAATCATTTTGTTTATTCTTATTTTCAATATACATACATATATATATATTATATTCATACTAGAAGCATGCAATATTATATTGCCCCACATATGCCTTTGAGAAAGGAATCCAATTTTTCAATGTTATATTCTTTTTTGATTCATAAAAAGGGGAATCATATTTTTATTGTTTATTTAATTATCAAGAGAGGAAGGTATTGCTGTAATGGGGAAAGGAAATATTAGTTTGGGCATTTCCCATCAAAATGCTCTGGCATCCCAAAGAGTCATCTATCTAATTAATTAATAAAATCTATGATAAAGAAATTAATTATAAAATCATTAAATAAGTAAACCCCCCATTACATAGCATTAAAATATGGCATCCCTTGTGGGGAACGAAATGCTTGAACGAAATGCTTGACCGAAATGCTTGACTCGAAATGCTTAATTAGTTAAAAAAGGTTCATTAAAATTAATTATTAATTAATCAATTAAGTATTAATCAGGAATTTTAATTAGTGTATTTTTTTTATTATTATATATATATACACATATATATGCAATTTTAGTATTAGGTATAAGTGTTCTACTTCATAATTTATTTTATAAATGGTTGAAATTTCCTGTTCTGTTAAAAGATTTTATCTTCACATTGCTTTTGGTTAGTTGAGTTGTTTTGGTTGATTGTCCGTACTTCTTGAATTATCTACACCTAAATCTGGTGTTAGTCCTTAGTTCAAAATATTTTTCTCATTGCTATCTTTGATACTATATTCACTATAATACATCAATATGCCATTAAAGAAGGATGGAGTTAAAAAGGGTATCCTGAAAGTATCGACACCTGCCACCTCCGATGGTGATAGTGGGGATGAAGAGGTTTTAACTACTAGGGGGCAACCAGAGATGAGTCTTGGAGTATCTACCCCTACTAGAATAATTACTCGGTCAAGGACAGCAAGTAAATCAGAGGAGATAGGACAAAGCTTTGGGAGTGAAGAGACAATCGTACCTATGGAGGAGAGTACTTTGACAACCACTCAAAGAGAAGAAGGTTCAATCATAGAGATGATGAAGAAATTATTCCAACAACAGTCAGAAAAAATAGATCAGCAAAGAGAAGAATTCAAAGAAATGGAAAGTAAAATTGATGAAAAGATAGATCAACAAGTAGTGGAACTAAAGGAAGATTTTTCAAATAACTTCTAAACTATTTCTCCCATCATCCACATCACCAAAAAATCAATGTCACAAAATACCTTATCCATCAGTAGCTTAACCCTGTCGGAGCCACTATTTCATAGTCATAACAAAATCCGCCTGAAAAATATCCTTATATCCAATGATTTTCCCGAGCACTTAATAAAAACACTGATCAATAACAATGCTAAAACTCACAATTTTTCGAATAACTCATCACAACCTCTGTTCTCTACTTTCCAGTACAGATCTATCCCATATATCCCCATTCTCTCCAACAAAATTAAAAAATTCTTCTCATCCAGTTTCTCACACATATGCCTACTATTAAAAAATAACAAATTAAAAAATCTGTATACCAAACTAAAAGACCCAGTATCACTCTTAGACAAGTGTAATGTAGTTTATGGTATCCAATGCTCCACGCTTAATTGCAACAGTTGCTATATTGGTGCAACCAAAAATTATTTTTAAAAACGGATTTACCAACATAAATACAATATTTCCATGTGCAATTCATTAACGTCTAAATTAGCAGAACATGCCATTGCCTATAACCATTCTCTTGACTTTGAGAACCCCTCTATATTAGCTACTGTAACAAACCATGGTAAACGACTCCTTTCAGAATCCATATTCATCCATCTGGAAAAAAAATAACCCTGTGAATCATAAAGTAGATAAAAAGAGAATTTCATCCATTTATTCTAACATCTTCCTCACCCTCAAATCCTAGTTTTGATTTCATAGGTATCCACGATTATCGATTATTATACCTCTGTAATATTATTATCTTTATTATTGTATAACTTCCTTCTTTATATTTTATATTTTTTATACATTGTTAGCTTATGTATAATCTCACTTTTGTCTTATTATTGAGTCCAGACAAAACAATTTGTATACAGTACCATCTATTTTGTTAGTTTTTAATATTGTCACTTGGAAAACCATAGTTGAAAAGCAAGGTTCAATGCAAGCCATTGAACCTAGGAGTCCCTGAGAGTGAGGGGGAACTCCTAGAAGAAACACAGTTAGGCAGTCTGAGAGGGAGAGAGTCTAAGTCTGGGAGAGACAGGCAGTCTGGGACAGGCAGGTTGAGCCTGGGGCAGGCACCGACAGGCCAGGAGAGGGATTCGAGTCGTATAGTAACCCCAAGTATCGAGGATATGAGTGGCCCCAAGTATTTATGTAGTTATGGGACCACCTTTTTGGTAGTTGGGACTTGTAAGATTATTTTTAATAATTAATTTTAATAAATTATTTTAATAAATAATTTTATTTGTTGTAAATAATAGATGATGTAAATAGTCTTCAGTTTAATTGATTATCACACAAACCCTTGCCCAGAGATCCTTGTGTTTCAATGGACTGGTAGATTTAAGAAAAGGGGTGACAATATTTTATTTTCACTTAGTTGTCTTGTAGCCTTTCACTTCAAAAGCATTGGTTTTCCCTGCAATAAACCTTTGAAGTCGGCAAACTAACCCCCTACCACTCACTACCTCTCACCTTATTTTACCCTTAGTCTTTTTATTACTCTGGACTCAGAAGGTAAATATCAGATTTTATTTTATCTTGCTAACTAGCTACGTATTCAAATGTTCATATATAATGCTTACCATATTTTGTATAATTATTATCTTTAGAAAGTATTCATTTAATTGTCACCTTCTAGCATAAATACTCATATATTTGTTTTCTTTTAGTCCTGATGAAGGTCCACAAGTGGGATCGAAACATTGGCTTTTCAAAATAAAAAAGTTTTTAACTGAAAATCCCGACAATCAATTAAGCTATATAGCAGTTGACTATCTCTCAGCTCTACATTCAAATATATGTATGTATACATAAATATATGTTTAAAGGCATCTCCTGCAGCAGGAGATACTGTGGCATACTATGCCAATAAAAGCTTTTTGATTATATTTTTAAGAAAGAAATTGTATATTTATTTGCAATAAAGCTAAATATCTATCTATAAGTCATAGGTCTCTTTTAATAAAAACTGAGAAAGAATAAATATGAATTATTATTGTATATATTATTTTAATTAATAAACTAAAATTTATTAGTCCCCCGTCTCTCAGTCCTTTGTTTTATTTAAGACAGGTAACTGACAAGTTCAAGTTCACTCACAACAAACAAATTTCAGTGATAAGAATGGTACAATGAAGACCAGAAATTCTTGCCAGGAAAAGAATAATTAAAAAAAAGACTAGAAAAATAAAAAATGTTTCCGAGTTATGGGAAATACAAAAAGAAAATTAGTCAACATAAATTAATTAATCAAATGAGTGAGAGAGAAGAAAAATCAACTAGATAATCGTGGAAAACTTATTCAAAAACATATTATAAAAAATCTGGTGCGTGCGCGCAACACACAACTTTCACTTACCAACTTACTTAGATAATAAATTTACGTGTTTTGTTAAATATCATTTCCCAAAGTCACACATTTTTCTACATTCATATCTTATTTTTATTAATCGTTAAAGCCGTTTTTGAGTAAATAAAAAACCCCGTGAAAATGATACAAAATTTATTAAGTAAAGTCCCCCTTTCGGTTGATCAATTTTGATGAAATGTTGGCTATCACATATTTGGCATATACATACATCAAATACCCAGTTTGGTCACAATCGTGAAAGCCGTTTTTGAGTAAATAAAAAAAACACGTAAAAATGGTACAAAATTTACTAAGTAAAGTGCCTCCTGCGGTTGATCAATTTTGATGAAATTTGTACAGACATATCTCGGGCATATAAATACATCAAATACCCAGTTTGATCAAAATCGTTAAAGCCGATTTAGAGTAAATAAAAAAAACACGTGAAAATGTTACAAAATTTATTAAGTAAAGTCCCCCCTCCGGTTAATCAATTTTGATGAAATTTTTACAGTCATATCTCGGGCATATAAATAGATGAAATACTCAGTTTAATCAAAATCGTTAGAGCCGTTTTTGAGAAAATCGAAAAAAACCTAAAAAGTTATTAAGTAAAGTACCCCCTCCCTTTGAGCAAATTTGATGAAATCTTTGCTGTCACATCGCGGGCATATACATACTCTAAATACACAATTTCAGGTTCGCACGGTTTATAGTTTTTGAGCTAGTCTGTTCACACACACACACACAGACACACAGACAGACACACACACACACACAGACCATTTCGCGGGACTTGGTTATTTTGACTCAGGGGACCCCAAAACGTGTATTTCAGTTGAAAACCGGAAGTCGAAAATTTTCACGATCGCTATACTTCCACTTACTATATATTTCATATATAGGTAAGTGAAAGTAAAAAATCTGGTGCGTGCGCGCAACACACAACTTTCACTTACCAACTTACTTAGATAAGAAATTGACGTGTGTTGTTAGATATCATTTCCCAAAATCACACATTTTTCTACATTCATATCTTATTTTTATTAATCGTTAAAGCCGTTTTTGAGTAAATAAAAAACCCCGTGAAAATCATACAAAATTTATTAAGTAAAGTCCCCCCTTCGGTTGATCAATTTTGATGAAATGTTGGCTATCACATATTTGGCATATACATACATCAAATACCCAGTTTGGTCACAATCGTGAAAGCCGTTTTTGAGTAAATAAAAAAAGCACGTAAAAATGATACAAAATTTATTAAGTAAAGTGCCCCCTGCGGTTGATCAATTTTGATGAAATTTTACAGACATATCTCGGGCATATAAGTAGATCAAATACTAAGTTTAATCAAAATCGTTAGAGCCGTTTTTGAGAAAATCAAAAAAACACGTGAAAATGTTACAAAATTTATTAAGTAAAGTCCCCCCTCCGGTTAATCAATTTTGATGAAATTTTAACAGTCATATTTCGGGCATATAAATAGATCAAATACTCAGTTTAATCAAAATCGTTAGAGCCGTTTTTGAGAAAATCGAAAAAAACTTAAAAAGTTATTAAATAAAGTACCCCCTCCCTTTGAGCAAATTTGATGAAATTTTTTCTGTCACATAGCGGGCTTATACATACTCTAAATACCCAATTTCAGGTTCGCACGGTTTATAGTTTTTGAGCTAGTTTGTTCACACACACACACACACACAGACACACAGACAAACACACACACAGACCATTTCGCGGGACTTGGTTATTTTGACTCAGGGGACCCCAAAACGTGTATTTCCGTTGAAAACCGGAAGTCGAAAATTTTCACGATCGCAATACTTCCACTTACTATATATTTCATATATAGGTAAGTGAAAGTAAAAAAGAATATAGTGGACGATGCGCAAGAAACTCTCCCATCAGACAGTATTTTGGCATGGTCTAGTACCAGATGTTCTACTAGGTTTTGGGTTAGCAGCAGAAGACGAAAACTTTGAAGGGATCGAAGTAAATTATACTAATTACTAAATTATAAAGAACAACTATTAAGAAGTTACAATTCCTTAGCTTTGGGCTAACAACCCAATACAGGAACAAGAAAATGTTCCATTACATACACCAATTCAAAAATTTATTTCCATGGAACTTTTCTGAGGTCGGGCATGGGAAAGGCACCGAATGGAATAGGTGCATTTGTAAAAATAAAAGCGTGTTTCATGGAGGATATTTCCTGCATTAAAGAATATTTATTGTTAAAAATGTTGGGGGAGTTGAAATTTTTGAGGTTCCTCTCTTTCCTATTGAATAACAGGACTATAAAAATTGTTTACATGTCAATTTATAAATCCAAACTCCTAACATTTGCAAACTAAGTGTTAAAAAATTGTAGTTAAATTGGAGGTATAAAGAATATGTTCCTCAACACTATTGTAGATGCTGATGTAACTCTCATCTTCTGATCTTAAACTGATTGCATCATCATCTGCTGATGTGGATTCATCCAAAGTTTTTCGAATGTTGGGCCTGGGTTTTTTTTAAGACGCCTTCTCTTTTGGACCTTTTTCCTGGATTTCACTGTCTTCCACAAAGGCACTGATAGAGCAAAAGTCGGACACACTTACATTCTGTCCTGGAGGCACTTGGAGCTTTTTATTCGTAACAGAGTTGTCCCTCTTCTCTTGCATCCTTAATCATAGACTAACCTGCATTTTCATTGGATTTGTCATGATTTGGCAAACGGCTTACAATCTGATTTTCATCAAAAGGCACTATTTCAGCTTTATTGAAGCCTGCCTTTCTTTCTGATGGTGGCTCTGCTAATTTTACTAAATCTCACCACTTCTTGCTGCGTCATCCTCTTACTCCATACAAGAGCAATATCCGGCTTCTAGTCTCCGCACAACAAGAAATTAGGATATAATTTGTGAAATGTGGTCACAGTCACTTGAGCGCCTGGGCTCAAGTAACCCATATTTTTAGATAATGTGAACCAGCTGTACGAAATAATGTACTGTACAATTAATGAGTAATTTAGGAAACAAACAGGCCTCAATGCGCCTTGGCAACAAACTTAGCATGAAATTTATGAGCTTACCTTCAGTTTTAGGCTGTTCCTGATGTTTATAAAGACTAAAGTTTGCAATGTTTACCTTGTGCTTGATCAATAACTGTGAATACCTGGATGTAGGTTTTTTATTATTATTTTTTTCCTGCAAATTAAAGTGTTCTTTATCTTAAGTTGAAGTTAGTTTTATTTTTGAACCTCCATTTCAGACGGAAAAATATTATTCAAGTAAGTAATGTTTTTGTTGCAAAGATCTTGTATTAAGTTAAAAAGAATTAACTGGCTAAATTCATAACATACCCTAATTAAGTAGTAAATTACATTTATTAAGTCAATCCTGAAGCTTGTCAGCACCTATAATATGGTAATGTTTTGGTATTACTTCTTTTATTTTTTCCTTCATGTTTGAAATTTCCCTCAATTCAAACCTCCTCTCTTCTACAAGCCTCTATCTCAACACATTTGTGCCTTTCTTCTCTACCTCCATCAGTATTATATGCATCCTTTCTTTACCTTATCTATCCACAGTATACGTGTTCTTCCTCTTTTTCTTTTTCTCTCTGCCTCCCATTCCATCATATCCCGGTATTTAGCTTGGATCCATTTTTTTCTAGTGGCAATTGCATTTTAGTTTATATCTTCTTTTGCGATGATCACTAGTCATAAGCAAATAATAGATGGTGTAAACTTGTTTTGTAAAGTTGATTTTGATATTAATCAGCCTAAATTTATCAGATCAATTTTTTTAGCAAGTATCGATAAAAATTTTTGAAAAATGTCGAAGACATTCAGGCATCCCCCTAAGAGGCCTCTGCTACTCTTGAAATCCTTGGTAGGAAACTTTCTATAATTTCCTTTATTATGTATATAACATCATTGCTTAGACTTGCTATTTCCAAAGATTTACAAAGCAGTTTTTGATGGACAATATCATAAGCTTTTTCAGGTCTATAAATAACATTTCAACTCAAATGTTTTATTTTCTTTTTTCAATTTGACTTTTTGCATTTAAGCAGTACTATATTTATGCCTTAACCAACCTAATTAATAATCCTATAATAATAACAGCTATGGAAGATCATAGGTTGTGGAAACAGGTGGTTCGGATGACTATGAGAAAACTCTCAACCACCAGGCTCTTCCCTCATAATTACTTAATTAATTGGGAGTACCGCTTTTATAGAGGCTGGGTGTGGCTCAGGAGAGTCCCCCGACCCCATGGTTAATCCAAGGCTCTTGTAATATTTTCCATACCAAATAAAAGCATAGGTTATGTGCTCATTTCTAGAAAATCTTGAAATGATAAGAAGCCAGTGGAGTGTCAAACTAACATCGAAAGTCGCCGTAGAAGAAAGAGCTGCGTGGGATGACTAATGCCGGATTGAGGATTGAATCGCCCTGTGACGGATGAGGGACCCATTGTACTCCTTCTATCTCCTTTCCCGCCCTGGATATCTCCCGGCTTCGGTTAGCTTTGCTTATTGCTTGGTAATTTCTTCGGGTTATCGGCTCCTAAGAAGAAGGTGTAACAACAGTCATGATGACATCAAAGCCGACTGAGAGGATAACAAGACCAAAATCAGATGCCTAGACTTTCGCTTATTTGTGATTCTCTAAGGGCATGTTTTAGCTGTTTTTATTTTATTTGTAATCATCAAAGACGAAAAACTGCGAAGGTTATCATGTAGAGGCGTTAGAAGATGAATGCAATCTCCTAAAGATTCCTTTAGTCGTTTGAAGTTTATTGTCATTCCGTCCATCGAATATTATCTGCCGTTGTTTCGAGTGGTATAAATAGTTCAGAGCTCGATAAATGGGAAATTTCAGTATTTTCTTATTCATGAGCTGCGTTGGCAGCTTTATCGGCCATTTCACATTGCCTATGCTAATATGAACTAGCACCCAAACAAAAACCACTATTTTAATAGCTATTTTCTGACGAGTGTATTTTCAGAAAATGGATTTTTTATGCTTCGTAGGGCACTTTGAGAATCCGAGCAGATCACAATCAAGTCTTCTTTTAGCTATTTAAATTTTAGTTTTTTAACGAAATTAAAAATAAAATGATTTGGAGGTTTTAAGGTCAAGTAAATGTGTTGCTTCTCAAATCCATCAAAATCTTTAGTTCCATAAACAGAAGCTGGGACCCACATTAATTTCAGAGTTCACCATCATAATTACACATTTTCTGGCATAACGATTAAATCTTAACTTTTAACACAAATAACATTTTCCGATATAAATTATAATGAAATCATTATTATATATTTCAAAGTAGCTTGAAAAACTGACTGAAAAAAAAGAAGGTACAATTAAAATGTATTAAGAAATTAGAGTATTCAACTAAAGTAGCAAAAATAAGAGATATTTAATCATCACAATGAAAACTAATTCATTTAAAAAAACAATTCAAACATATTTACTCTTTGTCGTAAACCTATGACTTACTGTTTTGCAATGACTTTTAACGATAATACACTTGTCCGGAACATATCTGCTGCTTAGGATTTCCAGTGACAAAACTCACACATGGAAATCTTTACATTATTCCTAGAGTGAAGTCACAAGAAAAGGCTACTGTTAGCGATTTCATAGCGGTATTACCGCGATGTCAACAACTGTTCATGTTTTTCGATAATCGGGTTTTATTAATATTTATAAAAATTCTTTATTTTAGGGGTATGTCTTTCTGAAAAAACATTGATTAAAAAATGCAATAAGGTTTCTCGATTTACCGACTATTAGTGATGACTCGATATCAAATTCATTATATACTAAAATCGTGTAAGGCTTTTCTTCAAGGCTGAATAAAATACAAAAATTATACTGAGAGGAATTTAAAAAAAAAGTGAGTGCCTGTAGGTTTTACCTGCCGATGAAATGAAACTAAGCAGACATGAAACTATTATGATAAAGCTAAAAGGATTTAATGGTACAAAAGTACTTCTAACGCTTCTTTGTAATTTAAGCCCCCTCAGAACATTTTCATGATGTTAAATCTACCTAATATTAAAGAATACTTCATTATCATTAAATAGACGGGTTTAATCCAAATCCTTAGAGCCGTTTTTGAGAAAATCGAAAAAAAAAAATGTAAAAATGATACAGAATTTATGAAATTGCGGTATTTTGGCTACCTATTATTATATTATATTATATTATTGCGGTACTTTGGCTACCTATTTGGACTGTGGCGACACCAAAACGTGTTTTTCCGTTGAAAACCGGAAGTCGAACATTTTCACGATCGCAATACATTCCGTTACTATGTTTTAACGTGAAACCCTAAATACATATGATTTAAAAGAGTTCTAAACTTTTTGTTGGAACCATTACAAACTGTTCTTTTACCTCTTTGTGACTGTTCTATTACAGTTCGTGACTAAGCTTGTCGGGAATGATCTGGAATGTTCTAATTCAGACTTAATATAAGTAGCGAGGTACTGGAGAATTAGTCTTCCAATGAAGATCAAATCTTATGGTTACTTTATATGGCAACTGTGTTGATATTTTTTGCAACCTTGTTATTTATTGGTGGGTTAGTGTTTGTATGATATTGCTAATTATTATTTTCATTCAATAAGAATTGTTAAAAAACACCTAAGTGTTACAATATATTTCCTATATAGGTAAGTGAAAGTAAAAAATCCACATTTTTCATTTTACAGAAAGATAACATTTTTCAAATTAATTTAAATAATTATGTATAATTCGATGCATTATTCATGAACCAAGACCGACGGAATGGAAGAGCCACTACGTGGGTGGTCGAGCAATCTGACAGCTATTTGCATGTAAGGAAATTATGGCCTGGGTGTGGGGTGTGTCTGTCCTCTTTTGTAGGGTACACATTTTGTTCTTGTCACCGAACGATTTAATCTGGGACTATAATAATGTAGGAGGGAGACTTATAATTTATCAAAGTTTGCCATAAGTGTTCTAACCAGAATATGATCAATACTTCAAACAGGGCTGAAACATAGTTGGTAGTGATTGAGTGAACGTGAAGGGCAGAAAATTTTATTTTTATAAATACAAAAAAAAAAAATATTGCTTATTATAAATACGAGATAAACTTAATTGAAGACCACAAGCTAAGAACGTGTTCAGTCACATTTTGCAAATTTTACAGGAGAGCAAAAAGAGAGGTTAAATCTTGTATAGAACACAACCTAGTAACTCTAAGTCAATGGGGAAAAATAGTCTATGCCCTATATATTTTCAAATAATGGTAATGTTAATAAAAATACAATACATTATTTGTTAGTCCAAAAAGAATCAATGACCAATAAAGAATTATTATCGCGTGTACCCCCAAAAAAGAATTGTAAATATCTCAAGGACTGAACCCGCTGCATTCGTTTCAGATTTGTAGTACTCGAAATGGCTTACTATAATGCGCTATAGATCAATATTCACAAAAAATGGGCTGAACATATTCTTAGCGTTGGGTCTTCAATTGTTTCGAAATAATTAACCTCTTTATCATTAGTCGGCTTTTGCTAAGAATCCGCATATAGCATTAGATAAACATGATAGTACAGCAAAATTGAAATAAGTAACAGCAATATATTTGAAGTGTAAAAAAAATATTTCCATCATAATTCTTTATTTAATTAATAGTACATTTTTATTTTATTTTTGTATATACAAGTATAAAAACATTTAAATGAACAAAAAATAATTAATGTACATTTTTTCCACATTCTAATGGACTTGAGGAGCTTCTTAAATTATATTAAATATAAATTTTAGATGATCGAGATAAATTGGATAGTTTCTATGTTATGCTCAAATAAAGTTACTAAAATTATTTTTTTAAATAATAATTTTACTCAAAATACAATAAAGAATTGCTTATTTATCAAAAAAGGGTTTAGAGACTTCCTAGTTATGAGGAAAATAATTTGTATCTTAGGCTCTACTCCTATTTATTTTATGTTCTATATTACATAAGTTTCGATCTCCAGGGCCGTCCTCAGTGTCCTCAGTGTGATCATTCTACATTTCATCATGTATGATCCTGCAAACGTTCCTTGAATCTAAATACGCTATATTTTAGCAACATTTACGACATTAGGGCATGACAGGAGTTTAAGTTTTGCAGAAAACCGATTTTTATTTATTTCAATAATTGATGTATTATATGTGGCATTTTCGATACCCAACACTGCACTGTAGCAGAAGAAGAAATATCAAGAAAAAAAATTAAATGCACAAGTTTATATTTATCCAGTGAGGAATTTATGTTGGATTTTTTATCTTTACCACTATAAGCTTGGAAAGGTTATGGGTTCCATATTTCTTAAGGAAGTATTGTTTATGATATTGAAACATATATGTCATTCATAAACATTTAAGTTTTTTTTTTTATAGCCAACGGTTGAGAAAGTAATTGATTTGACCGCTAAAAGCTCTTACAACGAGGTTTTCAATCAATTACCCACTTTATATAAAGGTATACTTTACATAACCTGAGTGTTCCTCAGATGGTCTACAACCCGGAGGCCCTTGAGGAATGGGGGCCTCACGGGGAACCCTCTCCTCAGTGCATGGTATTATTGTTGATCATTGAAAGAATGACCATGATCAGAACGATAAATCAAGCAATCAAACGAAGTGATTGATCCTTATTGATCCGAGTTTTAAGGAGGTGAAAGAGAAGTTGTGTGATTGGTTAACAATTGGCTAAGCCAGTTGTTATCAATGACCCTATTGGTGGAACGAACATACAGTACCTACCTTTACCAACAGGTGCTGAGGAGATATCGAGTGAGAGTGGTTTCAGACCAGTTATCCCACTCGAGGTTCAGTAGGTCGCGACTTGAAAGGCGATATTCACCAATTTATTAAAAAAGGGAAAAGAAAAGTAAATAAGCTAATATAATTTATTAATAAGTGGCGTAGGTGTCACGCGTAGCTGCGATCTCTAAAAAAATTACACGTTGTCATTTTAATTGAAGATTAAGTATTTTCAAATCGAAAACATTTATGTATTAATTTTAATTCCGTTTATTAAAATGTGGGCTTGTTGATTAAAGATATTTTTTGTTGTCATTTGTCAGATATGTTTAGGAATAAATCAGAATATTTTGCGACGCGTGGACTAGCCTTATACAGTTGTCTAGGTGTAAAGCTGGGATTGACCAAAATTAGCCTACACACTTCCAGCGATTGCCCTTGTTTTTTGCTGATGGACATTGCGAAACCGATCATCAGTAGGGATTATTGGAATACTTGAAAACTACACATTATTACTCTGGAATTTCCCATTGAAAATTTTAACGTCCATGACAGTGTACATCATTTTTTTTTTTTACCGCAAGTCTTCTACCGCTTCATAGACGTATGGGATTGATGTTTAGAATAATTGGCACGCCAATTTCCCAAGGTTAAAATTTGCAGTAGCGTGCCTCCCGATTTTTTCCGAAGTTTATTCATGAAAAGCATGGATGGACCTAAACCATTTACTACAAAAAAACTGACTTACTACTGTTCCTACACTATTGGCATGACTTCCTACTACTTTTTCCAATGAAAATCTCAGAATAGGTTTTTTTCGATTTACTACCTTTTCCAAGTCAGTGCCTCCATTATTCTACCCAAAATAAATTTTTCCTGTTTTAACGATTATTTTGCTTTTAACTGTACGCTTAGTTTTTTTTTTTTTTAGAATAAAAGTCTTTATTGGTATTATTACATTCTGTCTCTTTTGAGACACGGTAATATTGCTGATGGAATGCATTCACACATTATGGATAATGGATGGATAAAAAAAATGGATTATGGATAAAAAAAAAAAACGATAAAATAAATAAATAAAATAAAAATAAACAACTCAATTAAGAAAAAAAAAGCATTTTGAGCACATTCATACAATATTTACAACCTGCTGGAGAACCCCGAGGCAGGCTTTTCCCACCACGGAGGAGAGAAAAGTAAGCCTCAAGAGGTTCCCGCGCTTCTCTATCAGCCGCATCACTGGTATTTAAGACAGTGGAGGCTGAGCGAGGGCGCAATAGCCACAAGCACACCTGACTTGAGCGGAGAATCTGGCCATTGCTGTTGAAATAAACTGGTGGGCAGCATCTGCGTCGAAGGGTGAACGTTATATGCTTGCACTTTGCTTCGTTTGCTTTTATGCGCCAGTTTTTACACCAGTGTTAAATTAGGGAAAGGTGCCTTAGTAGGTAAGAGGATGCTATTCCAGGGTCTGTGTTGGAGGATATGATGGCCGTATCATCAGCGAATGTTCCCAGGAGGGTGCTTGTTAATCTAGATAAATAAATCGTATTTGATATATCTCATAATTATTAACAATTTTGAAAAAAAAAATAATTAAAAGAAGTAGATGTCTTTGAACCTTACAACGTCTTTGAAACATTAAAAATTACGACAAACTACTTATTTATACGCTTTATTATTATTATTGTAGTTCATCAGGGCTAGGTTGGATAATATTAGGGGCCATCAAAAACAGGAAAAACAAAAATTACCATGTGTAAAAAAACAAAAATTAATACTAAAGGCCCATAAAAATTTCTCGGATAGAAAGAATATTTCCTCTATTTTTAGAAAAGTAAGCGACCTTACAAATCATCGTAACTTGATTATGACAAACAATCTTTAGCTGTTCGGACAGACATCAATGCTGTGTGGACAGGGGCATTGTCGTGAAGGAGGTGGACACCTCTGCTTAACTTCCCTCACCTCTGCTCTTTAATGGCGTCTCGTAACCGGTGAAGTAGGGCTGCATAATACTCACCATTCATTGTGGTATTCCTTTCTTTAAAATCTATCAGTAGTATTCCTTTAAAGTCCCAAAAAATTGTGGCCAATACCTTTTTTGTTGACTGCGTGACTTTTGCATTTAAAGGAGGCGCTTCTCCTGGTCTTCTCCATTCCATGGACTCTCTTTTGCTGAGTGGGTCATAATATAGAACCATTGTCTCATCCCCAGTTACAATTGAGTCCAAAAAATTCCTTGGGTCGGCATTATACTCGCGTAAAAATTCATTGCAGCAGTGAACTCGTTGCTGTTTTTGAGCAGCTGAAAGAATTTTCGGAACCCATCTTGCACTAACCTTGTTCATATGCAAATGTTCTTTAATGATCCTATAACACTTGTTTTTGAAAGCCCCAACCTCGCTGCTATTTCCTTGGGTTTTAGTCGCCGGTCAGACAGCAATTCAGATTCCACAAGTTGGATAGTTTCAGAAGTGACAGCTTCCAATGGGCGACCGGGACGTGGGTCATCTTCTAGACTTTCTCTGCCTAACTTAAATAATTTTGCCCATTCTTTCACTGTGAAATACGAGGGGGAGGACTGCCCGTATACACCATCCAAGTGCTCTTTAATTTGCGCAGGAGTAAGACCCTCTTTACAAAAGAATTTAATTACCGCACGGTACTCGAGTTTGAACATTGTAAAAATGGGGAGTTTCCTTCAAGGCTGGACACTGACTGACAAGACTGAGGAAGTGCGGGCGATGGGTATGGAGTGAGCAGGGATGGACCTACATAGGCGTGCAGGTTCCGGCACGTTTGAAGGAGGAGACATTTCAGCTAATCTAAAAACAAACGATATTTAAAATAGAACTTTAAGCCACATTTAAAATTGTTTGGTAAACAATTTAGATGGGTTAAAGTTTTTTACATCTTATATTTGACCATAGGGTGTTAATGAATGAAAAATGTAAAAAGAACTAATAAAGAATATAATTGGAATAGGGTTTAGTACAATCACAATCGAAAGTTAGAAAAAATGTACCAAATTAATCTTTTGCCATGATACATATTAATTAAATTCAGAATATAACACATGATGATATGAGATATCGTATCAGGAGGTTATACTAATAGGTGCACAATGTTTTTGTTTATCCTGTCTTTTGCTAAAACAAATAAATTCGATGTTTCCCCACTCGTGAAAAGGCGACACATAATTTGTCATGGGAAAAACATGTGATTACTTACTAATAGAGTTATGTAACTGTGCAAACAAAAGTCAGGACCCTTATTTGTGGCAGAAATAATCATCTGTTTTCGTTCACGTCTCAATATTACGTGCAGCCACGTACAGTGTTTTATTTTTTTTACTTTAATTTTACAAGACTGTGAAGTACCATCACCTTACCAATTATTTAATGTGTTAAATTATGTGTTAAATAAAAAAGTTGAAAGTAAACATTAAACAAGAAATACAGGATGAAAAAAATTCAATCTATTCAGATTCTCACTTCCAAGGGTATAAGCACTGCTTCTTCGTTAACAAGATTTCCACTTATTTGTGATTTAATACGTTCTTAAAATATTATTTTGTTATTTGGTACATAATAAAGCCACAAAACATGTTTTTTTTTCAAATACAATGCGTTATAACTTTATATATGTTTGCTGTATCATCATGGGATTGGTCTTATTGGATTCAAGCTCATAGAATCTACAAAAAGCGATAAATAAATCGATATATTTGCCACCAAATTAATTTTTCACCCCTCATTCAACCTCCCAAAGGTACAGTCCTTTATTAACACTAACTGTGCAAATCTAACGAATCTTACTACTAAAAAAGTTAAAATATAAATTTCCAGATTATTTAAATTTTGGTCTAATCATTGCTAATTTTGGCCTATTTTTCTTAACAATAATATTTTAAAGTTGATTCTGTTAATCCAGTTATAGCAAACCTCCCTGAGTGAAACTTGGTATCCCAGCTAATAGAGTATAAAAACAAAAAGAAGTAAACTGAAGAAGAATAAGCAGTATATAGAATAGCCTACAAACATGCTAAATGGCTTTTACACGTTTAAAAAAACTCTTCACTAACTAGGTTGGTAAGTGAAATTTAAGTGTTGGGCGCACATAGCTTCAGACCTTTATAATAAAAATTCGCTGGCATCGAATCACTTAAGCACGGCTAGACCAATGACGCTATTTTTTGTTTTAAACTGTACGTAACGGTCAGAATTAGGTTCATAGGGTGTATATTATACACCGATTCCAAAGCGCCCTCGAGCATTACAATTTTAGTACAAAGCCGGGTTATTTAAACAGTTTTTTATTTCTCTAAATATGTAGTTAATGTGGTACGAAATTTGCAAGGTCAACTAGATATTAAAAAATATAGACAAGAAAAACACGATCTAATTGGTCACAACTTCACAGTCGTACCTTCATGATCCCACTTTCATTTTTGTCAATAATCCCCTGCACGCAAGAAAGTCGAATTAATCATTACTATATGTTCTATAGAACTCTCTCCGCGTGTCTAGGAACCTCCTATAGAGGCCGCCTGTCCGGCACCCGACCCGCGTCCGGGCAGTCATGGGCGGAAGCTGTCCGTCAGGGAGAGAAAGTGAGACAACCTCATCTCCCGTTTTTTTACGAAGTTCGAAAGAATAAAACAAGAGGCAGCTGTGTTAAAGAGTATTTTTTGTTACTTTTTTTTAATCTTATCTCCTGGAAAAAAAACACAGAAGTGCAATTTTTGGAAGATTTGAGGAAAATGGAGTAGTACTGAAGTTTTGATTGAAACTTGTGCATTCTTTTCACCCAAAACATCCTCTCTCTCCATTAGACATATTTTTCAAACAGCGACCCTTCCAATAAGCCTTTCATTCTTAATGCCGTAAAAGTACACGATTTTCAATACTCTGAATTCATTGTTAAAGAGTAGCTCAGTTATTGATATGAAAGAGTTGAAATAAATTATTGAAGAACTGTTGTTTGAAATTCTCTCTTTGAACTCTTTCTGATAAACTGGATTAGTTAATGATTGAACAGTGATATAACTTGACGTATACACAAACGATTCTATACAAAAATCAACATAACATTTGTTTCATCCTCAGTGAAATTGTATTGAATTAAATTATAGAAAGTTTTTTATACTGTAAATATGTGAGGAATATTTATAAAGGGTTTTAGTTAATGCCTATGAGAATTAGTTCCAGTATCAATCAATTAAACATTTCTTAGATTTTGAATAAAAAGTAGATATTATGCAAAATTAACGATGAAAAAGATATTAATTTACACCATTGATTATATCTAAATATTATGGTTTTTGTACTAAATATAATTCAAAGAGTATGATGCTTCCCAATTGAACTAAAGTTTCATTTATAATTTTAAGCGTTCGGGTTTATATAGTTACTAACACGACCATATGCATTATAATCTTTAAGGCATGTTTTTCGTCCTGGTATTTGATATTCTATGCAATGCTGATCGACGTTCATTAATTGAACAGGGTAAGGAAAATAACGAGTGGCATCTTCACAAACTCTCCATAAGCTGTCCATTCTTAACTCAATACTATAAAGTCATAATAATTGTAAATATTTTACATAAATAAAGAAAGGAAAATGTTATTTCAAACAAAAAGTGTAAAAAGTACATGTACGGTAGGGGTTATATTTGGAATTACAAACTTCGTAAAAAATTTGCAGATTTCTGGGTAATTTCACGAAGTTGACCTAGGCCGATTTTGTGACAGCCGTTAATCACATATAAACAAATACTCTATTAATGAGAGATGAATAGAACATTTTCAAATTTTGAATAAAGTCTGTTTATTTATTTTCTGGCAGACTGGTCTAACAATAAAATCTCCTGCAGTAATACAATAATTTCTACCAGGATCCGGCTGTATAATCTGGCAATAAGTTCCCGAAACAGGAGTCGGCCCTCTTCAGCAGAGTTCAGAGGTCAGAGGGCAAGAGGGAAAGTTTCTGTTCCATTGGCCGAATGGCACAACTCCCACGTCCTTAGAACAATGCCCTGCCCACTGCGTACAACCGCCACTTTCCCCAATTATGCCAAGATGATGATCATTCATTCGAGAAAATTAGGTTTATGCATCTAATTAAACGGATTGGGGTCGCTAACTATGTACTCGATGGGAGTTTTCCGAAGAAGTTTCCCAAAGGGGACTTTTATCACCATGGGAACGGATCGTTTTCGAATGTAACTCAGCTCGTCTCATTGTCAATGGCGTTTTCACTTGTGTTATCTAAGTATCGTTATCTCCGAAAGGTTTCCCTGATAGTACGTAGTAGTATGCTATTGTCAACACGTATTGATATACATGTTCTGTTAATAAAAACTGTTGATCCGCAAAAGGGATATGATTGGAAAGAGAGATAAGGAAGGTTTTTACACATGGTTGAAGTCAATATTTTTTCTCTTTTTTTTTTAAAGTCAGTAAAATCCGGTTTTAAAAATGTGATACAGGATAAACTGACTTCATCCGATAGGTAGATTTCTAAAGAGGATCAGAATATTACTTTTTCAATGTAAGAGAGCACGCAATAGTTCATTTTATTGAATTGAAAAAAAGACTTCTAGATTAGTCATTCGAGATAGACCGATTTGCAATCGTATTAGAAGTTGTATTTAATACAGAAGCGACAAGCGTTGTGTACCACTTTCGTAAGGATTTTATCATATATTCGATCATATTTGAATCTTCAGGGAGCATCAAGTTTTCGTTTAAACATTTCATTACCATGGCATCCGTAAACTCCAATATGATTATTCGGCCCTTTGGAAACTTAGGTCTCCGTCTCGAAGTTGGCTATGAAAATCTTAGGATTCCGTCCCAGTTATGTGTTCGCGTTGTTGTATTTGTTTGTTCTGATTGCTCTAAAAAATAGGATAAATGAGCGTAGATTATTTTTTATATTATTTTTTTCTGGGCATTATTTACATTAGAGGGATGAGATGTCGGGACGGAAACCCAAGCCACCCAACAATACTTTTTTTATAAAAATGTAATGTTTTTAATTAACTTCGTCCGAGAATGAGGCTTATTTTCTAATCTATACTAAGCTGATATAAAAAATATGGTAAAAGCAAAAATCTGTTACATTAATGATTTGCAGAGCGTTTGCTACAAAAGATAGACATTAGAGAAAATAAATATTAATGAGCTCAGATTTTTCAGTCCATTAGTTTCTAAGAATTTCCAATAAAAATAGATATTAAAACAAACTGAAAAATATTAAAACCAACTTGTTCAATCTTCAACTTGTTCAATAAAGACGGTCAAACGAACATAGCAACTCAAATTTATATGGGTTTGAGAATAATTAGCATGTTAAGAACAAAAAGATAAGTAATAACTCATAACTAAGGTATAACATGGTGTCTGAAAATTCGATAAGTGCACAAGCATAAACGTATGCCAATTCGAAAAAATAAACATGATCGAACAAAAATGTTAATAAATTATAAAGTATGAAGTTTTCCCTTTACATTACATTAAGATTTTAGAAATTCCGACAACTATCACTAAAACCAATTATTTTGAAAAAAGTAGTTATTAAAGCGAAAATAAAAAAGAGAAATTATTAAAAGAAACTTTCTTGATCAAGCATACTAAGTAATAGGATTTGAAAGCGGTTTACATCTTTTTAAACAGAGACAGCTCAAGTAAAAGGTTTCATTTACTTTCACTAATATCTTATCTGTGAATAATCACAAGGTAATGAAAAAAATTATTAATGAATGATTTTTCTTAGATTAACATGGTGCCTGAAATATTTAAATGTGATTGAAATGATCATGTGACAACATTCCAGATTACGTTGTATTAAATGTGTTATTTATTATTTTGTTTTAATCAATTTTATCAAAAGTCAGTGTGCATTCAGACAAATCAAAATGATAATTTTTTTTTAAATTTCATACTTCTTCGTGCATTTTTGTTTTCCAGTTACTAGTTTAGAAGTCGGTTTAAATATTTTTCTTTTTTAGTTCTGTTTTATTGCAAATGCAATTATATGAAAAATAAAATGAGTGGAAATAAAATAAACCATTGTTTTCTGTGATGGACTATTTTTTTTATGATTAGGAAAAATATACTAAAAATGTGGTTTAAAAAAGTTTTTGATTTTGATTTTTGATAATAAGACAATCAATACAGAACATTTAAATATGGAATAGAGAAAATAACTATTTCCTGAATCCGGAGTAGGTTCCTATGCCTTATAATTACATATTAATTTTAATAATAATTACATAATTATGACTTATTTCGATTTAAATAAAATGATGCAGTTCTATCATTCCATGTTGTATAAGTATTAGTACTATTTTGTAATATTACAAAAAATCTATGAGATAAAAAAATATTTTTAATTCAAAAATGTTTTGAAATCGTCTTATAAATTAACAATATAACGATATAATAAACGAAATTCAACAATAAAAGTGTATAATATGATAACACAAGTAGATTTCGATTGAATTCATTTATATAACAATTAAGTAAAATATGATTTTTATGATAAAATTATCGCTATTCATAAATTATGGATGTTTAAAAAACTGAAATATTTTGGGTTTTCTATCTTCAAAATACCAGTGAGATCCTCGTAAACCCCATCAATTTTCCCTGCTTTCACCGCAGTAGGTTAGTGTGCGGCTACTGTCTTGTTTACCTCGAGTTGTGGTTGACGTGATGAAATAATGTTTTGACAGGATTTCTTTTCAAGACTCATATAGTCTCGTAGACGCACTCTCGTCTCATATAGTAGGCCTGTCAAGGATTTAAAGGGCATTTCCCTTCTCTTATTCGCACTATTTGCTTCCTTTACCCCAAAATGTAACTTTAAATAAAAAAAATAAAATAAAAATTGTCTTTGGATATTATCAGAAGCTTATAAAACCCTCATGCAGACACATTTCCAATAAAAGGATAATGCACATTAGAATTCTGTAGTTGTCCATTATATATCTAGCAACGAAAATAACAATTATTAATATTGTAACGTAAAACAAAACACAAGACATATGGTTTAGAATGGTTCTATACTTGTTGTAACGAACTAACACTTAGAACAAACAGTCATTGTACATGTTTGCGACTACGATGTTCAAGTACCATCTAGCTGGCCTGGAACCTTCGAGGCTGTTCTCCTCAGGAATAAATATAGTGAGTGATGGATTAGAGAGTTAGTCTTGTTTTGAAGCTCAAGTCATATAGTTATTTTTGTGTTGCAAATTGATAATTTTTGTAACCTGTTTAATTATTTGGTTTTCAATCATTTGTACGGCGTTGAAATTATTATTTTCTTTGAATAAAAACTGTTTAACCCACATAAGTTCTACAATATTATCTGAAACAATGAGCATTTTGGACTTATCCATCAGGATAGCATTTAAAATTTATTTTATTAATAGTGTTTGTGTGAAGCAAACACAATTGTGAGTTTTATATATACTCGTTATTAATAATTATTCTAATATAGGGAGAAAATGATACAGGTGGTCGGAAAGCTTCAAAATTTAATATAAATCAGAAAATAGTGTTTGTGCACACTACAACTACCATCGTTTTCAAATTGAATATTTTTTTTTTTAAGGGGTGATGCACCATCCCGTAATTGAATGGGGGAAATGAAGGAGGTCACCGTGACTAGTCCGTTTTTAAGTTAGGAAATCTTTATGTTTAAAATAAAGTTTTATTTTATTTTATTTATCTTGAAAAGAAATCTTTTGTGGAAGAGCCACTGAGTTATTCTCGACCATCCCACTACGATAACTACTCCACATATTAGAAATTGCCAGGTAAAGGCCTAGAAATAATGAAGTTTTATTAAGGAGCATACGTTAAAATTTCAGAGAAGTTTCATGTACTTAAGAGTAGTATGGAAATGACCAGCAGTTGCCATTTTTGTTCTGAGCATTTCTGTTCGATATAGCTTTAATTTACGCCCCTTTAAGTTTATATAAATATGCATTTTTTTATAACACGTTTACTTTTACCACTAATTCTCAAGTTCCGTTCCTCTCGTTTGTTTCTAAGTATAGTATTTTTGAAGATCGTTGAGGTTGTCCTTGCCAATTATTTTCTTTCTACAAAAATAACTAAGGTTTTCGCCCCTGTATACTACTTTAATGTTCCTTCCATTTTGAGAACCGCTGGAATAGACCATCATGTCATAGAAAATATTCCATCGTCACCATGTGTAATTGCAGAAAACATTTCAGACGGATTTAGAAATTGTTGTTTGAGTATTATCGACAGGTCCTAATGGAGTTGGTTCCATGTAACGCACCGGTCACGGTAGATATCCTGTTCATCGTGCGAGCGGTCCAGTCACCGCAACCTTTCTCCCCCGACTCTCACCGCACCGGGTACCCCCGCACTGTCAGGAAACAATGTCCGGCTCTCCCCCTGCCGAAGGGGTTTCCGTCACATCTCTCGGGGCAGCTTTCTAAATGCGGAGGAACTGACATTGTCCGAGGGAGAACTCCGAGAAACAAGAAAAAACTCGGCGAGCGATGGAAACAAAAAACTCTAATGACAGCCCGCTGTGATCTTTTGCTGGAGTGGTACTTGAATTGAATTGTTTGTTGCATGAAGGAAATTAGCATGAAAAACAGATGTTTCTTTGTGTTTTGTTTCTAGTATATAATATTTTTTCTCATAGTGTCTTAAAATGAAATAAAATTTGGATGAAACCAAAGGAATAATTTATTAACTTATTATAGGTTTTCAATTCAATTTACAGGTCATCGGAGGGCTGACAATAAATAAACTTGTTAATTCATTAATTATTACCATTATACAGCGCTATGGTAGAGAGAGATTTGATTGTGATGATCATTATTTAGGTATTTCAACTTTGTTCGTCCAATACCTGACTATCGCCTGTTTGAGACTAGAATAAATTTAAAAGCTAATTTTTAACAAATTTAGAGAGAATAACTACAAAATGTGGCCAGAGAGATGAAATTGATAAAGTTTAAAGGTATGAGAAAGTCCAGATTTTGTTTTTTCTTCTAAGTTGATATCCAGTTTGTATGTATATCCAACTAAAATGGTATATCCATCGTAAAATCTGGTATGATAATAGCATTGGTGAAATAGATGAATAGGTTAGGGCATACCAATGTGTAAGGCCACTTTGCTATTTATTTCAGACTAGATTATTTTAAGTTTACAGAAGAATCCCATTTACGTTATTACAGGACGCAGCTAATAAAACCGTTGAATATAAGTGACCCTACGAGACTGCCGAACGTGCGGTATTTCTGACCGTGAGGTAATTACCTATTATTATTTCCACGCGAACATTCCGTTACTAAATAGTGAAATTACTTAACCAATTCCAAATAAACGGGTCCTTAATAAGATAAAGTGGAAAACTAGAAAAAATATACTATTGTTTAAAATAAATCAATTCCACAATATTTATCTTTAATTTCTTACTTACGATGTGAAATATATAGTAAGGAAAAGTTTTGCGATCGTGAAAAATTTCGACTTCTTAAGTCTTGGACCCCCTTAAGTCCAAATAACCAAGTCCTGCGAAATGGTCTGTGTGAACACGCTAGCTCAAAAACTATAAACCGTACCAACCTGAAGTTGGGTATTTGGTATATATATATATATATAAAAAAAATAAGAAATGGCGAAATATGAAAAAAAAAATTGAGTAAATATATATAGGAGAAAAAAATAAAAATATTCCAACTTCGGAATATTTCAAATATCGTATGCTGTGGAGTATTATGCTTGCAAAACCGTATTGTCACCAATAAAAACTTCTAGTGTACTTTAAAGTGTAAATACGTGATGCATAAATTATTTCAAGCATCTTACGATGTTAAAAAAAAAAATTTACAAGATAAACTTTTTATGAGTAATTACATTTCAGTTTACCACATCGTTTCCATAATATATTTCTGAATGCAATATAAAGTGGTTTTAGAGGAACAGTAATCGTTCTCAGTTTCCGGCAAGGCTAAGAGACAAACATTTTTAAATTAAGTTTTAGTTTACTACGAGTATGAGCCGTAAATATACCATCTATCGATTCACCTTCACGATATTACAAAAAGATATCCTTAAAACAAGCAAGCATTAAAAAAACTTGACTGTTGATGAAATTAGGATTTTTTTAGGCCCCTTAAAAAATGAAATAAACCATAATTAATCGAAAAGTACTGAGAACTTTCAAGTTTTGCAATACAAATTATAATACTCTATAACCTATGGAGACAAAAATAAGTAACAAACAAAATGTGGAAAAATGTGTGAAGTTGAGGAATGTCGTTTTCATATTTACCAAAACACGTCGATTTCTAAGTAAGTTGGTAAGTGAAAGTTGTGTGTTTCGCGCATCGCATCACACTTTTTTATTTCATTATATATTGATAGTAAATGACCACGAGAAATGTTCTCGTATACAGTAATGTAATAGATAATTCGATACAATATTAAGTATTCGACATGAGTTTTTTTGCTCTCCTAAATGAAGAGAAATAGTTGAAAATTTGTATTTCGAATCGGCTAATATTATATTAGTAACTACATTTTTTTTAATATACTTTGGAGGTGCAAAGTTCGACAGGGATCTTGAAACCCATTTATATGTTTGGTCACTGCGACAAGTTGTTGGCGAAACAGATCATCTGTGTCAATTAACCTGATAGTTCTTCCTCCGAATACCAGTACAAATAACTAAGACATTGGGTCGTCTGCCATACTGTTTTCTGCACATAATTGCTTCCAAAATCGATTGCCATAGCGGTACTTAAGATTACGTGATGCCAATTTACTACTCCGTTCCAAGCAACCACTCCATCACCCTGTCAATTAAGGTTGTTTATTATGCTTGTTAGTTGAGCTTGTGGAATAACGAATCATAATAGTATCTCTGGATAACCGTGAGTTAAAAAAAAAAAAAAGTAAATAAATAAAGCTTTATTACAGGATAAACACCGCATCAAATGCTAAAAGCTTAGGTAATCATTAGAATATGATGTTTTTGACAATTTTTAACTTCATATGACAATTAATTGGTTTTTTAACTTTGATAAATAATTATTTAGAATATATGATTTTCGCATTCAAATAATAGCAATCGGTTTGACCAGCGTAAAAATTTGTACAAAGAAACTGTGCAGACAACTAATAATACTGGAATGGCAGCGCATCTGGAGGTAATACATATCGAACGGCTGTGGAAGTAGTTAAACTTTCCCTCCATAGAATCCCGATGAGCTTAACGACCGTTTGGAGGGATAGAAATATATCTCCTTGGCCGATTGCTGACCCTTAGGAGCCACAATCCATGGATCCACATTGCTTTCTTCATGCCCTCGACCCGAAAGAGCCACTGGGGAGAACACTGTCAACATCGCTCCCTAGAAATGGTTAAAGAGAGATGGGTAGCTTACAGTTGGATGTTTCTCCATCAAACAATATACATCTGCGATAACACTTCGCCCCGATGAAGAACCATAGTGCAAAACAAACAAAAACAAAAATCTTTCTATTAAAAGATATGTCGAAAATTGGATTATTCCTACACGATTACCATCTCAAGGTTACCGTTGAAATTTTTTCTAAAAAATATTTAACAACTGTTTATTATTAAAGGGTGATTTAAAGGTATTAAAGAAATTGAAATCATATTAAAAAAATAATATATAATTTTCTAAAACTGATAATGAATATTGAAATTTAATTTAAATTTGTTTGATACGCTGTTTCTTTTATGCAATTAATTATCTATAAAAATAATATGGTAGAGTCTCCCCTCTACAATCTAAGCGATTCAAAATTAATTCAAAATAAATCATGCAACGCATTTAAACATACTGGACGTAAGATATATGACGTCTTCGAATCGATTGATACTGAGCTAAATGATATCCAAAGTAGGAAAGAAAAAAAGAGAAAACAAACTAATTCAACATGTTTACAGAATTAAAAAAAAAAAAATCATTCTTATAAGTAGTATATTCAGTATATTCTTATAATTTATTAAGTAAAACAAATTACTTATTTATTTATTTAACGACACATGATGCTATTGTGGATAATCGGACGATTTTGCCTGTTCAGAACGAATTACGGACTCAAAATATAAATGAAAATGAACAATAAATTCTTTAACCTTAATGTTATAAATTGAAGACCGTCATCAAAAAGAAATAGAACATTAAAATTCAAGAATAAAGCAGTTTTGAATTATAGGTCAGTAGAAAAGATTACCCGACCGAGCGGACATAGTGAGAGGCAACGAATGCGCGCATCAAGTCCTCACCCACTTTCTTATACCAAGTCGAGAAGGAAAGTGGGGGTAAGAAGGGTGGGATTATTGATCCTATCGTAGTATGAAATGTATTAGGAAAGGCTTTTAAATGAATAAAAATGAAAGATATTCATAAGAAATGTTTTAACTTTCAATTTTGAGCTTCAGTTTGAGCAATCCAGATGTTTTTTATAAGTTCCAGTGAAGGGTGCACAGGAACGCAGCCGTATCATTTATATGCAATGAAAGTCTGCACTCTCTTTTGATCTTAATTCGAAAACAAAAATTCTTTGCAATCTAAGCTTTTCTCTATGTAAATATCTTGTGTTTTCGTTTGGATCTACGATATACTCTTATCTGTATAATGGACTTAAGAGCCATCCGAAAGCACTTGTTTCCTCTCCTCTATTCCTGAGACTGCTCAGAGGCTTTAAAGAATAAGACAACCGCAGACCCTTCTTATTTAGAACTACTATTTGGTTGCTCTGCAAGAAATTTTAAGCCAGTAGTACTTAAATCACTAGTTGGATCTTTTAATTATCTGTAATTCATCTGAAAAAAAAAATATTGTAGGTGTACATAAAGAAAATATATAATTTTTGATTGCCTTTTATTTATTATTTCCTACTCAAAATGATTCAAATGTAATGTTCAAGCGATGCAGTTACGCATCATTAGCATAATATATTGTTTCAGTATTTATTGATATGACTTTTTTATGTTTTTATTTTTGTTTTTAACCTTATATATATAAAAATCTCGTGTCCCGATGTTTGTCTCTCTATTTCTCAGAAACTACTCAACCGATTTTAATGAAATTTGGCTCAATGTATATAGTTTTGGCCAACTTGACGGACCGGATAGTTTTTAACTTGATTAGTGATCAAAATAATTCTTATATAGCAAATCATTGTAAATACAGTAGGTCGTGTTTCGATTTATTAACATGGCGTCATATGTCGATTTCATAATGTTTTTGTTTATAAGCATGCTATTGTAATACAGGTTATCATTATTATTATTTTGTATTGCGTTATGTAAGTGCAGTTATTTGTTCCTATATTATTATTTTCCACAGACAAATAGTAATAAAAATTTGTATTTATTGTTAATTTTCACTAAAGAATAAATAAATCAAGAAAAGTTTACAATAAATTCTCAAATGTGTAGGTACTTTTTCTTCCTTTTCCTTTTTTATTTGTATTTAAATTAAATTAATAGCTAAGCACTGAAACGTTTTGCTGATATCAACTTTTAGTAAACCCTGATATCAACTTTTAGTAAAGTAAATACATTTTAATAATTTAAATTAGGCTAGTATTTGAAATAATACTCTATAAATGTTGTAACAGCACCTACTGTCATAGTTGTAACCTAATAGAAACCTGACTTGGGGAGTCAGTGTTGCCAAAAATTAGTGAAAATTAGTAAGCTGGCTACACTGCGGATAACCAGTCGTAAAAACTCCCTCACAAAAAGAGTGTGTTTTGATTAGGTGAATAGAGAATCGAATAGAGACTGTTACTTCCTGTTCAGCAGAGTTGTAATTATCTTTAAATGTAAAATTTAAGAAATGTTAGCGAAGATTTTAATCCTTTCTTTAATTTAAAGTAGGCTATTATTGGGAATGATATTTCGTTGTTAATTTCACCAGAATACAATTTTTTACTTATCTTTAAATGATTGTTGATTAAGAAAGGATTACAAATCGCGGTATTTTTTCAATTTTACATTTAATGATTATTACACCTCTACTGAACAGGAATAATTGTTATTTGGGTAACCTCAAGTTTCAGATTTATCCGCCATAAATATGAGAGTACTACAGCAAAATAATCCATCGGCAGATATATTTTTTAAACAATTGCTCTACATTGGAAACGGTGAAATAGAGCTGCATCGAAATTCAAAATTTATCAAATTACCAGAAAATTTCTGAACTGTTGTAGAGACGAAAAATGAACTGCCTACGAAATATAAAGTGTCTTTCCTGATATTTTGAACAATTATTAGGACTATAATTGGCTGGGTAGTCGTGCTATTTTGGCAGCAAAAAATGTTGATTTCGATTAAATAAACTTCCAAAATCAATTGACAATGTTCTAGATGTAAACGAAGCCGTAAATTTCCCATCTGAATTTTTTAATTCCCTGGATATACACCCAAACAATCTCCAGTTGAAGATTGGCTCACCGATAATTCTTCTTCGTAACTTAAATCCACCACAATTGTGCAACGGTACACGTTTGGTCATTAAAAGGATCACAGGAAATGTTATTGAAGGAAAAATGTTGCCTGGAAGGTTTACAGGAGATATCACCCTGTTGCCACCTATTCCCCTGGAACCGACAGAATTTTCAATAAAATTTAAAAGGCTTCAATATCCTATTCGTTTGGCTTTTGCCATGACCATAAACAAATCCCAAGGGCAAACAATGTCCACTTGGACTTTGAAAATCCGTGTTTTTCCCTTGGCCAATGGCATAACTCACGTGGGAAATGGTTATCGCCTGCTTACGTGTATGGAAACCATCAAATCTTTGGTTTGTGTTAAAAAAAAAAAAACAGGTTAACCCAAAACATTTTGAACAAATTAGTACTTGAATAAATAAAAATTCTTAATTGTATTATGTAAAAACCTCTTTAAGAAGAGATTTATTATCACTCAAATATATTGCTAAATTAAAAGCTTCAACACACCACCCTCCTACCGAACACTTATTAGCCGAAGGGTTGGGAAATCGAGGTCTCAAAGAAATTGAGAAAAACGCCTATCAAAAGGACATATATGACGCGTTAACCAAGATTGTCATGACCCTGAGCAAAATTAAACCCGTTGTTAAACTAACAATACCAAGTTGAAGTAGTGTTAGGCCAATAATCAATAGATCAATGGCCGAGGTTATCAAAACTTACTTTAGTCATCCTTTTTAAAATTAGTGGAAAAATATAGCCATTTCGAGTTAGTTTATACCGATCCATAAAAAAAAGGGCGATAGTGTTGGCAGCTCTGTGAGTCGTAAACACAATCAGCTCCTTTTTAATCAAACTACATTGAAATATGAGATGTAAAAATTTAAATAAAACTTTAACTTTCCTATATTCTTTACCAAATACTTTTAAATGGTGTAATGCTCTATTCTCAATCACGTTGGATTTTGATTAGCTGAAAGGTTTTCATCTTTATCAATGAATATTGGTATTACTGTATTTGTTTAAAAATATTAGGATATAACTACTGAGCCACAGCAACGCGTGGCCGGGTCTGCTAGTTTTTTATAAGATACTTAATTATCTTTAATCATGTCAAAGATAGTTTCAAATTTTAAAAGTGTGTTAATGATTATCAATCATTAGTAGTTTCTCTGTTATGTAGATAAATTTCTAAAGTTCTCGGTACTTATTGAAAACCTTTTTATTTTTATGCATGTATTTGTTTCCTTTTAGCTCGCGGACACGTATGCTTGGATGGAAATGCCGGATGTTTAAATAAAAAATAAAAAATGTTTTTGACCGATAATCAATCATCCCAGTTCGATTAATTTTTCTAAAAACCATTGGCAAACCGATTCCTTGACAGTTTGGTTGACATCAGAGCAGATATTTTCGATGAAGAGGCCGAGATCAGAACGAAAATGCTAATGCAGCGTTGGCTCCCACAAATTTAAAGATGAGTCGAAAGCAATATTTGTGGGGCATCGCTTCGAATCATTTGGGGCACCACACACACGTGGTGTGCGTGGGACCAGAAAGCTTCTTCGGAAACTTTCACTGCTAAACACCGACAATTTAAAAATGATTTGATGACTGAACATAACTGTTCAGCGTACTCTGAGTCCTTTTGTAGTCCATGTGTCACGAAATCGATGTTAGGAAAGCAAGATCTTATCGAACTCTTCCTTATTCACAAGTACATATTACTGTCATAACAAGAGCAACACTACCTTCTTTTATTTAAGATATTCTCAATCTGGAACTAGGAAACAGCATATATTCTAGAAAAAATCAATGATTATAATATATATCAAAATACTCGAATCCTCGAAACATGCGATATTTCGATATATAAAGCTTCGATATTTATAATAGTATAGTGATGTAAAGACCTTAAAAAATATCGAGAACTGGCTCCTTTATAGTTCGCATCTTTAAGTTAACAGGAGGAGATTTGATATTAATTTGATGTATTAGAATCATAATGGTTTAATAGCAACAATTAAATATTTATCTATTGCCTTTAAAAAAGAAAATTGATTTATGATATTTCTAGAATACCAAATATTTATATAAAAAACAATAGACAAAATTTTGTGCACACAAAAATAATCTTTAGAATGCAAAGATGTACATAATTAACTCATTACTAACGGCTTAAGATTATTATTATTGTTTTTTTTTTTATTATTAGTAAATCTGACTACCTACTAAGTTAAGTTTAAAAAAACTCTTAAATGTATATATATATGTATATATATATATATATATATATATATATATATATATATATATATATATGTATATATATATATATAATATATATAACGCGCGATCCCTTGGTAGGCGTAGAGCCGGGAGGAGAGCTGACGAGCTTCAATAGGAGTAGTGAGCTCAAAAGCTATAAAACGTCAAATTCGAACAGCTGAAACTCCTGACGAACGATTAGAAAAATAAAAGTCCACTGGTGAAACCGGAATATACAGCTAGTAATTTATATTAATTAAAAATGAATTCTTTAAGAAATAATTATAATAAGTAATTATGGGATTTAGACCATGATAAAAATAAATGAAAAATGAGATAAAAAAACTTGAAATTAATGTTCCTATATGAAGAGCCTGTAGATAAGAGAGAAGAAGAAATATATTGGTTTGAGTGAGCCTTACAAATGTAAGGTGTATATCAGTTTAAGTATGCAGTAGTTTTTTTTTAATCTGATTTTTCAGTTAGACTGTTTGGAAAAAAGTGAGGACAGTATTTTAGTCGTTTGTAAAGTTCTTCTGTTCATTTCGACATGATTGGCTCAAGGCAAACAATCAAATATTATTCCAAGATATTGTCTTATGGTCTCTGTGAATAATAGTACTTAGTATTTGATTTTTTAAACTGTTATTACCATATGCGTAACTGATAACAGATAGCATATTTTGAACATAATTTCAGTAATAGTTTATTACATAGATTCGGAAATCAGATATAAGTAAATTTACATATTTCGAAAGTTGTCATACAAGTAGGTACTTGAAATGTTCCCAAACCTAGTTTTGTTTGAACAAATCGATAGATAGGTAACGGGGTTGAAGAGACCAGTTCCCTGGAAACCATTTGGAATAGCACTCTTTTAAATGCGAGATTGCGCGTTAAGAGGTTTAATTTATCAAATGACTGGAATTGTCGGGAATCCCATAAAAAGAACGATTGTCTATAACTTAATTTCTACTGGTCTGGCTTATAATCATTTCACATTCCGACACCGATTTCCACGAGTATCTTGTCATTAGCAAGTTTTTTTCTTTTCAGGCAAGAGGCATATTTCGGTGTTAATTTGTAATCTTAATTAAAAGAAAGTGATCAAAGATTGGTTTCAAACGAGTTAAACCACCCTTTTTTATTATAAATATTTTTTTAAATTATTATTATTCATGCATAGCATTAGTAAAGTTGTCAGTTAAACTAAATATACTTATATCTAGGTTTTGAATTTTTTTTTGCCAAATTGTGCCAACTTGTTTGAAATCATTAATTCATCACTTTTACTTGGTTTATTCATTATTAGGGCCTCACATAATTTCTATTTAGCACTGCTGTTAACTTCATTTAATAATTTATTTTCTTTTTTTATCAACGAAACTTTTTATATGCCTGAAGGGATATTCAGCTGTCTAAAGTGGCATCACTAATTCCTTAACGAACTAACAACATATATTCAATGTTTTACTGATTTATACTTAATCCCATTATTTAACTTGATTTTTTTCATTGCATTAAAAGATATAATATTCTTAAAAACTAGGCAGATCCGCATAAGTACATAAGGCTCTCCATTTCCTGAGTGTTTCTTTTACTTGCCATATGTAAAGGATTATAAAGAGATTACAAGGAGAATACAGAGAAAATTTTATAAGATGCTTATTTTGTTCCCCTCATATAATACCTAAACTATATCACAAAATTAGACAGGGCAGGGTTGTAATAAAAAAATAAATAAATAAAATAAAAATATATCACAAAATATACCTTCTGGCAAGAGGTTTCTCAGAGATTTTTTTATTAAATAAATGTTACAACAAATTTAATATTCGATTTTCTGCGTTTTCGATGTCATATATAAAAAGATGAAATTCTGTTTGTTTGTTTTTAGTTCTTTATAGAAATCCATACCGTTTGTCCTAAATTCTCCAAATTTCGCTCAGTGGTTCTTTCATACCAGGTGCGAACACTTGTCCATATTAAAATTGCATAACTTCAGCCAATCTCTGGGTGTATTCTTTATTGTTATAAAAATCGTTATGATCTCGCTTTACATTGGTTTTTTACGAAATCGACCGTTTGACGAGTCGAAATTCCCCAGATAAAACCGGGATATACAGCTAGTAGTTAAATAGTTAACTTAAATAGCTCAGATGAAGAACTATTTCTTTGACTAAGAGAAATAAAAATATTTTCGAATATATGTAGGATATCGCATAATGTCATCGTAATCTCGCTTATTCACGATGTTGTTTCCCTGTTTTCAGGAATAGTACTTGATGTTTTTCAAGGACTAGCATCCTTCATAAGAGAAAGCCTGGCGATACTCTCTCTCGCTGAATATATAATACCTAGCCAGATTCAGCCAGCAGGTCCAGGAATGAGCACAATTCTCATTTATCCCACCCCAACGGCCTACGACCGTTAGTTGAGCGAGTTATCTTTCTTCTCTTCTGCGTTCACACCGATCGGGTATCGGAGTCGGAGGGCAGCTTCTTTTCAGTGATAAGTAGTAATAGGTGTTTGGTGGGTATCGGAGGGTATTGTTGTTACGAAGGAAAGATGAATCGGGCGATTCCATAACCGAGGCCTAGTTGCAGTTCTATACAAGGAAATAAGTAGTAATTTTCTGCACTAAGCTTTGATTCTAGTTCCTTGTTATAACAAAAAAAAAATAGAGCTCGGCATTGTTCGAGAAACAAATATCGAAGTATTTGAATTATCTAATTAAGGAATAGGTTGCGTACTTCTACTTTATAGCTCTACGAATTCCAATGATGGGGTACAATTAATGTACTTCTAACCTACCTAGCCTGGAAAATGTGTCTAGTGATTCAATCGATCTAATTGGACCCCAGGCTAGCCCAAAAAGGTCCCACCCACCCAGACATGTGGCAGTTGACAGTCCCTCAAAGAATGAAATAAAGCAAGCTATGGCGCAATTGAAAAATGGGAAGACTCCAGGGTTGGACAACATTACACCAGAGGTGATTAAAGCAGATGATGACCTATCAGCGGAACTCTTGCTACCTTTGTTTGGAGAAATTTGGGAGAAAGAAGAGATTCCTGAGGCTTGGAAGAGAGGTATTATTGTCAAGGTGCCAAAGAAAGGAAATAGGACGGTCTGCGACAATTGGCGGGGGATCACATTACTTTCAGTGCCCTGCATTCTGCAGAATTATCTTGACCAGAATCACAGACTTAATCGAAGAGAAGCTGAGGAAGGAGCAGGCTGGTTTTAGACGAGGCCGGAGTTGTGTTGATCTAATTAACAAGCTCAGGATTGTCATGGAGCAAAGCAATGAATGGCGGAGTTCTCTCTATATGACATTTGTTGACTTTGAGAAAGCCTTTGATTCCGTCAAGCAGGACTTCATTTGGGAAACCCTAGCGAAGTATGATATCCCCTCCAAAATAATTAATATAATCAGGAGCATGTACGATGGGTACAGGTGTTGCGTCCTTCATAATGGCGCCGTGTCAGACAGTTTCAATGTTCTCCGCGGTGTCCGACCGGTCTGCATTCTTTCCCCTACACTATTTATCTTAGTTTTAGACCGGCTAATGAGGCAGGTTGTAGGTAGAAGGAAAAGAGGGATCCAACGGACATTACATGAAAGGCTCGAGGATCTTGACTTTGCCGATGACGTTTGCCTTCTAGCACAACGGTTTTCTGACATGCAGGCAAAGTTGAGGAAACTAGAAACCGTCTGCAAAGTTAAAGGTAAACGCTTCCAAGACCAAAGAAATTCGGTTAAATGTGGAAAATGAGGAGACCCTACAGCTAAGTGATGAGGTCCTTGAACGGGTTGATGCTTTCACTTACCTGGGAAGCACTGTGGGGAGAGATGGAGGCATTGACCAAGAAATAGTTTGCCGGATCCGCAAAGCAAATGTAGCCTTTGTTCAGCTATATCCTGTATGGCGTAACAAGAATATATCCCGCAATACTAAGCTAAAACTGTACAACTTTAACGTAAAGTCCGTCCTCCTCTATAGCTGTGAAACTTGGAAAATCTCCAAAAAGGTTCTGAGCCAGCTCCAAGTTTTTGCGAATCGCTGCCTTAAGAGAATTCTCTCGATCAGCTGGGACGATAAAATCTCAAATGAGAGGCTGGCTCAATTGTCTAGACAGAAGCCATTGGGGGAGCAGATTGCCACGAGAAAGTGGAAGTGGATTGGACATACCCTTCGTAAAAGAGATGGAGCCATTGAGAAGACGGCTCTTGATTGGAACCCCCAAGGATCAAGAAGTCGGGGGAGACACAAGCTGACCTGGCGAAGAACAGTAGAGAAAGAGGCCATTAGAGCTGGAAAAACATGGAGAGAGGTCAAGGCCCTAAGCGGGGATAGAGACGGATGGCGAGTTTTTACTTCGGCCCTTTGCTCCTACTGTGGCAGCCATAGGACATAAGGAGAAGAACCTACCTACAATGTTTCAAACAAAAATAATAGTTTCCCTTACAGCGGATATACTAGTAGTATAATATACTGAAATCAAGAGGCTCCATAGGTCGAAGTTGGAAGAAGTAAATTTTTATATATTATTTTGTTTATTTATAAATAGATAAGAATACGGTAGCTCAATAAATAGGGAACTGGACTTCTAGGCTCGAAATACCGAAAGGGGTTGAAATTGACTTGGTACTTGATCTATTCTCCCGCGGATCAACTTTTGAGTCGGGTAATCGTCCTTAAAAACTCCCTAGCCTCTCACAGCTCTAAGGCCGATCCCACTCATGCACTCCTCCTCAGTTCGGCCCTGAGTAAATTTGCAATGAATGTGATGAGCATTTTTTTTTTTAGACAAATTTCTCAAGATGTAGCTTGCAATGACGTTTCCGAAGGAAGAATGACAACATCGTGCATATTTAAATTTCTATTGAAATACCAAGTTGATTTAACGTGAATTATATGCTTTGCCCCCCCCCCCCCCCCCATTTAGTCAAACTAAATTATGATTTATAGCACTTTTTATCTTTGCCTTGACCTCATTCTACAAGACCCCAGCCGTCGCAGGCGGTAATCCCAGATTTATCGCCTTGCCCAAGAATCCGGAACGACGACACAGTTACAGCATCTTCTTTGGAGCTATCCTGGATATTTTAACCATGTGTTGGTTAGCCTCAGCGACCTATATGTGACCTCTCTGCCCCTGTGATATATATTTCAGTGAATTTTTTTTTTTTAATTGTTCTGTTTATTTTCTGTAATTATGAAAGAAACAGAAAGACAATTTACGTTAATAGTTGTTATGTAGGAATATTTAAAATTATACAGTTAGATATAATTCATAATTTTAACACAGAATTTGTTTTTTTAATTATAATTCAATCATCTAATCTCTATAGAAGAGTTTCACTAATTTAAAAATTTTTAGGGTAGAGTGATATCAATAAATAAAAATATAAACCTAAACAACCTAATAGATAAAACTCTTACTCACAAAAGTGAAAATTAAATCAAGTGAATAAAAATATAACTTTCCAACCAAACATGCATTATGGTAAATCTTTAAGTTTATTTTTTGTTTTAATTTAAATAGATTTTTAACTATCATATTTCCTGTTTCTACAAATGCTTAGTAGCTCATCTGCCAAATATTTACTTAATTTTCATTAATATGTTCTAAAGTTGACATTTCGGGGCTTTTTTCCCATTCTCAAAACCTCCCTAAAAAGACAATTATTATAATGACTCTCTCTATATATTGTCATATTTATTTACATATAATGCTATTATTTGTAATCATGTCATTATTATTTATAACTAGCTAAATATACCGGTTTCACCCGAAGAATTTCATTTTTAAATCTATAAAATTTACAAAGTGAGACTTTTATCGATTCAAACGGTCGATTTCGCAAAAAATAATGTAAAGCGAGATGAAAACGATTTTTATAACAATGAAGAATATACCCAGAGATTGGCTGAAGTTATAAAATTTTAATATGGAGGGTGTTCGTTGTACCTGGTATCAAAATCGGAGAATTTACTACTACTTCGGAGAATTTAGGACTAACGGTATGGATTTCTATAAAGAACAAACAAACAAACAGAATTTCATCTTTATTTATACAGATATATTTTAAATATTTATTTATATAAATATGATAAAATCTATAGTAAATTGTCTTTTTAGAGATGTTTCAAGAATGTGGACACAGCTCTGAAATTTCAACTGCATAATAATAAATAAAAATTTACACTATATGGATTTATGTAGAATTTTATTTACTCAGTATAAATAGAAAAGTAAGAATAATACACGAATAATAAATAGCAATTGTAATTGAAATACGTTGGTTAAAAAAAAAAAGGCAGCTACATTGTCGTCTGAAATACATATACGAGTATATTAGTAGCGGTATTAGTAAACAAAATTCCGGGAGGTATTAGTGGTAAAAAAATAAATAATTTGTTTTCAAGATTCCCCCCATGGTACCACCCTTGATAAATATATAAGATGCTTGGAAGATAAATTTTACTTGCTACAATGTGAAAATTCCGTATCCAGAACAGTTGCTCTTAAAAAATGAAGAGAAATAATAACCATAGAGACCTGAGGAAATAGCTGTCATCTCTTTATCATCAAAATGATATTAAAGCAATTAGTCACCAGTAGTGGTGATTACTGCCTCTATAGCCTCGCACTAATTAATACGTCAGGTGTCACACCCAGGGTGATGTCCTGATGAATGGTTGGAGACCTACCGGGCGGTAGCAGCTGATGGATCGTCCAGACCATACATCTTCCCACCCACGTCATGACCAGTCTACATCTCTACTCTTCTTCCATATTGTAAGATTTCCATTAAAGTTACATATATTTAAAGTGAAAATTTTAGACTCTCAGGAAAGCTTATCCACCAGGTCATATTGACGATATAGTGCCTACAATTGACTACGTTCCACGTTTAATTCCAGTCTATGTTTCAAATAATTCGGAAAGATTGACGCGCAATAATACATTTCAAAACAATGCATCATGTGTATTACTTGCAGCCGATCAGCTTTTCCAACAATATAATACTTCTTATTAATATAATCGAGAAAAAAAAATTCGCTCTTCGGTTTTTTTTTTTTAAAGCCACTTCTTGGAACTGGCAAATGAGCTTCATCTTACATGAATCTATATAGTAGTAATTTAACCGGAATGCTAAATATGGATGATACCAGGCGCGGTTCCAGAAAAAAATTTCGGGGGGGGATTGGTCGGTATGAAAAAAAAAACAGCGTAAAAATAGCACACTTTATTTGCTTATGCTTATACATTAAGTTCATATACAAAATTCTGTATAAAAAATTCTAGTCAAAATTAAACTAAACTTCCCTAAAAAACTCGTAAAAGTTAAATGCGTAATTAATTTTTTTAATTCATCCCACTAATTTATTTTCGTCGAAATTTCGGGGGGGATTGATCCCCCATATCCCCCCCCCCCTGGGACCGCCACTGGATGATACATTCATTACTGATTGATAAAGCAGGTGAGTAAATAAATCATGCTTCTGATTTAACTGAAAAATCAGTATCAGAACGTTTTATAGAAAATTAAAAGGAGGAATATATGAAAATTTAAACATAAAGAATGATCTGATCATTAACTTGGTGCAAAAAGTTTATTTTGATAAACTAGAAAGTCGAAAATAAACTATTCTGTCGTAAATAAAATTTTTGGTAATTTCTCCATTTTCATCTAGTGATGTATTTCAAGCCTTCAAGCAAATTAGAACCTACTTCAGACCCATTTTCAGAAACCACACTAGATTATTAATAAGAATCGATGGTAGGGTAATTAAAGAAAGTTTTCCAGACTATGGATGAACGATGGTTGTTACCTCTTTGTTTCTGAGTGACGTCATGAACTGTAAATTGAATAGGCTATTTCTCGTCCGGTAAATAGATCCATTATCTTATATATTCTTTCCTTAAATATTTATAAAAAATCCTAACGTTATACGAGTGCAAGAAATTGGACTAAAACAAGTTGTCTCAGTTGCACATTCTAAATGGGAGATGCAGTCATCCAAGATGACAAGCTGACTACAGTTGAAAGTAAGTGAATGCAAGCTTATGAAAAAATTCCCTTCTCATCCGCGAAACTACGATTAACGGAAAGAAAAAATCGAGAAAGATCATTGTTAAGTAGTGGGTATGAAGCGCCGAAGGTAATTTGCTAGGAGCCTCGATTGGGGGTGAAAGGTATGTCTTAAGGAACGGAAATCACTGATTCCCATTCCCGGGCACCATGCAATTACATCTAATGTTCTTTTCAATTAATCCAGAAATGGGCCCGGCTTCGTTATGTTCGGATACTTATTTCAGCTTTTACTGTCATAGCAATAGAAAGTGAATATAAATAGGTTGGTCGGAAGCTTTTACATGCAATTCGTGAGTATGAAGTAATTACAACTTAAAATAAGTGAAAAAGAAATCCCAGAAAAGTAGGGCTCAAGGAAATTTTAAGAACATAAAAAGGTGTAAAAACTCTTTCTTCATCAACGTCTAAAAATGAGGTTTTGGATTTTGTTTTTATGCCGACCAAAAATATGAGGGATAATTCCGCCCCTTTTAAATGCTATATATATATGTGTGTGAGTATGTGTGTGGCAAAGAACTTAACTTTTTAGAAATGGCAAAATATCTTTGGATCGTTTTTGCTTCCTTGATTGTTATTATTATATAGAATATCCTCTAGTTCGTCCATTTATATTTAAACCAGTCTCTTTGAATATTCAACATCAGTATTTCTTCAAAAACATTCCTTTAAAACTAAAGATTACATAAGATATAATAATACCATTCATAAAATTTAACCTAAAATAAAAAAGCCTGGTCATGGAAGATATGACAAACTCTTGCTAAGCACACATTTATATTCAGCATTAAAATTAATTATTTAAACAGTTATAAAATATATAATGTTGCAATTTTATTTTATTTTCAAAAAACGAGATGAAGATAGATATAATATTTATTAAGTAACGTAGGGAGTGCTGTTCGAGGTCAAACTAAACCGCGAAGTTTCCCCCTTTATTAATTATGGATTGACATGTTATATAGAAGTTGGGTCCCCCAGCATCAGGGGACGATCTGCGACGGAATAGATAAGTACCCTCGCGTGTCGCTCTCAAGGCCCGTTTATTCGGTTAAGCTTTAGAAAAGAATTTTGAAAAATATTGCTTCGCTTTTTGATCGTCGTTTGATTGAGCGTTTGTAATGGACCAAACAGACCTCTTTACAGCGTTCAGTTTTTTTTATGGGATGAAAATGTTGTCTTAATAGTTGAGTTTCTCGTCACTGATTTACACCACTCCCGATTATAATATGTATATGCGCTTGCTTCAATTGGATTTTTCACAAATGATATGATTCCTCCAGAGCAAAATGGTTTTCAAGCTCATAAGTTTACAGAAATTTTTCTCTCACTCTAATTCTCTCTCTTAATTCTAATCTTAAGAAAAGCTCTAATTCTTACGCTTTTCTTTCAATTACTAAAAATTTTTTGAAAGTATAAATGCCATTTCATTCAAAAATTGCCAAGGAAAGTGCCTGTTCTGAATTCGTCCTAAGTCCACCACTTAACTATGAATTCTAAAAGAACATTTTTGCCCAGCTTATCTATAAACGATAAATTAAGCCTTGAATATTCAAAATATATAATTAAAAAGAGAAAAATAAAAATTACAACTCATTAGAGCTATTATTACTAAAGGTCTTGCTCTGGTGGACAAGTTGGCTCTTACGAGTACCGCATTTGATTTTAATGAGCACTTTACTAGAGCTGCATTAAACTATACCAATTAAAGTGCTAAATTAATTACTGAACATTAAATTAAGATCAACACTTTGTTAGCTCATGGTGGTATTGTTTTGAATGTTTGTAATTCAACTACTGAGTAAACATTTAACAAAGCTGGCCAATACCCTCTCATTATCACAAATAAAAAAGTAAATAAAAATCTTGGCACACTGTGAATCTATGAAGAGTACCTAATCCAGCGGATATAAAAAAATTAAGAAGTCGGGTTTTTTTTTCTTCCATTGACATTGATCCAATGATACTTCTTCCTCTTATGTCCTATGGCTGCCATAATAGAAGCAAAGGACCGAACTAAAAACTCGCCATCCGCCTCTATCCCCGCTTAGAGCCTTGACCTCTCTCCATGTTGATCCATTGGTACATTTATTTGTAAAAATTATTAAATAAAAATATTAAAAAACTTTATACTGATTAAAAACGGGTGGCCAACTGAAGGCACGCCTGGGAAATGTGAAACATCAGGTATTCGTTTAGAGTTGTGGTCCACCTCAATATGAAAACCCTTGTTTTTTGCAACTTTGTAAATATTTAGAATGAGAGAAAGAGATGTAAGGGATTCTGATATGTTTCACTCAATAAATAACTCAAATTACAAAGAAAAAAATAAACCTTTAATAAATAAATAAAACAACTATCTCCAAAAAAACTTTGCTGAACTAAAAAATAACTAATAAAAATAATATTTACAAAACCACACAAAACTAAATCTACAAAAACTACACTACCAAACTTAAACAAAAATATCTGTGCAAAGCAAAACTTAAAAGGAAGCAAACATGCATAGAGGAAAGAAACAAAATAATAATTGACTACTTGCAAGCAGCTGGGCATTAATAATTACAATATTTCATTGATTAATGCACAATACAAAAGCTAGTAGCATGCAGTGGTAAAGTAACCTCTCTCTACTACTCTCTGGCCAGACAGCAGCCCAAAGAGGTAAGACAGGCCTCATTGGCCAAAGAGCCATTACAGAGATATACCGGATAATAATACCTTATAATTAATTTTGATAAAGTGATGTTGGATTTAGAAGTTTAAATCTATTACTATTAGAGTAGCTAATAGTAAATAGCGTTTAATTGAGGGCCGCAAAAGATTTCGGAATGAAATCTATCTAACAAAAAGATTTAGAAAAGAGTTGTGCAGGAGTTCCTGTTGCGTTTTCTTTTTCGAAATTTTCGGACCCAGGGAGGTGGGGTCACTTCTTATGGGATGGTGATTTTTTTTGGGAAATCATACAAAATATGCTACGAAAGCCTATCAAATCAGAGAAATGATTGAAAAAGAACCGTAATTTAAAATAAACAACATTTACCTTTAGCGCTCAATATGAACCTCTTGAGGATTTGAACCAAGCAACTAATCATCAGTTTAAGGCTTAATCTTCTAAAGCTCTAAATATAGACCACACCATTACATACAAGTCCACGGATTTTCAGGCGCACATAATATTTGTTTGTTCATTCCTTCATTGTATCCTTGATCATTCGATCATTACTTGATCATTGTATATTTATCCTTGATGTGTTCGAGTTGGGATATTGAAGAATTTGTGTTCTTTGAAATGAATATTTTTTTATATTTTTTAAGTAATTTAGACAACTTGATAAAGCCTAAACAATAAAATCATTGAAATATCATTATTATTATTATTGATAATTTTACTAACAAATTATGTTATAACTATTTTGTAGAAACTGGTGACCAGTTATAGCTTTACGGGGCAGGAAAAACAAAAAAGGGAGATTTTCGCTTTTTTTTTTTTTTTTTTTTTTATGAATTACTATTTTTTTTAATTGACTCAAAAAATACCTCCTTGACACCAAATAGTCTAGATAAGTTACTGAGGGAATACAATATTGATTCCACTAGAGCATGTCGTTTGAAACCGCCCAACTCTGAGTCACTGAGGTCAACGTCAATATGGAGAAATGGACTATTTTTCCTCTCAGAGAATAGGGAACTCGTTCAAGTTGATGGGAGAACGAAACCTCCTGTATTACCAAGAATTTGTTCACGGATAAAACCGTAACGACGGCCCTGGAATTATCAATTCGTAAGAAGAGGACTTAAGCCTGGGAGACCTATCGAGGCCAATGCAGAATTATTACCAGAAGGAGATGAGTAAAAGCATTTAAAAATAAAGTGTTTTTGGGCAGCATAAGAACACCGATTTTTTTCTTTGAAAACCGATGTTGACGAGAGTTAAGGCATGGAGGATAAATAAACAAAACAAAATTCACAGTCAATTTTTTAAATAGAAGATTAACTATAGATCCTAAAATTTTGCTATGACAGTCTCGCATTTAATATAAAAAATATTCTTTAAATTGAACACTTTCATAATTTCAAAGACTTCTTCTATTCGGAAATATGGCTTAAATGGTAATAAAAGGAATGGATCATTCTAAAAGATGTCAGTTATTTAAAAAAATGACTGTTATCTTCAGTCACTTTGCCAAATGGTAAAGGCATTAGCCTTTCAGCTACTGCTAGGAGTAATTTAGAGAAACCTGCAGAAATTACAAAAATCATACTTAGACGAATTCCTATGTCTTGAAGGAGAGTCTAGACCGTGTAGTGAAAAGAAGAAATGTTAATAGCATAGTCAAAAGCACGAACGAGTCACATTTGAAAAAATTGTTTTAAGTTGCTTGTGGAGCATAGCTTAATGTAAAATTATAGTCTGTTATTTGTTACCATTAAAACTTAGACCCGCAGCACACAAATTGTAATTAAGTGCCTTATTTGAATGCGTTTTATACAGGTTTATAGTTGCCCCGTTGATAAAACTAAAGAAAAAAATTGTATTTTATTTTTAAATAAAAATAGACTTCTTTCTAAAAATAGACTTCATTTTTAAATAAAAATGGCTTTTCTGATTTACCATGGAATTGCGCACTTAAACCTAAGACAATGGGCGCAGGAAAGCAACGAAAATCCTTTTAATTTTTCCACTTTATACATGAAAAAAATAAATTTATTAGTAATTTGAAATCACTAATTAATTATTTACATGGAGCCCACCTCCACCATTGCACATCTAAAGGATGAATGGAACGCCCTCTTTATTTAATCTTATTTATTTATTTAAAAAAAAAAAAACAATTTTCTTGCTGATATTTGTAATTTAATACAGAGATTATTGTTGGAATTTTTTTTTAAATCAGTTACTTGTCTCATCAATCTTTTATAATGTTTATTGATACCTTCCTATCTTAAAAATTTAACAGTTACGGTAACTGTACCATAAGCTGACAGTGCTCCAATAGTTGACATTTGCACAAAAAGTGTAAATAATAAGATTTACATTCTCGCATTTAATATAAAAAATATTCTTTAAATTGAACACTTTCATAATTTCAAAGACTTCTTCTATTCGGAAATATGGCTTAAATATTAATAAAAGGAATGGATCATTCTAAAAGATGTCAGTTATTTAAAAAAATGACTGTTATCTTCAGTCACTTTGCCAAATGGTAAAGGCATTAGCCTTTCAGCTACTGCTAGGAGTAATTTAGAGAAACCTGCAGAAATTACAAAAATCATACTTAGACGAATTCCTATGCCTTGAAGGAGAGTCTAGACGGTGTAGTGAAAAGAAGAAATGTTAATAGCATAGTCAAAAACATTGCCTGGAGTTTGCTCGGTTTTTACTGGAGAGGCAACTGCTATAAAGGAAGCTCTGCTCCACTGCAAAGTGGATAACTTCATTGGATTAAAGACTCCAGAATTCCAAACTGGGTAGTTGCATCAGGTTCAAGGAGCGTGCTATCAGCTATCAACAATCCAAACCCAACTAACTCAATAATAACAACAATTGTAAATATGCTGTGGGAACTTAGAAATAGTAAAAAAACCACAATATTAGTCTGGGACAACCCCGAGATAATAGGGAACGAAAGAACAGACAAAGCTGAAAAATTTGGCAAGCGAAGGATAAAAACGCAAAATAAATAAAATATATAAACAATCTACGAGGATTGGATACACCAGTTAAAAAAAAAAAATATGAAAAAAAGTTGGGAAGTAAACTGGATGAGTAAGCTATAAAAACTAGCGCAAGTAATACCAGAGTGCTGCAAATGGGTGTCATCCAATAGAAAATTAAGAAGAGAAGAAGTAGTATGTATTGTGCAGAATGCGGATAGCGCGCTAAAGGAAAAATGAAAGCCTACGACCCTTAGGGGTAGAGGCTAAACTGTAAATAAATAATGTTTTGTAGAGTATCCATGTTATTTAAACATGACAGTTGGATATGTTTTCAATTATTCTGTTCTTACTATAATTAATAATTATAACTAGTAACTAGTTCTTACTATAATTATAATTAATAATTATATAATAAACATTTAATTGTCATCTTCTAGCATAGATACTCTTATATTTGCCCCCTTTTAGCCCTGATAAGATGCGCAAGTAGAGATCGAAAGGTAGGTTTTTAAATTAAAAAAAAATGTTGAACTGAAAATCCTATCAATCAACCTATCGTAATAATTTAAACTTAGATAACAGACCAAAAAAATATATATAATATAAATATTTAAAAAAATAATGAATTGTTGCCCAACAATCTTATTACACTTATATGTATTTAATAGATGGAATTTTCCATTGTTTATGCGATTTGAGTGTAATTGTCATAGAAGCCTAAAATTCTAAAGGTCGCGAGTCCTCGTCCCGAGGTGGCCCTAGGATTTTTTAATGGGAGTAAAAAATCCTTGTCTATGCAGTCGCTCAGATAGTCCGTAAAATGGTGGTCCAGAGCCTGTACAATGTAAGGTACTCGTTAAGGATCCCTACCCTAATTATAGCTGGATAGGCAAAATTTAGGACTCCCACTGTAGCATCGTCCGATTAGCCTTAGTGGCATTAGTATCTTTATTTACTGTTTATTATTAAAAAAACGTTAATCTTCATTCAAATAGGCCTCACCATTTTTTTTTTTTTTTTTTTAAAGGGCAATCATCTTTTCTTTTGGAGTATGTTAAATATAAAAACAATATAATTTCATTACCAGAAGAATGGAATGACTTGAAAGTCTTATGAATAAGAAAAGAAAGTAACACTATATGGAATTTCTCTGTATCACAAGATTATAGTCGATATGTTTCTATTATGGTTTCTAATTCAAGTAGATGAAATTAGTTGATGTATAATCCAGGTAAGTAGGTAGCCGACGTGATAAAGGTAATCCTGCTAGGTGATAAACTAATGGTACGCTAATGCAGTGGGAGCAGGAGTTCACGGGTTCAGAGGCTCTCAATAATGAGAGGGTGTTGTGAGCTAGGCTTCAATTACCGTTGGCTAGAAGATGGAAATAGACCCAAGGCCCCTGACCTCCTTAAATCAGAGGCGGATATTTTTTTGGGCCACCACCTCCGTAAACCCGTTCCCGGGAGGGGCCTGCCTTCTGCAATCCGTCCATCTTCGGCTCCGTTCGGGTCCGAATTCCAAGCTCACATAGAAAAGATTTGTACAGTTTGTACAAACTAGTAAAAAAAGTTTGTACAACTAATACTTTTACACAATGACCCAAATTTAAAATTTATATAAAATCTATATTTTTCTTCTAAGTTATATTTTTCGGCGCGATACTGCTCGGAAACAATTTCATAAATAAAAAAAATCATCCATTTAATTGTTAGATCCAGTAAGCAAAGAAATGTATAAGAGAAAATTAGAATCCACAGACGATAGGTAAAAATACTTCGCAATTAGCAATGGCGAGGTAATTCGGGATACAAAGGAAGAAACTTGCTCTGGAATGTGAGCCACAAGAGGTAGAATGGGATATCGAAATCATCGAACGATATTTTCTCCGAAATGATAAAATTTTTAGGAAAACCAATTAAGTATATTGAAGTATAAAGTTTACACTATCAAAGGCTGTTATGTTTCTCTAAATATTGCTCTAATCTAAATCGTATAGTTAACATATGAAATATATAAAAGGTATGTTAACATAAAAAATATTGAAAACTGAAATGCTAGATTAGATTATAACAAACATTCTTAGATCTCACAAAAACTCTGACGTATCCGTTATCGTAGGGACCAGAGCCACACTTACTGTCAGTAAATCATAACCCCTTCTCAAATAGCACAGCAGCGCGGGGAAGAAAAAAATAAAGTGGGTAGAGAGATCTATTTGTTCACCTTGAGAAAAACAGCGATTTGTATGAGGACTTGATGTCTAAATCAGGTTAGGTTATTTTTATTCAGCCATGGTGGGAGGGTCGATTTTTATACCGTGTGGCCTCCATGAAATAAAAGTCAACCCTCCCAGGGCGGATTCGAACCGCCACCGTTGTGTGATTAAATCGGCCAATCGGCCCTGAAATGTCAAGATTTGTTGATAACCATACATTTATGATTCCCCTCGAACACAAGAATGTATTTAGTCATTTGTTGTACGAAAGTATTCAAATGAATTGGAATCCTATAGATTTCAAATATATTAAACTTTCTTCTAGAATTCCTCCTCTCTCACAACTCTTTGCAGGTCGCCTTCTTTCACCACACCATACACAGCTCGATCACAACACATCTGGAGCTATCACCCGTCTTTACCAATACAGAAGCCGACTCGTGATCTCCTTAACTTGGAGATCTTGCCGTCTCAGTCCAACGGCGTTCTACCATAGCTGCAGTAAAAGTCCTTGCCTTCTACTTTCACCCATAAAATATTCCGCTCCTCCCACCAATGGTATTTAAGCTGCAAAATTTTATCATTCTGACCTTATCAATGCAAACATATACTCAACTTTCTCTCACACTGATTCGACTCAATTAATGTCTCAGATTCCAATACCGATGGATCCAGAGAATAGTGACTTCGCCCCACCAGAACGTAAAAGAAACAAAATCTTAAAACGTACATAGTTGTAAAATTCATCATGTTACCTAAAAGGATATGGCATTGTTTTCAACAATTTAATAGTGACTTATATCTTTCTACAGGTAAAACGTTAATCCGACGACTTCAACTTATTTGTTGACTAATTAAAGGCCAACGCATCCAGATTTTAGCTCCTCCAATTGTATTTTGGCCCCTCTCCGGTTAGAGAAGGATATGAAAGGATCATAAGAAAATGTAAGGGTGAAAATATTTCAGTCAAATGGTCAGAGTTTTAAGTAAGTGAAAGCATACTTTCTTATTCTGTATTGATCTGTAAATCTTAGATATTAAAGTTGGTTAGAAAATTATTAAGTGAATTTAAAGAAAAGAAAAATATGACAATATCATTTATTACCGTAAATTTTTAATTACTTTTACCAATCAACGTTAGAAATGTCCCAAATGTAAGAATAGTCCCATATATATATATATATATATATATATATATATATATATATATATATATATATATATATATATATATATATACCGTAAAACGAGGTGACTTTGTGACTAATGGGGTGACTTTGTGACAAGCCTATTTTTCTACAGTTTTTGAATTTCCCTCCTTAAAAAGGATCAGGTTAGGCAATTCAGTGTACTTGCCAGTTGGTCAGTAATGTCCTGCAACCTCCTGGCCACATATGGACCTCTGTAACTTCTTTCATTCCAAGTATCATGGTGCTTTATTTTAAAGTTTCAACTAAATGAAAACAATCAAACATATATGAAATAAAGAAACATGGTAAATGAATGAAAGAAGTTATGTGACCAGTAGGTTGCAGCACATTACTGACCAACTGACAAGTACACTGAATTGCCTAACCTGATTCTTTTTAAGGAGGGAAATTCAAAAACTGTAGAAAAATAGGCTTGTCACAAAGTCACCCCATTAGTCACCTCATTTTACGGTATATATATATATATATATATATATATATATATATATATATATATATATACTATGTAGTGATTAAATCATTAAAAGTTATTGTTTGTTAGAAATTAAATAATTATAGGGGTAAAATATTTTACCAATACATTAGAAGATTCCTTCACAAAATAATCAACTGTACTCTACTGTGAGTAGGTGGTCGTAGGAAAAGTATCACCTTGAGATGCACCGCAGCACTTCAAGTTAAAATACTTATTGCCAGTCTTTCTGGAAAACTAGCTATCGTAAGATGTAAGCATTGCATTCATAAGTAACAAGTTATTTGACTGGTTTTATTTTGACTTGAAATCTTCTAGAAAAAATCTGTGGCACAACACACAACTTTCACTTACCAACTTACTTAGATTAGAAATTGACGTGTTTTGTTAAATGCCATTCCTCAAAATCACACATTTTTCCACATTCATTTCTTATTTTTGTTTTTATTTGCTCTATAAAAAACACTTATTTCTTTTATTATTAAGTAAAATTTTTTGCTTGTGATAATTTGGTAATGCAAGCATAATACCCCAAGTCGTATGATTTTATAATTCTCTATGTACTTGTTGAAACCATGTATGTTTAGTTACCATGAAACAAATAAATTCCATTAAATTAAAAGAACGGTTTTAATTATGAACAATGGTCTGTCATTAAAGGCATACTACGCCTTTGCAGCATGCGTGGGCTCAACGTGTTTTATAAGTTAACTGAATATTTTTCTTTTTTTCTCCTCTATATGTTTACTTGATTTTATCATATCTCATATTTAGCCATTTCTTATTTTTAGGCGTAACGGGAGACAGTTAATTTCTCCATATAAACAAATACAAAGGTACTTTATAGGAAAACAAAAAAGGCCCCTTCCCCATTTAAGCCCCTTCAGAACATTTTAATATTAATAAAGCTTACCTGATATTAAAGAACACCTAATTTTTATTAAACACGACGAATTTGATGAAAATCGTTTAAGCCGTTTTTGAGATAATCGAAAAAAATGTAAATATTGGTAAAAAAGTTAAGAAATAAAGTGCCCCCTCCGTTTCACCAATTTTGATGAAATATTGGCTATCACATCTTTGGCATATACATACATCAAATACCCAGTTTGATCAAAATCGTTAAAGCCGTTTATGAGTAAATAAAAAAAATACGTGAATATGATACAAAATTTAGTAAGTAAAGTCCTCCCTCCGGTTGATCAACTTTGATGAAATTTTGACTGTCACATCGCGAGCATGTACACACACCAAATACCGAGTTTAATCAAGATCGTTATAGCGGTTTTTGAGTAAATTTAAAAAACTCATGAAAATGGGAAAACATTTATTATGTAAAGTGCCCCCTCCAATTGATCAATTTTGATGAAATTTTTACAGTCATATCTCGGGCATATTAATACATCAAATACTCAGTTTAATCAAAATTGTTACCGCCGTTTTTTAAGAAATCTAAAACAAAAAAATAAAAGTTATTAAACAAAGTGCCCCATCCTTTTGACCAATTTTTGCTGTCACATTGCGGGTATACGTATACTAAATAACCAATTTCAAGTTCGCACGGTTTTTTTTTTTTTTTTTGTTCGGTACCCCTACCTGGCCATGTGTGGCATACGGGGGGTTACTCTACAGGTGTAACCAACCTATCCTAACCATTGTGGGTAGGTTGAGATTTATTCCGTGGGGCCTCCACGAAATAAAAGTCAACCATCCCAGGGCGGATTCGAACCGCCACCGTTCGGCTCGAGCGTGTTAAAGCGGGCCGCGCTCCAACACGCTCGGCTATCCCCGGCCCAAGTTCGCACGGTTTATAGTTTTTAAGCTAGTCTGTTCACACACACACACACACATACAGACCATTTCGCGGGACTTGATTATTTGGACTCAGGGAACCCCAAAACGTGTATTTCCGTTGAAAACCAGAGGTCGAAATTTTTCACGATATTTCATATATGAATATAGGTAAGTGAAAGTAAAAATATATAAATATGTTTGATATATAAAAATCTTTGATGAAATTTTGGCTGTCACATCGCGGGCATATACACACATTAATTACCCAGTTTGATCAAAATAGTTAGAGCCGTTTTTGAGAAGAAAAAAAAAACACTTTAAAATGGGACAAACTTTATTAAATAAATAGCCCCCTCCCTTTAACTAATTAATAATATATGGCAATACACACTTTTAGTTGACAAATGTCATGGTATCATAACATGTTAGCTCATTGCATTAAAGTATAGTTTTTATTGCAGAAAAACTGGAGACATCAATAATATTTAAAATAATATTAAGTGTTATCCTATATTTGGGATGTTTCACGGAGAGACGGGTAAAAAACTAACAAAAAGCGAAAAATAGGTTTTAAAGTTAGTTTCACAAATAAATTTATTTAAACTAAAAATCTTTAGATTACGTTTGGGGCAGAATACAGAATAGTCAATATTGAAAATCAAAATCCGAGATTAAAATTTAAAATTACCTCAAATAGTAAATAAATAAAAAATATATGTTTTTTAAAAACCGTACCTTAACTTAGACTGCACCTTAGGTACGGTGCCATAGACCATGACTTTTATAAGCTTCTTGGTAGGAAATGTTATTAATATTGGTAACATTGTTGGTATGTTATTATCTTTACTTAAACGGAAGTCTCTGTATATAAATATATATATATATATATATATATATATATATAGGGGAAAGTGCCCTATTATGGGATACTTTTTTTTAATACTTAATTTGTTGGCCATAAATTGCTTAAACGATTCAAAAAATGTTGCTATACATTTAGCAGTAGTAGTAGACCACATCAACAATGAAAAACATACCATATCTCCTTTTTGAAATTTGTAATCACGGTTAATGTGAGATAAGTCAAATTTGTACTTTTTGAAAATAGGCTCCTAATATGGGATAGGGGAGTGTCCTAATATGGGATAGATATCCCGTTTTAGGGACCATGATTTAAAATGATATATATAAAGCAAAATTTGTTTGTTATACAGACGATGTTCACAAAAATATATGTTGTAAATGCCCTTGGCAACGTATGATCGGAAACCCGAAGATAGCAAGTTCAAAACACGGAGCCAGGGGATATTTAATATTATTACTCGACATTAATCCCCCACCTCCTCTTGGCCGGTAAACCCCGAATAGCCTAAGTTAAGGCGAGGAAGGGGAGGGACAAACAAATATATATATTTATATATATGTTGTCAATAAATACATGTTAATTATGTTCCAAAAAAATAACATGTTTTTATTATAATTGTCAAATAATCTAAATTTGATAACACCTTTATTTGACAGATTTTTTTCACAAATTACAAAGAAAATATGTGGATGATGAGTACAATCAAGGCAGCTCACATGGCAGGGCACTCCACAGTAGGAATATTGAACTTTAGTTTCTTCATTTTCTAAATTTTTATCACAAAAAATACACGTTTCTAAAAACTCAGTGTTTAAAGTAATATTTCATTAAAATCATTTTAATATATAAATAACTATTTTTATTTCATTGATAAAAAGGTGTCTCAATATGGGATATCCCATAATATGAAGCAATGGGTATCCCATATTAGGGGATGTGGCTTCTTTTTTTTAAAGGTTATTGTGCTTCAGTATATAATAAAAAAAAGAAAACTATTAGCAAATATTTTAATGAATTATCAAACGTCTAAGATAAAACAATGATTAAGAGAATTCGACTTATCTTGAGGCCTAAAATATCAGGTCAAAATAATCACGAAAAAAGTTTTTGAACCACAAAACAACACTTCACTGAAAATAATCCAACAGGATGAGAATGTATAACAATGTGACCAGTTTATATGCCAATGGGAAATTAATCTTCAATTTTATAGAATAAAAGCGGGGTTGCTGTACAAACTATATCCAGAAACCACATATCCCATATTAGGCAACCATCCCATAATAGGGCACCCTGTATATATATATATATATATATATATATATATATATATATATATATATATATATATATATATATAGGTTGGGAGTAGGAAGTAGTGAATGCAAGCCTGTTACCGGAGTACCACTATTTATGACCGAGTTCTAAGCGACATTCCAGCACGTAAACCATAAGCAGCCTGTTTTGCAGGAGAATGGTCACCTGGATAGTCGGGAAATTATCCTCAAGAAGAAAGTCAGATGTCTCCAAGCTTTTATGGTCGCCTCTTTACTGCACTTTTACGTCCTCTATACGGAAGCCAAAGTTTTATTTCACAGATGTTTCTGTAGTAGTCGTTTCAATAACCTGGCAGTATTTTTTCAAGTTTAGAAACAATTATTTTAAAGAATATCCGTTATCCAAGTTCGCGGAAAAGAAGTATGTATATCTTATGTTTGAGTTAACATTCACTAGCATTGTTATTTTTCTGACTTACTTTTTATCAATTTCGGTCAAATTTGAACATCAGTGACTCAGTTCAACAACAGCATTTACCAGCGTAAACATAAACATTATTTCTCTAGCTACCTACAGTTATGCGTACGGTAGCCGAAACATGTAGGTCAACGGCGCAGACTCTCCCGATGATTGCACTAATGACCAATCACGGAGGAGCATAGATATGAGATACAGTAGAAGGAAGTATTATACGCTACGTTGCCGGCCCAACACGCCCGAGTCACGAACAGGGACCCGCAGCATCACGACCTCAGTTCATTCTATTATCTTCATCAAGGCGACTCTCTCCACTCATCTCTGAGGGCCCCGATAATATGCGGCCTTTCTTCTCCTCGTCACAACGAGGCTAATTATCCATCAATAAAATTTTACAGTATTATTTAATCAACGTTAGGAAATATATGCGCAATCGTTTGTACCGATGTAGATACTCAAAGCAAATTTGGAAAATAATAAAGTTGTGAAACTTTGGGGAAAAATCGAAATTAGAATTAAGAAATAAATCATTATTCCAGAGAGACGTCCTCCATTTCCGCCCCCTTATTTCCAATTTTAATATGTCTTTACTTTGAAAGGTTGATATTTTGATGACATTTGTTACATACTTAAAAATGATCCTTGACATTTGTTACCTACTGAAATATGATCCTTTTCATACTAAATCGGTTAATTTTCGAACAATGTTTTCTTTTTCTTTTTGTTTTAAAAACATCTTTCTTAACTGCATCTTGATTTATTCAAAATTTTTGGCATACTAATTTAAATAGTTTTGAAAAATATTTTTCATTAAATTCAATTTCATGGGGTCACTTGAGGTGTAGTGGTTAGCATAGCAACATACAATACTAAAGCAGGTTCGCGTCCCGCGGTGGCCCTAGGATTTTTCAAAGGGAGTAAAAAATTCTTGGCTATGCCGTCCCTCGGATAGGACGTAAAAGGAAGGTCCAGAGTCTGTACGATGTCGGGTTCTCGTTAAAGATCCCTATCCTAATTATACCTCGATAGGCAAAATTCAGGACACCCATTGTAGCATCGTCCGACTAGCCTTAGTAGCATAAAGTGATTACAAACGACTTGTTCGCCATTTTTATTTAATTTTTTCACAAAAAACGTGTTGATAAACGAACTGTTTGCTCCAAAACGTTTCACGATAGCATATTAGTTTTATCCTTGCTTATGCGTCCTCCTCAAATGGTACTTGCAATGTTTCCCTGTCATGCATCTTTGCTCCAATTGTTTTTATTGAAAGGCCTGCCAACCGCTTTTTATGACCGGATTTTGCAAGGCCACCCTATACCACTGTATTCGTAATAAAATTGCCTTCTTTTTGATATATTTTCCATCTTGTAAGCAGATGGTTGAAGGCCAACCTTATTTAGGATCTTAGACTATAACAGTAACATGGTGGTTTCATTGACGTAACAGATACTAGTGAATGGGGAAGGAAACTAGCAAGGAACAAAGAACACGAGGTCGTTGAGTTGCCAACAGCTGAGCTTTAGAGAACGAAAGTATTCTCCAGGGTCGGCTTTTACTCCACAATCTGTATAAGTAAAAAGTTCCAGAAATTCTGTTTTAAGTTAGATTTCAAAGAGCGAGTAGTCCAGCCTTTTTTGCTTTTTTTTTTTTTATATAATTTTAAATATATATTAAAAGTTATAGGAGTTTTATTTAAATATATTGCCACGATATGGTTATTTAATTATTTTTTACCACGGAGTGTTAAAAACAAAACCTACATACCGAATGCACCTTCACAAACAATCACAAAAATAATTTTTTTCACATAAAATTACAAGAACTTATGAACACTTGTAAAAGAACTTATGAACAATTATGCATGATATGTAGGTACGAATAGGAAAAAGAGTCTATTGTTTGTTTAATGTCCCTTTATGTTACTAAGGCTAATTGGATGATGCTACAATGGAAGTAATAAATGTTGCCTATCCAGCTTTAATTATGATAGGGACCTTTAACGAGTACCTGACATCGTACAGGCTCGGAACTTATATTTTACGTCCTATCCGAGGGACGGCATAGCCAAGGATTTTTTACTCAGCTCAAAAAATCCTAGTGCCAACACGGGACGCGAACCCACGACCTCTACTATAAGTAGGAAAATGTTGGAATGAAGTTATAAAATTAAAAATATGACTGAACTAATTAATTCAATATTTTTCCAAACAAAATGGAGCGAGTAAGAGATTTTGGTTATATTTCCTGTTTTGAATTTTTTACTTACCATACGTTCTGGTAAGTACGGGATAGAATTGTAAAGAAAAAGTGGACGAACGCTACAAAATGACAAATGACTTTCAGCAAAAGGAGCTGAACATCCCAATGATATACAACCAAACACTACTAGAAGAAGTGCAGAACCTTTACCAAGAGGGGTCCCTAAATCCCATTAGGGCCAATTTGGCAGTATCCTTCCCACCGATGGCGTCAGCTCTCTCGGGTTCAAGGACAGTGACAAACTGGTCTAGGTCCAAGGATTATGGTAGCCCAGAGTCAGCAGGCCCCGAGGACCTATATTTCCTTTCCTGAAGCATACCGTCCTTGTACCAAACCTCCGGGCAGTTACTGATATCCAGGAAAAACACAACACGATTTTCGATGGGATACACGGGGAAGGTACATCACTGCTACGCCCGGTCGGTGTGAGTCACCTCCAGTCGACTGACGGGCCTCACATACCCGGGGGTGGGTGTAGGCTTGGACTGCGTGGCATTCATTGGTGGGTGGTCACCCGAATGGAGCGGTCACCCATCCAAGTACTAACCACGGTCGACGTTGCTTAACTTTGATAACCTATTGCAAGCGCCTTTGTCCACTCGGCCATCCCGCCCCCCCCCCCCCCCCCCCGAGTCAACTTTATTGCACACTAAATAAATGTACTCATCTCAACTTTACAACTAGAAGGCGGGGCCAAGAGGCTTATAAACCGAATAAGAAAGCTGATTACGGCTTATATCATGATATAAAGACCAGAGGGGAGGAGGGATTTAACTCAAAACAATCCACCAGGATAACGAAGGCCTGAAAATAGGCAAAAACCTCGACGAAGTCGCCAAAAATGTAGATGGATACACAGAAACGACGAAAATGCTGCATATAGCAAACTTGACTTTACTAGCTAAAGATAGATAGGAGTGGAGAAGGAAAATTAACTAATCCTTTGAACAACTTTCAAGTTAAAAAATCTGCAGCCTCCTGGCCGACCGGACGGGTGTGCCCAGAGGGACAGGGCTCGAAGAGGCAATGAGAAAGGGATCCTGGGAAGATCTGGGTCGGAGTACGTATTTGGCCGGACTGTGCAGTCCCCTGGTCGTTCGAACTGGTTCAGGAAAACCAAGCTCGCGGAGAAAGCCTACTCTCGCCTCCGCAACATCCGGAACTGCTTGCAGTCCGCATGGCGGCGGTTACTAGTGTCTCTTCAATCTCTCTTACAGGCCGTTAAAGGATTTTTTTTTCTCGAAAATTGACTGATAAAAAAAAAAAATAGAAAATACCTTTCAAATGACGTTGAAACGTCGATGAAGCTCTAAGCCGCCTTAAGCTTTTGGGATTGAGTTCATTAATGGCTTTAGTTTATTTAATATGTTTTTTTATAGTTATCTCTATATATTTAATCCCGTATTTTATTTGATAATTATTTTAAGCGCGAGCAGGGTTTTAAGAGGTTTTTATTAAATAAAATCAAGGATTAGTTTTAGTATTGAAGCTCTCCAACTATTCTGATGTTACTGTCCGAAAATAAAATCATCCGAATATCATAGCAGTCAACGTAAAAGAGGCAAGGTAAAAGAAGTAACAGTTATTGGCTCTCCTGAAAAATCGCTAATTTTTCTTAGTTAGATTAGTCGTGGAATGAAAGAACAAAATTTTAATAAACAAATTCTTAAAAAATCAAATTTCGCTTAACATTTCCTTCAAGAAAATTCATCCCTAACCACTTTTTAAATTACTCATCTCAATGAACTTATAATGTTTTGGATTAGAGAGGTAATTTAGTTAGGTTTAATACGTAAATTTGTATTTACAAATTCGTCAAAAATTAGTGTATAATCGTGCAGGAAAGCGAATCGAACATGCAGCTGATGATGTCTTATCTATTTGCATCTATGCTAGTTTCGCAATCATTTGGGGCTATTTTAGCTTGCTTTGAAGCATTTTTGATCAAGATAGCCATAACCAGGGATAAGATTTTTATGTAATAACAATTTCAAAATATGTACATAAATATGGACGTATATTTGCAAAAATATGAAAATATGGACGAAAAAAAAAATGAAAATATGGACTGAACTCTAAAATATTAAAAAAGTTCTGTATTCACATAAAAAATAAATATAAGTACTCTTACACTTAAAATAGTTAATTTTGATAAAATTTAAAAAAAAAAAGTAGTTAATAATATTAATGTAATTGGAAGAAAACATATTAAATTTCCTCACCTCTACCATCAAAAACGTTGCATTTAAGATGCATTCTAAGATTTTTTTCGGAAAATCTACAACGATTCGATCGAAATAAAGTTTTTTTTACTTTTATTTGCTGATCGATCTTTTCTAGTCTGATGCACCAGTCGACGTATTTTCTACGCGTTTCTCCGTTTTCAAATGCTGTATAACTGAAAATCGTTGATATGTTGAAATGTTTTTTCTGCAGCACAAACACTACAGGACACCTTCACTGTCGCATTTAAATGTTTTTTCTGCAATATCCGCGACATGCTTAGAGGCTTTTCCTGTTTCCTTTCCTTTTTGGCATTTCACACAGTAGGTATTAGTATTGCCAAGGATATGGCATCTATATAAGAAATGAGGGGAATCAAACATGCTGAGATATGTCCATATTGCTTTGTGCCTTTTGATTTTCCAAGAACGTTTTTAATCCCTACGTTCATTCTCTGTTTTACATTTTATTTATTCTAGGAGTCGATTGCATATTCGTAAAACAAGTAATTAAGTAACAAGAATTTTAAAGTAAATTCCCAAAAAGTTGTAAAATATGGCAAAATATGTATTTATCGAAATATATGTACAAATATTTAAAAACCACAAAATATGGAAAAACGTGGAAAATAAAAATTGTTTAAAATGGTTTATATCATGGCAAAAACTATTTAGAATGCATAAGCGTGCTTTTCTAAGCCTCAGAAGAAAATAGGTAAATACAAGAAAATTCCATCCCTAGCCATAACTGTATTCAGTTATGGCTGGTTATTAGTCTAGTTATAATTTAAAAGTAAATCTATGCAGAGGAATAAGAGATAAAAATGTACGAGTAATGCTTTTACCATGTGAATATGATTATATTAAATTTAATATTAATTTTAATTTTCTATTTTGTTAATAAATTAACAAAATAAATTGCTTTCTTCAACTTTAGTTCACTAATACTACGTGCGAACTGCAGATAGATTTTACACGTTTAATTCCATTGCATGTAGATTAATCGTGACCATTCTGCCCGATCATGCTCATGACCCGTTCATAATAAATTAATACAGAACTGTTCTCCTAGATATTACTATGTAGAGGCTAATGACTCTTAATGGGTTAAAATAGCTTGTTGATTACCTGGGATATGGAAATGAGAACACGGGCAACAAACATTTTCACCTTTGTTCATTCATTAATTCATGCTACGGTAATAACAACGAAGACTATCCATCCATTCCTTACCGTGGGAGGATACACCAAGTAGGGAAACCCGTGTGAGTACTGACATACAATCCGTCGGCTACTTAAGATGCATAATCGTAGGAGGAGGCAAACATGTTATTATCTCTAATTACTTTTGAGGAGAATTATTAACAATGAACTCTCTCTGTAAATCGACTTTGCAGACTAACATCAAACCCCTTTTAAATGAAATAAACGAGAATCATAATAAAATAACACATTAGTATTAACCCGGCATTGGTCGCTAGACCAACTTTAACATGGATGGTCGCATGTGAGAATTTCTCGCACAACAATCACTACTTTTTTTTTTTTCATTTAAATCAGAAGTTAGTTTAAATTTTAACAATAAAGCCTTACTTAAAAAAAGGTCAATTATTAGAAAAAATTATGAAATCTTGAAAAAAACTTTTTTATTAAGAGGATAAAACAACTATAATCATTCAAAACTACTGTTTAACACGTTTTAAAAAGAGTAAAAAAAATTAAATACATTAGGAAAAAGTATAATCATAAAGCATTTAGTTTAATTAACAATAGTGGTTATAAAGTTCAATTAGAAATATAATGTATATTGGAACTTCCAAGTTCGATTTTAAAATAGACAGAAAATTCTACCAGAAAACTATTCTTTAGTGTAGTCATTGAGTCATTTTCCTCTCTTAAAGAAAACAATTTGGAAGTTGACGCACACTCAGTTGTACGTAACACTGACAGTCGCGCGTGAGAAAAACTATCAATTAACTATATAATTGACAGTCGCGCGTGAGAAAATCTCTCATCAGATCGGATTGAGCGGAGTTGAAGGAAGCTGGAGCAGGTATAAGGCTTGGTATTGGTGCGGGGAGAGTTCAGGGAGGGCCGTGAGTCTGTGAACTACAGATAGTAAGGAGGGGAGGTTTTCGGAAGCACCAAGAGCCGTTTCCCACCAAAAGAACAAAATATGTGAGAGAAATTCTCACGCAGCGACCAATGAAGGGTTAAATTGTGTATTATTAAATTGTGTGTCGTTAAATAGTGCTGTTTGTTTGTTTAACATCACTTTATGCCACTAAGGCTAATCGGATGATGCTACAGTGGGAGTCCTAAATTTTGCCTATCCAGGTGATCTTAAAGATAAGAGTGATGTTTAACGAGTACCTGACATCGTACTGGCTCGGGGCCTCCATTTTACGTCCTATCCGAGGGACGGCATGGCTAAGGATTTTTTACTCCCATGCAAAAATCCTAGGGCCACCGCTGCACACAGGGGTATTTGACCCGAAAACCTGGCCAAAACTATTTCCTTCCATTTTATTAATTCAAAAGTCCTCAAAATGGCTTCTATATTTGTAATAGACATTAAAAATGCTTTTTTAGCAGTTAAAAAAATACTCTAAGGAGAAAATTTTCATAAAATAGATTTTTACATAAATCCACCGACTGTGAAACAGGCATCCATGGGTTTACAATTTATGTTCATATTATTTTCTCTTTATGCATTGCACCCATTAGATATGCTTGTAACTAATTAAAGATTTATTATCATTTATCTATTTCTATTATTTAAAAAAAATGAAAGTAGTGTAAAATAGGTGAATATAAAAAGTTGTGGTGATAAAGAAAAAAAATGTGTTTTTCTAATTCATTAAAAATTGTTTAGTACCTTTTCGAAACACAACTTATATCCCAGGAAGAAAGCACCAACCTTTCTTAAAAATGCATATTAAATTTAATTATTCATTACTCACTTTCCTCGTCACTTAGTGAAGTTTCGGAATCACCACTATCGGTTAAGTTGGTTGGGGGAGACAACATTTTTAAAGTTTCCTTACAAAACCTGATACCTTTTTTCTTGAACTTCTCATACCTGTGATAACTGGATCTAATGTCAATATTAATCTATTAATTACATCCAGATTGCACTCTATCCGGTAACGTTTTCTGGTCTTATTTTCTCTATGAACCCGGAAATGGTTAGTTCGAGTTTCTGCTGCTTCCTCAGATAAAAGACCAATATGAAGCAGAGGGATTTTTATCACTTCAAAACCATCTCTTAAAATTTTGTGAACAGATGGTGTCATAGCATACCATTGATAAAGTTTTTCCGTATCCGTTGTAAATTTTAAAGTAACAAATGATTTTTCAGAGCGTCCACCAGATCTTGAGCTTTTGATTGATATCATCCCACTTCACCCACTTTCACTTTCAAACATTTCTTTTCCTTGAAGATGCATTCTATCTTACTTGGAAATCATGCCTCACACACTCACATACTCTAGCTTATTACAATATTTCCCAATGAGAAAAAACACCAAAAATTCCTTATTTTTTTTAAAAGCTAATGTTTGGACTTTAAAAATATGTCAAATAATTCCATTCGGTTACAGTTATTCTTCCAGAAGATCCTAAAATACAAATAAATGAAAATATAACAAAATTGAATTTTTTTTATTATTTAATGAAATTGACATTTTAGTAATAAAAAATTATAAGTCTCCCAATCGCAGCTATTCGCAGAATGTTTGTCAAGAAACATAATCTGCGATAATTATACATTATCATAAAAAATATTTCGTTGCCCAGAAATGCCCAGAAGTATAACTTTTTAACCTTCAAATTTAATTTTTAGCTCTAAAATATACCTACCAAAAAAACAAAAAGATATTGATACTAGTATTGAATACAAAAAAATTATAACTATCTGGATAACAAGTACAAACCTTGCCTCGAACTATCCATCATATGATAACGCCGATACTTCAGTAAGAAAAAAGAAAATTAATATATTTTGTAGAACAATACTTATGAGCACAAACGAGTTAAAGGATAAGGTCAGATTTGAATTAGAATAGCCGCCGGATTAAGGGCCTGGAAGAGATAAGAATCATGTTGCATGATCCCACAGGTCCTCTACTTCAACTTCGAGTCATTATTTACCAGAAATTTCAAACTTCAAAAAATGGGTTTTGGCCAGCTTTTAGGGCCAAATACCCCTGTGTGCGCTGGGTTAAATAGTGTATTAAAAAAGCCGTTAAATGAAATTTTGCATTCTTTCTCGCAGTAAAAAGAAAAATATGCATTTCAGGAGATTGTTTATGAGATAGTTTTATTGACTCAGGCCTTCGTAAACTACCTCACAAATATCTTTGTAAAATATCATTATATCATATGTTTCGCTTTTCCAAATACTAAATTAAAAAATCTCGTGCGTGCGCGTAACACACAACTTTCACTAACCAACTTAGATTATAAATAAATTCGTTGTGTTAATGCCACTTCTCACTCAGTTACACATTTTTCCACATTCATTTCTTATTTTTGTTTTCATTTGCTCTATAACAAACACTAATTTCTTTTATTATTAAATAAAAGTTTTTACTTGAGATAATTCGGCAATGCAAGCATAATACTCCAAGTCGACTGATATTATAATTCACTATGTACTTCTTGAATATTTCATTTATTTCCCATGAAACAAATCATTTCCATTAAATGAACAGAAGGGCATTAATTATGAACAATGGTCTGTCATTCAAAGCGTCATTAAAAACGTGTTTTATGAGTTGACTGAATATTTTTCTTTTTTTCTCCTCTATATGTTTACTTGGTTTTTATCATATCTCATATTTAGCCATTTTTTATTTTTAAGCGTAATGAGAGACAGTTTATTTCTCCATATAAACAAAAACAAAGATACTTCATAGGAAACAAAACAAACAAACAAAAAAGGCCCCTACCCCATTTAAGCCCCCCCCCCCCAGAACATTTTAATAATGATAAAGCTCACCTGATATTAAAGAACACCTAATTTTCATTATACATGACGAATTTGATGAAAATCGTTAAAGCCGACGATTCTGAGAAAATCGAAAAAAAAGGTAAAAATTGCAAAAATAGTTAAGAATTAAAGTGACCCCTCCGTTTGAGCAATTTTGATGAAATGCGGGCTATCATATCTTTAACATATACATACGTCAAATACCCAGTTTGATCAAAATCGTTAAAGCCTTTTTTGAGTAATTAAAAAAACACGTGCAAATGATACAAAATTTATAAAGTAAAGATCCCCTCCGGTTAATCAATTTTGATGAAATTTCTACAGTCATATCTCTGGCATATTAGTACATCAAATACTCAGTTTAATCAAAATCGCTAGAGCCGTTTTTGAGAAAATCGAAAAAACCTAAAAAGTTATTAAATAAAGTACCCCCTCCCTTTGAGCAATTTTGATGAAATTTTTGCTGTCACATCGCGGGCATATACCTAAACTAAATACCAAATTTCAGGTTCGCACGGTTTATAGTTTTTGAGCTAGTCTGTTCACACACACACATACACACACACACACACACACACACACACAGACCATTTCGCGGGACTTGGTCATTTGGACTCAGGGGACCCCAAAACGTGTATTTCCGTTGAAAACCGGAAGTCGAAATTTTTCACGATCGCAATACTTCCACTTACTATATATTTCATATATAGGCAAGTGAAAGTAAAAATAAATAAATTGTAAATTAGCACAATCTACAAATAAAATAAAAAAGTAAAGTCAATAAGCTAGTAAAACACATTCTTATTTTATTATTGTAGCATTAGTATTAAACGATTATTTAAAATATAAATAATAAATAAAAAATATAGTGTATCTTTTCAAGATTGTCATTTTTACTTCAGGATATTTCTCCATGATTTTTGACAGTGCCTTCCTACAAATAAGTATAAAAATTAGGATTATAAATTAGATAGACTGTTAAAAATTAGATTTGGCATCGAAATTTATGAGAATGAACGTAAAGAATAGCTAAACATTATTTACAATTCCTATAAAATAATCTCTTTCAGTGTATCGTTGCCGCGGTGAAAACTCCCAAGTGATAAAAATATGAATTTACTAGAGAAGCAAATAATTAATTGGTAAACAATTTAACTATAAAATAATAATAATAACTAATTCCCAGAAAAAAAAATATGTAATTCAATGTATACCAACACAACAAAATTTTATAATTCCTACCACGAAAATGTACATCCAGAGCAATAAAAACAGTATGAGATTTCTGATAGTACCTTTTGCGATGCGGTAAATTCGTACACATAGGGGGATTTTTTTAATAAATTTAATTCGTGTTACGATTTTTTAATAAACGAGTGCTTTCTACTAGCATATGGGCGTTAAAATCTTCTTTCCAATGATATCAAAATCCCGTTATGGATTTTTTGTCACATTAGAGGTTTAACCGCGACACCGACGATATGATCTTGTAACTTAATGAAATAATAAAAATTGCTTCATCATGCCTCATATAATTAGTTTAAGAACCAAAGTAAATGAATGAATTAATCATGAGGTGCTTGGAATTGGCTCTTAGCTGAGCAACCACTGTTGTTAGTTATGCTCCAAGAGATAACGCAAGCACGGACTCAAGAGACTCACAAGAACTTATTACTTTGGTTATCAGGACGTAAATAAGATCTCTCTCGATTCATTAACTCGTTATTTGCTTAAAGTAATGATAAAAATCGTCCAAGAAAAAAAATCAGAGATTTATATATTAGAGATAGAAAATAAATAAAAAAAATGTCGAAAATATTTATACAATAGAGCCCGAAAATAGAATAAAAAAAACATCCATCCGCCGCACAGTGGTTCAAAATGACCAATTTAGGGACCGGGAATTTAAGGGACCCCTTAACCGGTCACAAATGGCGATTAAATATATACGTCCCATTGTTTTTTGGGTCCCTGCATCGATTTATGCCAATTTCAAAGCTGTAATATTTCATTTTAAGGGTTACAGGGTAAAAAAAAAACAGGCATTTTTTAAAATAAAATTTTCATTTTACTTGGATCGTAATAAATATTATAGGAACCAACAGAATTTGAACTTCAATCGAGTATATATATAAACATCAAAATAATATGATATATATATTTACAAAAAAAACTACGAAAATAAAAATAATACTCTTTTTCTAACATAAACAATACAATTGTAGATGGGTTTCACTTGTTAAACCATCTTCATTACAATATAAGATTCATATTTATATAAATTATTCATTTATATACATATTTATGATGTGATATTAATCTTCTAAAATTAAATCTGTCGCATCGACATCTAGAGGTCTTTTCTTTTTTTCCAAATTAGGCCTCAAGTTACTGATGTATGACACAAAAACATAAAATTAAATACATCTTCGTTCGTTGCTCTTCAAGATTTTCTACTACATTCAGAAAAATCTTTGGTTGGTCTCCTCCCCCCCTAAATTTCTAGAACCAGGTTCACAGTCGGTCTCGCAACCCATCGGCACAAAGGGCAGGATAAAGTTGTTTTCCAATCATTTACTTTTCTATCTTATTCTTAAAAAAAAAACGTCCTCATTGTATGACGCTTCCTTAAAGCATTTATTAAAATGTACTACTTATCATGTTTTTATTTCCGAAATAATTGTAAACAAGGGCTCAATTTCCACCCCTGGAATTAATGCTGGTAATGCATGCTCTAGCGACGAATTCTTATTCATCAGCATATCACATACATCGCAGTAGGAAAAGACGTATTAATCCATAGTAAATTTTAAATAAATGATTATTATGATAACGATAAATATTTCACTCTCTTCGCTGAAAGAAAATTGAAAACTAAGGAAAATAAACAATAGTTGACAAATCGACAAATCCATTTTGATCCAGAAGCGTATTCGTTTGAACGTATGCAGTTTGAATAGAAGCATATTAGCGATTGAAAAAATAGCACCTGGAAGAGGGGTAACTTAAGCAAACGACACTCCCGTTTGCGCATTCCTAACTATGAGAAGATCTCATTCAACGATTCGGACGTTTTCGGATCTGAAATCTTTTGGAATATCTTCAGTGATACCTCTGGATTGATTTAATATCAACCATAAGACGGGGGTCGACGGAGCTAACAATGAAAAATACCAATATCCATACCACTTATGACATGTCTCACGAGATCTTTTTACTTTCACTTACCTACATATGAAATATATAGTAAGTGGAAGTATTGCGATCGTGAAAAATTTCCACTTCCGGTTTTCAACGGAAATACACGTTTTGTGGTCCCCTGAGACCAATTAACCAAGTCCCACGAAATGCTCTGCGTGTGTGTGTGTGTGTGTGTGTGTGTGTGTGTGTGTGTGTGTGTGTGTGTGTGTGTGTGTGTGTGTGTGTGTCTGTGTGTGTGTGTGTGTCTGTGTGTGTGTGTGTGTGTCTGTGTGTGTGTGTGTGTGTGTGTGTGTGTGTGTGTGTGAACAGACTAGCTCCAAAACTATAAACTGTGCGAACCTGAAATTGGGTATTTAGTGTATGTATGTATATGCCTGCGATGTGACAGCAAAAATTTCATCAAAATTTCTCAAAGGGAGGGGGTACTTTATTTAATAACTTTTAACGTTTTTTTCGAATTTCTCAAAAACGGCTCTAACGATTTTGATTAAACTGAGTATTTGATGCATTAATATGCACGAGATTGGACTGCAAAAATGTCATAAAAATTGATCCACCTGAGGGGGTACTTTACTTAATAAATTGTGTCCCACTTTTTTTTTATTTACCCAAAAACGGCTTTAACGATTTTGATCAAACTGGGTATTTGATCTATTTATATGACTGTAAAAATTTCATCAAAATTGATCAACCGGAGAGGGGACTTTACTTTATAAATTTTGTATCATTTTCACTTTTTTTTTTTATTTACTCAAAAACGGTTTTAACGATTTTGATCAAACTGGGCATTTGATCTATTTATATGCCCGAGATATGACTGTAAAAATTTCATCAAAATTGATCAACCGGAGAGGGGACTTTACTAAATAAATTTTGTATCATTTTCACGTGTTTTTTTTTTTTTGTATTTACTCAAAAACAGTTTTAACGATTTTGATCAAACTGGGTATTTGATGTATGTATATGCCAAAGATGCGATAGCCAACATTACATCAAAATTGGACAAACGGAGTGGGCACTTGATTTCTTAATTTTTTTCCAATTTTTACCTTTTTTTCGATGATCTCAAAAACGGCTTTAACGATTTTCACCATATTCGTCATGTTTAATGAAAATTAGGTGTTCTTTAATATCAAGTAAGCTTTATCATTATTAAAATGTTCTGAGGGGGCTTTTTTTGTGTGGGTTGGGGCCTTTTTTGTTTGTTTGTTTCCTATAAAGTACCTTTGTTTTTGTTTATATGGAGAAATTAACTGTCTCCCGTTACGCCTAAAAATAAGAAATGGCTATATATGAGTTATGATAAAAATAAAGAAAACATAAAGGAGAAAACAAGAAAAATATTCAGTCAACTCATAAAACTCGTTGAGCCCACGCATGCGGAGTACGCCTTTAATGACAGACCATTGTTAATAATTAAAGCCGTTCTTTTGATTTGAGAAGTGGCAATTAAGAAAACGCATTAATTTCTAATCTAAGTAAGGTGGTAAGTGAAAGTTGTGTGTTGCGCGCACGCACCAGATTTTTTTTTTAAATCTAGGATTAAATACCTTTTTTTAAGGATGACAATAAGATATTTTCAAAAATTAAGGTCTCGGAAAAATTTGGGCTTCCCTAAGATTCACTTCGAAATAGGACGTTAACAAAAGTGTTTTCGTGTCATCCCTACAAGATGCCCAAACTGCCTTATTTTCAAAGGTTTTATGAAATTAAATCTGAAAAAAATGTGTGGATCCTTACTCTAGAGGTATTTAGGTTTCAAAAAATATCTCTAAAGTTCCGGTTGGAGCACCTTCATTTTTTAGGGTTTTGTCCATATCCATACCACTGGGTGCCGCACGAATCATTATACAATAAATTTATTATGATTATGTCTGCGCTATAATTATTTTATATATATATTTTTGACCCAAAGATGCCATTGTATAAAAATTTATGTTTTTTTAGCGAGCTCTCTTCAAAGCACAATATATATTATATTAAGTATATCAAGTATATAATATATAGTAGTAGTATATAGTAGTAAGTATATCAAGTAAGTATAGTATATTAAGAATATCAATCCCCCTGTATTGTCTATGTATGATTATTTCAAATATAGTTCAATTCCCCAATACAAAAATATAAACGGCAAAAATTAAATCGGAACAGAACTATTAGAGGATTTACTTTCTGAACTTTTATATCGGTTTTTGAGTTCCTTAATATATCAAGCAATAATAGACCTCTTAAATAATCGGAAATAACAAACCATTTTGTTACAATATCCAATCATGTTGGAGTTTAATGGGTAGGTACATTTAATGAAGATGATTTCTGTCTATAAGTGAAAAACATACAATAGTACATTGTGGGTGTAGAATAAGTTGGATACACCTTGGTATTAAGTTCATGTTTATTAAATCATATTAATGGAAGTAGATCAGGACACAAAACTCTTTAGGTTGCTCACGAACTGAATCCCATCTCTACAACTATGCATAGTAGATGAAATGCTAAACTATGAGCTATTAAGAGATATCTTCACTAACTACATGTACCACGTTTCTCATGAACCAAACCCAGATTAATTTAGATCAATTTAGAACGCCACGAGGACATTATATGGCTTATATATTACATTATATGCTAAGTTTGTTTCTTCGAACCAATAAATTAAAAAGCGACTAATCAGATGATTTTTTTAAATTTGTTTAATCATCAATTGCATTATTGTTAATTAGAATGACAACCAATCAGGTTTCATAAAATCCATTCATAAGAGGAAAAAATTAATTATTAATAGCGTAATTTTCAATAGAAAATTCCTTGTAACCTAAAATGGAAAAAAATATATTAATTGAGGCGTTTGGTTTCAAAACCGGATACATACATTTTCAACAATTTTTCAGGACTGATCAAAAGAGGATCAATTGGAACCACTTTTGATAAGAAATAGAATCTTTTAGTATTGATTTTCCAAGGATGTAGACGTTTTTGAAACAAACGCGTCTAACACATTTTTTTTAATATTTAAAACTTAAAAATTTTTTTTTTTAGAAAAATGGGTGTAACCGGTTTTGAAACCAAACGCCTCAATTGATCCTTAGGTAATTTTACTGCAAATTCCATAATATTAATGACCGATAGTGCATTGTTAGTTCTATTGCCAGGAATGCATCGAATCGATACAATAGATCTGCAGCCGTTGAACTTTTTTCTGATTTTTCGAAATATATTTTACGACAATATCACATGCCAATATTCCAATATGCTGATATACCAATCTGCCGTAATAACCGATAGACCAAAATGATATTAATACAAGTCATTAAACTTTAAACTTCTGCATTTTTATCTAATGGAAACCAATTTGTAAATGAAAAATACTTATCGCACTGTGAGAATACCATGGGCACAACTCAAAACAAAGAATTTTTCAGAAACCGCAGTCAAATTTTTCAATTTTTTTCCCGAAAGGATTACAAAGCCGCTAAACAACCCATCACCCTTTTGTTGTGTTGGTTGTAAAACTATTTAGCCTTTGTTTATTGACCTATTTTTCCTTTCACTTACATATATATGAAATATATAGTAAGGGAAAGTATTGCGAGAGTAAAAATAATTTTGACTTCCGGTTTTCAACGGAAATACACGTTTTGGGGTCCCCTGAATCCAAAGTACCCCGAAATGATCTGTGTGTAAACAGACTAGCTCAAAAACCATAAAGCCTACGAAACTGAAATTAGGTATTTGAGGTAGGTATATGACCGTGATGGGACACCAAATATTTCATCAAAATAGGGTAAACGGAGGGAATAAAGTTATGAAAACTTTGTTTCATAACTTTTATCACATTTTTGGAAATTTTCTCAAAACGGCTCTAACGATTTAGATTAAACTCGTCATGTATTAATGAAGATCAAGTATTCTTTAAATAAATAAAAAAAAAATTAAGTATTTTCTATTATTGTGTAGGTAATTGTATTTACGCTGACAAATATTTCGCATGCAAAGTACTATACTAACAGCACATTGCTACAAGTAAGGTGTAATCCCCATATGAAAGAGTATTCTACGTATTTTAAGTAATTGTTGGAACATACCTATTTAACGGAGATCATCTGTTTCAATATATCAACTAAATAGAGAAATAAAATTAGGTGCCATGTTTAATTATGTTTTGCATTGTTACATTGTCAAAGATGAATTTAAAAACTCTTTTATACCTTCTTTAGTAAGTGAATGCATAGAAAAGCATCTAATGCTAAAAATATTCAGAGTTGTTTTTTAAACGTAGGGCTCAATATAAACCTAACTAATTATATTTTAGTTTAAAACATAATTCCATAATATATTTCTGAATGAAATAGAAGATGGTATTTACTGGAACAATAATCAATAATCATTTTTGTCGATTTATGGAAAGACATTAGACACTAAAATTCGAAAACTAAGTTCAAATTTTCTATGAACCGTAAATACCCCCTTATATCGCTTCAATTCATGATATACTTATATTTACAAAAAGCGGAACTATTATAAAAACTAACTGAACTATTGATGAAATTGGGATTCTTTCCTCTTAGAAAAATAAATAAATAATGGATGGAAAATTACTTAAGACTTTCAGGTATTGCGATCATTATAATACTCTATACCATATGGAGAAAAACATAAGTAAATAAATGTAGATAAAGCTATTTTTTAACCGACTTCGAACGAAAGAGGAGGTTACTCTATTCGATACGTATGTGACTTTTTTTTTTCTTTTTTTTTTTTCTATGTATGTCCACCGATTACTCCGAGATGGGTGGACCAATCGGAACAAACCTTTTGCATCTTGTAGAGTATTTTCCCAATGTGGTCCCATTTAATTCTTTTTTGGGTTCTTAATTTATTTAATAAGTTATCGGTAAAAAACATGAAAATAATTATTTAATCATCGCTTAAAATATTTACTTATTGGAAAAACATATGGCATATATAACATAAGGTATGATCCAACAAACAATTAAAACACGTTAATAACTAACAAACTGCTCTTGCACTTTCCTCATTTTTTTATTCTAACTTTGATTGGTTGATTTTAAGCAATGCTTAATAATGTTTCAATGTTCGATGAATCGGATGGAAAAACCAACCAATCAAATTCAGAATCAGAAGAGTGGGGGGGGGGAACATGAGTAGTCTGTTGTTAGCTATTGACGTGTTTCAGGTTCTTGTTGGAACAAACCTTATACATAACCTTAGATAAATTCTCAACAATAGATTTAAATAAAGATATATAAAGATATTCTGGAGTGATACTTTTGAGATGTTATCCGGATTACTATTTTCGGTTTTTAATTTTGTTTCTGCAACTATTGAGGCGTATGATGAAAATGGCTTGATTATGAAAAAGAAATACCTATTATCTGAGTTCAAATGTGGTTCGAAAATGCAATAAATACGTTCTCCAATTCCATATATGATGGGTAATTGTATGATTTTCTACTTTACGTTATGATAAGGTCCCTAGCATGTGGCACTTAGGATTTGCTATTTTCTATATGGAGTCTCTATAGTGTGCCTGTGTTAGTATCAATCGTTTCCTATGTAATAAGTGAAATGTAGCAGAATAAATCTTTACTAAAGAGCCAGATTGTGTTTTCAATTTTTATGGATTGTCTTGATCAATCTTTATTAAATCGAAAGAAATTTAAATATTCTATGAAGGTTGCCAAGATTTTCAAAAGTCAACAAGTCATTAAATGTTTGAGTTTCATGAAAGGATGAGTGCGCTTTTCAGGACCTAAGTCTAGTGTTGAATGAATGCATTTTATTGAAACAGAAATGATAATGGACTTATAACAGTCTGGGTTAGATGTGTTTATGGGTTTTTCGCATTCGAGGCGGCCATGCACTCAAGTACCGCAATAACTAACGTATATGTTGTGTATTATATTCCCCAATAAATGAAAATTTTCCTAGGAAACATTCTCCCAGTAGTAGTGTGATAATAATCCAATCGTCTTTACAGAAATTTAAAAAAGAAATTAAAATTTCAATGTTTGCCAATGTTCATCCATCAATATATCTAACGGCAAAATAAAGTTGATATCTCACAGAAAACAACCACATTGTGGACTTTCTCGCAGCAAAAAATATAGCAGCCATAAAAATGATTGCTGTCAAAAAGGCTACTCCGCTAGAATTGAAGCTGCAGTGTTTTCTGCAAACTCATTTTCTCAATAATTGTTTATTAAGAAGGATATTATTCGTACCACTTCGCTCTCAAGTTTAGTCAACAATTCATCGAAATGGATGACGAACATAATTGACTCGACCAAGAAATATTATTGAATTAAACCAGTAGTATAATATCGAGAACAATAATATCCTTCGTAATAGTAAATTAACCATAAAATGACTCACAAAACGCTGTCGCTTCTATCCTAGCGGCTGCCCCCGTTTTGATAACGATCAATCTTATGCCCCTTATTTGCTACGAGTACTTCTATCCAGTGATGTTGTTTTTGGAAATGCAATTTAGTTTAATTACTACTTTCCAACGATAAATTTAAATAAAGTAATATAAACGGTCCCTAACGGAGCAGTACACCTCATCGCATTAGTTTGTAAAAGAATACTCAAGTGATCATAATTCAAAAATTAGGGTCCAATTTATTATAGGCCATATAAAAATCTTCATTATATCATCATGTATATTCGAAATATGGCCAAAATCTCGACTGTTCAGTGACGTACCTACATCATCTTGGAGTTACGTGAAAGCGGAGCGAACTCGATACCTCCTCTCGGAACAGAGATGTATGCATGAAATGACAATTACTGACAAAAAAATTCAGCAAAGGAAATTATTGTCATTGTGAAAAAAAAGTTTTAAGTTTTATGTGTCGTCCCAATGAAACATCAGTCTTTTAAAAAAAGTCCATTTCTAATCAAAGTAGGCAGGGTGTTGAAAGGAGTGTAATGCACGCCCCGCACTTGATTTTCCGCGCGTATTCATAAAATTGAAAAGGTGACTCTTAATATAATTAGTTTATAATATAAAGGCCCGGGATAGACGAATGTGGTAGAGAGCTACCTGGGTTGACTTTTATTTCGCGACGGACCCACGGAATAAATCTCATCCTTCCCACCATAGATAGAACAACCAACCAATGAATTAAACTCTCCTGTAGTGTCCGAAGAGGGGTACCAAATTAAAACAAAAAAAAGAAAAACACTTCCAATTTTTTTAGAAATCAACGTATTGCTTTCTATAAATTATCTCCCGCCACTAAAAAGTATGAAATAAAAAAGATTTTATAAAAAAAAAATTAAACCGACTTCGAAAACTAGGAAACAGTAAAAATAAATGCACTAAAAAGTATGAAATAACTACCTTCTGATTTTTATGAATACACGGCAAAATCGGAAATGGTATAAAAAGCGGGAAAATGCAATAAAATGAAAAAAATTATTTTGATTAGTACGATTACACACTAACTCTTAATAAAAAGTATTAAGTTGAAATATTAAATAACATGTTTAATACATCACAATCTTTTCGGAGGCGGCGCAAAATTTAAAATTGTTAACCCTAAATATTATGAAAAATCTATCGATTTTCTATTTTGCGCCGCCTGCGAAAAGATTGTGATGTATTAAATACGGTATTTAATATTTCAACTTAATACTTTTTATTAAGAGTTAGTGTGTAATCGTACTAATCATAATATTTTTTTTTCGTTTTATTGCATTTTCCCGCTTTTTATACCATTTCCGATTTTGCCGTGTATTCATAAAAATCAGAAGGTAGTTATTTCATACTTTTTAGTGCATTTATTTTTACTGTTTCCTAGTTTTCGAAGTCGGTTTAATTTTTTTTTATAAAATCTTTTTTATCAGTGAATTGTCTAAATTTCGTTAGCACAATTATCAAAACACGTCGGTTTCTACTCTAAGAATGCTGGTAAGTTGTGTGTTCGCCCGAGATTTTTTCAATAAGGTCTAAGATAATTATAAACAAAAATTGTTTTGAGTTCTGCTCCTTGTAAATTTATGTAATGTTTGTTTGTTTGTTTATCGTCACTTTATGCCACTAAGGCTAATCGGAAGATGCTACAGTGGGAGTCCTAAATGTTGCCTATCCAGGTATAATTAGGATAGGGATCTTTAACGAGTACCTGACATCGCACAGGCTCGGGACCTCCATTTTACGTCCTATCCGAGGGACGGCATGGTTAAGGATTTTTTACTCCCATTAAACTGGAGGAATAATTAAAGGGAGTAAAAAATCCTCGGGCCACCGCTGGGCGCGAACCTGCGACCTTTACTATTGTAGGTTGCCATGCTAACCACTATACCACTATACTATATTTTAATTTAAAATCATCTTTTAGATTTATAATCTTTATTTTGAGTAATGCCCTTTGTAATTTATGTTTCTTCGAGTATTTAATCATCTTTAACGATAGGCTTTACATTCACACTACGTATTCTTTACAATAAATATACTTTTTACTGCTATAATATAGAGAAGCAATTATTATTTAAACTCCTTTGCATCTGCACAAATCATACACATTTCAAGAAGAAAAGAACTCATAACTTTCTCTTTTAGAAAAATACGCTAATGCTTGTTGAAAATAATTCACAGAATATCAAAAACATATGATTATTTGAATTACAAATCCATTGAACTGAAATCTAAATTAATAATTGGCCAATCGGCATGTCAAAGTACAATTTTTAAATGAATCTGAAAAACGGCGAGAAAATGCGAAAATGTGTTAATGGTTAACACTAATATAGTATAATTTATAAGATCAAAAAATATCACTCGCTTTTTTCTTTATTTATAAATTGCAAGTTGGCATCTAGGGTAAGTGGAAGCGTGTTCGGTGATTGTGAGATTTCGGGAGGCTTCAGGACGGCATGTTCTGGGTCGTTGAAATTCTACTTATAGGGATAAACAGAGGATACTTATGCACGAAGAAAGGGTTGCAGAGAATAGACGACGAGGAGATTTCTAATCTGGTTTCTCCCTTTCTGATAGATCTCGCTCAGGGGATTAAGTACAGGAGCGTTGGGAGAATTAGTGAAAGCTATTGTCAGCGCTCGCTTTTATTGCGGGTACGAAGGCGGCGGCACCGGGTCCAGATGTTGCAGAGTGCGAGGCCTGTGAAAGTTGATGAATGTAGCCACCTTCTCCAAGCGTCTGCTATCTGTTGGGAAAAAAAGAATAAAGATAATGCCTTCAACGAAAAAAATAAGTGTCTGTTGAATAAACATTATGAAGTGAACATTCGAGAACTTAAACAAAACATAATGAATAGGACTTAAGACAACAAAGGTACGAAAAATGCGACTAATCTATGCCATTATAATAAGACCTCTTTGGCCTTACGCGACAGAAATTTGGAGTTTCTGGAAACACGTATGTATAAAAATACAAATCACCCAATTCAAAAATCTTCGGAAAGTTGTATAAATACCAATGTCTATTTCAACAGTTTGATCTTACATACAAGACAGAACAAAGCTTTCCTCTCTTATAGACTACATCACCTTATCCACTCGTTCAACTCTGCAATTTGATCAGCACAAACGAAAAAATACATGAACAAAATATAATAATTTACTAATCCTTAAAAGCTTATTATAAAGAATTCGAAATTAAAATATATATGTATATAAAAATAAACAATAAAAATATGAAACTAATAAACCATAGAGTAATTCGGCAAACAACTACTAACATTGAATTCGTTATCGAAACCCAGAACCCCTGTATCCTTTAACTTTTAGTACCATGGAGTATTATTCCATAGTCAGCAATTGATTAAGGAGATCTCGCGATTCAAGATAAATTAATAATACCAGGAAAATATGAAGAAAAATGATTTTTAGGCGTTGATGGTGGAAAGTTTTTATGCCTCTAAACAAAACAAATAAACAATACAAGCTTTAAAGAATAATTGATGTGTCTCCGGAGAATTATCAAAGCAACGAATGGTGTAACAAATACTTATGCTACAGAGGATTCGAACTTAATAGTAGGACCATATCAGGAAGAGAACCCGCTGTAAAACTAAAATTAGCCCCAATATTCGTACATGTTATATTTTCTTGGATTATAAATCGCATATATTAGGGCCGGGATAGCCGCTTTTAGCACGCTCGAGCCGAACGGCTGCGGTTCGGAGGCCCCACGGAATAAATGTCGACCGTTCCACCATGGTGGGAATAGGTTGGTGACACCTATAGAGTAACCCCCCTTATGCCACACATGGCCAGGTAGGGGTACCGAACCAAATTAATATCGGTTTAAATAATTTATTAGAAGAAAATTATAATTCACAATGTCAAACAATAAAAAGTAAAATTATTAACTACATTACAAAAATTAACTACTAATAACAGTATAATAACAAAAAAATAATTATATGCTTCGATGTACCGACCAAAACTAAGTCCCTACTCCATTGCTTCTTTTATTCAGTCCGAAATCGAACATTCTGAAGGTTCGCGGCAAGCGTAGAAGATTCTTGTACAATCTAGGACATTTACTAAAATAGTTATGTAACTATTCCAACAAAGAGTCCGGATTTTTTTTTCAACAGACAAAAGTTAGTAAAAGGCAAAATCACATGGCTTTGTTTCATGTTTTGTACATTTCTGTTATGATGGGTATGCTTCGAAAAAAAACATTTTTTAAATTAACTTTTTAACATTTACCGATTCCTCAAACCTTAATCAGGCAGAATTACAGAATCTATTCGCGACTTTCTGGTTGGAAACATGTTGCTACAGGAGAAAACTCTACAATGTCGAAAAATTATATTATCAGATTGCATACATAATAGAAAACGATAAAACCGACAAAAAAAAAAGTTTTAATAATTCAAATAACTCTGAAAAAAGTTGTGAAGAGATGATTGAATAGCAAATAGGCCAGCCAGGTATATCGTATCGTTCGAAACTGATTTCACAGCCGTACAGCAGGTGGACACAATAGTGTTCCCTCAGAGAAGAGTGACACTGACTCACTTTCTTCATGTCACTGTGACGGTCACAAGGGAGTATGTTGCTTGGTCTGACCTCCGCGACAGCTGAAAGTAACATCCAACAAAGGAGCAGGCGAGTGAGGAATGTCAACAGCTCTCTGTTATTGGGTCAACTAGGTGCTATATGGCTTAGAGAACGAATCATAATAGACCAATATCTAAACATGGCTCTCATCGTCAAGATTATTATTATTATTTCAAATTTTTTATTTATTTCTTATTATGTTTTGCATAATCAATAAGCATCTTATCATATATAATCAATAGACAAAACAACAATATTTTCAATTTCAACACTACGGGTTACCCTTTCTACTACCTGAGTATTAGTCGTGATTATCAATTTTTTAGTTACGACCAAATTTTCAGTCACAAAATTGAACCTTCAAGTAAATAACTGAACCGATGAAATGGTATCAAATTTAATTATTTTCGTGTGGAAAACTAAAATTTCCTTTTTAAATGTTTTTATCTTAAAGTGAAAAGATTGGCTTTGACCGGGATTTGAATCATGGTTCCCATATCACAAGCATTGGCACTACCAGAGACGTATCACAGCCAACTCAATTTCTTCCCGATTGACGTTTTTTCTTCAACGATCCTTTTTTCAACGATGGTGAGAGTGGACTATTCGTCCATGTATTAGGATTTGTAAAGATCGTTTCTTTTTTAAAGTATTAACAGAGGTATTTAATTTAATTATTTCTATAGATTAACAATAATTGATTAGTATCAATCTTAAATATATATTTTTAAAAGAGTAAAGATTGGGATTACTAGTAATGAACGCTCTCCCTTGCGCCATCAGAACAGAGCTCATTCCCGAAACCCGGCAGATCTAATCTTTCCTCTTTGAAAAAAAATATTTTAAAATATGTATTAGCAAAAAATTGTGAGAAGCAGAGCTATATTTAGAAGATATAAGTTTGGATCAACTACAAAAAAAGAAAGTTAACAAAAAATAAGATAAGAGTTTTTATAAATATTTTCTAAATTTTAAACTGTAATTGCAACACCGTTAGATATTCCAAATAAAATTATGGATTGCTAAATACTTATCGTAAATGAAATTTCACCGAAGAGATTCCTGAGTGGAGCGCCAAACACAATTGCACCGCAGACCGCACCTAAACGGTTGTCGAGATTTCATCACGTACCACCAGCCACCAGTAACATCCCAAACGACAATTCTTCCTTCTTAACCGCAAAAAGAAGGCTTTATTTTAGAAACCAATTGATTACTACGATAGGGACCTTTTTGTTTTTTATCGAGTATCCGAATCAGAGGATAATTTTTTTTTTTTTTTTATTTTAGACATGCTGTAGTTTTTAATTTTTTCCCACACTTAGAAATAGGTCTGAAGGCCATCCTAGAAGTTTTGGTCTGCGGTCTATGTTAATTTCTCGGACTTTCTCTTTTGGGAAAAAATAATAGAACCGGTATTAGCTTGTTCTCTGGATGCCCGTTAGATATCGTATACGTAGGTACATAAAAGGATTTTCTAGAAGTAAAGCGACTATTACTATTTATATTATACTGATTTTGGTTTTATTTTAACATTTAGTTTTTGTGGTAAGCCCATTTTTTAATATAAAAGTGTAGAAATAGGATCAATATTCACCTCCAAAAAAAAACCCCAACAATGTTTTCTGAAAGTACAGGTAGACCAACATTGATTCCCCAAATATTATACTCAATCAGTAGACCATTTTTATGAGAAATTTATACACACAGAAACTTCTCTTCAATGGCTACATTATAAATCTTGGAACAATTACTTACCTTTCTTGAAACACTTTCTGTGAATATAATTTATTTATTCTCAAAGTTCAATCAGAACTTACTCCTAAAGCCCTTCCACTGCTCTTCATACAGGGATTCTTCATCTTTTTGGCAAATACTTTGGTGATAACATCTATGTCACAATACTTCTGAATAATACCTTAAGGCTAAATCTGTGATAATTATAAGTAATTTAATACTACAATACTTCAACATGCACCCTGATTCCTTCTTTCTCCTTTTCCTGCTTCTTTAAGCTATTAAGAAAGGAATTACTACACAAGAATTCCGACAAGAAATAGTTTTCCTTAATATTTTCTTAAAATCCATTTAATCTATCCATATGAAAGCCAATTTACCAGACATTCTATCGATGGTCGTTTCAACGATTATTCCTGTGATTCATCGCGGGAACAGGTATCCTTATTATCTTCTCAAATTCATTTCCTAATGCAAAGCAAAGCTTTTATTTTAACGGAATATCCTTCGAAAAATAATCACATCTTTGCAGAGTAGTTTATTAAAGGATAGAGAACCCTCCGTGGGCTATATTTTAGCTTTTTTATTTCATTTTATTATTTCTAATAAAATTATTCATTACGGCCGTTGACAAAAATATTGCAGACATTGCAATGGATAACAAATTAATTTTAAAATATTGGCACATAACCTCAGATAAATGTTTGCATAGTAAAGGACCTCTAGAGGGGTCTATTTTGTCACCAACGTTATTAAAATTATTCTCGCATAACTTGTTAAGAAATTGGGCGCAAAATGCAGCGAATGGGTATTTTAATGAAGTACCGATACTTCAGTAGGTATACGATTACAGTATATAAGGATCTGATCGCTGACGTATGGCACATGATCGCTTGAAAAATCATCCAAGATAAGATAAAGGATTCCAGGCTATGGAAAAGGATTTCTGGAAGAGGTCGGCTAAAGTAATTTATGAAGAAAAGATCCTTATGAAAAAATAAAATAAAACGTTTAGGCCTCATATGCAATAAATTTGAATATTCACTAATGGGAAAGCTTGATAGGAGTTCTCTTAAATGATTTAACTACATAACCTGTCTTCTACAAAATATGCGTGGGAGCTCACGGCCTCAATTAAAATAAGTGCCAGTAATATATATCCTTCTTGTCGTCCATCATCTTGACGAATGGTACTTAGAATTGCGGACTGGATCCAACAAGAAATAAAAAGATATTCAGGGTTTGACCCAGTGACCAAGAGACACTGCGCACCAAAACGGGTCCAGAGCTGGTCCCAAAGGCACGCCCGCAATGCGCATCATCATATCTTTATAAAAACAAAACTTTCCATTCCGAGGTGAAAGTGGTCGCAATTAGCTTAGCTTGCACATGCGCTTGGGAACTGGCGCAAAGATCCCATCAGGGCCTGAGTCTATGTCTACTAGTTGGGAGTGGATGGAAAGTAGGAATCCGAGTAGTCGTTCAGGTGACTAGCAGCTGTTCGAATTCTTTAGAAAAATACCTACTTTTATAAAAACTACCTAAAAAAAAAACCTTCTTAAATCTTATAATCAGAGGATAATCATTATATTTAGATTTGATTGCTTATTCAAGGTACTCTTACAAATGAATACCTTCTTTAATAACCAACATACATACTGATTATCATAGATTTTAATATGTAACCAACTGACTGTAATAATTGTAATAAATAAAATGTTGTAATAAATAAAATAATAATACAAAAAAATTATTTATTTTGAGATTATGGAAATCATTATTAAACAATATAAAAAAACATGACGATAAATGTCAATTGTTTACAGGCTGTAACGGACGATTATTGGTACTATTTCACTGATTTTTCGTTTCGCAGGATCAATGCGAAACTTCTTTAATAACATTTTCATTTTTGAATCTTTTCATTCGCTTTTTTTTTTTTTTTTTCTTACCGTCTATTCTGGGGGATATCTTTGTTTGTTGACATTGTCAAAAACGATCTTCAAAATTATGGCTCCATAATTATAGAATTAAAATAGATATGGTGTACCACTAACAAAAGAAAATACTATTTGAAAGAAAAAAAAAAGTATAAATATAATGTATTGAGCATCCAAAAACAAATAGCATATAGCAGGAAACTCCGATTCAAGTAAATTTGTATTGCTAAATCAACCATGCTAACAAGATTCTTTTTCTAGACTGTGAACTCGACAATTGATGTATGTAAATGGAAAGGCTCTAAATGTCCAAAAAAAAATGTATATATATATATATATATATAGAGAGAGAGAGAGAGAGAGAGTGAGAGAGAGAGAGAGAGAGAGGTACACATATATTTATTGGAAAAGAATATAAAAAATAAAATAAAATCCATTGCCATTGCAATCGCAGTAAGAGCTTGTCTTGATGATTTATTTACCTAGAGACATCAACAGATATCACAAACGCATTATCTTTTGTGGTTTTACAATAGAAAACACGATTATGGCACCAGCTAGGGACGTTGCGATTGCTGTAAGGTTTGATACTCGATAATATTGGATTTAAAGTATAGGTGGTTTTCGAAACTGATGCTTGTAGCAAAAATAAGATAATTAGCCAACACTGATGAAGTTGGAGATAGAAGAAACAGATATTAAAATTATTTAGCAGAAGAAAAGTATTCATCTGATGATTTGGCAAGTCCCGGATATTTTTTCTTATTTTTAGAACCAAATTTGAGCTAACATTCTAGTATTCTTTTTTTAATCTCAAAATTAATAACTTGCCGCTTACAGCATTTTCATTCATAGTAGTTCAATTATTGTACATATTGACATAATTCTTAATTAATATTATGTCTTATTAATACTAGGTTGTTACAAAAGTCCTTGTTCACAAAATTAATTTTATTCAAATGTGAGTACAAAATTTACAAATCAAATTTATTCTTCAAAATATAGCCATCATTTTCAACTACTTTAACCCATCTTTCAGCCAAAAGTTGTATTGTAAAGTTGTTGTACGACCTGATCTAGGTTCATCTTCAAGGCTTGTATTCCCAGAATTAAACCGCCTGAACCAAAATGCGGCCGTGTTTTGATGCACTACACTTTCCCCTTCCACTGCACAAATTTCCTCGGCTGAGGCCTTTGCACTAAAAGCTTTTTTCCAATAATGCCTAAGAAGGCCACGGATGACAAATTTTTCTTCCGACATTTCTAGTGAAATTTAATAAACTGAATGAAAGGCAGGGACAGTTGGCGTACATAGATAATTAGAGGATTAGTTAATGTAAACATTGACATAAGAATTGTATTCGTCAGAGATTAAATAAGGATTAAATTAGAGACCTCAATGTAAACAACTTGATATGCACAAGGACTTTTGTAACAACCTAGTACATTATGATAATTTTCAAACACTGCCAAGGAATTAACATTCGAAGTTGTCCCAACAATCGTAACCGAAAAGGCTAGAACCATCGATTGAAGATGGATTAATCGATATGAAGTTAACGACTATATCTCTAAAACTAGGCAATCTCTTTAATGGGATGATGGGAGAAAGTTGAGTACTAGGTCAAAATCAGGCTTTTGGAAAGTTGTTCGGGGTCCACCTGCGTGAAAGATGGGGAACGCGATTTAGGATACCTGTCAGTGTTCTGAGATAAATTGTGATTAAGGAGGAACAATAGAAAAATCTTTGTTTTCACATAATTCATATCCGTTTGAGAATCGAACTATTTATTACTATGCCACATTAAAAAGATTAATAAGCATTGCGCCGAACTGTAAACAAAAACGTCTTAGTGAGCCTAGACGAAGATGTAATCATTGCTGTTCTGTCTGAGATGGGCTTATACATTACGAAGGGAGCTTCGAACCTTCGGGTTTGCTTTAACTTGTATCGTTAATGGTATGTTGATTTTTAGTAATGTTAGCGATTTCCCTTGTGTTAAATTTGGATTAATCTAGATTACTTCTTACGAACGATAATTCTAAACTCATGTAGCAAAACAAAAAAGTCAATCACTGCCATAAAAAAGAAAACATAGTTATAATAAAGAAAGAAAATGACCCCTAGAGACCCCTGAAGATTGTATTCAGAACATGAGTGAAACCCTTTATTACTGTAACGTGAAACGAAATTATATGATTTTGTCTGTTACAAACTTTTCTATATTCAATATAGTTCTAGACTTATTACTGAAACAGTTACTTAACTGTTCTAGTACATGTTATAGATGTTTTGAGAATACTCTACACCCTTCTAGAATATTCTATTTAAGAAGTAAATATAAAAAGAAATGGACTGGATTCTTATTCTTGTTCAGTACATCGAATCATGTGATTACTTTTGTGTTGCTGCATTGTTACAAGAAGTTACATTTAGTAACGTTGTTAATAATTTGAGTTTTTATTGTTCCTCTGACGTTGTGAATTAAATTTTCGTAAATAAAAATAATAAACCGACAATAGTGTAAAATATTGATTATTAATGTGAAGCTTATAAAACTCGAGGAAAAAAAGAAGACTATTTAAACCATTATCAATTGATAAGATCATCACTAAATCCACGGTGCTCATGATTGTCATATCACAGGCATATGACTACATCAAATACCAAATTTCAGTTTCCTGCGGTTTATCGTTTGTGAGCTAGTCTGTTCACACTCACTCATACACCATTTCGCAGGACTTGGTTATTTATTTGGATCCAGGGGACCCCAAAACGTCTATCCTGTTAAAACCGGAAGTCACGATCGCAATTCATATATAAGTTAGAGAAAGTAAAAATAAATCATATTGCGTTGGATAAATAGCAATTATTTACATACATATATGACATTATAACTTCTATAATATTTTTTTTTTGTTTGAAACAAAACATTAGCATATTTTTATTTTAAAAGGCAGGTTTATTATAAATACTAAAATTCAGCAATATTTATGCCATTCTCACTTTAATGATGACAGGCGGAAAAAGAACCCTTATTATGAGCCGGATCAAAATATTCTTGACAACGACACGCATTACCACCCAACACGACCATTATCTCCCAATATAGTGGGGAAGAAAAAAAAATTGCGGTTTTTATAGAAAGTGGCGCCGAAGCTTCTTATGAAGGTGTTTTCACGGTCGGACCGCAAAAGTGCCAACATAGGCTTATATTAGCGATCGTTGTGTTGTAGGGCGATTGGTCCTTAGTTCCGATGGTCTACAATCAGCTTTTCGAATACCTCACGACAGATCCTGGTTTGGAAATTGGACTAACAAGCGTTGGGCAGCAGCTGCTATGTTAGTCGGACTTAAGGAGTAAGGATATCCAGGATCGTGATTCCTGTCAAATAAAAACCTACGCAACCCAAATACAGGAACAAACACTTAACAGTCCGATCTTCATCTTTTTAGAATTTCGAGATTTTATATCCTTTACTTGCTGTATATCTCGGTTTCAACCGGGGTATTTCATTTTTTGAAAGGACTCATCTTTCAGCCTTAAAATGTAGACCCCGGTTCATTCCGGAGGAACGGCCTTAAAGGGCCTTGTTGGCCTCTTCAAAATATATAAAATGTTTCGACTCAAATGGTAAATTTACTAAAAACCGATGTAAAGCGAGATCATAACGATTTTTATAACAATAAAGAATATACCCAGAGATTGGCTGAAGTTATGCCATTTTAATATGGATAGGTGTTCGCACCTGGGATGAAAGAATCTCTGAGCGAAATTTTGAGAATTTAGGACAAAGGTACGGATTTCTATAAAGAACAAACAAACAAACAGAATTTCATCTTTATTTATATACATTATCTTGGATTTTCATCATGCAGGTAATTTCCTCCTCTATATTGTTTGCTTTGTTTAACGTCTCTTTATCCGACAAAGGCTAATCGGACGATGCTCCGTGGATGACCTAAATTTTGCCTATCCAGGAATAATTATGAGTAAGGTTTTTTCTAATTCGAATCTATCCTCATTATGGAAGGTAATTTTTGATTCTTATTATTATGTCAAATTGGAAACAAAACTTCTTAAATCGATTTATCACTCTGACTTGTATCATTATTTGTCTAAGGTGTCGGGAGACCACTTTCGACCATCAGATTTCCGTCCAATTACACAGGATCAGGATTTATTCCTTAGAATCACCATTATTTACCAGCTTAGAAATCTTTTTTTTATAAAAAAAAAAAAAAATGCTTCATTATCAATTCTTATAGTCAAGTAATTTTTTTTTTTTTTTCACTCCATTTAGCTAGAAGTGCAACAGGTGTTGGTATGTTGAAATTTTAATACTGGTATGTTGAAAATGTAATACTGGTATGTTGAAAATGTAATATGTAATGTGTACTCCAAAAAAAAAATATATATATAAATAAAAAATTTAAAATAGTGGTAATAGAATAGGAGAAAAATCTGTCAGGAAAAGACTATAAATTAACAAAAGTACAACCTGAAAGTAGATAAAGGGCCATTTATTTATCGTTAGATGCTTATAAGTAAAATCGGTATTGCAGCTAAAAACTATAATACAATAGTTATGCATGGGGTCACCTGTGGTGTAGTGCTTAGCATGGCAACCTACAATACTAAAGGTCGCGGGTTCGCCCCTCGCCCTAGGTGGCCCTAGGATTTTTTAATGGCAGTAAAAAATCCTTGGCTATGCCGTCCCTTGGATAGGACGTAAAATGGAGGCCCCGAGCCTGTACGATGTCAGGTACTCGTTAAAGATCTCTATCCTAATTATAGCTGGAAATGCAAAATTTAGGACTCCCATTGTAGCATCGTCCGATTAGCCTTAGTAGCATAAAGAGACGTTAAACAATCAAAACAACAATAGTTATGCATTTTACAAAAGGATATTCAGAGTCCATAGGATGTTCGGTAATAACTAAACTGAAAGGTTTCTGGAAGCTTGCTCAGTTTTCTCACGAGAAGCCAAGATGCACTTTTTGTTTTAATAATTAATACGATCCCTACGGAAGAATGGGCAATACAATTCTTTTCACTTCAAAGAGAAAAGTGGAGCAAGCAATTCAAAGTGGAGTATGGAGCTTCGCAAAACTCAAGGAAAGGAAAAAGATTACTCCAGGCTGAAAAAGTCAAACAGAAGGTCCTCCGCAGACTTCGTGTGGGACAAGGCTGTAACATAATCAGCTAGATAAATTCTGATTAATGGGTAACTCTGATAAAGTAAAAATTCATATTTTTTTTTTTAATAGAATACTTCTATTGGTGCTCCTGTTTTCCGAGTTATTGCCTCTGATCCTGAAAACCGGAACTCACCCGAGGGGCTAGTTCGCTACAGCTTCCTACAGGATGGAGCTGATTCCTTGGCATTTAATATTGGTAAGTTATTTTTTGATCATGTGATGATAAATATTGGAAATGTATAATATCAGATCATTTATTAGATATATTTTAATTTTTTTAGACATGGTAACTGGTCTTATCACAACTCGGGAAACTTTAGACCGTGAAAAGAAGAGTTATTATTTACTTATACTCGTAGTTCAAGATTCAGGCATGGTTCCACAACATACCATTAGGCAACTAAACATTACTGCCAGTGATATTGATGATATAAGTCTTTATTTAAGAGATCTGTAATGGTTTTCTCATGGGTACCACTCCGAGGACTGGAAGCTGTTGCATCCTTCAGTGTTGCAATTTACTCAACTAATAAGGACTGTAAAACTTCTCATGTGATCATAAAAAACCCCACAAAAAACGGCTTTTTGAGAGGTGCCTATCAGAAGATAAGCAAGAATGCTGACGTGTGATATGAATCTACGTCTACATTCAATACTAAGATTATGCATTAATTACTGATACGAGCATCATATCCCCTAAGTAAGGACCTACCGTCATGAGTGAGTTTATACAACTATAAAAATGTGCTCACCACCCCACCAAACAATATATTCTCTCAAATAACTGTGCCCTACTTTAAAATTCCATATTGTCAATAACATGGGGTGAATTGAAAACCTTTGTAAAAATTAAAATATTAAACCACTGTGTTTAATTGTTGTTGAATAATGAGTGTTATAAGGGTGCTGAAATCATTACAAGTCAATTTAATGCATTTAGGTCGGGGATTGATCATGGTAGCTAATAATACTCTAATAATGGAAGGGGTCTAGTTTTGTGGCTTTCAAACTGAGATAGAAGCTGAAAAAAATGTTTCCGAAAAATAGAAATAAGATGAAAATAATAATAATGATCGAAAAAAAACCTTACGTGATAACTGGGCGGAAAAATAGGCGGAAAAACGGGCTGCATAAGAAGAATTCCAAGCGGTGACATGCATCATAGAATAATGGTAGTTTCACCTTGCAAAAAGTTATATCGGTTTTATTATGGTTTCCTTAATTTTTAATATAATGATTCAGGATCTGGATTTACTTAAAACAATCCATAAGAATTTTGGGATATTGAAAAAAAAAATAATTTATTTTTATTTAAGTAAAACAGAAACTTTCCTTAGATAACAAACATATACGATTGTTCTAAAAAGATTCTTTCATAAAGTTTGGATATTTTCATCAAATTAGTTTTACATGCTGTATTCAAGATAATAATACACTTCACTCACCTTCGTTTTGTCGTCTTGAGCGATTTTACGAGGGCCATGCAGCCACTCCCCAAGCCTCGACGGTGATTAGATAAAACTATGAAACTACGGTTTTATATTAAAAATAAAATTTCACGTTCGGATTCATTTTCTAAATAAAAATTAAATATCTCGAAACATTGGTAAATTAACATTATAATAAATATAAAGCAAATTAAAACATTTTTTCACAGATTGTTTTTTTTAATAGCTGACAAGTTTATCAGCGTTACAAAAAAGCAGACCCTCCTGTTCGAAAATGACATTTGTTCAACGTATTGTAACGCAGGTTTTAGTCTATAATAGCACTTTATTTGATAAGTAATTGCCATAAAAAACATCTGAGATTTTTTCAGTAATGGTGACCATGAACCATGTGAATATTCAATATGGTTTGAGGTAGTAAACTCGCCATCTGTGTGAGATCAAATGATTTCAGAAGGAAATAAGGTTATTCTTAAAAAAACGGCATAAATCTATGGAGGAAGAATCATAAATTATCTAATAATGAAAGATCTGTGGATTAAAACAAATCCACCAAAAAATGGATTGGGCCAATGGTTGACTTCTGTAGTAGGTACATTTCTCATTTTAAATGCTTAGAAATAATTGATTTTCTAAATTTGATTTTTTTGATTTGAAAAAAAACTTTTAAGTTAATTTTATAATTGTTTGTGAAACATTTATTATATACATAAATGTTTCACTAAAAATTGTGTGTTTGGATATATTTGTTTCACTAAAATATCTTCCAGATTTCACAATTATATCATTCAAAGGTTGGTAAAATAAAAATCAAAAAGAACATGCGTAAAAAGAATTTAGATCATATTGGTTGGTTGGAACATATGTTAATTGATTAAAAACATATGATGAATAAGATTATTACTAATAAACAGAATATTCTTTTCAAATTAAACAACTTAAAATGATTTCCGAAATATCCAATCATCAACGGAAAACTCGTGAATTAGGCAACATCGACCGCCATAAAACTTTTTTTCGTGAAAATGGGTCAAAAAATATTCGACAGCTTCGGATGGTCTTTCCAATGTACCGAAATGGGAACCGAGAAAAAATTGTTTTATATAATTTCAAACAAAATTATTTTCTCACTTTATTCTGAGGGATTTTTGTTGACTATGTAACATCAATGTGGGTTTAAATAATTTTAATTAAACATATTTACAAACAAATAATTCGAACTTAAATCATTAACAACGTTACAACTCAGTAACTACCAGTGACTCAAAAGTATCCAAGTGCTTCAATTTTCAAGGCAAAAATAAACCCCTAATCTAGCGCTTCTTAAATAAGGTACAAAACGGAACACCACGGAAAGTCCTGGATCATTCCAAAACATGTGATGACGTACTTATCTTTAAAAGGAAATTCAAAAACTCTTTCAGTGGGACACAATAATGATCAATTTCCGTTTCACGTCAAACTATCATTTGATTTTTTGAATTTCGTCCAAAGAAAATAACCATGCTAGTACAATAATTCAAATAAAAAAAAAGTAGAAATGCTGCAATTAAAAAAATACCAGACAAAAATGAAATAGCTAGTCCGTTCAGTATTTAGTATCTTTGAAAAAAAAATTACAAATTTATGCACTTTATTTCTCAGAAGAATTTTTCCCAGACGTTTATAAAAACATTTATACCTTCTCAGGATATTCTCCAAATTCAACGTTACTATCAAGTAGATAGTTGAAATATAGTTGAAATTTACTTCAATTTCAAACCCGCAACTTTAACCTTTTGTAATAAATATTTAGTAATAATGAGAAAAACTTTCCCAAAGTTTTATTTTTAACGTTCTAATCCAATAAAAAAAACTATTTCTATTTAAAAAAAAATTGGTAATTAAGAGTTTTTTCAAGGTATCTACTAAAAACTAAGTACTGAAACGAAGAATTTTAGGCACCTTTCAATTGTCAAAAATAAATGGTTTGGTGTTCTGAAAGGATAATATACTTATAAAGAAATGTGATTTTAAATGTAAGGGGATTCTAGTGAATCTTTATTTAAATTTAATGTCCATGATCATTGTTTCTTTACTTCAAATGTTGGAAGGAGCATATTTGTCAACATTTTCGAATAAACTAATTCAACAAAAAGCCGTACCTACAAAGTTGTATTTAATGTTTTTGATATACATCTACAACTTATTTAATTATTTATGATTTAACAATAACAACTATTTTGAATCAATTCCAAAACAATTAAATTGCTAAACTTAGAGGGCTTTAGACTCGCAAAGAAGACCGTTCCGGTGTAGGAACCGTGGGGAGCCTACAATACCTGCAGACCTAGAGAACCTTGTTTTAGAAGTTTTAAAAGTCCTAGAGTCCCGGAAAAGGAGATCCGTACGGTGCTGGAGCTGTGGGGAGCTCGGACACATCAGGAGTTCCTGCAAAGAAGAGGTCGCTCCTGACACAGGAAAAATAAGACACGCAAATACCCAGAGTATGAAAGCTTCCCGGGACAGTCACCAAGGTCCCCTAATAATGGTAACCTCCTTGGGACACCGAAACGACAGCGTATATGTGGATGGCAGAGTCAACGGCAAGAGGCATACGATGCTGATTGACACTGGAGATACGAAGAATATAGTCTCTCCAAATGTAGCTGGCAAGAAAAGGCTGTCCCCTTCCAAATGGCAGCTTAGGACTGTGACCGGCGAAGAAGCCGAGGTATTCGGGAAAACCTAGGTAAAGTTACAGTTAGGCTCAAGCTGTGTCTCATACTCAGTCCTAGTGGCTGAAATTGAAGAAGATGTAATCCTCGGGATGGACCTCATGAACACGTATGGCTTTCAGCTCGACCTGAAACGGAGGGGAGCTGTCCTTCCGCAGTCGGGAACCAACCGGTGTGGTAGCCACCATGAAAAAGGAAGTGAAACTTCCTTCGAGGTATAAGAGCTTAGGTACTGTTAGAAAAGGCACTAAGGTTCGGCGCCGATTACCTCGTCGGTTCAGCAGGCGACTACGAAGAGCGAGTTGAAATACAAGCAGCAGGACAGGGTGGTGGAAGGCGTCGATCTGTCATTACCTCAAGAAGGGAATCGATATCACTCTATCGCTGTCAATAAGAGACAAGTCGCCAGAGCACAGTGGTCCCAATCCAGCAATCATGGTGCAAATATTCGAAAAATCAACTTTTTTTTAAAAAAATGATAATTTTACCTATATATCTACAGGATACCTGCTGCTAATAGGTAATATTGGTTTTGAATAATTTTGATTGGTTTGGCCGCAGTGATTTTTCAAACATTGCCATTCTTAAGTACCCTTTTTCAATTGGAAAGTGTAGTGTGCATTTTATGATATTTTCCATTTAAAGAATTTTTTTTTACAAAATAACTTTATTTCCCTCAAACTACACTACATTCTCTATAATATGGCATATCAAAGAATACCGAACGTTTTTATTTTTAGTTGACTTGGAGTTTTTCAAACTCGCCATGTTTTTTTCTTAAAGCCTAAAACTTCATGAAGGTTTTAAAATATAATTTTCAACGAGTTGAATGTAAGCATTTATACCATGACATAGCATATTTAAGTACAAAACTAAGCGTGTAAAATTTTGCTGCAGCAACTTGCATCCTGAGTCTCTCCATAAGAGAGGAAATTCCAGGAAAAACCCGGTTCCCAGGTAACAGACTGCTGCATAAAATAATTATATTAAACGCGGTCGCGGTTATTTTTCTGTTTCACTATAATTTTGTTCTTTGATTTATTTGTATATGTTGATGTATATAATATTTTATAGGTTATACAATCCACTTATTTTACAGTATCAAAATATATTTTTCATAGTCATTGTCCAAATTTTTGCATTGACGGCATAAAATAATCTGCATTATTCATTTTAAAACTATTTTATTTTAATGAATTTCTATTATATTTTCACGTAGTATATGCTAATATTTCTAGATTATCTTGTTTGTTTTTTATGCGGTATTGTAAATAATCATAAAAATAGAGATAATTTTTTCGTGAAATCGAATAAATAACTAGACTGAAAAACCAAGTTTAAAACAAGACTAAGTACATTACTTAACACTCGTAACTTACTATGTACATGTATATGTACATTACTTAAAACACTGTTATCTCTTTTTTCTAAATCGTCAAAATTAAAAATAGAACATAAACTGAACACATACACTTACTTACTTAAACCCATTTGGACACACGCCTGACAGATTTTCGGCTCAACAGAGAGGACGCACTTATGAAATTAACAAACTTTTCAATCAAAAATTTTGAGACTAATAACGAACGCACCCTGGTACGTAAATAATAAAACTCTACATACAGACTTACAACAACCTACTATCGAACAACACATACGAACTCTTTATTCACGATTTTATGTTAAATTACATGGACATTACAATACACTAATTAACAACATGGCCACGGCTGATATGCCTGTAGTTAGGCGGCTAAAAAGAAGCTGGATGAGAGACCTGCTCACGTAAGGTATCAAGCCCGGAAAGATGTGCTGCTGGGCACCTTCCTTTCATCATGCCCAAAATGCCCTTTAATTCATTGTAAACAACACATTCGCTGATTGTCACGCTTGGTGACCGGCGTGAATTGAAGTTTGAAGCAAAAAAATAAAAAAAAAGTACATTACTGAATATCTTTCTTTAGAACATATTTAATTATTAGTTTGTGATATTCTATTCCTCTGCTTGTTCTTGTGGGTATATTTAATCAAGACTAACAATATAATATATAATATTATCAGCTTTAATTAGTCTTATTTTTATATAACTAATGTTAGACATCTGCTCAAACCTTCAATAAATATAACATCAAGTTTGAACGAAATCCGTCAACGAAAAGTAATTATAAATATAGAAAGTAGCCCCCACTCCCCCTCTTACCCCCACCCTTACCCATGGCTATTTTGATGTAACTTATATTAAACATCTTCTTAACCCACCAATAAATATCACATCTAGTTTTAACGAAATCCATCAACGTTAAGTATTTTTAACGTGCCAGTACCACTGTGCAGCGATCGGATGAAGAGACCAAACGGGAGCAGGGCCATCCAGGGTGGATACGAAGAAGGAGAACTTGTTTGGCTCTACAACCCATGAGGAAAGCGGGGACCATACGTGATTAAGAAGCACATCAACGATCTGGTCTAGAGGGTGTTCAACTACCCCAAAGGAAAGCCCATTATAGTCCATAATGATCGCTTGGCGCCATATACGGGTAACCAAAAAGAAGAACAGGTGCAGCGGATTACGGAAGAGACCTTACGTTCGACCTAGGGAGCAGGCAAGTATGCAAAAGAAGACATCCAGGAGGAATATCTCTAAGGAGGGGGCAGTGTAACGTTAAAGCGATAAGTAAATAAAAGAAACATATGGTGTAAACTCCCAGACCGTTTGTTGGAACAAAATAAGCGATTGGAACGAGCTATCCGAGGGTCCCGATCATTCGAGCCTGGTCCACGAAGACGTAGAACTGCCCACATTGTTCTGGAACATTCCAGACTTGACCATTTACGATCATATATAAGTTAGTCTGAGTATAAGTCCTGTGCCTTGACTGTGTAGCTCAAGTCATATGATTGTGTGTTATAACGTTATCATTTTTGTAACCTGCTCTACTATTTGAGTTATATTAATTCGTTGGCATTAATAATTGTATATCTTTGTTTAATAAATATTCTTTAACCCACAGAAGCGTTAAATTTAAATTATATTAATTAGTTAAATTATTTATATATATATATATATATATATATATATATATAATAAAACATTAAACTAATATAATGCGTTTCATTGATTATTTGTTGTATTGTTTCAGTATCTTTTAGCTTCTGCACAGCAGGAATGGCTTTCGCTTGGACATCCCCAGCTTTTTCGAAAATTGAGAACGGGCAAGTCGACTTGAAGCTGAACCATTACGAGATGTCGCTGGTAGCAGTCCTGGGGTGTGCAGGGCGAATCCTGTCCCCGTTCCCGATAAGCTACGCCATGGACCACTTAGGTAGGAAGAGTTGTTTCATATTAGTGAGGATCCTGCAAACTATTCATTGGTTGATCATCTACTGTTTCCACAATATCTGGGCCTTGTGTTTGGCCAGGGTCTTCACTGGATTCTATGCCGGAGCTACTATCTTCGTCATTCCGATCTACGTCGGGGAAACTTCTCATAAGAAGATCAGGGGTCAAGCCCAAAGCTTCCTAAGCGTTCAGTTCATTCTGGGTACAGTTATTGAGAGCACTATCGGTGATTTCTTGTCATACGACAATCTGGCCCTAGCTTCGGCAAGCTTCGATTTCTTTTCGTTTCTGTTCTTGTTCATGGTCCCGGAATCCCCGTACTACCAGATAATGAAGGGAAATATGCAAGGAGCCTCGAAAAGCATCCAATGGCTAAGGGGGAAAGAGGACATTGGAGAGGAACTGGCAGTGATCGAAAGGAATATAAATATCCAGCTATCAAGGCGCAGTAAATATGTAGATCTGTTTAAGGTGAAGTCGAATCGCAAAGCATTCAACATCGTGCTCATCCTGCTCGTGCTTCAACGCCTTTGCGGGGTTTCCTGCCTGATCCCTTACGGTAGCTTCGTGTTTCCCGACACCTGGTACCTGTCCAGCAACAGGGGCTCCATTGTACTGAACTGTACTTACCTCATTATGTGTGCCTCTTCCGGCTTCTTCATCGACAGGCTGGGTCGAAAGACCCTGCTATTCTTCTCGACTGCAGGAGCATGCTTCTTCTTGACCGGCTGTGTGATTTGGTTCTACTTGCGAGACAAAACGGATGTTAACGTAGAGGGTTCAGAATGGATGGTGATCTGTTTCCTCATCGGCCAAGCAGCCTTCTACTCCACGGGATACTTTTATATACCGATGTTAATAATGTCCGAAGTATTTCCAATAAACATCAAAGCTAAAGCTAACGCTCTGTGTTCTACTATCGGTGTGATCATTACCTGTATCGTAATTTTTATATTCCTTCCTCTAACCAACACCTATGGATTGTATACAAACTTTATTATATACTCTACAGCGGCGTTTTTAGGAGCGATATACAGCACTACAATTGTCGAAACTAAAAGAAAAAGTCTTGAACAAATCCAGGCCATACTGGAAGGTAGAAGTGAATGAGTGATAATTTTAATTTTTAGAGTAATGAAAAAATAAATTACTGGATTTTGCAAGCCTTGTGATCATGTTTAAATAATAGAATGTGCGAAGGAAAACTTATATCAAATATGCATTAGAATAATTAGGCAATATCAAGGAAACGTAATTATTTATAAAGCATTACAATTTAGTTAAGAAAATCCATTGAAAAAACAAACGATTGGAAGCTTCGTAATTTACATCGACTGTTATTGAGGATCAATTGTTACCTATATAATTCTTTGCCTCTTTGGTTAAGCACTAAGACTCAGCTATCACAAAACATAGGAGGTAGTATCCACTCAGATGGAGTAAACTATTTTGCTGCTCTTTTTGGTATGAGGTGAGGCGTTTACAAAAATTGTGTTTTAAGGTTTGTTTATTTAACGTTAAGACTGCTCCAATATTTGTGAAGAACACATTTCTCTGCCTGGTCGAATTTTGCCTGACTAGAGTACCTTTAAAATTAAGCTCCGTCGCTGGAAACAATAAAAGAATGTTATGGACGAGCACCTTGACTGCAGCCCGTTTTATTTTGAATACAGAATAATTTATAAGAAATTTTTTTTTTAATTTATTTTTAGGTGCATAAACTTTATTGCACCATGTCATGGATTTATCAATGCCATTAAAAAAAAAAAAAAAAAAAAAAAAAAAAACTATTGTCCTAATTATTTAAAGTTATGAAAACATATTTTTTATCCACCTTTTGCAAAGGAAAAAGATAATTTATCAAGCTTTTTTTTTAATTAATGCTTTTTTAACCGACTTCGAAAGAGAAGGTTACTCAATTCAATACGATGTGCCTTTTTTTGTGTGTGTTTTTTTTTTTTGTAGTTCACAGATAAACTTATGTATGTATGTTCAATTGTCTAGAATTAAATCCAAAGTGTTATAAATCTCGTCCTTCCCACCATGGATAGAATGTTTGGTTTCACCTGAAATGCGGCTATATGGCCGAGAAGATGTACCGAATATAAAATAAAAAACGACACCGAAAACAAGAAACCACGTCTAAATGCACTTAAAATCTCTATAAAAAAAAATTCAAAATTTTTTAGAAACCAATGTATAACTTTCTACATATTATCTCCCGCCTCTAAAAAGTATGAAATAAAAAAAAAATTATAAAAAAAAAAAGTATACCGACTTCGAAAACTAGGAACCAGTAAAAATAATTTTAGTTCACTTATTTTTATGAAATAATTGCGTTGTGATTTTATGAATACACAGTAAAATTCAAGGTGGTATAAAAAGCAGGAAAATAAAATAAAAAGAATAATTTTATTTTGATTTGTATGAATACACACTAACTGTAAATAAAAATCATTAAATTAAAATATTAAATGCCATGTTCAATACAACACATCTTTTCGGAGGCGAAGCAAAATTTAAAATTTTTTGTTAGAAATTATGAAAATATTAAAATCTTCTAAATGGATCTTCTCTTCCCATATATCGATTTCAATTTCTATCATTATCTAATAAAATCGTAATCAGTAACGTGGCATTTGGAAATCTTTTATTTTGCACCGTCTCCGAAAAGATTGCGTTGTATGTACCATGGCATTTAATATTTAAATTTAATAATTTTTATTAAAAGTTAATTTGTCAACATACAAATCAAAATACAATTATTCATTGCATTTTTCCGCTTTTTATACCATGTTGAATTTTACCCTGTATTCATAAAAATCACAACGGAATTATTGCCTACTTTTTAGGACATATAAAGTATCCATATTTTTAGGGTTTTCTAATAAAATTACTATTTTTGCGACACATGACAATTCTAATATTTTGCGGACTACAATCAGAAAAAAAAAGTCCAAGGTCAGGGCAAAGCCAAGTCCATTATATCGAACAGTTGGTATAATATACTGATATATGTATAACCTTGAAAAAATTCCATAATTAATTTAATCTAATTATATAAGTAGCAAGTAAACCTGAACGAAATAACAATAATTTGCAACTAACTGTTTTAACTAGAAATCGTTAAGAAACAAACATTGAAGTCATACATGTATCTAAATAAATACAGAATTATCGAAGTGATAATCAACAATTTTATTCAAGAAAATTATAACAATGTAATAAAAATATATTGATTATATACGATAGTAGAAAGATAAGCCTGAAGCAAGGTAACGTACAACATATGTTGATAACGAAGAGGTTATGCTTGAAAAAGTTACGACTGTATCAACAGTTTAAGTGATACTCATATCATAAATTCAAGTAGCTGATGAAGGTAAAACTGTGGATCCAAACCCCTCCTCCGAAGCGCAAGATGGGACAGTGGATATCTACAGTTGTGGGTATCTATTTACGTTTTGTAAAGTTATTTATTTATATATTAATTCATTTTCTATTAAAAATCACATTTATAAGTTGTATAGCAAATAATAAGTGTATAATAAAGGAGATGGATACGGCTTACATACCTTTTTCACTGAAATGGGCTAACCGGTATTGGTACTTGGGTGATTTTGTTTGAAAGAGTAAAATTTGATGTTCAGTTATAATCTGGGCCTTATGATCTTGCTGTCGGAATGTTTACATCATTCTGAAAATCTTTGACGAGATGAAGTGGGGTGTCGTATAGAAGATTGAAAAACTCACGCACCGAGCATAAAAACCAGCTATCAATGCTAACCTTTTTTTTATGCATTGATAAAGGTGCATAAAACTTTTTTTAATAAAACTTGTGCATAAAAAATGTTTTAAATCCGATTTACGCCCCACCTTCATACCAGAGAGGGCAGTTGATCTAAAAAATAAAAATAAATAAGAAATGACTGGCAAATTGAAATACTCGAATTCACCTTCACCCTCATAACAAAACCGGACTGAACGAATGTTCCTCTTATCTTGTTTTCTTATAAATAAGACGATGAAAAGATTTAATAGGATTCTATTGGATAAATAAATAAAAAGGATACACTACTTCTATGCCCCTTTTGGGCGTGGCCTGTTTTGACCCAGATATCAGCGATATCCCATCGCGTCCTTATCAGTCAAAATAGGCCTTGATAAGCGTTATTAGATCGCACACTAAATGACTCCCAAAAGGATACTCCCAAGATGACATTGCAGTAGTTGCAAAAAAAAAAATAAATGTTTTTCTTGAATTTATTGAATATCAGTTACTGGAGCTAACAACTAAAAATATAACATATATATGTAGGCGATGATGGAATCATTTTATATTATACTAGTATAATTAAAAGGTGGGCCTAAGTAAGATAGTCTATATTCTCGGGAGCGATTTTTGGCCTGTACTTTTTTTCCCTTAAACCAATGAATATACGCTGCGTAAGATAATCCACTGGAAGTCAATCCTTGGGCATTTAAACATCGGGTTTTAAAAATATATAACATATAAATAATTGAAACTCTGAAATGTATAGAAAAACAAAACAAATTGGTAACAGAAAACAGGATCAAAGGTTTACTTCCTAAAGGGAAAACAGCAAACGAATTTCATGGTCATTGGTTGCAAAATGAAATAACTACAGGTGTGAAATAGTTATCTTTGGGAACGGCAACACTCTTTATTGAAGTGAGAATAAGTATACAGTATATAATTCACTATGTTCTGCCCTATTGTATTTCTAATTTAAACGAGAATAACATTAATCAAAACTATTATATAATTATGATTAAAAATGAAAAATAACATTTCTTATATAAAAATTATTTTCCGTTGCTTGTTTTTTTGTGCTTATTAAAAGTCACTTAATGCTACTATGGAGATGAAGATGCTACAGTGGGAGTCCCGAATTTTGGCTATCCAGATATATTTAAGGAAGTGATCTGAGCCTAATATCGTACAGGCTCGGTATATGCATTTTATGTACTTCCTTTGCTTAAAATTCACTAATTAACTAAAATGAGGTACATTGGATTAATAATGAAGGTAATTGGTTGACCGTAGAAGTATATGTGATAGAAATGGTTGGGAATTCGGTCAAATGATAACATATATATTGTGCCGACGTTTCGACCCGACATTATTTATTCCATTATTACTATTTTTTTATTATTACTACTATTCCATTATACATTAGACCAAAAAATGTTTTATTCATATTATTTCATTCTGTGATTATTAACTCATTTTCATATATATATATATATTATTTATTTAATTTGTTTTTTTCTTTTCTTCGTATATTTTATAGGTTGCTATCTTTTTCATATTTAGCCCTGATAATGACCTGAATGTCGGGTCGAAACATCTCCATAATATATATGTTATTGCACATATAGAGTTTCATTTGACCGCACCCCCAACCATTTCCATCACACATACATTGGAGTATTATTATAAAATTTTCTGAAAAACCTTCGAAATATTTGTATAACTCTTTAATAATGACTGTCTTGTTCGTAGTCTCGTGCTGTTTCTTCAGTTCTGGAATGTCAATTGCATGGACTTCTCCAGCCTTCTTGAAAATCAAACAAAAGAAAGTAGACATCACTCTGGACCAATACCAAATGTCGCTGATTGCAGCGATACCGTTTGCCGGAAGGTTCTTCTCTCCCTTGCCTATGAGCTACGTGATGGACGTCACCGGACGGAAATCGGCTCTCATCGTCGGAAGGGTCCTGCAGATGGCGCACTGGCTCATGATCTACTTCTCCCATAATATCTACGTCCTGTATTCGGCACGGCTCATCAATGGCTGCTATTCCGGCATGGCCCTCTTCACCATACCCGTCTATATCGGGGAGACCACGCACAAGACCATCAGAGGGCGGGCCCAGGGGGTCATGAACATGCAATTTTTGCTCGGCGTAGTGTTCGAGAGTGCCATTGGGGCAGTTCTCTCCTATGATGATCTCATCCTTTATTCGGGAAGCCTGGATTTGTTCTTACTCATTTTCATGTTTATGATCCCGGAATCACCATATTATCATATAATGCATGAAAATTACGATGACGCTACAGCCAGCCTGCAATGGCTGAGAGGTGAAGGGGAAGACATAACGAAGGAATTCAGAAAAATCGATAAGAATATGAAGTTACAGTCGCAGAAAGTTAATAGTAAAATCTTTGACATCTTCAAGACGAAGCCCATGCGCAGAGCCATCACTATTGTGGTAATGCTAATGATAATCCAGCGAATGTCAGGGATGACGGCTATCGTTCCATATGGTAGCTTCATAATCCCAGAGACTGCCTGGCTTTCGAGTGATAAGGGGCCTATAGTTCTCAACTGCACATACCTTTTTGTGTGTGCTATATGCGGATACTTCGTCGACCACTGGGGCCGCAAGAACTTTCTTGTACTCTCCAGTACGGGCACGTGTATCTTCATGCTGGGTTGCACTGTCTGGTTCTACTTGGACTACAGCAAGAGCTACGATATGTCCGGAACCGAATGGCTGGTCATCTGCTTCCTGATCCTCCAGGCGGCCTTTTACTCCACCGGCTACTTCTTCATCCCGTCGCTAGTCATGTCCGAGTTGTTCCCGATGAGGGTCAAGGCGAAGGCGAACGCCCTCGGGGCTATGATAGCGGTTCTCTTCTCAACCATGATAGTTTATATATTCCTACCTCTCACAAATGCATACGGACTTTACACGAATTTTATTATCTATACCATTACGAATTTCATAGGGGCTATATATAGTACAACGATAATAGAAACAAAAGGAAAAAGTTTAGAAAATATACAGGCAATGTTAGAAAAGAGAAGTTATACCTCAGAGAGCACAATTGTTGTTGTAAAAGACGATGAAAATGGTCTAGTTTAAGGATAATTTGTTTTTAATATCAAAATATAAAAATGACTTACTCTCCTCAGAAATGAACTTACAAAGTAAACTGTTATAAAGGAGAAATCGTTTAAAATCATTAAATAAATTGTATGTAATCTCTTTCTAGTTGAATATCCTTAATCCCTGTAGTATTAATTATAGTAATTCCTATAACCTCAAGATTCTTTTTTAAATTTTTATAGTTTTGTAAATACTGGAAGGGATAGTTTTTTGTTTATTTTAAACTAATTGATCGCTATATATTTAGAATATAAATTACTCTTCAATACCTTAAGTACGAGATAAAAAGAGTTAAATGATCAATTTAAGAAATAACATGTTAAATTCTTATGTTTGAATAAACAATTACTCTCTCATAACATGACCCCTTTCTTCGTTTAACCGCTTGGAAATAAGTCTGGTTCGTTTAAACAATTACGTTAGCTAAATAAAAATTTAAGTTGGATTTGAGATTTCTGAGAAAGCGCTGGCGTGTGGATTCACTTTCCCACATCTGTCATGGAGGCTATCCAGGTCTCGAGAGGTCAGAGGTCTAAGGGGCTTCCAAGAGAATTATTTTTAGGTGCATTGCCAGCCGTGGGAAGAGGATTATAGATAACATACGAAAATAACTAGGATTATATATAAATTTTTTATATAACTTTGTCCAGGACACAAGAGTAATATCTTTTTATGTATTTCAATAATAGTTAAAATACAAAGTAATAATAAATCTACTGCTATGTATCGTAAACACGGGTTACTTTAGCCCAGATTTTTAAATAGGAACAACATATTGTTTACTTTAACATACTCGCCTATTATCATTAAACTACAGTTTATTATGAATACTTGCCTATTTATATACTTGAATACTGGCCTATTTATTATGAATACTTTCCTATTTCTTTTATGAAGTTGCCTATTTCTACGACATCTTCCGTTACAGTGATTGCACCATCTTTTGATGTAGGGTCATCCAAAGTTATTCTTTTTCGAACAGGCAAAAGTTTGAAGAGTGAAATAAATGAACAGCAGGTGCGTAGTTCGCAAAACTAGTTCTGTTCCTATTGGTCACTTCTCACACCTCTTAAACTCGCTCTATGGTTTACCTCGTGCTTCTGCCTACCAGAATAGTATTGAACTATGTCGTTAAACTTATGTCGAAAATACCCAGAGAACCAAAAATCATTTTTCAGCTTTTGGGCTCAAGTTACCCTCCCGGGCTCAAGAAACCCGTGTTTATGGTACGTCAATTAATAAATTTTACAACTACTCAATAAATTTTACTACTACCCAACAATTTCATGATAATTAATGTAAACAAGTCTAAAAAGCTGTATAAACACAAAATAAATTAATAAAACTGCGTTACAGGCAGAAAACGAAAAAAAAAAAAAAAAAAACAGAAACCGAATAAGGAAATGTACTGAACAGTAAATTATCTCAATCACTCATTAATTGTGTACATAATTAATAATTATATTAAGAATATTATTACACGGCAGCTGGGTTTTGAAAAGGGAAAGTCACCGTTAGCTTGTTTTCATTTACCTGTGAAGTGATGCGTTGAAGTGTATGGAAGTGGAAGGATCTAAAGAGAGAGAGAGGGAGCAGTAAATTAATAACGATACTTTAAATAATTCATGTTTTCAAGTTTAATTTAGCAAATTATGGTAAATAATATAAATGGGGTGGCGGGATGGCCGAGGGCTCTAAGGCTAAACGCGTTAGAAAATACGCGTTGCCACTGACAAACGGAAAGATGATTTGAGAACCAGAAGATAGCAAGTTCAAAACCCAGAGCCAGGGGAAATTTAATAATAATTCTAGGCATTAATCCCCCACCCTCTCCCCTGGCCCGGGAAACCCCGTATAGCCTAAACGGCGAGGAAGGGGTGGTCGCAAAAAAAAAAAAAAAAAAAAAAAAAGTTAAATAATATAAATATTATAAAATTCTCAATAACATCTGGAAAATACTTAAGCGTAATTCAAAAAATTTTCATTAGTTGTTAATTATTAAAACTGTATCCTCTAAAATTAGTTCATTGATGTATCAGTTTAATGGATTTACAATAATAATATTTCAGAAGAGAAAGGAGGAATAGCGGATATATCTTCAGAAGGGTCATTGGCCCTTTAAGGATGATGTCAAGCTTGTAAAAAAGAAGACGGAAGACAGCTACAAAGCTGGAGATGAGGATAAATAGGAAGATTCTCCAATTCCGATCTTATACGGAAGACTGCTTCCTTATGTAGAAATTGGAAATAGGAAGGCACTGAGCAGGGTACCGAGGAAGATTAACATCAGAAACAATATTTACCCTCCGAATGCTCGTAGAGAATAATAAAGAATATTAGGTACCTCAAACAATATCAAAATTTTCATTATCGGATAAAGGAGGCGACGTATATTAAAGAACGGTTAAGAACAAACTTTAATTGGTCCTTTTGAAAAATAGCTTCTTTTTTCTTTAGTTAGTACAGTCTTACATTGGATGAGCGATATATAATCATGTTGGAAATTAATATTCTTCCTAAGCTTGTCAGACTTGTGAGGATGGCTATGGTGAACAATAGGTGTTAGCTTAGAGTTGGCAAAGAATTATTAAAAAAATCTACAATTGTTAAGCATCGTTTAAACACTGTCAGGTCGAATGGATAGACACAAACATGTAACTCAACAGTCATAGACGAAAGTATCATATTAAAATATGATACCTAATTCGGTAAATTAGGTTTCCCATGTTTCTTTTAGTGCTACTCCTTAATATCTATTTACAGTATATATAAATAACTTTTAAGTATAAAGTATTTCACAGTTTTCATATATCAGTTTACATATATGTTATATGCCTGAGGGTAATGAGAAAGAGGTTATAGAGTTACTTGTCACAGGAGGACTAATCTTAACATAGACAGATTTCACCAGCCCAATATTTTCGTGAATGGTGATACGAGTGAATTTTTATTTTTCTAAAGCTGTACAGGATGATACCTCCTATAAAGTGATCATACTAGGAGTAAAGCCGAGGTAGTTATTATGTAATTAAAAAGTTCTTCGGCGTACAAATCCTTAAGGTACATGTACATCTATATACGCAAACATTCTAAGCAATGAGTGTTTTGTCAGTTTAAGGTTTAAAAAAAAAAAAGGAAACCTGACTGGTGCTTTCTGTCAGTCATCTTTGATAATCCGTGCACGTCATCAAACAATGGATCGGTGACTGATGTGAGCTCGTAGAATTTTACGGTAGTGAGTAAAATCACCTACAGTCATCTGAACTGGTCACGTACCGAGTCATGTTTTCTTTTTTTTGGGGGGGTAGTTGGGGTAGGGAAAGAGTTATTAATATAGTTTTAGTGTGGTTTCACAATAATTATACATGGAATAAAGTAAAACCTAAAATCTTAATGATGTTTTTTTTTTTACGAAAAAACATGATAGGATTTGTGGAAAAGACTCTGTGGCAGATGGAGCAACTTCAAAAAACTATGCGAAAATCGCTAAAACAGCTAGCATTGAAACAATGTATTCTTTGAATTTCCTAATAAAACAAAAATGGTAATAACTGAACCAACATTAATGCTTAGGATTACAGAATATACACAAGGAATCAATTGGAAGTTTTAGAACTATTCTATTCACTCAATATCGCTAACAACAATCAGATTAACTCAAAATATAGGAAAGTGGTTAATTAATGTTTTTTGTGGTTTATGTGGTTTATTAATGTTTTCTTTTTCTTGTTATTTTTAAAAATGAAGCGGATATGAAATATGATAAAATATAAAGGTTATATTATCAGTATAAGATTATGAAGATCAGGTCCATTTTTATCACAAAATATGTTAGACCACTTTTCTTCTGACTTTTTTCATTCTTAGTCCAATGCTAAAATCTTTTTATCATTAAAATCTTAAAATAGCCGTCACTGACAATTCGCAAATGGTTAGGTCCATTGAAAACTTTATGAGGTCAAATAAATTGAGGCATACGTGACTATCATGTATATTTTATAGGTATATGGTAAACATTGGTGATGAACCAAGAGGAAGCGAAATAAATTTTCCACCAGTTTGGATGAGTAGCCAAAAATAACGTTTTGAAATGCTCTTAAGAAAATTTTTCGGGAGGACCAGATCTCTTTGTCATCAAGCTACTTGTGATATAGACAGCTACACCATTCACTAATATGACACCAATCTCCAAAAAAAAAACAAAAAAAAAAACGTTCCGCTTGAGCGAAAGCAAAGCGGTAAGATATCGCTTGGATGGCGATGCCTAGCGGTGCGGTGAACCACATGTGCTCGGACACTGAGGTTAGAAAGTGACCATTAGTCCGACATCAGAGCCTCCTATTAACTGATATATCTTTATAATTAGCCTCAGTTCACTTTTCAGCTGGACGTGGGAGAAGTCTGGAATGGGCGATTTCTACAACTTCAAAGTTGGTGAGAAGACTAGGAACGAAGTCAACGTTGCAGGACCAGATTCTAAACTAGATAATTGTGATGTAAACTGGTGGTCATGCCATAGATGGTAATTTATGTATATACATATGTAAACATTGCTTAAATGTAACTACATATGTATACATATACATATGTAGGTATTATGTTTTAAGAGAAATGATAGGCCTTGGTCGGTACTCGAACCCAGGGCTCCCAAACCGTTTGTTTGTTTTTTTTGCAAATATACATAGGAGAGTCCAGGCCAAGGTCAAAATCCTTCCCCTTAAAAATAAAAACATTAAATTTATTAAACAAAATTGATGAAAGTGGTTACCCACCAGAAAATAATTTAATTTATACATGTATATTAAATATAGCCAAAGGCACATAGTAGAATTCTTAGTAGTATAAGAAGTAGAATAGTAGTAGTAGAATAGTAGAAGTAGATTTTCAGGATCTAAGAAAAAATATATAATATAATATATATTATATGTGTGATATATATTATAGATAATATATAATAATTCATTACAGATGTAATATTTTCTGGCAGATAACCAATTTCTTTAATTTTTTTTTTTTTTTTTTTTTTTTTTTTTTTTTTTTTTTTTTTTTTTTTTTTTTTTTTTTTTTAGTAACTTTAAATATTTTTATTTTTAAGAGAAAAAAATTGGACTTGGCCTGTAAATTTGCATGTAATTTAAGTAAAATAGCAAGCACTAGTGCCAAATAAATGTTAGAATAAGAACATGGATAGTTTTATTTCTATATATAACAACTTGTATTGATCACAATTGGCAATAGAAAAAATGACGTAAAGAAAATATAACTCCAGAGGATTGGCCAACACCCCGAAACGTTGGGATAATTAAATATAATGCAACGAAATAATGACTCCTTCATTAAAGAAGTCCTTGATAAAAATTGATTGCACCCACTATACTATTTATGTAATAGGAAGTCGACTTAATGCGAAATTGTTTTCCTAGGATGGCTAGACATATAAGGCTACTGGAATAAGTTACTCTGGTCACGTATTAATAACATAAGTATATCTTTATATAAAACAAATAAAATTTCTAAAATCCTGTGTTAACATAAAGTAATGTCTTACTTTTCGGGCAAGCTATTATAACTATGTATAAGCTGTTACCTGAATTCAAAATCAAACTTTTAGGGATGGAGGGATGGAATCTTGCATTAAAATTAATTTTTTAATATAATGCTTTAACTAACGCAAGGCTTCTAACGAATTTTCACAATTCTTGCAAAGAGCATGACAATGCTTTCAACTTTCTATTTTAAATTCTAAGTATCAGATAGCAGTTATTGTAAAGGTAGATTATAGTAGTGTATTTTTTCTCAACTGTCGGGAGTCCGTTAGATACAAAGATAGTAAATATCATGGGATCAAGATAAGACAAGGTGTAAATTACAGGACTTACATCGCGGGAAGTATTTCAGAGAAAGGCAGATTTATCCTTTCGAGCCTCAAGCACGGTTTTCGTGTTTGCGGTGGTTGTGGTGTGAGGGAAACTTTTCTAGTACTTTATTTTAGTAATTAAAAATTAATTTATTCATAATGTGCTATATACACAGTATTTTTTCAGTGAAAAGTATAGAAGGGCCAAGCAATAAACAAATCTATGCTTACAATGGTTAAGTCAACAAATCTCTGGGGCAATGCCGCTAAAGTCCTTGCGTTTTAGTAGCTGATTTACTTGTTTGGATAAATGATTTATTTTTAAATCAATTTTAAGTGGAAGTTTTTATTGTATTCTGTGGCTGTATCGAATCTTGTGAGATGTAGTATAGAAGTACATGAAATAAGCATGTAGCTAAATTTAATATTAAATTTATGTAAGTATAATAATTTAATATTCAAAATTCAAAAGAGTAAACAGAAAGTTTCTTTTTTTAAATTAAGTGTAAGGTAATGTAGGAAAAATTTCAGAACTGTAATCGGCCCCTTCCAGAACAATTACTTATATAGGCCCTTAATTTGAAATGGCCACTTTATAAGAAATATTATATCCACTGGTACAAATATAGTGTTTACAATAAAAAAAATGGTAATAAAAGGCAAAACATTTTTTAAATAAAGATGTAACAAATATAAAGATAGATAAATAAGAATTTATGTGAGACATACCAATTAAGCAGAGGAGGATGGCGAGAGGTCGTGCTGATAGAAAACCTAAAAATATAAAATGTATTTTAGTAAAAGCATATTAAAACCCGACCGGGGAAGTAATTAAACAAAATGTGACTAAAAGTAAAGTATAAAATAAATTGTTTGTAATTAAATTTTTTTTAAAAATCCCAAAAAATGTATAGAATTATCTTCCTAGTTTATCTAAAATGTAAAAAAATATGTTTTAAGAACCCAAAATAAATGATATAATTAGTAATGCTCATTTTCTAAACTATCCAAAAAATATAGTTTAGAAATTTTACATAGTCTGTAGTTTTTTTTTCAATTTTTAATACAAATATCCTTGGTCTAAAATTTGAAAAAAAAAATTAAACATAGCCTCCATTGATCATGGAAAGAATGAGTGGCAAATCATTTCTTTAATGGAATTAACAATAAAATAGCACCACATAGAGTGTTTTCTGAGAAAACTAGTTTTTCTTTCTTTTATAATATTTAAAAGTATTTTTCTGGATAGAAATAATTATTTTAAATTAAATGTAATAATACCTTGGAGAATCATTAAAATAAAATGTAGACATAAATTGACTTTTTATGTTAATTTTTTGATTAATTTGATTGATATTTTTTTATTAATTGGTTTTTATTTTATTTTTTTGATTAGACATAAAATAATCTATTTTCCAAATAGTTTTTTTATTAGTATATTCTTTATAAATATATCCACTATGTTATGATCTTATGAAACAAATTTCTTTCATTAGTTTGAATTTTAAATCATTGTTATAGTTTTTTGAAAAAGACACGATAACTGAAGTAATAAATAATGCATTTTAAATTAATAATTAAGGTAATTTTAAATCAGGTCATTTAGCTTTTTATTTCTCCTAAAAATATGTAATTAATTCAATAAATTATTATTATCAGCTAAATATCAAACTTTATTCTAGTTCCAATATGGTCTGGCCAACGACTCATATGAAAACATAAGGTGTCTGAAACTCCACCTTTAAGTACCATTTACTGTGAATGAATGTTTTGGAGCTGAACCTAGAAATGAGCTGAGGTACAGGTCCCAACCTGAATTCTCACTTTGCATTTATTACCACCGACCCACTAGTCTCAATATTAGTTTTATTTCCCACTCAATCAAGAACCGAAATTTGTTGCCGAGAGGGCTTTAATTCACTGGTAGAGGCGCTCCGGTGAAATGATTTTTTTTTAGGATAGCATTCTGTTGAACCGAGCCTGTGATTAGGCAGTAGGAGTCGATAGTCCGATCACGGCAGGCTGTTAATTTGCCTGCCAGCTCAAATAGGCACAATAAATTATAAGATAAAAGAAACAGGAACCACCATCTAGATCACAGTCATTGAGTGTTTAAAAATTTTAATATATTAATTGAGATTTCGATAATACAGAATTTCGGAAGAAATGAAAGACATTAGTTTTACCATGTTCCCTATGAACCATATTTGAAACGATAACCAAGTCTTTATTGATAACTAAATAATACATCTTTACTGTTGTTGTTGAAACCTGCATATAATGCCAGTCCTTCCATAATATAAAGGGTTAGAAACCCTACCAATTAAAAAGGTCTCCATAACCTCACGGGCGCTAAGGCACTTCTACCGTTCTTTCTATCAAAAGAATCAAGTCCGAATAAGGTAACCTGTGGTATAGTGGTTAGCATAGCAGGACGACGGATGGGACCTACGATTTAGCTCCCGACGCCAGATACTCGTTAAAGTTCTCTAATGCTAATTGTACCTGGATTAGCAAAATTTATAGCCACTTAAAGGCCCTGCGTTTCTTCTAACTTCGTTCGTCTTTGTTGAAATATAAATATGTAAATAACTTCGAATATTTGATATAATTATAATTACATTTTTTCTATCAGTTCTAAAAATGATTATCAATAAGAAACTTAGTAAAATAAAAATGTACATAGATCTGTATGTTCCGGAGATCCGGCTAAATGAAGGCCAGAGATATTGCTGTATTAATAACTGGATCTGCTGATATTTACATCGGAACCTAGCTATAGCAAATTAAATTGTTAATTTCTCTCGAGAATAAAATTAACATATCCCTAGGGGGCTGGCAAAAAACTTTTTCCTCAAAATCCCCAAAAAATTATTATTCATTTAAATAAAAAAAAAAAATCAGCAAAAGGAATTTAAAGGAGAGAATAAGAAAAATCCCGGCCAAATGTGCTGGATTTCGGCTGGTTTGTAGTTTCATAGACCGAACGATCTCCAAAGACGAGTGGGCGAAGTTCAGTCTTAATTTCAAATCGTTTTCCATAGCTTTTAAGAGATTAATAGATCTGTAGTTTTGAGATGAGTAACCTTCGTCTAAATTAATTACAACTGTACCACCTCAACCTAAGAAGGATATCAGTTTTTAGTGTTTGTAAGGATGCGTTGTTACTTAGGTCAAAGAGGTGATTAAGTTTTTCCCCATGGTGAATTATTTACCCAGGAGAACCGGCTTGAAAGTGACAAAATCTTTCGATACTCTTGGTCGATCTAAACATAGAACAAACAAAAATGAAAAAAAATAAATACCACAGCCAGATTCCAACTAGACATACTATGCTCTCGAAGGAGGATAGTATGTCTGGAGTATAAAATAACTTTATCTAAGGGATATAAGTCCTTAACTTAAGTCCTCAGCTACACTACCCTCCATAAAATTCTGTAAAAACGTAAATGTATAGCATCTTGGACATTGAAAGCAAGGCAACCTACCATGCTGAAGGTCGCGGGTTCGCGTCCCACAGTGGCCCTAGAATTTTGTAATGGGAGTAAAAAATCCTTGGCTATGCCGTCCCTCAGCTAGGTCAGGTACTCGTTAAAGATCCCTATCCTAATTATACTTGCGTAGGCAAAATTTAGGACTCCTACTGTTACATCGCCCGATTAGCCTTGGTAGCATAAAGGGACGCTAAACAAACTAAGGTATGAAAGTATGGAGAGGTGAAATATTATTAAATAAGAAGAGATTTTGTATCTGAATGAAGACCTTCATCAGGACTAATATGTAAAAACTATATTAAGTAACAATATAGAACACTAAATTAAGTTAAAAAAAATAGAACAATAAAATAAAATGATTTATAAATAAAATGAATACCAATTTCATTCCTATTCCTATTCCTATTAAATGAAATGATAAATGAACTCCTTAGGCATTTGTATATAAGTGTACAGCCACTCGACAACAGTTAAATGGATTCGAACAAATTAACTTAGCTCAAGATAATTACTGGAGAAGTAGGCTAGCCTACTTAGTTCCTTCCAAACCTGATTTTGTCGAGACTGTGGGACTGAACCACGCAATAGTCCTCATGTTTAAAATGCCTTTACCGGTAAAAGCTTTTAGGGTGGTTGTTGCTGAGAGCTCGTGAGTGAAACGATCTATCATCTGATAATCGTATTCATTAATTAAACATATGTTACCTTCCAGGCTTCGCAAAATCAAAAAGAAATACTTATTCCTTCATTTCTTAATTATTTACTACATTTTGATTCGAACTAAATCAAATGCGATAATAGAAGATAGCAAGGAAGCCTTAAACCAGGGCCGATAATATTTATTATTTTTATTTTTTTTACATATATTTTATTGCTAACCAATGTGTCAAGTAATCTTTTTCATGCTCTGATTCATTGAATTTCAGAATATGTTGTTGAAGAGACACGTTGGACATTGGATACAAAGTGTCCAGAGAACCATCCGGCCCTCTCGACGGCAAGAGTTAGTTAATACAAAAGGTTTCTCCAAAACTAGAGCAGGAAGAGTACAGAAGCAGTAGGGAAAAAAAGGATAAAACTCGGAGGTTATCGAATAATACCTTCATGATGCAATACTTAAATGTTATCTTCACATTATTGGTTTGATGTTAAGCTTTCCCTGTTACTTCTGTGCGTGGCCTATATTAACGTGTGATTAAAGTGGACTCTCATAACGTCCTTTCCAGTTTAAAAGGATCTTGATTAGTTTTATAAGATCCCAGCATTCAACTCCCGCTCGCTGCGCTCGCTCTAAAGAGAAACACGAACCACCAAACGGTTCCTTTTCATTGGAGATCTGGGCCATTCTAGACGGCGCCATGTTGAATTTGAATTAACATAGGGAAACTAGTACCGGGTTTGAATAACGACAGTGTTATCCTCAAAATCTTTTTTTTTTAAAAAGGAAAGCATTTTTTAAGAATTTTATTCTGATACATTGATTTAATTTCAGAAATATATATTTAAGCAATACAAAGCTGGAAGCTCGGTGAGGTTCATGACCAAAGTCCCAGTAGTGGTCTAATGGCTGCTAGAAGAATGTAAAATCATAACTACAAAATCTTTGAAATAAAAAATATGTATATAAAAAATTATTAGATTAATCCTTTTTTTTTTTTTATTTGATGTTGTTTAATGTCGCTTCGACTGCTCAGGCCATTAGCGGCGACTGATCTTCTTAAATGTATGGCATTAATTTTGTGCTCTTGAGGTAGCTTAGGGTTTTTTTGTATACCATTATTTGCTTTATAGGCGAAGAGGTGTTCCACTGTAAGTGGTGTGTTATCGCAAATTTGGCAAGTTGGCCGGTGAAGTTCTACAAGCAGGTGGATGTGAGTCAGCTTAAAGAATAAAATAACAGTAAAAATACAGATTAGAAGAAGTACTAAAAACAAATATTATAATATATATTCCAAAAAAAAAATGATAAATTTGGTACTAGGGATTAAATATGGAGAAATAAATTACTTTGGTATAATATAATTAATTAATGTATAAAATATTATATGAGAATGTATCTCATGTTCATAAAGCAAAATAAAAACAAAGAAATCAATTGATATAAAGTAATGAAAAATTACAATAAATATTTCATATTATGATCCGCTATTTTTAAGAATCTTCCTATGCACAACCAGCTTTCTGTAAAGCGTTACCTAATCATATAATTAATAAAAGAGAAAAATTCAGGTACTTTAGCTTCTTATCGATTAAATCACCTCTTCGGACTACCGCTGACCGAGAAAGAGTAATCCCTTAACAATGTACATTATTACTATAAGTACATTACTTTAACCTTAAACCGCATTATTTTTAAAGTAGGTTCTATACATTAACTAGTAATGAATGGGTTCTCTACATTAAGTAGTAATGAATGGATTCTCTTCATTAACTTTTCATTGGGGAAAAAATCCAAGCTGACCCAATCGTTACAAATACTAAAAACTAATTTTCTTTCTTGGGTTGAGGTGGTACAGAAGCAATTCATTTAGTTAAGCGTTGCCAACCTCATGGGATTATTCAGTTTTATTCCACATTGAACAGATCTGTTATTCTCTTAGTAACTGAAGATAACGATTTTAGATGGAGACTGATATGTAGCTTACGTCTTTGATATCAACCGCTTTAGAAAATAACCAAAAAGCCGAATTCCATCTTATTTTATCTTGGATAAGACGCACCAGAAAATAATTAGATTTTCTAATTTCTTTTAAACGGGGATGAAATGTTATGTTATCGGGGACGCTGTTTTTGAAAAAAATATTCATTTTGTATTTTAGTGGCCAAGGGGAGGGTGGGGCGCACTGTAATATAGTTAGATTTTCGGATATGACAAACAGATATGATTCCATAGTAAAAGTAAACACTCATAAAAAGAAGTAAAGTATCCTTTTTAATTTTCGATCACATTCAAAATTAATATTATTTTCGCATAGACTGTCCTAGATAAAATAATATTAGACTCTGATGGGAACAAAATCCAAAAAGATATTAATTATCAATATTAGTGCGCCTTCCCCACCACTAAAATATAAAATGAAGATTTGTTTTGAAAAACACCGTCCTCGGTAACATAGTATTGGATTCCTGTGTGAAAGAACTCCGAAAATCTAACTTTTTTATAGTCCTCCCTCACTATTAAAATACAAATTATTTTTTTCATAAACAACTTCCCCGATAACATACGAGTAATATTAGACCCCCGTGTGAAATCGGAATATCCAACTATTTTTTAGTGCGCCCCTCGCCACTAATGTATATAGTTAATTGGCAAATTTTCTTTCCTATTTACATTTATTTTTCCATGTTTTAGATCTTTGATTTCCTAAGTTACTGCTTAGTCCTCTTAAATGGCGTAATCATGTAGTTGAACTAGTTTCCATGATAATTTTCCTTACAATGATTCGGAAAGTGCCCTCGACAAATAGGCCGGAATATTCTCACCTTCACTAGAAAGGCATTTAAAACTGCCAGAGTAATAAATCCTGATGGCGCACTTTTCACTTGGAGCATATTAAGGCAAAGAGCGGAATCTAAATGCTCCGGAGCATTGCTATATTAGGCATGAGAACCCAAGAGTGAAATAAGGAAAGAACGCCACACATCAACATTCTTTCGAGATAGGCCTCAAAACATGGAGGGAGGATTTTACATTTTGGGGTAGGTCGAATAATAGTACATGAATTCATAAATAGCAGAATATATGAATAATTGAATTAATTATGAATCAATATAATTAGTTAAAAAAAAGTTCTGACAAAGGTGCAATATTTCCAATTATATTCTTTATTAGTTCCTTTTACATGTTTTACTTATATTTAATCTCGCCTCTGCTGAAATAATCCAATAAGTGCTAAATAAATGTATCAATAATACTTACTATAGTCAAATATAAGATGTAAAAAATAAAAACTTTTACCCTTCTTAAGTCTTTACCAAACAATTTTAACTTTGGCGTAAAGTTCTATTTTAAATCCCATTGATTATTAGATTAGCTGGAACGTTATCTTTATTATTAAATTTTGATTTATTGTATTAAAAAGAATAGGATATAATTAATTCAACGCTTTATAGCTACTGAGCCACAGCAACGCCTATAAAAAAATATGTAATAATATAAAAAATCATAAAAAAATATGTAAATATGTAAATAACCTATAAAAAATATGTACAAAAGATAAGGCATAATGAAAAAAAAAATGAACAGATTGTAATTTTAAAAAATAATGATCAAATTAAAAACTAATAAATAGGCCTGAAGGATTCGATAACATTATGAAATATTTAAAATGTAAATCAATTGAAGATTTAGCTGTAACTACAATCATGAAAATTTGAGTAGATGGTTTTTGTTATTTTGTCGCCAGAGATGGCTGCTGATGTTCTTTTGATATAAATAAAACGGTAAGCGAATGTACGAATTTATAGAGAAATATAAGAGATGGTCGCAAACGAAATTGAATGTTAAGAAAACTAAAGTACAAAATCTTCGGCCTAAAATTTAAGTGTGATAAACCTCTCGAGTCACCAATACCCCCAGTACTGGCGGCAACAAGCTGAAACAATCTGAACATCTCGACACCCAAGATAAATACTGACGTTACTAACATGGAATTACTTTCTCTAATTACTGCAATCACAAGCTCCGGGTAATAGGCTAGCAGTTCTGCTCTCATAACAACCATTTCACTCCATCAAATGAAATATAGTAATCAAATATGAAGATTAAACTAGACTTAATTAATAATATATTCGGTCGCAATGCCATGATGGTATAACGAATAAACTGAGAATAGACCGCGCATATTAGCAATAACAAGTAAGTGATCTCGAGTATACTTAATAATATTTGGATTAAAAATGTTAAGAACATTTTAACAACAAAAAATATATTGGAAATTTTCAATTCTAAACTAAAAGTGGGTTTTTATCGATGGAAATAGAAAAATCTCAAATATAAACACCAATTCATTTTTATAATATTTATAATGCTAGAAGATCGGCACGCATTCACATCCAATATACCAAATTATTTTATTCATATGAAATAGCCATTAAACCTAGCCAGAATACTTGGTCTCTTATTATTCAATGTTTACACTGGAGACTTACCAGAACATGAACAGACTTTACGGGCTTCATCCGCTGATAGCACTGATCTCCTAATATCCCACAGAAACCCACACGATGCGTGTTTAATTCTCCAAAATCATCTTGACGATACTTCGGCTTGTGCTGAATGATGGAGAATAAAAATAAATGAATTAAAGTATTTATAGTCTTCACGCTCAACCACGGTTGTGCCCTCGGGTCTATTTTAATGATGTTCCAGTACATACTTATCAGGAAGTACCATACTTGATCTGGAAAAAAGGCTGACATGGAAAACCCACATCAGACTAATAAGAGAGCAACTGAACGTACGATATGTACTGTTATCAATATTACTTGAAGCACGCTCTAAATTTTCCTTAACCAGCACAATGTGCAACGAAGCACGCTCTAAATTTTCCTTAACCAACACAATGTGCAACGTAGGTATTAGAGAACTATGTACATACGGGATAGAGCTATGGTTTACTGTACATGATGTGCAACCATGGCATAGTTAATTATAAAACTTTAAACGCAGCCTTTATAATCAATACAACAATTTTAACAATACTGGCGCCAGGAATGGAGCATTTCCTTTACCACAGACTTCCCTCATTAAGTTCATAAAACCACTTAATGCATTTTCAAAAATGGTTCTCGAATGGTATCATGAAATTAAATCATGACAAAGCATTACGTTCAAACTTCAACGAAATGCGTTTCTACAGATTTATTATATTTCCGAAAACTTAATTCCTAAAACATAGACAGTACCTTACCCTGGATTTCTTCTTGACGGAAAAATGAGTTGGGGCCCACATGTCAATATGAAAAAAGAAGAATTATCAAACAACTTTAAATCCTCTACTCTCTTTTTTCCTACTCATTTTAGATTCATCAATGAAGACGCACATAGGAAAGTGGCAAACCGTTCAACCCAAAATTTGTGGTTAGTTACAGATGCTCCATTGTAAAAAGATAACATAACTATTTATATACCCTTATAAAAACCACATATCGACCAGTGCATACCAACTCTTTTCTCACATTTTCATGTTAAAATGCACAAGTCTTATTAACAACATGACCATGGTTGACATGCCTTATAGGAGGCTATTAAAAAGGAGTTGGATGAGAGATTTCCTCTACCTGTATTAGGGATAGGTTTTCAGGGACAAGTTTGGTTTATAAGAAAAGCCTTTATTGCTTATTATAATGATTCTTTTTTCATCACATTTGATATTTTCAAACGTATTGTAAAAAAATTAGTTTAAATTCTGTTACTTCATTGCTGCTTTCTCCATGGTTGAAGATTATTTTATTTTTAAAAATGACGATATTTCTACATCATTTTCATAGTCATCGTATGTTTTTAATAATTGGCAAAATAAATTTATGGATATTTGACAATGGAACCATACTTAAATATGGATATATTACAAAAATAGTATATGTAAAATAAAATGATTAACAGGAATGGTCGAAGTTAATCAAAGCCTTCTTAACCAAATTATTTTCGGAAATTATTTTAAGCGATGTAAACTACCAAAATCTATTTTTTTTTAATTTCATAAAAGTCTATTATTTATTTTTAATAATAAAAAAATAAAAGGCAAGAAAAATCTAATTTTTCTTCTTACCACCTTCTGTTACGTTTTCATTTCAACGAATGACACAGTCAGCGCCATGTATAAATTTTTAGGGAGTAAAGTTGTAAAGCTAACAGTACAAATTCTTCGATCTCTACCAAAATTTATAGGTAAAAAAAATAAATATCAATTTTTTCAGTAAAATCTAACTAACCTTATTCAATTTTGTTATCAGAATGTATCAAATATTGTAATTGTTTCTTTTGATAATAAAGTAGCGATTCGAATAAAAAGTGAAAATGAAGGAGGAGAGGGGTTGGGAAGACGCGGAGGGAGCGGACTGGAAGAGGCGGGAGAGGGGCGGTGGTTTTATATAGCGCCGAGACCTTGGCAGTGAACACTCAGGGTCTAGAGCAAGGTCAGAATGGTAAGGTCGGTACTCCTAGTGGTCTTCCTCATCGGCGTGGCGCTCGCCGTGCCACTCCAAGACTCCCACTCGGCCGACAATGTCGTCGGCAAGGACGAGGAGTCCCTCATGGACAAGCTCAACAGCCGATGTTCCAAGAGAGAGGCGTCCGCTTGCCTCATGCTTAAGTTGGTAACATACGTGAACCGGCTCCTCAAGAAGGCCGATATCCCCTTAGGTGACGGTTTGGAGATCTCACAGACCCGGCAAGTCGCCGAAGAGCCCTTGGATTCTTCAGGAAGAGGATTCGAGACGGAGGAGGAAGCCGTGGGTTCCTTGATCGCCCAGAAGATGTGGTCCTTCGTCAAGTCCAGGTCTGTCCGTTGGGAAGTAATCCCCGGGTCCGAAGTCGTCCTCTCGACCACTCCAGACCAGGATGGCCAGCTCAGCCTTGATCTTTCCCTCCGGGAAACTGCAGGTAAGCTACATTTTGGTTATAAGCTTCAGATGAACTACCCCACTAACCAAAATTCACATTGTTTAATAAAAAATATTTTGCTGTCAGTGACAACAATTAACATGCATTCAGCAGAGAATCAATCCAAAAAAAAAAAAAAAAAAATGCAAATATTAGTTGGGCTTATTTTGAATGAAATTAGTACTCCATGATAAGAAGAAGAAAAAATCAGGCATTTCTAGTGAATTTATGATTGTAGAATATAATTAGTACGTGATAAAAAGTAAAATATACTTAGATTTTCAAAAATAATCTTTTTAAGCAATTCGAAAAAACATGTGCAATACGAATTGGTTCTCTAATGTCAAATGCCTTTCAATAGAGATAAAAAATGCTAGTATTTTTCAAAAGAATTATTAACATATAGCATTCGTCACAGCACTAACACATAGCATTTTAACATTTCAAGTTTTTAGTAATGAAAGAATCCAAAACAAATGAATGTCATTTTCATTTCTAAATGAGAAAATAGAATGAAAAATTAAAACATTGTAGTAAAATGAAAAAAATCAAAATACTAACTCTTATTACTAAATTTCATTTAAATTTTCAAACTAATTTTTCTAACATTTTATTTATTCTATATCAGTGACTTACGTCTAAAACTAAAGATTATAGTTTTTTCTAGTCTCGGCTAGAAAAATCTATGATTTTTATATATGATCTATGATTTTTATTACAGTAACAACGCATTATACTGGTAATAACGCAAACATTAACCCTTTTTTTCCAACGGATAAACATCAGTAATATTAATATTAACAGTACAAAAATGAGATTTTTGCTTTGATTTATGGTTCTAACCATCTTCACATTTTATTAACCAATTAAGAACCTTACACATCCATTCAAATCAGAAATAAAAACAAACAAAAATTCAAATGAATATACTGAAAAAAATATTAATATTGCGTAAAGGCGTCTCTTGGACAAACTGGGTTAGTGTGAATTATTGTAAGTGTGTGAATCAAACATCTAAGGTTTTAGAAGTAAGCCATAGATCGAAAAGTGACTCAAGTCTGAATTAACTGTAAATTATTTTATTACTAACAAACGCTAAATTAGCTAATTTTCAGGTTACAAAGAAAACTAATTTTCTTTATTTCTGTAGTTTATCATATTATTATTAAATTCCACATTTCGAATATTTTTCACATTTATATTTCTTTTGATTTTTAGATGATATTAATTTTACGTTACAAAGGTTATGTTAGCTAAAAAACTTATCATAGATAGGTTATATTAGTAATCTAAGGGTCTGGCCACACATGCCCGCACCGGATCCGCACCGTAGCAATAATACAGGTTATGTTCAGAATATTTTTAATTTAACTTACATATTACCTTTAGTTATGCCTAAAGTGGCCTGTGTCTGACATGTGTGGCTTGAACTTTTGGCATAACTAAAGCTAATATGTAAGTTAAATTAAAAATATTCTGAACATAACCTGTATTATTGCTACGGTGCGGATCCGGTGCGGACATGTGTGGCCAGACCTTAATCCAGCTATGCGAATTTTTGAATATATGACCAAATATAACTTTTTTTTTTCATCTCCTCGTTGATATACCTTCGTGAAATAGAAAAAAGTTATAAAGAATGAATCGAGAATTTAATTAAATCACAACAAAATCTAAAAATATATAAAAACAAGAGAAATTTAAAATATTCTTTTTCTAAGGGAAATGGATTTTTTATTTAGATTTCACATTCCAGATATAAACAGCACTGAGCTTTTCAAGTTATTCGTTATTTAAAACCAATATATTTAAAAATGTTTGATTATTGGCGAATAAACAATTGAGTAGCTGTTCGGTAGGTACAGTTTTATTCCATGTCTATCTGGTTTTAATTTTTTACGTGTCAGAAAGTTTTTCATGCACCCCTGAAAACAAGTAAGCAATATATATTTTAAACAATAGAGTGGAATTTTAAATTACTCCTATGACCATTCCAAAGAAAAATGATACAATCGAAAATAAAGATCTTGCGTTACATTCAGAATTTAAAACCCCTCGTTTAAACAATACCTAACTTACGAGGTTCATTCAAACTAAAAATAACAAAAACATCGTGTGTTATTAGCATTCTTTGACCCTGATCCCTCTTAGTTCAATCGGAAAATTTATGTTATTCCCAACGCTACACATCTTTTTCAGAAATGTTAGGAACATGTTAAAAACTCGTTCTATTATAAAGAAACATAAAAACAATTTACGATATAAACAAGTAGACCAATGAGATGAAAAATTAATTAAGTATGAAAGTTTGACTTAAATATTTATGTTTTCCAACCCACTGTCCCATTAACACACAAAGGCCCCACGTCGTTCCCATATGATAATAAACTTATAAGCTGTAGCCAATGGGATGGTCGCTAGAGTAGTGGGCGGGGCCAGGGGTAATATACTGACCCAGGCGGATCTGGGCAAAGGGGACACCATTGGTCGGGATAGCTTGAAGGAAACTTGATTGGCCAGTTCTTCGACCAATTACAGGCCACGGATCTGGGTCATTCGACATTTCACCTGCTTCCTCTCTAGGCTAATGAGGACTTTTTATTACTTGTTCGCCCAGCCTCTCTCCTTCGAAGAGTATCTACTTACAGCGGAGATGGTTATAGCTTATTAATGGGGGAAGGAAATGAACTATAAACAGAGTTACTTAAATACCGTTCTTCGGAATACGAGGCGCTGATGGCCTTTCGAAAAGTTTTAGACTTATACAGGTTATTCAAATATTAAAAAACAAATATATATTGGACACCTATTAATCTTATAAGATCCTCGAGTTAAAAAAAGAAAAGAAACCTAACTATTCAATTAGAATTTAAACAAAAAACCACATTTAAAAAATAACATTCAAATTGTTATATCTGCGAATAAATTCCAATGGTAACAAAGCTTAAAAGCTACAGCTCTTGATCATTCATGAAATTTATTTTAATTTTCAAAATTTTGACCTAACTTGATATACTTAAGTTTTTTTAACCGAAGGAGAATGATCCCAGATAGTTCCCTTTTTCATTAAGTAAAAATCGCGTTCCTCTGACTTATGAGAAACATGAACCTAGCTTGGATTGAACTTAGGCCCTCAAAAGCTACACGTGAAATATAGGAGTAAAAAATAAAACGTTTTAACATAGTTGCAGTTACGGCAGTGTTTTTATTTTATTTTTTTTTAATGAATAATAGAATGCTTTGAACGGTTTATAACATCAATTATTCAGGATTCGTTATCTTTTATGAGTAAAGATAAATTCCAGAGAAAAAAATATAATAACGTAGAAAACTTCATTACTAAATACACTTAAGATTTACGTGCAATGGATGTTTCATTTTAAAAGAAAATATGAACCATTTAAAAATAGCTAATTTGCTTATCGAAGATAATGTTGGCGTTGCTACATGAAACAATTTATCAAGGCTTAACTAGAAGATTTCGGAATTCAATGCGCGTTCCAATACTTCCCACCTCTGCTGTACAAGAATTATTATGATACAAAAACACCATTTTGTTCTCTAACTTGTAATGCTATTTCTTGACCAATGCTAATTAAATGGAGTGAATTGATCAAAATTTGCCCCTATCTACCGAATTTATTCCAGAACCAAGAAAGATATTCCAATAAGATATCGCGCGAAAAACAAAAAAAAATAATAAAAACAAAATAAATAAATAAAAACATTCAGTCTACGGTGCGCTAAACAGGATAAATGAAATATATGACGTAGCAGGGCTCGAACCTCCTTTGGAAAATCAAATCAATGTGATAAGACACACATTAAAAAAATTACCCTTCAGTGCGAAAAGGTCGAAGTAGAGGTTGTAAATCTCAAAAACTGATGAATAAACTACATGAGGAGTGCTTGCAGTGGTCACTTTGCTTAGTCTCATTATACTTCTAAAAGGAGAGAAAAAGAAGAGAAATTTGAATCAGAAAAAGAAGATGATACAGGATGATACTTGAGGAATATTCATCTTAAGAGATAATAAAAAGTTATACTAGTGATACTGTGATAAACAGTTCTATTCAACAAACCCAAAATCTATTACGAGTCGTTTTTAATCTCGATTGTTCGCTCAAGTTTGGCGTAACACTCACGCACATCAAGAGTCATTCCTATGGCGCATTTGACAAATAATTAGAAGAATTTTCAAGAATGAATCTGTTTTTAACATACTGCACCTAGTTAATTTAACATAGTAAACAAAAGTCTGTTATTCTAACTAGAAAATGGACCAGACGAAAGCTCAATAAAATAAACACCGCATTAGAAAGATTGCGGTAGTTTTTTTTTTTTTTTTTTTTTTTTTTTTTTTTATGGTTTAGGAAACTGGCAGAACTTTCTCCTACATTTGGAAAATACTGACCCGGCTTTTTGAGGTCATCGTTGTTTACAAGTTTATCCCGGCGGGGAACAGGCTGCGGACTTTTAAGGAAACCCGCAGGACTACTCGCATACTAGGCCGCGCAGATCACGCCCACTCTGGAACGTTGATTCCCCCAATCCTCTCACCTGGTGATATGGGGCGCAGGTGCAACGCCCTCCGCTGAACTTGGCCTTGAGGCAGGTCAGGGAGTGATATCGTGCGTAGCCGATGCAATGGATCGATCTCGGCAGGCCAGGTGCCAGTCCGCTCTGCGTCATCTTCGTCAATAATAAAGCCTTGCAATGAGGACGTTACCCTAATACTATTCCTATTGGGAAAATGCACTACGTTAAACTATAACTACCAAAAGTATTCCCCATGTGTTTTCATGCTTCAGAGATGTAATTAACTAGAATGTAGTATCAAACATAATTGCTTGAAAAAATCACAATTCACAATATAAAACCATCATGAAATTTTCTGATCATTCACTATTAATCTATGCAATGGCATAAAAGAAATATACAATTCTAATCAGTAAAGTTGTATGGGCTATCCCTAAAGGCGTATTTACACCATAATTCGACAAAAACAGCTGGAAAACTGAAGAGCATGACATTTCTGACGCAGAGATGCTTACAGTGATCGCATTAGCCTGAACTCAAGAGTAATTGTAATATCTGACAAAAATAAAAGAGATAAAAAATGAAATAAGAACGAGAATATGGTATATGAAAGCTAAAGTGCCTTTACATGGTCCATAAATGGTATCCATATAGTCCCTAGTACTATGATAAAGTTGTAAAATTTAAGATATAGACGCGATGTTCTGTAATTCAAACAAGTCGTCTAACTGCGAATATACACTCTGCGAAACGCAATAAAATCACATTTCAACGCCTTCAGTCTCTGATACTATATACGTCCTTCTGCAGTTTCATAGACAATTGAAACGACAGATGTATCGAAAAAAGATATTCCACCGACAGCCACTGTACATTACTTTTTCTGTAATTATTAGACTGAAATTTGACCGAGGAATATTCTACACATCAAGAAAAACAAAACGTAAACAAAGACTAAGACTAGGTTTATTTCTTTCGAAACATTCAAAAATAAAACGGAACGAAATCTAAAATAAACATTTACGACTAAAACTTTTCCTGCCCAAAACCATTTCGGACGATGTTTAATTTATAATAGCATATATATATATATATATATATATATATATATATATATATACAAGAATTACAAGGCCAAAAACCGATTGTCGGGTGGGTTTCTTAGAATACTGAAAAGTTGATTGAAGGACCTCCTCCATAAATTATTGTCAAGCTAGCCCGGTAGAAAGTATCTTGTCCTTTATTTATTGCTAAAATTCCTAAACGTAACTTTTAACAGAATCATTATTGGTTTTAGTGGAAAAAAAAAAAAAGTACAACGGTATACATTAAAGGAACACATAGGATATTTTTATTCTCACGGATCAAAACAAAACTCATCAGTCATCAGTATGTTAACATTTCGGGTTAAATTACCCCTAACCATTAAGAGCATGAATCTCGCTCATTAAGGTCAAATGTGTTAGAAACCACAGTCATTCAACTTAACCGCCGCTCAAGGTTTTTCAGTATATAACTGCTAAGTTACTTTCTTTTTGTGGAGATTTGTAAGGTATTACCTTATATACTTCATATACTATACTTCAGTTTAAATTAGAATACTACTCATAAGTTTTAATTGATGTAATTTATTCTTTCGTTCAGTTAATATATTCTTGACCTAGGTATATCTTTTCTGAAATAAAAATCAGAATAAATATTTTTTTGACATAAACACACCTAACCTTTTACAATAGTTAAACTTTATTGAAAAAACAAATATTCAAAAATACTGGTAAAGTGTAGTAAGTAAACATCATTAATTGTTTAAAAAAAATGTATTCATGGAAAAGAGGAAAAGGAATATTTAAACGGATTATTTCACAACTATATTGGTTAGTAATACTAAATAAATGTCCGTTAGGCTCATTAGAAACTTAATTTTTCAAATCGCTATTTAACTCTTATCATAAAATTAAATTTGCAATAAGCAAACTTAGTGATAACAATTATCGGAAATTCAGTCCTATTTCCCTAATTTCGAGAAATATGTCTCATCAAACTACTTATTTAGCATCATTGGTCAACCGTATTCATATCGTTTAGAAGACAGTTGCGGTTACAGAATATTTTTTAAGGTTATTTCATTTCCCCCAAAATCAGATCCAGGATGAGAACCTCACTAAAACGTTCGCAGCTAGTTAGAGATGCATACATCGGAACATTTTTTTATGAGAGTGATAGCTCGTTTATGTTTTCCAGGCTGTTGGTCGTACTAGGTGCTTTGTTAGAAGGAGTCAGATCCACTCCAGTTACTGGGCAACATTTCTTGATACTGTTATTATTTTTTTTAAGGTAATGATGGTGAAGTTTTGACTGGAGGTCTTTCTTTTCTTTTTAAGGAAAAGTGCTTGAAGCGGGAAGTGAAAGTAAGCTACCACAATGCGGGTTTATGGGCTACTTAAAATAGATATTTGAGAAATAGAACTAAATAGCTGTTTGTTGCGAGAAACCTCGCAAGTGACATTTTTTTTTACTGAAAAAATTAAAAAAAAATTCTCTATCGATCTACTGGGTCCGTTTGCGTGACAAAAATAGAAAGGCATAAAAGCACTATATAATTTGATTTACTCCGTCACACTAGAACAATATAGAATTTTGTTTCATAATTTTATTCAATAACTTTTTTTATGTATGTACCTTAGGCCGACGATATATAGGTACTTCACTATAAACTTTTAGTTATTTTAACATCATACAAAGATAAATAAATAATTTATAATTCCTCAACGTAAATTTTTAATCATTCCGTATAAAAAGATTTAGCTTATCATTCAGGGACCTTCCACCAATTGTGTCGAGCATTTTAACGATCGAGACATTTATAAAGATTTTAAGAAAAATAAATAATATCGAACAACTAAAACCTGAATATTTAAAAAACAATTCAATGTTTTTATTAACACATTCTAGAATAGAATGATTCGAAACGACTCGTTTTACATTTTGAGTTTTTCTTAAACATCAACCCTAAGGATTCTAGTAAAAATAATATGATTTAATTGTGTATACGCTACATTATATTTTTTAATTAATAATACCTCTCGTCCAAGCTACAGTTCGGTATTAAGCAATCGTTATATTCATTTAAATATACTTAATATAAATTTATTCTTTTCAAACTTACTATCTGGCTAACTGAACTTGAAACAAACTGTTTTAATAATAGCAGGATTTTTTTTATGAACTGCGAAAAATATCAATAGATACAATAGTGAAGATTAAATATTTTAAACTTGTTACTTTGGCAAAAGTTCCAAAACAACTAATACCAGGAACGTTTGAGTTAATTGGTGGCTATATGCAGGGCCTGTGCAGCTCTCAGGTCGTGCGGGTCTTAATAATCTCTAAATGTTTAACGTTAATCGCCACTCACCTTCACGATTCTAATGCCCTTTCCCACGGAGCCATATCATAACTTTCTAAGGATCACTATTAAAAAAAAGAGTAATAGTTTTCCCTGTCATATTCTTTACGAATCTATCCTTCATTTCTCAGCAGAATCATGTAACTTTCTCTGCCAGATCAATGTTAAACATTTCAAAAGTTTTTCTATTTTTTTTTCCTTCTCATTACTGGAATACTTTCCACTTGTTTGATATATCGGTATTCAAAATCGCAACTCTGGCCTCAAAATTCAGCTGTTATTCTTCATTTGATACGGTAGCATGCTAGTTAATGTAATGATATGTTATTTAAAACTTTCTTGATTAAAATTTGAGCAATCGGAAACGCCATATTTTATTAACATTTAGTTTTACAGCCAGAAAAATATTTTAAATTAATTTCCTGTACCTTAATAGTTCCGCGAACTATGATATATTAACTAGCCGCAGTAAAGTATACTTTTTCTTTGGTAATATTTATATGATACCTGAATTATAAGAAAATAAATTAAAATAAGATGAGAGAGAGGATTTTAGCTGACAAATCTAATACTGTAATATGGGAGTATATTTGATTATTTTTTTTTTTTTTAGATAACAGTTTTAAATCTTAGCTAATGCAATGATATTAACAGATTTTAATGGATAAATATTTTTACAAAGTAAAGTACAATTTTTATAAGTAAAGTATACTTAAAAGACGGTATAAGTTTTTTTTTTTTTTCAACCTCTCCTAGACGCTAAATACCAGATCATGACATGCACAATCTCTCTGTTCCATGATTGAACACAGACCCGATACCTTTCGGCGCCATCTACTTTGAATACGTGACGATGTCGAAGAACACCCTGAAGACGGCCCTTGTACACGTCCGAAACCTAAGAGCCCTCACAATAGGCCACTCTTACAATCATACACTGAAGAAACTGTGACGAAGATCCCGATTCGCTCCGTCTCTTCCTATTCAACTGCATACAGAGTCCGCGGGAGATCTCGACACGCACTAAATTGTCACACTTAGCCCACCTAGTTTTACTTTTTGAAGGATTCCGATCTTTATCCTCGAAAAAAAAATTTTCCCATCCGTGTCCCACTTATATCGTTCATAAAAAACACAAGGCACAAAAGGACCAATTGGTATCTTTGAGAAACCCTTTTGAACCCAATCTGGAAAGATGCAAAGATGTGTACAATGAAACATTGCGATAAGCTAGATCGATGATGTAGGTAACAGACTTCGGAAAAAAATAAATAAAACTATAACAAACCATGATGGTAAAAACATTAAAAATACTAAATCAGTTTTCATATTATTTTTGAATAAGATAAAAACATTAACTCATTAGGTTATATATAAATAAAAATAAATTTCACAACAGAAAAAAAATATCAAATTCGAAGGGGCCCTAACTAGAGGGTGATTTAACTTAAATCGCGCTCAACTGCTAGGTTTCTTCTTATGACAGATCATTGAAATAAGAATACCCACATTATGAAATATGGAAGTGTCCCAAAAGGGTCTCCTTACCCCAGATTATTTCAAGATTATCTGATACATCTGGACTTGTACCTGGCACCCGGGGCAAACGGAGCATAATGCTCATTAAACTCATTACGTTACCCCGCTTGCTGGTATTAAAACTCAAGCTAGAGAAATACTTTTAAGCTGTCAGTGAGTCATGAATATTTGTTTTTGGTGTTACAGGAGGACAAGAAGGCAGAGGGAAGAAGAACAACATGGGCCCCCTCCTGGCAGCAGGTGCCATGAAGGTCGGTATGATGGGCATCCTGGCCTTCAAGGCCCTCGCTCTTCTGGTCGGTAAGGCCCTCCTCGTGAGCAAGCTGGCCTTCCTATTGGCCGCCATCATCGGGCTCAAGAAGCTGTTCTCCCAGCAGAAGCACGTGACCTACGAGGTGGTAGCCCACCCCCACCACAGCCACAGCCACGTGAGCGAGCACGGCCACGGGGGCGGCGGGGACTCCTACAGCTCGGCCTGGGGCAGGTCCATCGAGCCGGCCGCCTCCTCCGATCCGCAGACGCTCGCCTACTCTGCCCACGTACCCAAATAGGGTGAGTCTCGTTAACATGTAAAGTTATCTAGGTCGATTTTTCTAAACCACTCTACCTGAACCTTCATTCATACAGGTTTCCTAAAGAATTCCTCAAAGTAAATTAGTCTCACCCATCTTAGAAACCTTGCCTTCATATAATGTCTGACTGATTTTGGTCAGGTTCATACTATATTAGTCTTCCTCCTTTAACAATTTGAGTAGTCTGACCTAAGATTGCTCTGGATCTTTTTTCTAGGGCATTAGTGCTATACATCAGAACCTGCTTTATCTCTTTCACACCACTATTGATTTATTGAGGTCATGGAGGATTTTTTTTTTCAAATAAAATATTATTGAGAAAAATTATAGTAGACTTATTTTATTTAGCATGATACTATTGGGCATTTTCAGGCTCAATAAAAATTCTTCATTATATCTGCCAATGTTTCAACACAAGCATGAGGAGCTCGGTAAGCCTTGCAGGGTCCCACGAAGGCCTTTCAGAAGTTTCACAAAAAGCCCCTGTTGGTTAGAACTCTGGCAGATCTAATTTAGATATTTGATTTATCTAAAATCTGTTTTATTATCCTGTATAAATTATTATTTTAAAATTTTAATAACAATTATATTATGTCCATATTCCTAGCTATTAGCTTTCTTGAGAAGTAATTCATATTTTTTTTTCCAGGCATGCGATGAAGATGGGCAACGCATACACCTCTCAAAACGCTCAATCACTTATTTATTTATTTATTAAAATGAAAAGCATAATTTATTGAATAATATCAAGTTTTTTTTGATAATTTAAAAGTGGGGATATTTTAAGGCTTTGTTAAGAAAGCCTTATTTCATGTACAATATATATCACAAAGGACGTACCCAGACTGAACAATGACAGAGTTAGGTTAGTGCGAGGAACTAGCTCGCGGTAATGGCTCGTGAACAGACAGAGACATGGACGACCTGGACAGTAATCAACAATGATTAGCTTCAGCCAAATCTAGCTTGTAAGGAACTGGAATCGACTGACTTGACTTACAAGGACAAGATTACAATCTGTACATATCATTATGTGTATATATATATAAAATCGACATGAACTAACTTAATAGACCAATAAATATATTTATATTTTTATTTTGTTTTATTTTATTTAAAATCCATTTATTCGAATAAGATATCGAATACCTCCCCTAGTATATTGCCATATGTATTTTTAAATAATAAACATTTATCAATCTCTTATTAACAACAAATCAAACTTATAATACTTCCATTTTAATTGATGTAAAATTGATTAAATCCTAAAATGGCAAATAGCAAATGAAAAAAAACATTTCTATATTACTTAAGTTATAATTTAAATTTTGGAAGACTTAATTAATTATTTCATCAGTAAATTGCAATAATAGGTAAAGTAAAGACTCCTGTTCTATATTTAAAATACTTATCATAACAATATTTTAAACTTAAAAAAACACTGGTAATGTGAAGGGTAAAAAGTCCTTTACATGCAAGCTATTTCCATGTTATATGTATAAATCTATATACTTATTTATAAAGTAGTACTGTAAAAAATCAACAATAAAACATTTACAAATGAAAGCAGATAATTTATTATTTGAATCCCTATTGACCAATATATCCTCTCCATTCAATAAGCAAAAACAACGAAACAAGATAATGATAATAAATATTTATTAAGAAACATATTAAAATATTGAACCATCAGCCAACTGGCTACATCTTTCTGAGGCTCAGTAGCTATAATGCGTTGAATTTCTTATATCTTATTCTTTTTAATATAGTCAAATTAAAATTCACTGATAAAAATCTCAAATCTCATATTTGTCTATAGTAGGTATGAACGAACCATTCACTTAGCTTTTACTGCATTATTTCAGCGGAAGTGAGATTAAATATAAATAACACACATAAAAAGGATCCATTAAGGAATATAATTGCAATAGGGTTTAGTGCAATCACAATACTCGTAGACAGCAAAAATGTAATAAATTAATGTTTTGCTATAATATTAATTAAATTAATACAACACATGATGATATGAGATATTGTATTAGTAAGTTCTAATTGAAACAGGTTATGAAAAGCGAGCATTTACTATGATAAGTAATACTTATCAAAACACAAAAATTTAATTTTATAAATGAAATAGATAATGTTAATCTATAACGTTTTATAATAATAATTTACATTTTTTTTATTATTAGAATTCACAATTTCTTTTTATTGTAAAGCTAATAGATGCACAATGATATTGGTAAACCTGCCTTTTGCTAAAACAAATGAATTCTATATTTTAGATAATACTTTTGACATTTCATCTCAATTGTATGTGAAAATGATAAGAAATTACGATTCAAATTACTGTAAATAATACACTCCAAAACAGTCCATATATTTTCCAGACCTTACATATCTACAATAGGAACTTTCGGCGCCTTTGCGCCATATTCATCTAAAATACCATTACAATTAAACAACTTCATTAATGATTATAAAACATAATCCCAAACCATATCCTTCAACATACTATATATCTTGAAAATCTTTTTAATAAAAACTTTTTGATAAAATACAAGCATGATAACACTTTTAATAATATTAACTGGAAACTTGTTAATCTGGATATTAAACAGGCAAACTGGCTTTTTAATCATTATAAAAATAGGCTGGTTAGATATATTGAAAGTTTTGCTGAACCTGATTCCTTCTTATTCTCTCAATTTACACATTTAAATAAAAAATATTCTGACATTATGTATGAAATTAAAAGGAAATTAATAGAATAAAAAGCTAATAAATATAATAACACAAAACTCATTAATCCATACCTAAATAATTTACAAAATAGACCAAAAGGTCCAGTAAAAACTACCATTATAGTTCTATGGCGAAATATTATACCAATATGGCTACTATGGCGCAGAGGCGCTGAAAGCTCCTATTGTAGATATGTAAGGTCTGGAAAATATAAGGACTGTTTTGGAGAGTATAACTTTAATTAAATAAAAACATTGTACAGTCTAACTATTGCTAAATATAACTGTAAATGTAAAGCAGAAAAGTATAAGAATCAAAGGAATTCATGAAAATTAAAGATGGTGAAAAAGTATTATATATAAGGATTATATTCTGATAAAGGTTGAAATCAGACTCTAATTTCTGAAAACTTGAAAATTAAGTAAGCCAGCAATCAAGATTCACTCTTACACCAGCTGATTGAGTTTCAAAGTTAGGCATGTTTGGCACGTTGTGGTGCTCTTAATTCTACAGAATTGGTGGACTCCTAAAAATCGAATTTGTCCAGGCTAAATTGCTGAAGAATTTAACTTCAAAATTTTATGATTTGCCTCGACTTCGTAGATTAATTTACAAACAAAACAAATGATTGCCTCCCAGTTCCTTGGCTTAAACATTACTCAGTTATTGACATGGAAACAGTTTTAGCAACACAATATGTTCAACCTTTCTTACTCAACTCCCTGAGAAGAGCCTATTAGAAGTATGCACATTTCATGACATATATTGCAAAAACATTATTCTCTCTTCATATTAATGTCATTAATATTCTATGTAAAATAGAGAGGTCACAGCTGTTTTAAAAGCTTTCTACTTGACATGGGGATCTAAAATAAAGAAATAGGTAGTAGTAACAGACTCCAAAAGTGTCTTATCGCGTAGCAATAAACCCATATCCAAACAGTTCTGTTATAAGGGAAATAATACACATGTGGTGGGAACTAAAATTTAGAGCAAAAACAGGGAGCTTATAGCTCCCATCCCACTGAGGAATCACAGGCAATGAAAACGCTTATCACGATGCCAATTTAGAAAGACAATGTGAAAAATCAGAAAATGTAATTTATTAAAACAAGTTACATGAGAAAACTAGCTGCACCAATCAAAGAAAACTCTGCTTAATAAATGGGATTTACAGTTAAAAAACAAACACTCCAAATTAGCAAAGATAAAACAGGAATGCAAAAAAAAATAGGCCACAAGCTTTGGAGCCTCATGATGGTAAAAATTATATTATGCCGCCTAAGGATTGGGCATTGCCAATTCACCCAAGGTTACCTTCTCAAAGGTCAGAGGAAGGTACATGCCATAGATGTAACAATGTAGCTCTGACAGTTGAGCACATTTTATTAGAATGTCCGCAGTACAATGATCGTTCTGAAGACTATGTGTGGAAAAAAATACTTAGAGCATTGTTAGAAGACAACGAGAAAAAAATAGTTACCCTATTTCAGTATCTTAAACATGCAATATTCAACAACAAAATATAACAGCACAGTACCAATGACCCTCAAGGGTAGAGGCGAAAAGCAAGAGAAAATAAAATAACATTAATAAAGTATTTTACCTTCATGTATGGAGGGCAATCCAAAGCCACAAATTCCTGCATAGAAAATTGGCCTATTCAATAATTCTTAGGTTCTGTTGATATTTATTAGCAATACCAAGACAGTATTGCTATTGCTATTACACAAATGGAACAAGCTCAGAAAAATCTATTTATCTAGAATTCAACTTTATACAGTACATTGTTAATATGTCAATCATGATTGAAATCATTGTCCAAAATTAATAGTTAATAAAGAAATCCATTTTGACTCCCAAATCATTGATGGGAAATCGGAATTCTCTCTATACATCAAATGGCTCTTTCTGGGGAAATGATCTGTATACTTATAAAGTCAAATAAAAAGCTGGAGAATCTTTTAAATTAAATTAAATAACAACAGTGATTATATTTATTTTGAAGATATGGAGGAGATCCTGGGTACCACAGCAAATTTTTTTTTTGTTTTTACATAAACTTATTGAAATGTAGCAACAGAATCCAGCATTTATCAGGCTCTCAGGCCAACAAAAATCAAGCACCTAAACCAATGAGTTAGTGCCTTATCCATATATTAAATTAAGTTGACCAGTTGTGTCTTGATGGGAACAATAATAAGTCAATTAATAACCGTGATCAAATAGATAAAATTATATAAAAGTTTGAAATTCATCTGTCCCAGATTGCATGCCATTTATTGTGATTTATCTTTCAAAGAATGTAAAAGACGATATAATATATTTTTCAAGCCAAGATAAACCACTTTTACTTAGAGAGAAACAGTACTGTTTTAGGCATAGCTTAAGCATTATCAGTCAGTAAGGCTTTGGCTAATTATTCTCTAATAATAGTAAATATTAATGTTCTATGAGGGCACTGAAACACAAGAAATGAGCCTTTGAGCTGCTTTGTACTTGTAGTATCAGTGGCGTGGTACATTTCTATCCTGTAACAACATGCATGGTGATGAGAGTCTCCTGAGGCACACCCAGCCTCTAGAATATTATAAAAATTATAGAAATGGATATTCCTGATTAAATAATAAATTAAGGTGAAATATGATTTGATCAAATCTCTCAGCACAACCATTGAAAATGAAACAGTACTTCTTAAGTATTAGCAATACTAAATATTGAGAATATATTTACATTAAATTCAAGTGAAAATTAAAAATGTCCTAATGTTGATTACTATTTTTATTAATTAATAAGATTTTAATAAAATTTAGGCGTTGACATTAAAAAGAAGGTAAGCGCCAAAATTGCCGAAAAATAGTTTTCCACTGAAAGGAAATATGACCCGAGGCCGGAAGTGTAGAAAGGGAGGCAAATTCCTCTTGTATAGTGTTAAGAAATGTCATGAGAGTCTGGTGAAAACAGAATTATAGTTTGCGTTGGGAAGGAGACAATTGCTGCAGCCTGGTCAATAATTCATCTCTCCAACTTTCCCATAACCTTTCTTTCTACTTTCCAGTGCGCTTATCATTTTAAATACATTAACATATCCTGGATAAAAATTTCAAATATGGGTCTCCCAAATATTGACACAAAACTAAACTTTAATGAAATAGTAGAGTAGGACAGGCTAGTTTTTAAGAAGAAAAAGTGTAACAGTTTCACAAATGTGGATGGCTTTGAGGCTTATCAAAAAGTTAGGGAAATTTACGAAGGGGGAAAAAAAAATTACTTTATATTTATGGATCATATGGGTTTGATGGATGCAAAATACCATGCACTGTAAATCATTTTTTTAATATTACAATTAACAACATTTATATGAAACATAATAGTAACATTTTATGCACTTATAGGCGTGTTCCTGTTATTTGTGAAGGCTTCAAATACATTTTTGCTTCTCTGAGAAAATTTTAGTTTTCCTTTTCATTGTCAACACCTCAATTATTAAAACTTCATAGAAAAAATATATGACCCAACAAGTAAAAACAACAGAAGGGTCACCTGTGGTGTAGCGATTAGTATACCAAACTACACTGAACATTGCAGGTTTTGTAGCTCACCACGTAGCCCCAGGATTTTAAAGCATATAAAAAATCCCTGGCTATGTGTTATCCAGGGAAGATGTAAAATAGAGGTCCTGAGCCTGTACTATGTCAGGTACTCGTTAAAAAATCCTATCCTAATTACATCAATATAAGTGAAACAAAATTCAGGAGTCCTACTGAAGCACCACCTGATTAGCCATAGCAGCATAAAGTGATGTGACAAATAAGTGAAAATAACAGGTGGAACATAAAACAAATATAGAGCTACAAAGTCTATTCAGTGAGGCTGATTTGGTAACATTATAAAGGAAGGAAGGCTGAGATGGATTGGGCATAAGAATTATTTTGGGAAGTTAGTTAAAGATAACCAAGGAGAAGAAAGATCGAAATGGAGACCATACCTGAGATGGACAGATGATGTGGATGGTGATCTCCAAAAGATGGGTGTGAGAAGTACTCAGAAGTGAAAAGGAAAATAAGAAAGATATTCTGTCTGTTATACAAAATTAACACATTCAAAGCCGGCTCCATATTCTCTAGGTGAGCCAGAAAGCCGGGGGGGTTTTAGGTCATCAGTGAGCCGGTACGTCCCCAGGACGTAGTTCGCCATCAGAGTCGCCAAAGAGTTTGTTAACCCGCAATACACCAGTGAAAAGCGCTGTTACTTTTCATTTTCGTTATTATGTTTTTTAATGTTTCATGTTACTGCTATAAAATAAATTAAGAATTGTGAAGAAATGATCTAGTAAATTTATAATTAAACAATTCTGAATGAATTTAAAGTAAAAAAAAATGAAGAGTAATTCCTTTGAAAGTGAAACTAATTGTGGTAAGTAAAAAAAAATATATTCAGTTTGTGATTGCCCAAGCGCAGGTTCAGCATCGACAAATCTCGTTCTTGTCCCCAAAAATTTTTATATATATTTTTTGTTCTTGTACTAATCCACTGTGACTGGAAAATGTAATATAATAATAAAATATAATATAAGCAGTGAGAATAATTTTAAAATTAGACAAAAATTGAGTAAAAACTTTAAAAGTCCACAACTTTGGCTATAAAGCTGCTAGGAGGAAACCAAAAACGCCGAACTGACTGTCATGAACCAGTGCAGGTGGCTGACTAACTAAATTCAAAACTTTTCTATCCGGTCATCGCTTTTAAGTGGATAGAATAGAAGATATGTGAGTACGTCCCTGAGACGTAGTTGGCCATCTGGGCTCGCACAGTGGTATGTCCCTGGGACGTACTAGGCTTTGAATGTGTTAAGGAAAAGATAAACATATTAGCTAAAGATGCTTTGTGAGTTTCTAATAAACAATGTACAATATCTTTTTATTATATATTTAATAATCCTCAATTGGCACTAGATGCCTAAGAAAAAAAACCAACATTGAAACCCTTAAAATCAAGTTTCAAAATCTACTATAATAAAATCCTAAAAATATATATATTACCAAAAATGGTACTATTTTGATATATGATTTAACCACAAAAACAATGCGAAAAAATAAATAAATAAATCATAATAAATATCTAGGAAGAGAAATAAATGATCATAAATGCTCCCCTTTTTCATTATTCATCAACATATGAAGAGCCTGAAAATTAAATTTAACATTACATATTACATTTAACATTACATTTTATTTAAATAAAATTGCTGTAATGGAATATTAGCATTCAACATTGTCATCTTTAAATTCTATCTACCCATTAAAGGAAATAATAATTATTACTTTATTAAATACATTCCAACCAAAACAGTTTAAAAATAATATTAGAAGAGTCTGGATATTAATATGGATTAAGTCTGTAGCAGTCTCAATGGGCCACAGGTAGCAAAGAGCAACAAATAACCCAAAATATTACAGTGCCTTACTTTATGTTTTGAAAGGGCCTTTTTCGTTTACAATCATAAAAATTAATTAAAAATACATCCTATCATAAAATACCTAATCATCATAAAATACCATATCATAAAATACCATCATAAAATAATCAAGCAAGCTTAAAATATTTACACCATTATACTTGTACCACCTTATACCATCATAAAGCCAACTTAAAATATTTACAACTTATAAATGAGGTATCTACAAATTAAGGTTCACATTTCTTCAAAATTTTTTTTTTCGATATTCAATTAACTTAAAATTAAATTAAATAAATTCTTTATTTGATTGTTCCGGGACGTCACTTAGGAACAAAATTATATTATACATTTTATGGGCTTAAGAGCCTTAGATCAAGATTAAAATAACACAAATTTGAAGAACAATATAAACATAAATTAAAAGGAAAACTTCTTGTGCTAAAATTAAACATAATAATACATAAAAATAATTGGCAAACATAATTAGTATTGCACTACTTAAATGTGCACATACATACATAACTATAAATAAAATGAACAGAGATTAAATTGAAAAATAATAACAACTTCCACTTTAAAATTTGGATTCCAAATTGTAAGTTTCTATTTACAATTTTTTGAGAAACTGGATTGATAGGAAGTGATTGTACAGGCGGGATTTGAAAGTAGGGAGGGTATTGGAATAACGAATAAAAAGGGGAATAGAATTCTATATGGATGAGGACCTGAATATGAAAGAACTTTCGAAAGCTGACGTTCGGTGGGCAAGTATACATATATCTGAAGGCCTGGACAGGGTATTGCAGGAATGAACCGAGGATTTAGGCTGAAGGAGTTCAAAGGTATGTGAAGGACGGCGAGATCGGATAACTTGGTAAAGAAATGATGCCAGGAGGTATTTGCGACGGTAGGATGGGTTTAGCCACTTTAACTTTTCGTAAAAAGGTGAGATGGAGATGTCTCTCGGGATCCCAAAGATGAATCTTACGAAACAATTAATCAGACGTTTTATTTTTTTTATCAGACGTTTTATTAGTATGCATGAATTAGTGATTTAATTGTTTGTTAAATTTTAATATATCATTATTTCTAATTTTATATGCCAGGATTGAGTACTGATTGGTTTTTATTCTTATTTTTATTGTTGTTGCATGATAGATATATTTTATTCAAAATTTAGCACTCATGGGATTGATTAAAAGAGAGATAGAATAAAAATGAAAAAAAAAAAAATTATATAAAAAAAAATATAACCCTGTTGGTATACACATATAAATATGCATGGATGATATTATTATTACAAATAGTCACATATGGACATATAGTATGCTGTGTCTTAGCAACCCAATGTAGTTGGGCAGCACCTCTTTTATGATAAATATAGTGTTTTTCTCTCTCTTCTCTCGAGATCCCCGGAGATAACCCCATATACTGTACAGCAATAGTCAAAGTGGGGAAATATCAGGGAAGTGACCAGAAGTCTATGGGTTTCAAGTGGAAGAAGGTTACGGAGATGATTCAATTGCTTTAAGGTAGAAAAGATGCGGCAGGAGATATTAGAGATGTGGTTTTTACAAGAAAGGGTTTGGTCGGAGGTTACATCAAGGTTTTTGACAGTAGGATAGAATTTGATAGGATCATTATTTAAAAGCAGGGTAGGGATATTAGGGACGGTTTTAAGGAGGTGAGTGGAGCCTATTAAAATTGCTTTCGTTTTCTCAGTGTTTAGCATCAACTTGTTAGCCCTGCCCAGAGGCTGATTCAGTTTAGATCGTCCTGAAGCTTTTTAGTCACTGATGATAACTTGGATGGTGGGAAGGACAGGTATATTTGGAAATCGTCTGCATAGATGTGATATTGGGAGTGCTGAATCAGAAAAGGGAGTTCTTTAATGTAAATAGGGTGAGAAAAGAGAGGATCCCTGGGGACTCCACAGGTGAGGGGAAGTGTCTTGGATGGAGGTTGTCCAGGAATGACTACAGACTCAGACCGATCTGAGAGAAAAGTTTTGAACCAGAGTAAGGCGCTGCTAGGTAAATAAAGCTTTTGTAGTCTGGTAAGAAGGATGTTATGGTCAACTGTGTCGAAGGCTTTTAGAAATCTAGGAGGATGAAAACAGTTACTTTTCGGTGTTCAATGGAGCTTTAGAGGTCATTAGTGATTTTTAGGAGAGCGGATTGTGTTGAGTAGCATCATCGGAAGCCCGATTGTAGGGGGTTAATGAGGGAACGTTCTTCTTGGAGGTTGGATAGTTGACTTTGAACTAGGCGTTGTAACGGTTTTGAGAGATTGGCAAGAAGGGAAATAGGTTGGAAGTCATTCATTGAGGAGGGATTAGATGTTTTATTTAAAGGCTGTACGTGAGCGGTTTTCCAGAAAGAGGGAAATATCGATTTTTGTAAAGATTAGTTATAAATATGATAACGAATGGGAATAAGAGGGGGAAGACATGACTTTATTATCAATTACACAAAAAAATAGAACAGAAAAACATGATGAACAAGCATGACTAGAACATGGGTCTCAGAGTGCCTATTTCAGAAAATTATGTGGTTCATTCCCACCTGCGTTGGTTAATATTGACTTCTCAGAAAACAAATTAATCGAGAGATGAATATGACATATCCACGCTAAGCAGTTGCAGCCTCTAGTTAGCCATCAGGGGTTGGCATAAAGGAATAGTTCCCCACTGGTGCAAGTACCAGGAGCCTGTAGTACAGTTAGCAGCAGGAAATATCACAGTTGTATCTCCCAAAAATATATCAACAGTTCACAATGTGGGCGTATATATCATCATCAGGGCATAATAAAGGACTAGACTAATAAAAAAGAGCAACAATTGTTACTATTTCTCTCCATAAATATTTAAAGAGAATACCCAACATCTTTTTATTTTGTCTTCTGGTATTATGTCCCAACTAGAATCATAACCTTAAGTTATATTTAGACAACCTTCTACTCCCCCCACCCATCACACAAAAAAAAATTTATATCAATTCCTTAACTATAGTATAATGCTCTCGGCGGAGCCTGTCCGCTAGGGAGCGCGTCCCCCGGGTGGCGGGTGGGGGATCCCTCTTAGGAGGGGTGGTCTGAATATAAGGAATAAAGACCCGTGGACCAACAGGTACCCAGTGCTGGGGGGTATAGCCTGGCCACCCTTCTTCCTGAGGGGATATAAATATTCAGGAGGCCAGTTGTCCCGAGGATACGGGGCCTCTTCTACTGGGCTAATCACCCATAGTTGAGAATAAATGATTCAAAGCAACTCAACTTGCCTCGGACTTGGACAGACTCATCGGTTACGACGCGGCGCTCGAAAGGACATGCGATTTGGAATATGGAATATTAAAACACTCACTGGAAAGGAGGTGGAATTGGTGGAGGAGATGAAGTCTTACAGGATAGATCTGCTGGGTATCAGCGAAGTGAAGAAGAAGGGCCACGGAGAAGTCTGCTTGGATAAACAACATGTCCTCATCTATTCTGGAGTTCCTGCAGGAATGAGGGCAAAGGAAGGTGTTGGAATGATTATGAGGGACAGTCTCTTTGCAAAAGTGGAAAACTGGGATCCAGTATCTCCCAGAATAATTACGGCAAACTTGGAATTATTTATAGGAAAAGTGACCATTATCCAAGTATATGCCCCCACCGAAGATGCTATTGCATTGGATAAAGAACAGTTTTATTCCGAGCTAGAAAGGGAAGTCATTAAAAGCCAGGACAAGAACAGAGATGTAATTATTATGGGTGACTTCAACGCTAGGACTGGGAATGACTACGCCAGAGCACACGGAGTAATGGGAAGGCATGGAGGTGAGCGTACTAAGAATGGTAATGGTCAAAGACTGATTGACCTATGTGTTGACTACGATCTGCTCATTGGAAACTCATTCTTTCCGCACAAAAAGATCCATAAAATAAGTTTTTCCGCTGAAGAAAGGAATGTAAATAGTATAATCGACTACTACATATACAGTCGACGGATTAGAAGACTATTTACTGATGTTAAAGTAATAAGAGGTGCAGAGATTGGCACAGACCACCTCCTGTTAGTCGGAGATACTCAAATTCTTCCTCCCAGAAAAGAACACCCAAGAAGTTACCAGAAAATTGACGTTGTAAAGCTCCAGGAACCTGAGAAAAGAGTGGAATATTCAAGCCTATTGGACTCTAAACTGCAGGAAATCAATATGGATGGAAATGTTGATAAAATATGGACAGGAATAAAGAAAGCCATATTGGAGGCCGCTACTTCTACTTGCGGGATTGCTAATGTTTCACCTACATGCAAAAGATCCAAGTGGTGGAATGATAGGGTGAAGGCATCAATAGCGAGAAAGAAGGCAGCATGGAAGGAGTATGTTAGGCACAAGACCCCAGCCAATTGGGAACTGTATTTTCGAAGAAGGAATGAATCCAAACTTGTAGTGATCCTCAATCCTCGCCCAAGTAATGGTATTCGCGGATGACATTGTCCTCATCGCGGATTCTAAAGAGAGCCTGCAGCAAGCTGTAATCGAATGGGAAGCCGAGTTAGAAAGAAAAGGAATGACAATTAATGTCAGGAAAAGTAAAGAGATGCACATTGGCCGGGAACAAGAACACGTCGAAATACTTTGCAAAGGTGAAATAATGGAAATGGTGGACGAGTACACTTACCTCGGAACAGTGATCAGCAGAAATGGAAAGATAGACCAGGAGATATCCAATAGGATAAAAAAGGCAAGCGCAATCTACTACCATCTCTGCAACACACTTATAGGGTGGAGGTGGAGGTGCAAGGGAGGTGGATAAAAATGTTAAGTTGCATATGTTCAAAACTGTTTACCTACCTACCCTTCTATATGGAAGTGAAAGCTGGGTACCATTAGATAAGCACCTAAGTAGAGTTACTGCATCGGAAATGAGGTACCTCCGAAAAGTAGCGGGCCGAACCAGAAGGGATCGTATCAGGAATGATAGGACTAGAGAGGATCTAGGGATTACTTCTCTAAAGGACATTCTTGAAAAGAGGCAACTTAGATGCCATGAAGGCGCTGGCTCGGGACCGGGAGGCTTGTTTTACATGGACAGAGGCACCTCCACGCTGAAAGGCACAAAGGAGGAAGAGAAAGAAGAAGAAGAACTATAGTATATTGCTTTATTGTTGAATTTTATTCCATTCAGAGTGACTTATATACCATTAATTTGTAACTTTTTATTACTATAATCAGATAGCTGATTCCACCCCCTGAAAGCCGACACTACTGGAATTGTCTGAGAGATTGATACAGACATTGATTAATCAAATTTGTCAGATATAAGGGGTGATTCAGTTCGTGATGGAAAAACTCTAGGAGGTGATTCTAGACACAGTTTACAACAAAAAAGTTTATTAAACCATTGACGTGGAACACCACAAAGAAGAAATGGTGGCTGGGCCACCAGGTCATTTTGACCCAGGCACCTTATTTTTACTTTCACTTACCTATATATGAAATATATAGTAAGTGGAAGTATTGCGATCGTGAAAATTTTCGACTTCCGGTTTTCAACGGAAATACACGTTTTGGGGTCCCCTGAGTCAAAATAACCAAGTCCCGCGAAATGGTCTGTGTGTGTGTGTGTGTGTGTGTCTGTGTGTGTGTGTGTGTGTGAACAGACTAGCTCAAAAACTATAAACCGTGCGAACCTGAAATTGGGTATTTAGAGTATGTATAAGCCCGCGATGTGACAGCAAAAATTTCATCAAATTTGCTCAAAGGGAGGGGGTACTTTATTTAATAACTTTTTACGTTTTTTTCGATTTTCTCAAAAACGGCTCTAACGATTTTGATTAAACTGAGTATTTGATCCATTTATATGCCTGAAATATGACTGTAAAAATTTCATCAAAATTGATCAACCGGAGGGGGGACTTTACTTAATAAATTTTGTATCATTTTCACATGTTTTTTTTATTTACTCAAAAACGGTTTTAACGATTTTGATCAAATTTGGTATTTGATGTATTTATATGCCAAAGATGTGATAACCAACATTTCATCACAATTGATCAACCGGAGGGGGGACTTTACTTAATAAATTTTCTATCATTTTCACGTGTTTTTTTTATTTACTCAAAAACGGTTTTAATGATTTTGATCAAACTTGGTATTTGATGTATATATATGCCCGAGATATTACTGTAAAAATTTCATCAAAATTGATCTACGAGAGGGGGGACTTTACTTAATAAATTTTGTATCATTTTCACGGGTTTTTTTTTTTATTTACTCAAAAACGGCTTTAACGATTAACAAAAATAAGATATGAATGTAGAAAAATGTGTGACTTTGGGAAATGATATTTAGCAAAACACGTCAATTTCTAATCTAAGTAAGTTGGTAAGTGAAAGTTGTGTGTTGCGCGCACGCACCAGATTTTTTTTTATAGGCTCTATTATGATAAAAGTTGTTTCATTTTTGAAATGCAGTATATGTATCATATTTTGAGTAAGTTATTGGGTCGTTTAAAAAATACTTAATAAATTAGCACATTCATAATTTTTTTTCTACATTGCCAAATTAGTAAATAATTTTCTTTTTGTCTGCAAAAAACTCCATATCATGCTTCTAATGTAAAATTCTCACAATATTTTCCCACTACACTTGAAATAGTTAATAATGCAAAAAAAAAAAAAATTTGCTTGGCATATTCCACATCTTATTAGTTTAGGTAAAAGTTTATCAAAATCCTTTTCTTCTTTGAACTATTTAGTTTTTATAATGAGCACCAGTTCCATACTAAGTTGAAGTTCCAAAGGTCGAAAGATCGTCTAAACCTCTTTTGGGCTCAATTAAACCACTCATAAGAACCTTCATAAACTTGCATCATTATCTGAATTAAAGTGCTATGTAATTTGAAATAGAAAGCTAAAGATAAAAATGTCACATTACCTCATAAAATGAGAGGCTGATAGGGGTTGGCAAAAGTATTGTGAATAATATACAAAAACTGTCTGTTGTCTTCATCTCAGTGGAAACACTTGTTAGGCTGCCTTGGATAATTTTATCTATTGACCACAGTTAGGGGCTAATGCATCGATTCGTACCAAACGGATGGAAAACGAGTCCTATTCTCTTTTTGGTAAAGATTCTATATTTTCTTAAGAGTGTCAAGTTTTTCTATTGAATAAGAGAGGATTGTTCAAAAACTATCAAGTAATTAAATATTTTTTAATAATTGTAATATCACCATTTCAATATTTTTTTTATGAGTCTTTCAATATGTTGCATGAATATGTGTATGTCATATTTATTCACCAAGTCAATGTTATTTCATAAAATATATAGGTTTTGAAATTATTTAAACAGCTGTAATATTACATTTATTATTTATTTCTAAGAAACGATTTATTTTTAACACTTTTAATGTCAATCTACTTTACTTAGGTTGATGTTTCAGCCTATTTTTCAAATCATCACCTTTCTACATACATGTTAGAATGTATTAAATCGGTAACAACCACAAATTATAAAGTGCAAAAAAATACTGTATTAAGAAAAAGATGTAGGAAATACACTGATAACATTCCATTTGAATGTGACATATGAAAATAATTTAAATTTGGTGAAGACTTCAGAAAAGTATTAATCGATAAAGGAATAAATTATTAATCATTACAGTATTAATAGTAATAAAGAGTTAATTATGAAGAATAAGCTCATGATGATGTGACAAATAGTCAGAAATATTGGTGTCAGTAAAGTGGAACTAAGTCATAAGGGTTAAACACATCTATGAATTATGAAATAAAAATAACAAAGCATTAAATTGTACACTATCTAAGTTCAACAAAATTTGTTTTACAGTAAAAAAAAAAAAATTAAAACATAAAAACCACAGTTATTCACTAACTTAACTGAGAAGCTACCAAAATACGTTATTTACTACTAAGGTTAGTAGCTACAGAAAAATGCCTAAAGATGAATATTAATCTGACAGCAGGAAGAGGTTGCCACTGAAGGAATTGCTTAGAAATGTGTCTTGGGAACGAAAATAATCTGGAAGAGCTAGATGAAGAAAACATGTAGGAATTCTGTAGAATTAATTACACGGCACAGAAATCATAAGTGATGAATTTTGAGAAGGTAGCTTATTTTAACCAATAATTTTTTTGAGAATTTCTACAATTTCCAAGTCGCAATGCGGCTGTTTTAAACTGGAAACACTCTTTTTATGGAATTCCGAAACAATCCGAGTAGGTCCAAAACCAGACATTTGTGACCAATCTCCAAACTTATCAAGTAAAAAGCTCAAGTAACGTATTGAATTAATAAGAGAAACATTCAATTACATTAACAGTTTTAATTATTAGTAATATGCAGAACATCGCGTTTGGCAATTCTTAAGACATATGCCTGATGGAATCTATAAAATCATAAAAATATTAATGGTAAAAAAAAAAATGTTATGAGTACATAAAATAGATGGATCATAGACAAACCCTGAGATTAGTGATCACTTGTAGTAGGGAACAGAGGAAGAGGTTATAAAATAAGTCTGATAATAAAATGCTTTATGTGTGAGGACACACCCAAAATAAATTAATAAAAAATAACAAATATATTGTACAAATGAAAATATATTTACATAATTTTGCTAATAGGCCTTATTAACTTCAAAAACGTGGTAGTTATAGAGATAGGCCTAAATTTTCATTTCATGAACTTAAAAAACATCAAATTTAACATTATATTAAGAATTATTTTAAGGTAAAGTGCAAATTAATCTATTTTTAAATTATAACTCATAACTCATAAATCCCATTCTAATTTCTCTTTATAATTATCTAAATGGTTTGGCATTAAATATTTAAAAAACATTAGTAATCTGGATATTTTTAATGGATTCAGATATAAAACTTATTTATTGTACTAAATTTAAATATAATTGAGCATTTTAACTGAATAATATAGTTAAAAGAAAATTAGAGAAAAAAGTTGGTATTATACAAACTATCTTAATACTCCAAGGAAGGAATAAACAAAAAAATTACTTCTACTTGACTTACATACTTACTAAAACATTAATAAATAAATAAATAAATAACAAATATACAAATAAATACTTTAATATACAAAATGATCAAGTTGTTAAAAATACATTAGAATCTAATAAAATACATATATAAGTAATGATACTAAGGGTTTCTGATTTTTTTAAAACTTATTTTATGGATGTGTTTTTGTGATTTTGCATAATCAGACATTGAAATTTATATCAGTTTAAAAATCATTTCTAGTTTAATAATCTTTGATACTTTGAAAAATCCAATTCAATCCACTTCAGCTTAGAATCATATACGTATTGTCAGTTAGGAAGTCCTAGGGGAGGGAATGGAAGACAGTTCCCCCGAAATTAAAAAAAAAAAGAAAAGTTAATTGGAGTAAATTTACACAACTAAATCCTAGAAATTTCCTATATTAGAATTTGATTGCAAATTCTTAATATTTTTGTAGATAAATAATTCTACTATTTTTCAATAATTAGTTTTATATAAGAGGGAAATTCAATAAATCTTTTTTACTTAATATTCTTGATCAGTCATACTGGTTTACAAAAAACTTGAGAATAATTTTTTCAACTCATTAAATTTTGTTCTGACTAAATTAATCATTAATCAATTAATTCAGCAAAAACAAAAATTTTAAGTTTTTGATTAACTCTGTGTTTAGAAGTCTTTGAATCACCCAAATAATTAAAGGTATAATTAAAAAATATAAAAGATTAGACTATAGATTAAGAAGCTAAAATTAATCATTTCATAAGCTTCGTAATTTTTATAATTCTTAAAATGTGCTGGCTGTCACTGAGCATGTGCCGAGGTTCTTTGGTCTCAAGTACAACTGTGCCAAAAGCAACCCTAATCACCAAATTAATTTGAATTATTATTTAGATGCACAATACTGATATTTAATAAATTCCCTTATTTGAATTCCTCTGCATTCCTGCTTTCTTTTAACACATCCATCTTACCTAAACTTTTCTTTAAATTAAATTATTAAATTACATGGTTCTTTCCATTAAAATGTCATTATTATTACAAAAGAATAAATGTAAGATATACAAACTGCATCATGTTTTTTAGTACCTTTTTCTCTTACTGTACTTACTCCTTGCTATAAACATGAAACTATGGATCATGGCTAAACCATTTTCATAATTTTCTATTAAATATCATGAGGATTATTTTGTAAAACAAAATTCAAACAAGGTAGTTTCTTCATAACAAAAATTAATGTGACCTTGATTTGATTGAGTTCCAACAAGCAAAATGAGTAAAACTTACTTTTCTAAAAATTCCATTGCCAATTCAACTCACAATTCCATTGGCAGTTGATTCAGGTGACAACTTTGTCAATCAATTTACCAATAATTTAAAGGAAAAAGAATATTCATACTACAGTAAATAGTAGCTGTGAAGTTTTTATTTATAATAAATGTTGTTAGAACCATGTCAAATCAAGGCCAAAACTTATCCATAAATAAATAAACTTAATAGCTAATTTTCAATATTAAACTTGCTATCCCCGATACTTAGTTTTATAAACTGTTGTCCTGTATAATGGTGATGCTCGAAAAAACTTCCGCTGGGCAGCTGAAATTATCAGATATTCTTTAATATGGTTTTGATAAAAAAATATTAAGAATATTCAACACAAATAAATGACTATATTACCAGCTATAACTTTAATTTAATGTTTAATAATATTTGTTTATTAAATTTACAAGGCTTAGTAAGCTTCACCCTGTATTATTCATTTTATTTATTATGAGGTTCCTCATTGAGTAAGGCACTGCACTTTCTCCTTTGCTCATTGTCTCGGGTTCGATCCTGACTATGGAGATTAATTTTCTATGTTAAAATATCTACGTTTCAATTTTGGGAGAACCTCCTGGATCACACCAAGCCTCTATAAAGTCGATACCATTAATTTTGAGAAAAAGTCATGGTTGAGTATGATTGCACCTCATCCTTTGTTCTATCAAAAACATGTGACTCTTCGGAGTTTTAGTCATAAAGGTTATGACTAAAATTGATTTTAATAACTTTAATCTTAATTAAAAAGGTTATGACATTTCAGCTTAATATCTGTCAGCCTTGGGTATTTTCCAAAGTAGACTAGTGATATAAAACTATTGATAGTTTCAATAGTATGGCATTTAAACTATCAGTACAATCAAAAACTGAAATTTCTCTACGGGATGGAGGGGCATGAGAATGAGAATAAGAGACAGATTTTGAAGACAAATTTTGTGAATTTCTAGAGCACGATCGATAATATTTATTAGTTTTATATGACTTGAATGGACCCCATATTATATTAAGGTGAAACTCATTCAGCCCAGTAAATTAAAAAATTATCTTCTTTTTCTTAAAATACACTTAATTATCTTTGTAACTCCGGAGGTTAACAACACTATGTCATTTTTTTATTGAATTGACTTTTTTACTGTTGACTTAAATACTCGATTTTAGTCCACATATACTCAATTATTCACCAACACCAGTAAAATTATAAAAAAAAAATCATTAAGCTGTTTAAAAGTACAAAAAACAAATTTAACAAAATATTTATCATGATATTTAAATTCATAGAATTAAATTTAATTCAATAAAAAATCTGCATGGTGTTGTTTACTGTGGGGCACAGGTATTAAACTAGAACTCCAACAATATGACATTAGAAAGATTATTCTGCAACAAAAGTTTTGTTTAGCTAAAATTAAACTTTCACTCTTATATTATAATAGCCCAAATTTATATAGTCAGTCCCAATAATTTTAAATTAAAACAATTAAATGAGAATAAGGTTTGTGAAAAATAGTAAATTAATACCAACCCTTTTTAAACAAACAATAATTCTGTTTGAAGTGACATTTTCAAAAAAAATTACAAAAAAGAATAAATAGAAAACAGGAATAAACTTTGTAAAACAACAAAAACAACCTAACCATAAATATTCGAACAGTGTTAAATTTATTAATAAAAACACAGTTAATTTAACTAATAAGTAAAATGTCAATACTTTGTTAAGCACCTGCAATACTGTGTTAAAGCACCTGAGTCTGTTAGGCATTGACCCCACTAGTTGTTCAGTTAAATAGGAGGGTACATTGTCCCATTCTTCTTGAACAACACTTTTAAGTGATTCTAAGTTTTGAATCTGATGGACACTTTTTTCTTCAAATAATCTCACAAATGTTCAATGGAATTCAGATCTGGAGACCGTGAAGGAGTAGGCATCCACTTTGGGGTATTATTAAGTATCCACATTTAGTTCTCCAGGCTGTATGCTTGGGTTATTTATCTTGTTGAAATTCAAAATTACTTCTGATTCCCATTATTTCGGCACTAGCACTCAAGTTTTGTTATAAGATATCTACGTAACGATTAGCATCCATTATTCCATCAATAAATTCTAATTTGCCAACCCTACTGCCTGACATGCAGCCCCAAACCATTAGAGATCGGCCACCATGCTTTACCGTAGAAGTTAAATTTTTTATTTCCAGCTCCATATTTTTTCCACCGCACTATCTTGGGCTAATGAGAGCCCAAAGTTTCAAATTTACACTCATCTGTGAAAATCACTCGTTTCCAGTAATCTATAGAGTGGTTTTGGTATTTTTCTGCAAATGAAAGCCTCTTCTTTTTATTTGTATCATTAATGGAAGGCTTCCTTCTTTGGCTTATTCCTTTATAACCGTATTATATACCGACTGTATTTGGATGCAGTGTCTGCTCTAGGTCATTTTCGCGTTTTTGTTGTACCATATTTGTTAATAATTGATGCAATAGTGGTATGACTCCTATTTACAATTTTGCAATGTTGTTCAGTAACCAGCACACATTATGGAGTTTAATGATAATGGCTTGCCCTTCGACTGTGGTTTTACGTCCCTTACGACCCATTTTAACTTTTAAACTACAAACGAAACTAAATTGTTACTCAAGAAAGCCTAACGGTGAACTGAAGTGAAGAATTATTATGCTTACAAGTATGGGCATGGTGGACTCAGGGGTCCAAAGTGCACTGTACGAATACTTATTGTTAATCTATTTTTGTGCTTTTATTACGTTTTATATTGTTGCCTACTTTTTTAATTTAATTTTAACTTTGGAAATATGTTTTTACAAGAGTCTGATAAGTTCTTCTAACAGTACCAAACATTGTTAGTTATTTTCTGTCTTATTATTCCCATCCTAGAATGTATTAATTAAAAAATATTGGTGTACGAACACATTTGGGACTGACTGTACATCATTACATAATTGAGAGGAACTGATAAATCCAATATTTTATCCATTTTTTTTTAAATTAGTGTTTTTAGAGAAAAAAAAATTTACCAGGAGGAATTAAGGAATTCCCAAGACCCCATTGACATTATGGATGTCGAATTCTCAATGCAGAAAGATTCAGATGAAGGACAAATTCAGTAAAGAAGGTAAATGAAAATTGAATGAAGTCAATAATCATGGAATATGGTGAATGAAGTCAATAAAATAGTTTAAAATGACAGAAACATAATATTAGATATAAGAAATAAAAAAAAAAAAATGGGACGTTTTATATTTGCAATTTCATTTTATTAGAATAATAAAAAAAAAAAAAAAAAAAAAAAAATTGAAATAAGAATAAAACAAAAACACAGGCTATACCTAGGTCTAGGCTAAGAGTTGACCAGATCATACAATTTTCATGAAATCATGATCTCTATTGACTAGGTAATTCAATTTTCAACTTTAAATAAAATTTGCTTGAAGGCTTATGCATTAGTGGGTTTTAAATCTTTCTTACATATTTTTATATGTTTTTTTTTTCCTTTGAATCCCCTGATTTGATTTTGTTGAGTTTTTCCTTTTTGTTTCCTTTATCAATTGAATTATTTCTTTAACTTTTTGTTATTAGTGTTCAAACAGTAAACTCTGGCAGATGGCATGAGTAATCATATTAATGCTTAGTTCAGAGAATTCTGTACTTATGTAAAGTATTACAGTCTAATAAAATTATTATTATCAACGAAAAATAATTTTGATTCCAAAAGACACAATCATCTTGAATAATAAGTAACAATGCATAATTAGTTTTAAATTCATTTTTTAAATCTGTTTCAGATATGTAATTGGTAATTATTTCAGGCCAAGTTTTCAAATCTAACAGTTAAAAATTCAGAGATTCATGGACACTGTTGATGTTTCATGAAACAAAAATCATATAGTCTCAATAGAATACGTAAGGACTGACCTTATAGAAAACCATCATTGCTTTCTGGGCTAAAAATTTTGAGGTATTTTTTTCCATTTTTAATATTTACTTTTTTTTTAACCTGATCAAGTTTCTAATTGACTTATGGATAAAAAATAATCAATTAAATGGGATTTTGAACAAGCTTTTAGCTAAATGGTTATCAAGGCAGGGATAGGGGAGGTGGTCACAAAGCTTCAAATTCGTACTGCCTTAGATACCATATAGAAGGAATATAATTTCAGAATTACCAATAAAAGTAAAACTTTTATAAAAATGAAGATATTTATATGTAAGTGGCCATAGATTAAAGTTAAATCATAATGGAGAGGGGGCTAAAAAAAAAGATAGAACCACTGCTTTAGCTCTTTAAACAAATATAAATTTTCTTATTGTGTGTAATTGGCACGGAATGTGCTGTGAAACAACCAATTTCATAGTTCTAGTCAAATCAGGAAAATGTACAGTATTTTTTTCTGTTTCTGCCATTTTTTAAGATCATTACAGGTCAATAATTCAAAAACATATCTATTTTATATGATTAATAAAAATTTAGCAAATTAAAAAAAACTCTGAAATATTAAGCTTATAAATGGTATAGTTTTGTATTGATGCGATAAATTTGTTATAGGTTTTTTTGAACTTCAGTTTATAGGCTTATTCATCAAGAGAGAAAAAAATTTCATATTTTTTATATCTCCAAAATTGAGTTCAAAATGATTAAAAACTCTAATTTTATAATATAAGAAAACTAAAATAAATTATATAAATGAATCAAACCAATTTTACAAATCATTCTATTCAAATTATTAGAAAAATCTTGCTATACTTTTTGTATTTTGAGCTCCAGCTCCATATGTTAATAGGGATTGTGTTGCATTAGCAGTAAGAGAAACGGGATTTGAGAAATGCCCAAGCTGGTCTGCCGAGGGGTCTTGAACTGCATAGGCATCTGTGTGTGTCTGCTGAACTTCATAAGATGGTTCCCACGTTTGCATTACCTAGACATTATAAATTATTAATAATAATTAAGAGTTATTAATATAGCTATATAAGATATACATTCTAGTTTTATTTCATTAAATTCAAAGATGATTTTTTTTTTAAATAAAAAAGAAAGAGAAAATAAATTTAAAGATTTCTTTGTCTTCCAAAAATTGAATAAATCACAATGTGGTATTTAAGATACACTTTTGATGCGGAATTTAGATACACAAATGACCTGAAAATACACTTATCATATCACAAGGAGACAACCCCTTTTATTAATATTTATAAATTATAAATCACTGAAATATCTTTTGCCATAAGTTTCCACCCTTGAACACATTCTTCAAAATTGTTCTTTCGTTCACTAACAAGAAGTGGAGAAGCTAGTTGCAGCTGTTGTCGTGATGATTTAAAAAGGTATAATTTCTAATCAATTTGCACAATGACATGGACTTTTAAAATATATCGACATAATTAGCGAGAATTCATTATATAAGAAAAGAAGTTTTTATTAATTTGTGTAAAACTGCAATACACTACTGTTTATCAACGCCATGTATTTTAATTGTATTTGTTTATCTGTTTTTTAGATTTCTTTCTTTGTTATTTACTAGCTAGGATGCCCGGCTTTGCTCCGGTAGTCGTGTGGTAGTTTTAATAACAGAAAAACTTTAAAATTAAAGGAAATATAGCACAAAATTAGCACCTTCTTGAAACTTCGGTTTTAACTTGGTATCAATATTAAGATTCGAGAACTGCAGAGTCCGCCCAAATAAGGAACCCTATATACTTTATTGGGGGTTGAAAATGGTAAATGCACAATTAATTTTAATGCATCTTTGTCGAGTTATGCATCGTTTTTGATGGCTTCTGTGATTCTGAATCGTATAAGCCCATTCCAAGCAGTCAGCTGATAAAAAGTTATTAGATTATAGTTGAAAAATCTGATATCTCAGTTAATATTATAATATTATATTTCGAATTAATATTATATTTCGAGTACAACTTAAGCGCCGACTACTGTGATGGTCCTATTAGATCCAGAAGGATGAAAACTACCGAAGATTCATAGAAAGTTTTTTTTAAGATCTTTCTTCCATTTCAACCTCCCTTTAAGATATTCCCCTGTAATTTGAGCGGATTCTGCAGATCTCGAATCATACTACTATTACAAAGTGAAAACCAACTACTTTTTACTTTCACTTACCTATATATGAAATATACAGTAAGTGGAAGTATTGCGATCGTGAAAATTTTCGACTTCCGGTTTTCAACGGAAATACACGTTTTGGGACCCCCTGAGTCGAAATAACCAAGTCCCGCGAAATGGTCTGTGTGTGTGTGTGTGTATGTGAACAGACTAGCTCAAAAACTATAAACCGTGGGAACCTGAAATTGGGTATTTAGTGTAGGTATATGCCCGCGATGTGACAGCAAAAATTTCATCAAAATTGCTCAAAGGGAGGGGGTACTTTATTTAATAACTTTTTACGTTTTTTTCGATTTTCTCAAAAACGGCTCTAACGATTTTGATTAAACTGAGTATTTAATCGATTTATATGCCCGAAATATGACTGTAAAAATTTCATCAAAATTGATTAACCGGAGGGGGGACTTTACTTAATAAATTTTGTATCATTTTCACGTGTTTTTTTTTATTTACTCAAAAACGGTTTTAACGATTTTGATCAAACTTGGTATTTGATGTATTTATATGCCCGAGATGTGACTGTAAAAATTTCATCAAAATTGATCTACGGGAGGAGGGACTTTACTTAATAAATTTTGTACCATTTTCACATGTTTTTTTTATTTACTCAAAAACGGTTTCAACGATTTTGATCAAACTTGGTATTTGATCTATTTATATGCCCGAGATATGACTGTAAAAATGTCATCAAAATTGATCTACGGGAGGGGGGACTTTACTTAATAAATTTTGTATCATTTTCACGGGTTTTTTTATTTACTCAAAAACGGCTTTAACGATTAACAAAAATAAGATATGAATGTAGAAAAATGTGTGACTTTGGGAAATGATAATTAGCAAAACACGTCAATTTCTAATCTAAGTAAGTTGGTAAGTGAAAGTTGTGTGTTGCGCGCACGCACCAGATTTTTCATAATTACATAGGTACAATAAGAACACTTCAAGCTTTTTATTTTCGAATTATATTCAGTCAATTTATCTCTTTTTTTTATGTCTGTTTTTATTCGCTCACTGTGCAATTAACTCATATTGCTTTAAATTTACTTAAGTATATATTATATATTAATTAAATGTAATATGTTGATGAATTAGCCTTCTTATGAGATAAATAATTTTTTAAGGAATCCAGTTGGTTTTCTAATAGATTGCAGAGATGTAGGATCATTATTTTATTCTAAAAGCAAAGGATAAACTAAATATTGTCGCTTAAATTTTTGGTAATTTAAAAAGAACAGCAGAAAAAATATATAATCTTTACAAACTGAACTGGATGAATGAACAATAAACAGTGAGTGAAACGCACCCTAGCGCTTCCTGGTAGCCTGGAGCTCGAACTAAATTTTTCATTCATAAACTCGTAATCAATCTCAAATAGGCTAATTACATGGAGCGAGAGGCTTAAAATTCCAGTCCTTTTCTCTTCAATTTTACACCCTTAAGAGTAAAACGGAATCCTTCTTCTCCATTAGGGGTTTTATGGCTTACGACATAACTTACTTAATCGTAGGTTGAGTCGTTTCAGAGCCTTATTAGCATGCACATTGTACACTTTGCTTTATAATATATATTGATTAGTTTATTCGAGATATCAAGTGATTAGATATTAACAATTTTATGAATAATTCTACTTTTTAGGATTTGAATCAATTTTGAATCAATCTAGATATCAATTGATTTTGGGGTTTTATTCCTAGACTATTCACTTGTAGAATGAAAAAGGGACATTCTTGGAAAATGTGTCTTGTTTAGGCATACATGTTAAAATTTTATTATAATAATGAAATTTCTGGGGTGGTTCCTTAGAGATTAAGAAGGTGTGGTGTTTCGGGTCAATATGACCACTTCTTAAGGGCATCTGCTGCTGGAGATACTCAAAGGATTTACTTTTTTTATAATTTTAAGCTTTCTCCATAGATTTTATGCTATGTTTATTGCCTGTTTATTATATATCTTATTAATTCCTCATTGATATTGATACAAAATCATCAATCTAATTAATAATAATTTCAAAGATTAATTTTAATTGGTTATCTAATAACATTTAAAGTTAAATGACTATTACAAATGAAATTAATAATTATATTACTTAAAAGTAACCTGTACTAAAGATAGGAAAGGACGCAGCGGCTCATGTGCACTGCCCCTGTATGAACAACGTACTTGTGAACCGCAAAAGCGTCAAATAGCCGCCCGATACGAGGAGAAACAAGCGTCAGCTCCTGAGCCTATCGGACTAATCCGGAACCTCCGGTCGTCACTTGCAGCCCCTGTGCATTGCCCCTATATTCCTATAGGTCACTGGCCATGTACGATCACCTTCGAGCGTCATGAAAGGGCCAACTGGAATCTGCCCCTATATACCCAATAATCCGCCAAGAAGACTCTTGAGGCATTGGCCATGAGATTTTCTGCATTAAACAGTTATACGTTTTCTTTTATATTTATCAATTAACTCGTTTTTGCCTTGTTTTCTTATATTTCTGTTTGTTAATTCGTTTTGTTTATTTTGTTTTGTGTGTGTTTTTCTTTTTTTCATATCACGTCAAGTCAGCATATTTCCTTATTACGCTAGTAGATAGCAAATTTAATAAAAATGTCACAATTTTTTTTTTACATATGATAAGTATTGTATAAAAAATATAATAAAAATTTTATTTTTATTTTTTTAAGTCTCATTTAATAATACAGTGGCGTGTGAAGGCCAAGGTATTTTTAGTGTCCAGAGTTTTCAAGCTGTAATAATTTCTCTTTTGACCACCAATCTGCTACTGACCGGCAAGTCCCGCACAACACTGACCATCCGTAAAATTTCTGAGGCAGGTCTCTTTTTCAGCTATTTTTACAAAGTCGGAGTTAGATAAAATACTATGCTATTATTAATATACTTGCAGTAAACTCCTATATAAAAAAAATAAAATCAATAACTCTACCAATTTTATGTCATGAAAAATCGGCAGCGATCCGGCTATACTTCTGTTTACATAAGTATTACATACAAAATTTGTAAATAGTTGTAATCCCGTTGAAATTAACATAGAAATCAAAATAAGTAAGTGAGTTTGAATAGTTTTCTTAAATAACTAATATTTCCATGGAAAGGTATTTAAATAAGGAAAACTAACAAGATATTTTATATGATAGGCGTAAGTTATTTTTACATCGAACTCGTGAACTTATGCGCAACCTCCCTCCTCCAAAGAATTTCGAAGAGATTTGAACTTGTAGCTTTTCCAAAATATAGGGCACTCATCCAAAGATTAATAAATACATATTATTTGAAAACAGAATAGAATATTTCTATAAAACATTTCATATAAACTTCGTTGTTTTAAAACTTTTTTGAGTTCCGTTTGTGGAATGACTGCCACATTTTACTACCAATACATGCTAAGCAATAATATAATTTTTATTTTTTAAATGCAGATTTATGAGACAAAGAGCTTATCTATTTGTACATATTCTTGCCTTTAAGGAACGGGCCTCTTTCACGCCTTTCTTCGCAAGTGGGGAAGCAAAATGTTTATTATGAAAATCATTATAAACATAATATTAATAATTCATTCGTTCATAATTGGTTGCAATAACTATACAATGAACCACTTACTTCTTGCACGGGGGCGTAGTGGTAGGGCGTGATCTCGTAGAGCGGTTCCTGCAGCTTGTCGTAGAGATACTTCCCCGCGAGTGCCAAGGATGCCAGTAGCGCAAGCCCTGACAACGCTACAGTCTTCAGGACCAGGAGCTTGAGTGCTGTTAGTGCACTCATGATGGCACCCCCAACCTTGAAGCCTATAGCCAATGGAATGAGTAGAGCACCCTCCTTTTGGCCTCGCCCTGAAACAGAATTTTATTTAAAAAATGTACAAATAATAAATACTCGTTCTCCCTTAAGAAAATATTTAGATATGTATATAGTGAATGGTACCGAGGAAACATGTTTTATTTTTGTTGTTGTATCAGTAAACCTATACCTTAATCAATTATTTTGTACAATTTAACTTTGGGATTCTAAAGAAAGTTTTTAATCACATAGGCTAAGAGTCCTCATTTCATAGATAACAAATATGAACGTCTATGACATTATCTTACTCTAGTATAGTCATACGAATAAAACTTGGAAAGTATTCGCAGTGTTACTTACTTCCTGCCAACACATTCTTTATGAAGTAAAATTTCTATACTTACAGATCATCCACCTTATTCCATTTATGTAAATTTAAGATGACTTTGGCTCAGTACCCACCTAAATAAATAGTTAGTTTTACCTAATATATTTTTTTTTTAAATCCCTTTATAGTCCTGGGAAAATGTACATGAAAAACTTGTTAGTTTGCCGAAGGGCTGGCAAAAATTTTTTATGTGGTTTTACATGTACATACCTAGGTCAGAATGGAAAAACCGAGTATATATCCAACAAAATATCCTTTGCAAATATATTTTCTGCCAAAAGAACTGCTAAATTTTTGGATCTATTTTTGTAAGCGCTACGAATAAGCGCGAAAATTCAAGTTTTCATCTCTAAAAAGGAGTAAGCATATTTTATGATTATAGAGTTCGTTCTACGCAGAATTTGAAGCTCTCCTACTGTTATCTGTAACATTTTTGTCATTTACTGCCAAAACAGTAAAACATGCATACATACATTTGATGGTCGATTTCTTCAAGGCTTCAATATTATTCTGATGAATGTATGAGCATTTAATTACTTTATGGTTTTATTTTGAAGGCTCAACTGAATATTAATTCTAGAATTCTCAAAGAAGAAAAATATGAATGATAGTTGTAAAAGCGACGATGACTCAGATGCTTGGTTTTAGTTGACGCACTCCCAGTATCCCCTAACTACGAAGATAATCAATTCACTTTAGTTAAAGAGAACAGACTTTATGATAAAAAAAAGAAAAAGAAAATATGTTTTTCTTTTATAATGATCATAAATTTCTTTTATGATGATTGATTTGAGTTCATAAAATATTTAATTACTATCTATTTTTTCACACAGGTAATTAATTTTAGTATTATTCCATCTCGCGATCTAGAATTTAATTATATTCATTAGACGGTAATTTTAATTCCTTTTAACAGCTATACTTACCAAAATTTCGATTCGAAATTTTTGAATAAGCACCATACTGACAATAATTAAAAACCTATTGAAACGCTCACGCCTTGAGTTGGGAGATTTGAAAAAAATAGACAGAATAAGGATATTAATAAATATTATAACATTCGTTTATTTTTCCAAATAAATTACAATATTTCTTTTCTTTTTTTACAATACGACCTGTTTCTGTTTTTAAAATAAAATATTTAGAATTTAATTTCGAAAATATTTTTTACGGAGAACCTGCAATATGTGAGTTAGTCAGCTGTCCTTCAAATTCTTACAAATCACCCTGTACATGATATGGCATTCTCAGGAAAATAAAGTGTCAGGTTTATATCAATACACCATTTAACAGGTTTTAGAAAAAAACGTATACATTTTTCTTTTTTTTTTAATAATCTTGTTTAAGGAAACATTTTCGTTCACACATTTTGGCTGGTAAGTGAAAATGTTTAAGATGAATTATTCATAAATTATGGTTATGAATAAATTTCTATAATCCGGAAAAGCGAATGAAAAGGTAATTAACTGTCTTTTTTAAATTAAATTAAATTATAATCGATTACCTGGCCGATCGATGACCTGGCCCAGGAAGGCTACGAAATGAAAAAAAAAAGTGAACAAGTTTAAATTTGTATTTTAAGTTTAAATATGTAGGAAAATATAAAAAAACAAAAATTATATTTTCATCACATACAGAGGTATTAGAAATTTATTTAAGATTTGTGGGTCCGTTTGATTAATATGATGTTTAAAAAAGAATAATTTTTGCTTTTCGATTATCCTTGAACTTGAACAGATAAATATTTGAAGGGGGAATAAAAAATATGTAATTTCTTTATTTTATTTTTTGTAAATATTAATATGCTTTTATAAATATAAATAAAACACCTATATCAATTTTAAACATTTATATTTTTATTTGATATTTAGACTCATTAGTAATATTGGACTATTGCTTAGGATGGGTAAATACCTAACAGACCAGAGTTGGGCAAATTGTAATCTGAATAATGATTAATGAATGTGAATAATTGGTAATCATAAAACAAATGAATAAGGAATAACCATTATTCATAATCATTACGGAGTGTTTTAATGATTATTGGGTGTTTATAGTATTCATTTGAAATGAATAATGAATAACTGGTATTCAATTACTCATGATTAACGAATACTGATAAATTCAGTTAGTCATTATTGAATCAGTTAGTCAGTTAGCCATTATCAATAAAATATATTCATGAGCTAGGATTAATATATTATTCATCAATCAAAAGTACCTATTATTCATCAATCATGAATAACAAATATTCACCAATCATCAATAAAGAATTTTATATATTCATAACCATTATTCATTTAAATTTAAAAGACGAGGATGCATTTCTGAATTAAAAGTTCTCCTAATGAGCAAGGACAAGTCCTAAGCAGAGTGTGAATAAACTGAACAGCATTTGATGAAGTTACAAGTAAAGAATTAGACCCTAACTCCAATGGGTATTAGTAAAGGTCTATTGACAAGAATGGAAAGAGTAAACAAATTTTCAATCATCAACATGTTTAGTAAGACTCAGAATTGTGATTTTTTTTGCTATCATGATTAATGAATTTATATTATTCATGAATAATGAATGATCTGTAATCATGGGTAGTGAATTCCCATTGTCATGAATTATGGGTAATGAGTAATCATGAATAATGAATTATTCTTAATCATGATTACTGACTATAATTTAATAATGAATAATGTCCATTCATGATTGTTGAATACATTATATTCATGAGTGTTCACGACCAGCGATTAATACAATTCATGATTAATGATTCCGCACTTAAGAATGATTTGTAAATGAGGATTACAATCATTATTCACATTTTTGATTATTAGCCATAATCATGATTACATTTTTATTTAAATATGCCCAACTCTGCAATAGACACAGAATATTACAGGAATAAAATAGACATATTTATCCTTTTTTGTTCATTTCCATATTCAACGATGTCTTTGTATTAGTATCGTAACTAATCTATTTTTACTTTCTTACACTTGAATCATCAGATTAAAAGTAATAATAAAAATTCAAACTATTTTTTTTGAAATCAACGTTCTTTATTTATTTGTTTTACAAATCATTTTCTTCCTTAAAAAAACCGATCACATTAACTGATCTGTAGTCACCATGTTTTTCAACTATTATCTGGCTGAAAATCACCATATAGTCAAGGATGTTGATGTTTTTTAGATGTTTCGACAACACTACCACGACAGATCCTGTCAAGGTCAAAAATAAACGGGGACTAAGAGAAAGTGCGTGTCCTACTGGCAGTTGCCAAAATACTTGTGGTTAGAGCTGAGAAAGCAAACAGAACCGATGTTTATCGCTAATAATTATCAGCTAGCGAATGTGGGACCATCCTCCGTGACAGCTGGTCACAGTCCAGATGACGATGGGGGCGGGCTCACGAAACGTGTTTGCTCCAGTTAGCTCTCTGCCCACGGGGCTGCTTAAGGAGAATTACCTACTGTTGATTAACTAAATATTGACAAAAAAAAAAAAAAAAAGAAGCAATTTAGCACTGCAACTTAACAGGGGATCATATTCTAACGGCACACACTGAAATACAGCAGTTTGTGAAGGGGGTAAGGTTTCTCCCCTTAATTAATTGATTAAATAATTAATTGAGAGAGTCCTTGTTATAGAGGCTGAGTGTGCCCTTAATAAACAAGAAAACCATAACAAAAAAAAATAGTCTCCAACTCGGGTTTGGTATATACCTTTCTGTGGCACAATTGATACCAAAAATTTTGGGACCATTACTTGGGTAGAAAACCTGGTGGTTGAGCGTGATCTAGTTATTATCATAGTGATATGGTTATTATCTTCACTTATAACGGTTGACGTAAGATCTCAGCTTAGGACCTTGCATTAGTACAAGTATATTTTTGTTGTTAAATGTTGAGGATTGAGTCTATTTAAGCCTCTGCAGGTTTGATATGTTTTACCATCCTTTTATTAAAAGAATCTCATTTACCAACCTGCTTAGAGTAGGTATCGAAGTGTTTTATTAATTTGTTAATGCCATATAGCAAGTTCACAGGAAACAGCTTTTTCCACATTTATTTAATTATTTTTGTTTTTTATACTCTTTAATGTATGGGGTATTATAAATATTTTAATACTTTTCAGTAGTCAGTCCCTTTCGGGTTATTATTTTGTATATGTATTATTGTTTTGAGGGGATTAAAAAAAGATTCCTGATTTCATCAATAGTCGATTTTTTGGATAATTTTATTTTTTGTATAATAAAGAGCAGTAATCATTCTTTTGATTTTTATTATCATGGTTTACATACCTTTTATTGCCTTATTAATTAATACATCAAGAAAATAATTCATTTGATTTTTGTTCTAAATAAAGCTGTTAACTCAAATGTTTATATGAATGAGAAAAACATACCTCGCTATATTATGTTTTTAAAAATAATTATTTAATGTAAAACGGTTTTTCTGTTTTCATTAAAAATCATTAGCAAAACTAAATCAGGGGACTGTACATCCGTGAAACCACTCGACTAGCCTAACGGTTTAACTATATTAATCAGTTCCAAGGCCTCTTGCTTAACTTGTTACTTCTCTGACGTTCAGTTACCCCTACATTGGAACAGGAGAAGTTACAGGGAAATAAAAAGACCAGTTAGTTATGTCTTATACCAATGATTGTATCAGTTAACGCCATCCCTATATTATCGTTATTTTTAAGTGGATATGTACTATAACAACACTGTTAGCCCAATATATTCAATTATCCTCAAATGAAATCTCATTTAACGAAATATTATAAATAATTTTAATAATTAAATAATATAATCTTTATATATATAAAAATCTCGTGTCACGATGTTCGTCGGAGGTAAACTCAGAAACTACTCAAACAATCTTCATAAAATGGTTTGTTCCAACTTAAAAGATAGGATACTTTTTATCTCGATTATTGGCTTCAATATTTCTTTATTGCATATTAAGAGCTTATTATACTACAATTGAGTGTGACTATTATATATATATATATATATATGTATATATATATATATATATATATATATATATATATATATATATATATGTAAGTTCTATAAATTTCCAATAGATGGCGGTGTAAGTTGAATTATTGACACGACACTTCATTTTCTTTCGATATTTAGGAAACGTATAAATCTATAACCGCATATATATATATATATATATATATATATAAACGCATAATAAATATATAACCGCATATATATAATAAACGCATAAATCTATTATTTCCGGCTTGGACTAGGAAAATCCGTGTTTTTTCCATGGGAAATTATGTGTCGCCTTTTCACGCGTGGGGAAAAGATCGAATCTATTTGTTTTAGCAAAAGACCGATTAACCAAAATCATTGTGTACCTATTAGCACTACAATAAATAGAAATCGTGATTTATAATAATAAAAAAAAATGTAAATTATTATGAAAAAAGTTATAAATTAACGTTATCTATCTTATTCATAAAATTAAATTTTTATAGTTTGATAAGTAGCACTGTAAGAAGATGAAGCATGGTTTGAGATTGCTTCCTTTTCATAACCTGCTTCAGGTGGAACCTACTGATAAGATATCTCATATCATGTGTTATATTCTGTATTAAATTAAAATGTATTACGACAAAAGATTAATTTCGTACATGATTGCTGATTATTGTGATAGTACTAAACCATATTCCATTATATTCTTTATTAGTTTCTTTTACATGTGTGTTATTTATATTTAATCTCACGTCTGCTGGAATAATCCAGCAAGTGCTAAATGAGTGAATCATTAATACTTACTATAGTCAAATATGAGATGTAAAAAGTAAAAAATAAGATTTTTAACCCTTCTAAACTATTTAATTAGAAGATAAAAGATTCGACTAGATCTTCTAGTCTTCTAGAAGACTAAGCCTAATTAAATAGTTTAAAAATTATAAATCAATGATCTAACGATAACTAATAACTAAATTTAACCCTTCTAAATTCTTTACCAAACAATTTTAAATTTTGCGAAAAGTTCTTTTTTAAATTGCATTGGATTTTAGATTAGCTGAAACCTTTTTATCGTTATCAGTGAATTTTGATTTGACTGTATTAAAAAGAATAAGATATAATTAATTCAACGCACTATAGCTACTAAACACAGCAGCCCGTGGTTGGAATCGTATTTAATAATATTTAATTTTAATGAAGAGGTTAAATAATTGCGAAGGTATATTCGTTTTTTGTCAAGTGGGCGTGTTTTGATAAAACATTTTTAAGCTTACATATTTTAGGTACTTATCTGTACTGTTTTTTCGATGAAGAAGTAACAAAAGAAGCATTCATGCATGATTCAAGTTGATGTTTAAATTATGGTAGATTTTTAAACATCAGTAATAATACATATAAGTTACGTTGAGTAACAAAAAGTCATACAATCTGTATGTACTTGGAACATTCAATGCTATAGTTGTATTGCAAACCTCTTCTTTGCTCTATTATTTTGTTTGTTTATTTAACGTCTCTTTATGCCATTGAGGCTAATCGGATGATGCTACGGTAGGACCCCTAAATTTCGCCTGTCCAGCTATAATTCGGATAGGGATCTTCAACGAGTATCTGATGTATTTAACAGGCTTGAGACCTACATTTTACTTCCTGCCCTAGGGAAGGCATGGCCAAGGAGTTTTTACTCCCATTAAAAAATCCTGGGGCCACCGCGGGGCGCTAACCCGCGACCTTTAGTAATGTAGACTGCTATACTAACCACTACACAACAGGTGACACTATTGTCTAATCTATTAATGAATGTACGTGTAACGGTAGGTTAGTATCAGAAAGGGATTAGATATGTTTTGACCGGTTATGAAGATTATGCTTTATTTCCAAACAAAATAACTTAGTTAACTGGACAGATTTTCTTGCAGGTACAGATAATTAAATCCAATTAAATATTCGAATCAACTGTACTTATAAGACCAAAGTATAAGCAGGAATTCTTAAAACGCTTCGTATTTATTTTTTCAAATGGTTATAATCTTCCAAATTACACAGAAAAAAGCATGTGGTATTTGCCAGTAGATTTGAAGTTAAATTTGTTGAATTTGAAACGCTTAGTTTCAGGGAGGACATCAGTATTTCCAAAACGTAAACCAAGTCCTGTCATGCATGGGAGGGCACCGGCGCGAATCACACATCAGAGCCGATCCATGACAAGCATACTAAAGAGAAGTTCTGATCTATGATGGTGCAAAAGGGGGCAAGAGGGGGGGGTCTTCTTTATCATTTAGATGCAATAGCTTATAGAAACAATATATTATTGTGTTACATCATGATTTGCTTTTTTGAGCCCATTAATATCACTTTCTCAACTAATTAAATAAAAATAACTAGAAAAAATTATTGATATACAAACATCTTTTTTTATGTTAATACAATAATCTATTTTACCTAATTACTTTTCATTTATTTAATTTTTAGAAGGGAGCATCTATAACTAATTTTTTTTAATTAAAAAAATCATGATTAATAAAATTTCGGTAAAAAAACAAAAAAACTAATGAAATAATAATTAATATCATAGATATACATTTTTTTTTTTTTTTTTACTTTCGGATCCAACGATTTACCTTAAAATATTACTTCTGAATCTTTATAATTTCAAAACAACTTTGAAAATATTGATAATGGCGTTCAGAACATAAGAGTCTACGATGAATTAGATCCAATTAATTATCTAATTAATAATAAAATTAATTTCGAACTATTGAAATCCCTTTTTCAGGTATTTCTTGTGACGATGAGGGAAATTATTAAATAACGGGTATTATGTCGAATCCTTAATACATCACCGTGTGTGTTAAAGAAAAATTTAATCAAACTACATTTTTTTTTTGTCTGAATTTCTGCCCCTATGACAACAGTGCCGGTTTGAGTTATTTTAGTTCCTAATTATTTATTTTTTTTAGACCCAAAAATATAAATTTTACTACCAGTTCGTCATCAGTTATCGTCGGATTAAATAATCCGTTTGGCCTTGATATGCAGTTTTGTAAAAAAAAAAAGTCTTTCAAATAAATTGTCGATCTTAAAAACTTACGCTGAAACCTTATTGCAAAGAAAGTAATAAGCGTGCTTAATATATCAGATTTTCGAATTTTTATTAGTAAAAAAAAACAAGAGTGTAAGGAATTATGAAAGGTAAAATGGATAAAAGTGCAGAAGAAACCTTTTTTCCGATTTAACCTACTTCTTTTACTTTCCTTGCAGTCGGATTAAGCGTATAAGTATTCACGCATGCTTATGATAAACGCGTAGTATATCACCGATTATTAATCCAGGAAATTCATCGGCACTTCCATCGATAGTTTTATGGTTTTGTGTTTCTTAAGTTTGTAATTTATTAATTTATTTACTTATTTTTACCATATGTCAAAATCATTGCCGAATTATTTGCAACTTATAAGCAAAGAAATTCAAAGGATCTGAATCATTCCTACAAGTAATCTTTGCATAGTTTAGTCTTTATTCAACTTTTTATTATTGTAAACTATTTTAAGTAAGTTTTTGAGCTGCTTTTCCTCTGTTAGGGGAAAGCAATTACTACAATCAACCCCAACATTGAATTGGCTCAGCACTAAATGAGATAAGCGGAACTGGTAAGTGGTCCTAAAGGCCACTTGCCACTGGAAGGATTAGATTAAAAGTCTTAACTAGGAGCATTCACTTTTCACTTGGCTGTAGAAAATTGGTGAGTGAAATCCGTTCAATAAAATTTAATTCTAAAATAGCATAGAGCTTTTTATCTCTTTCAGAAAATGAATATATATAAAAAAAATCATAAAAAAAGCGGTCGGAATCTTGCGAATTGAATACAAAAACATGATAATATCTTTAAGCAAACAAATGTGTGGCAAAAATTAGAGTATAGAAATCCAACGTAAATATTTAGTGTAAATAGAGTTACGACGTATCCTGGGCAGGTTTTAAGATCATCGCTTTCACCCTCACCCATAAATTATGTATTTGAATTCAGTTGAATGAAATCTTTCAGTTTCATTGCATTGCATATTCTGTGATTCGTTCGGAATTTATGCATATATATATATATATATATATATATATATATATGGCAAAAATTATAGCAGTTGACGGTTTGTTTGTGACTTGTTAAATTCCAGTTATTCAAATTCACTTGTAGGAACTTCAATAATATATTCAAATCCTACGGGGGCTTTGTACCCACGGATATTTATTTATAACCTACTATATATTTGTTAGATTGGATAGTATCTCAGTGGTGAGTCATCTTACTAATATGCTCACGTAAATCTCATCAAGTGCTAATCACTTCCTTCTACAACCAAGTCCAAGAAAAAGTACTTCCTACCACGGTACTGATTTTGTTGGAACAGGTTTCATTTAAAAGTTGGGGGGCTACATATTATTTCCCCTTGTAATTAGTAGAATATTTAGGTGGCCACTAGTCAGTTAGGTTTATTAAATTTATTGAGTTAATTATTAGAAAAGAATAGTAAACATTATTTTTAATGAGGAAAAATAATTTGGATCTTAGTCGCTTATAGGCGGGCGCAAGCGACGGTGCTGCTTCTTTAAGGAACTAGAGAAACGGGGATAGAAGCCGGGCCATTACCTGGGATTCATAGGGTTTTTTGGCGTTTTTAATTTATTTTTCCATAATAAAACCCGATTGAGCAAAAAATTATTTGAAAAATGTCTAATAGGTATTGCTCGGTCCCTCAGTGTTCAATTAGAAAATCAAAAGACGTGACATTCCATTTATTTCCAAAAAATAAAAAGCTTCCTAAAGAGTGGATTGTAAAATTAAGAATAGATAAGCCTGTTTCGAAACGTATGACGATATTTAGTCTTCATTTTAAAGAAAGTGACTGTTTATCCAGGTAAATATTAGTATTTGACATTTTAATATTCCAAAATTTTAGTTTTATGCAAATAACATTGGGACCATAGTATCATATTTGTTTTTCTTTTTTAATTTTCCCCATTTTTGTCTTACATCCGTTGTGCTTAATTGTTCCAAGTTTTCAATGCGAAGCCTGAAAGTTTTGACTAATAAATAAATAATATGACAAAGAATCTAAGCTATCATAACAATGATTGTATGAATAGGTTAATTAATGTTACTACCAACTAAAAACCGTAGAGTAAAGTTACAATGATGTGTTTGAATTTACCAGAACTACAAGGTTTACACGTACAATGACAAGAAAGTTGCTTATTATTATTGATAAATTAGATTTCCACTTTTATTTGGGTCTTTCCTTTAAGCTCAATTGAGCATATTGAGCAGTCCTTTAAGATTGCTAGTTTGAAGGCACAAGGCTTGTAAAATAACTGTTTTTTTACTTCTAGATATTATTCCTCATGTAATTATGTGGTTTGCATCAAGGATAGCCTGCCCTTCAATTAATGGTCTTTTAAAATTACCAATTATCTCTATCTTATTTTATTTCCTATTGTTAGTACATGCGTTTCGACCTCCATGGTCGTCCTCAGTGTCTCAGAATAATTGCTCCATCATACTACATTTCATATTGTAATCTTATTGGATTACAATATCAAATGTAGTATGATTATTTTTCCTCATAACTAGGAAGTCTGTAACCCATTTTCAATTATATAAGTTCATACTAATATATTATTAGTAAGAACTTTTTTTTGGGTGGGGGCTATAAAATCTGTAACGTGCCTCAAGTGTTATAGTTTCGTCCACTCCCTCCTCCCTCTAATACGCCCATACTGTTAGTGGGAGGGGGGGGGGAATTAATAGCTAATATACAATATTATTTAACTCAACAAAATTTCATAAAGGTTATATTTATATATATTTTTTTTAACACTTGAAAATTACTAACCGAACTACGACAGTTGCTTTGAGTTAGTACTGGAAGATATGTCCAATTGTTTTTATATAACATTAAAATGACGCCTTCAGCAACCAGGTTTTTACATTGTAACAATATTTTTTTCCAATCACTCACTTAATAATCAAGTATAATGCATGGCTTGAGAATGGCTCCAGGATCCGAAACGTTTCCTAGCTAAATAAACTTGTGATTTTTTTTTGTTTTGTGAAAGGAGACCTACTTTTATTTATTTCATCATATTAAATATATCGCCAAATCTGAAGAAGATGATTAGAGAAATTATCAACCTGTAAAAATTAGCTTTTGTAATCTTCCTTGAACCTAATAACTATAAAAAATTTATTGGATAAGGTAAATGTTGTGAAATCGAGTAAAAGACCTCTCGATAAGGCCTGTATGAGAGATATGAAGACTTTTACGGTCCAAAGGCTTAGGAGGAGGTTTATATAGCGTTGGAGAGGTCTGATAAATTTTCGTTTTATCAATAATATCTTATATAAAGAAATGTTTGTTTATTTATAAGTTTAGGTGTATGTGTTACTCTATGATTATAAACATGTTTTTTATGATCAGTTACTTTCATAAATATTAAATAAATAATAAAATTTAAAAAAAAAACAACGGAATATTATAATAGATCTTAGATGCTGACATTTTTATATGGGTTGGAAGAAAAAAATATTCGAGGTAGAAGACGAATATCTGGAAATATTAGTTTCAATATGATCTTATTAAAAACCTTTCGAAAAAATATTTTATAAGAAATAATTATGCTGGAAAAGCATTAAATTCTTCTAAGCTGAGGGTGACGATGAACGGCAAGACGAATATGAATAGAAATTGTTGTAGTTCGCATGTTAGATGGCCATAAGATTTTTAAATAGAGTAAAAAATCCTTAGCTATCCTTCGGCATGGGACGTAAAATGGAGGTCCCTACCTAATTTTACCTGAATAGGCAAAATTTATGGCTTCCACTGTAGCATTGTCTGATTAGCCTTAGAAGCTTGATGTGACAAACAAAATATGAAAATGTGAAAAACAAAGAAACAATTGTTGTATATGGTTTTTATAATAATATTGCATTACATAAATATACTTTTATTATTTCAGAATCTATGTTAAATTTCAAACTTTAACTAATTTTTACTCTAAGTATAAAAAATATAATGTATAGGAAAAGTTGTATTATGTCCACTTCGTACAAGATTGTTTTTTCTTATTATGTAAGAATTTACTATATTAAAAAAGTTGTTAAAACGTAATTTAGATAATAACACTTACAAAAGGCTTGATAAATGAGTCAAAATGCTTCCTCGTTAACTTTTTCTTCCTTCAAAGCCTTCCGCGATACAATAGAAGATGCTCTTTCATTGAACGCCTTGCCTTTTCTTTGAATTCTCCAGCGTTTTGTCGAAGGCTAAGCTGTTTTCATTGACCATGAAAACCATTTTATTGAGCCCGTTCTTGGTTGAGTTGGGTAATTTATGGATGCCTGTAGGTCAGTGTGTGAAGGCGTGGCCTTATTGTATCAAGTTTCTTTCCTCCATGCTTTCTATTTTCTTTTCTTTTTTTTTTTTTTTAGTTTACTTGAGCGGCAACCAATCTTTTAGGCCTAACAGCATATTCGGCGAAAAATGATTTGCAAGAAACTAAAAGTGATTGATCCTAAACGGTAAGAAGTGAGACTCGTGATGTCAAAATTATTTTCATACGAAAACCAATATACAGCGTATCCGACTCGAAGCTCCAGGCCAATATCTCTGGATTTCAAAGATCTCACAAACAACTTGAAATATATCCCGCATCAATTTTTCGAAACTTTACTAACCGTTTAATTTCATTTGTCTGAAAATAACAATGAAGTCAGTTTTTAAATATGACCTGAAGTAATGATTATATCTATAAAACGTTGGAATATTAGTTACAGTAAATTAACGAAATTAAAGTGAAGTGAGAATTCATATTAGTAGAACCTCTTTTTTCATACATTATCAACTAATAATCAAACATAAGTTCAACATTGGCTTAGTTAAAAAACAAGTGTTCTCCTTCGATTCGTTCACTTCGTAATGGCATATGATATAGAGGATTCCGCCATGAAGATGATTTTTCCAGAGGTGCTATAAGAATACCCAGAATCTTTCCGCTTAAATTACATAAATGCGTTTTCAAGGAATTTTAATAAAAATACTCTTTCTTATTCTCTTCTTTAAACAAACAGAATTTCGCTTTATTATTAGTGAATAATATAAAATACTTATATCAATATAAAACCCGTCTTCAGCGTGCAAAACTTTGAAAAATTCTAATAAGATTCAGTATAGTCTGTAACAAGATATCGGATTTATAAAACCCTACCATACACCGTCAAAATTATTGAAGGATTATCGCTATTATTGACCGGATAGGGTAGATTTTATAGAAAAATAAAAATCGCAATTTTTTATCTCTAATTTGTGTGTGTGTATACCTGCATTAGACTGGAACGTCGAGGCTAACACTTAGATTAGGATATCCAATTTTTTTCAATAATTAGTACGGCCTTGTGTATTGTAGTTATTCCCAAACAAAGTAGTATAGTAATAATTCCGATATATTTTTTTTAGTAGAAATTTATTTGCACCTCATTAGGAGCAGGGCAGCTTAGTATGGCACCGGTTCTCAATGCTCCGAGTTCAGTCAAACTGCAGCAGAACTTTTCAGTAGGCCTGGATTTACCGTGGAATGTCGGAATTAGAAAGTATTGCACCCAGGGCAATCTTCGGATACTTCATTGATGTTAGTAAGTTCCTGATAAACTTTGGCAATGGGGTGTGGCCATTTTTTATTATTTTCTAAACTCTCCGCTATAACATGACTTAGGGCTTTTATTCTTTGGATTACGGAATATTGTGTTTAAGAAAGTTTTTTTTCTTTAGATTGTTCTATAATCTTTTTTCGTTCTTTTGCATGAAAGTGATTTTCCCCTTTCAAACATGCCATTTATAGTGAATTTAACATGAAGCCACGTAGAAAAATATCTTAATTTATCTGCTATTTAATAATATATTAGAATTACAATATAAGAATATACTGGAATTCATTTTCTACTGATCTTTAATTATTTAGTATAAAACTTCAAATCTAAATTAATCGTTCTCTTTATCGCTTACTCCTTTCAACAATGTCTATCTCAAAACGCATGATTTTTTAGGAGATTGAAGATAAAATTTAAAAGAAGATTAAAATGTGTTCAGAATAGAACTAAGCCTCCGATTGAACTTTTCGCTGTGCAGCAGAAAATATTTTAGGTAATAACGGGTCTTTTTATCTTTTTGAAGAGGAGAAAAACATAAAATTTTATTATTGTAAACGATAACTTTTCATTTAGGATGTTCTCGTTTTAAAAATTTTAAAAATGTTGCTTGGAACGATTAAAAATTTGATGATTTGCAAGAATATAATTTATTATTCTTTCAGCGCATTTAGTCATAACATAAAAGTAGCCGATTTTTGCGTTATGACGTTATTGAGAAGATTGAGCAAACAACAAACATAAACAATAAGCAACCTAGATGAGGCTGGCCTTAGTTCTGCTTTCTATATCAGCTTTCAGTAATCGGATCTTGGTGTGACTTGACACTGTAGAAATTTATCAATTAGGTTAAGTTATTTAACAATCCATAAAATTTGGACTGTTAAATAACTTAACATTATTTATTTAATCTCACTTTATTCTACTAAGGCTTTTCGGGCGATACTACACTATGAGTCCTAATTTCGCATATCCTGGTGTTATTAGGAAAGGGATCTTTAACGTGTACATGACATAGCAGAGGCTAGGGACTATAAGAGGGGACTATAATGACTAGGGAGGCTATACACCCCTTCCAAGGGGATATAAAATTCACTTTAAAAAATACTAGGGCCGCCATTCGGACAACGAACACGCCATATTGGGTTTGCCAAAATCCACCAAAAAAACCCTGGGCTGGTAACCCAGTTTAGTCTTGTAAGAAAAAATTAACTGCATCTCCGTGCAAGATTTAAACATGTCTTTTTAAAAATTTCCTTCTTCAGAACCCGAGGTTGTAGCTTTATCTTTAAACCATTAAATGTGGTTAACCAAGCATGGGAAAATAGTTGCGTAGTGACACAAATGAAAGAGAAATGTTTAGTCGTGATATGTACGTAAACCAAAACCATATTTAAGGTTTAGCCAAAACTAACCTAACCAAGCCCCTCTGATTTTCGACTTTTTAGTGTCGGATTTCTTTTCATCATAAAAAACACTCTCACAAAATGAAACTTAGTATTTTTGAATTTTCATAATAATATTCATAATGAATTTTATAGTAATAATTGTAATTAAATTAATTAAAATTTTAATTAATTTTTTTAATTAAATTAAAAAAATACAAATCAAAATTCTAGGATTACGACTTGAAAGATATTTTGAAAAAATAATATATAGTTTTATAATTTGTGAAGTGGGGGTTGGTCTGCTAAGGCGGACAGAGTTTTTATTTCTCAATATCTATCTATCTATATACATATATATATATATATATATATATATATATACATGTATATGTATATATAAAAAATTTAGCTCTCGATTGTATAGAGAATTTTTTAGTGAGACTTAAGATATATCATCTTGCAAGCTTATTGCTATCTGATGGATAACCAAGGCAGTCATCTCGCAGCTTATGTAGGTGTATCAATTGTTTGCTAAATTCTTTACGCATAAAGAATACTTTCTTTACATGCGGAATTCTTGTCGTTGAGCTTATGGTACCATTCCCTATGATTGACCTTGACCGTAAAGAATTTTTTTTTTCTTTTGATTTTTTATTTGTTTGATATACTTTCTAGTTTCTAAATAAGAAGAAAAGAGAATAAAAGTTATCTGTCTTAAACTTAGCGGTCGTTAAAAGAAACCCTACATGTCCACAGATTTAAATTTATAGAGAAGCATAAAAAAAGTTTTAAGGTTTAACATTTTGCATTAAGATATTCCTTGGACTTAAAATATTTTCTCCGACATGTACCCCTTATCAAAACTTAGAATTAGAACTATAATAATCTTAAATTATATTTCTCAGCATTCTAGAAGTAAGTACAAAGATTAATAAAAAAGATAATCAATTTTTTCGCACATGTCGCGTTTCTTAAATGACTAATTCAGTTACATTTTGACATTTTGTTCATTTATTTTTTTTAAATAGTCATTACTTTTATTGCTTACGAATTTCATAACATTTCAAGCGCTGATTTATCACTCATAAATTTAAAGAATTTTAATTCCAAATAAAATTAAAGAATTTAAATTCATAAATTTAAAGACTTTTAATTCTCCCAACTCGCGAATCTCGTTGTTCTTTTATACACGGATTAAATAATGAAGAACAAGGTCATAGAAATGAAATAAGGAAGGTTTAGATATTCCAGGTTTGGCTAATGCGATCGATACATTTTGGCTAATGCCTAGGCTAATAACTACGAACGAAGGGATCGCACTTGTGATTGACTTAGTCACTTAATACTTGAATCGTATCGTTCCGAGGAAAATAATTTCATAGCACATCCTACCTTCCGGTGACGGGGATATCCTGACCGTGTAGAGCGAGCCAGCTAGGTCGCCGAAGGACTCCCACACGTCGGAGAGCCCCTGGGACACGGAGACATCCTCCGCCGTGGACACCAGCCTCAGGAACAAGAGGAGTACTAAAGGCACCATCTCGGACTGAGCGCGCGGCAGCCGTACATCGGCTATTGTACCGCTCCCCCTACCTTAGCGCCTTGCCTCTCGAAGAAAGTTATCTGATTTCGGCAATTTAGCTGGCAAAAACTTACAGCTCCTTTAGAAATCGTTTAAACAGCACTATAAGATGAATTCCCAAATTAATTTTGCCTTACAATATGAATTTGGAGCAAAGGAAATCTTCGCTGAATGAAATTGTTTCATTTTACATTCTCCAACCGGTTTTGATTCACTTGCAATAAGAAAAAACATTGTACATTGGTCTATGACTTTCACTTATTTTTTATTACGCTATTATTTATTATTAATACGAGAAAACGGTATTCTGTACTGCAAAAAAGAAAAAAAAAAAGAAAAAAGATCTGTATTTTTTCGGAACTCCTATAGCTTACACATGTCAATCTTTTTTATCTCGAGAACCCATTATTTTCCAACTTTGAAATTTAGCACATCTTTAGCTAAAAATGCTAGAATAAATTTCTTTAAAAATCAAAATGCGCGTTTGTTTTTTTTTTTTCAAAATTCGAAAATGAAGGTTGTGTCTATGTTTTTAAAATATTATATTTTTTATTATAGTAATTATATTATATTAATAATATCATATTTTTTATTATTATATTTGTATTACATTAAGTTCTTAGCCAACTGGTAAACGTCCAAGGGGCAGGCTGAGAGGGGGGTGAGAGGATTGTGTAGTGCAGATCTCGCAAAGTTAAGTCTGGATGGCGGTCGGTAGGGAGCGAATTGTGGTCCCCATCGAACCTTCGGGTCCGTAAAGCCTTTATTATTATTATTATATTTTTAGGATACTGACATATAGTATATCAAAAGATACAGCACAGAATAATAAAAATTATGACACCTGTATTATTTTTGCTTTTTTGCTCAAGTAAATTTTGAGATATATCCCAAAAACTGTTTAAAAAATCCAAAGTTTTTACAGTTTTCTATTAATTCAAAAACTTTTATCTTAAAAACTCTGAAATATATGAAATTTCTTATATTTCTAAACAGGTAAAGGTTCAGATCCTTGTTGATTTGAAATGATCCAAATATTTTTCATACAAAAAAACTGCTTTCAATGATTACAAATTTATACGTTAAAAATATTTATTAAAACACGTCGATTTTTATCTATCTAGGTTGGTAAGTAAAGTTGTGTATTGCGCGCATTGTACCAGATTTTTTTTATTCATGAAAGTACTGCAATGCAAACATAATTCTCTATGCTGTTTATTTTATGACATTAATTAGTTGTTATGGAAACTTTATTTAGTTACCAAGGAAAAAATTATTTCCGTTAAATGTTTAAAGTCCAACAAGTATTTATAACACGTTGACAACTCTATCGCATGCACAGTAAGCATTTACTTCTTTTTTTTTTTTTTTTTTTGGCCTCAAGATTTGTTATCAAATCCTATTTTACCAAATTTACTTCTTAACAATCGGCTGATATTAAAGGCCTACAGAGTATGCGGAAGGATGGTGAACGCGTTTTGTGCTCTCGGAAAATGGGCATTAAATATAAAAGTAGAAATAATGGATTTTTTGTCATATGTACATTCTACGAGTTTATCAACTAAATATTATTCTTTTAGAAGTATTCAATTTTCCAACGATATATTATACGAATATATAAATTAGCTGAAATTTCAATCTTGGGGAAACAATTTTCTTATTTATCTTGTATATGTTAATCGAATTTTTTCATACTTCATATTTAGCCATTTATTAATGCTAGGCGCAATGAAGGAGAGTCAAATTCTCCAAATAAACAGAATCAAATCATACTCACATACTATAAGGAAGAACATGGTCTATCGGCAATCAAGCCCAATCAAACACATACAGACCATTTCGCGGGACTTGGTTATTTGGACTCCCAATTTTTTATTTCCGTTGAAAACTGGAAACAGAAATGTTTCACGAACACAATAATTTCCCTTACTTTATATTTCATATGTAGGTAAGTGAAGCTACACATAAACAAACTAAGGTTGATGGCACAATTGCGGTTATCGGGAAAAAAGTATAGCAGGATATACCTTAATCGGAAAATTTATAAATTCAATATTGATAACGAATGTATTTTGTGCTCTGCAATGGCTAGTAATGATTTATGTCACTTCCTAATAAGCTGTCCTGTATTAGATTTAATTAGAAATAAATTTATAAAGAAATATCTATCTGGACTGTCGATTGAAGCTATGGATCTGTTATTGTGTAACTTGGACTTGGAAAAAATAAATAATATTTACTTTTTTGTTACTACAAGCCTGAAATTAATAAATGTACTATTGTAATTTTGATCTATATCCATATAGATAGGTATGTGAGTATGTATGTATGAGTGTATATATGTGTATATTGTATATATAAGTATATATGTATATGTGTATGTATATATATATATATGTATGTTTATAATGTTTGTATAGTAATGTTTTATGTTTTATAAATTAAGAAGGAAATTATTTTTTTTTTGTTTTTGTAAAAATAACTTCTTTAGTGTTACTCCAACTCATTGCTATAAGATGTAATCTTTATAAGCAATAAAGATCATTCATTCATTCATGTAGGTAAGTGGGAGTAAAAAAAAAAAAAAAATCAAACACAACTCGCTAAAGATGCTTACAAATATATTATTTTGTTCAAAAGAATTTTTAAATACCGATCTTGGATTATTATTTATAAAAATAATTTCATTGTTTTGAAAAAAGATAACCATTAAAGTAGTCCAAACAAGTTATTTATTTAACGTCAATGTTTTGACGTCAAACGTCATTGTTTTGAAAAAAGATAACCATTAAAGTAGTCCAAACAAGTTATTTATTTAACGTCATTTAATGCATGCCATTAAGGCTAATCGTACGATGCTATAGTGGAAACCTTAATTTTGCCTGCCCAAGTATAATCAGGATATGGACTTAAAAAAGTACTAAAAATCGGACAGCTTAGGGACCTCTATTTTACGACCTATACGAGAAATTCTTACTCTCTTTAAAAATCCTAGGGCCACCGAGGGATTTAGGGGGGAACCCGCGACATTATTGTAGGCTGCTATGTTAGCCATTAAGTACACCACAGATGACCTCATCCAACCAATTGATAAGCCAAATAAAAACCATTCCATTAAAAAAAAAAATGTTTCATAATTCTAGAACAAATAGTATTTGAGCAACTTGTGTTTACATATTGACTAACTATCCTGATGCTTCCCATTTTCAGATTTATAAACTATTTATACCTCAAATACAAATGTTTATTAAAAATTAAAACTTTGTATTCTTGGTCACACTAATGAGAAACATTTTAAATTATTAACTATTTTCACATAAAAGTTATTAAGTTTGAATATAAATAACTTACACAAAAATATTAATTCCACGTATTCAACTTTTTTTTTTTTCTCGGTTGGCGCATTAGTCCTAATGAGACATTTGGGAAGCAGTGTTGCTTTCGGGAGCACAGAAAGCCTGGAGGGGTTCCCAAACCTCACGTTGCTGCAAGCCATGTTCACCATAATGCAGCGGCTCACAGTGGTCCACGAGGCGAAAAAAATCAATTTTTTGACATTTTCGAAAAAACAAACGAAGTTCATATTTTGAATGCTTAATAGTTGACTATTAAATCCCCATGAGTAGGAAAGGTGGTGGTGAATTTTACATTACATAACAGACAAAAGTATTCGTCACATACGAACATATATTTTTTGAGTGTAATAATACGTCTTCTATTTTCATTTTAAAAATACGTGGTAAAACAAAGTTATGATTTTCTATTATTTTTTTCGGTTTTTACAACATACCTAAAATACAGAAAAGGCTATCTTAATTTGAAGTTTTTGATTCACAATTGATTACAGATTTTTCAAGTAGATGGTCCAAAAATCAACTTCTACGAATGTTTAGTAATCCATAACTACTTAGCTCCATCATGCTCGGTTTTGTCTGAGAACAGCACTTATAGTCTTGTCTAAAAGACCCGATAGGATTGACCTTCCCAAACTTGCCTCTGCGGTTTGTGTCTCAATAATTCCTACTCGAGTATTAAAAGACTGAACATTTCAATAGTTAACAGCGGCACTGATTCCTCCTGTCGATAATATTTATTTATTTTTCTCAGTCTCTTGTTACTGTCTCAATAGAAAGGTTCTCATCTACAATCCATTACTGGAAGCCAAAATGGATTGTTATCCTGAAAATATTGAAATCACTGAGAGTTTTGCCGAAGTTGGTTAACAATCACTGCTTGAACATACCGTAAAAAGAATTTTGATGACATACCCGGAGACCGATCCGAATCCTTACCTTACTCTTGTCCCTAAATGGGAATGTGAAATCTTTTCAGGTCATACTGAATATAAACAGACATTTGTAGATCAAATTATTACCGATGTAGATATGTTTCTCACATCTTTCGTCCCATTGCTCATTAATAATAGGGATGACAACACAAAAATTATTTTGGAAAAATACAAGAACATCGCCTAAAAGATATTGCAGACATATTAAATTTGAATTTATGAAAGAAACACCTAACACAATTCGCGAAGAAGTTCAAAAAGTAAACTCTAAATATCAACTTTAACTGGGCCCACTGTTATTCTTCAAAATATACCTTTTAGAATCCATTATGAATTGGTTCTCCATGGCTCTATGTGCAATATGCAAAGCTAAACCTTCTCAGTAGAACGGATTAGAAATATAAGGAAATCTACCAGAATCCGAAGAAGCAATTCTAATCGGCCTATCTCCTCTACTCGCAAGAATTAAATTTATGGAGTGAGTTTTGAAAATTGAAGCAGTGATAAATAGATCATCGTTTTAAGAATGGAGAACATCCAAGGACACCAAACAACTAATTCAAAATAAGTTTAGAGTTATGTTAGGACTTAATGTTGACATGGTGAAGGAAGGTAGGGGTGCAACCAATGATGGGAGTATCTCACGACGATTTTTCCAGGATTCACCTACTACAGCTAATATAAATGGAGTTAATGAAGAACGGCTCTGGAGTTATCCTGGACGTTATCAACAGTGGTACTGCTGTAGATCCATCAAAATTTGAAAATTATTGTCAGAAAACTGCTACTTTATTTGTAAATTTATGTAGATGGCACAACATGTCTAATACTGTGCATAAGTTTCTTTGGCACGGAAGCAGAATACTTTCAGCTGGTAGATAGGGATGTTGACTGAAGAAGCACAAAAGGCGTGCAACAAAGATTATCGTCACAGCAAATCAAGAAAATGTAGGAGAATTTCGAAAAACGAAGATGTTTTCCATATGCTCCTTTTGACGTCGAATTCCCTACATTAGTAAATTTCGCAAGGAGCCTATAAACTAAAGGCAGATAGGATTTTCATCCAGAAATAAAAAAAAAATCATTATTAATTGAATAAAGTTTTTGAGGAATTACATTTGTTTTTAAGAAATCTATATTCAATCGCATAATGTTTTTTATGTTTTTTTTTTTGCATTAATCTCGTAAATAAATCGTGTATATATCAGATATTACTGTGTCTTTATTTATACAAAACCGTTGAAAAATAAAAAATAATATATCGTGTGCTATGTATTTTTTTCGCCAAACCACCTATTTCGGACCACTGTGCGGCTGACTGTTCATAGTTCCATAACCACCGATGGCCTCAGCTCTTTCGGTTTCAAGGACAGTGACCGACTGGTATAGGTTCAAGTATTATGGTAGCTTAGAGTAAGCAGGCACCGAGGACCTATATTTCCTTCCCTGATGCATACTGCCCAAGTATGTACCAAACTTCCGGGCGGTTACTGATATCCTGGAAAACCATATCACGATTCTCGATGGGATACACGGGAAAGGTTTATCACTCCTCCCTCGGTCGGTGTGAGTCGCCTCCAGTAGGCAGACGGGCTCATATAACCGGGGATGGGGATAGGCTTGGACTGCGTGGCATTCATTGGCGGGTGACCACCCATCACAAGTTTCGAACACGCACGACGTTGCTTAACTTTGATTACGTATTTCAAACGCCTTTGTCCACTCGGTCATCCCGGCCCCCGTATTCAACTACATTAACTGTATATAAAGCTATTAATCTAATATAATAAATTTTGAAAACCATTAGATTTAAAATAATTTTTTTATTTGTTGGTTTTAAAGGGAACGATTTTTATGAGGTTTCTTATATTTTATCTGATATGAATTCAGATAGATGGAATTGCGGAAAATATTAATATTTATTTAAGAAAAACAATTCTTTTCTTGGCATTACTGTAGAGAAAAATGAAACCAAAAAAGTGGGTATAAGTATAAAACTCTTTTCAATCCTCGCTGCTTGTTAGTGGACTCCATAGGTTCGCTTTCCCCAAATCTCGGTAATTGCCAGCAGCAGACCAGAACGCTCCTCGGCAGTAGCCCAGTCCAGAGGATGGGCCTCTAATGTAGCTAATTAGTAAGCAGTGCTGGAACTGATTTTGATGTTGGGGCAGTGTCCCTCGCTCCGGAGTGTAGCGCTAGGTAGGTAATGGATGTGGGAGGTCCGGGCTGCGAATGGAAATCGGCGAGGTTTCTGGGGGGAATAAATGTGTTACTTCTTTTCTGGATCATACAATTTTGACGCACTGGTCGTTCATAGGTCGAATAGAAGTATAAAGTGGTAAATTACTAATAATTGTTAGTACAATGTGACATTTTAAGGCTCAACTCAGACTGTAGTGCTGTCCAGTAAGTTAGTAACATAATAATTTAGCATCGAGATTTGTTTAGAAGAATAAGTTCGATAATCAGAAGAGCTTTTAAACTTACAAGACATAAATGCTGAACGCTTAAGAAGATTGAAAACTTCTCTCGCCGTTCTTTGTGAACACAACTAGTTAACAACAAAGTTTTCAGATTCGCTAGCTCAATTACAGAGAGAAAAGAAGATTTTTATCACTTCTTCCAATCGATAGCTAACAATCAAATTTTTAAATACTTAATGATTAGATTATTACATTACAAAAAAGAAAGTTTACAATAGCTCAAAGGATTATGTTTCTCGCCTACTATTCATTACAAAAATATTATAGTGATTAGTAGGCTAGAAACCTCTAGATAAACAAAATCAAGATGGATAGACTATAATACGGCAGAGACATTAGCTGATTGGAATCACAGAAGATATAGAGTGTCTGCTGTAGAAATGAAGAAGAAAAAAAAAGTTGTTCATGTAAACAATACAAACTGTAACGAAACCATAACGAGTCTGAAAATTATTTAGATGTATATGTATCATCCAGGGATGTGTTCATAACATTTCTATCTTTACAATACTATTATCCAAGTTTATCCAATGACAGTGATTGCACTCACTTGGTCCGACAATAGGGTGCTGGTATGAGAAGAATGGTTAGCAGTACTAGTTAGATCATTAGATTAATAGTTAGGGAAACCATTTAAGATCATCCCGAAGAATCTCCGAGCTTTCCTAAATATTTCTGGATCTGACTATCATCACTGCAATAATACCGTTCTTGATCTGAACTACCTGCGATAATCCCCAATCAGATCATAACAAACCATTTTTGACTACTGCAAAGCATCTTAGACCTTCACCCACCACACCTATTAAAGAATTGTGACCATTCCAAACTATCTCCGACCACCCACAACTAGACCAACGCAAACAAAAGCAACTCTAACCATCCCCAACCGACCACAAAAAAACATTTCTAAATATTCCGAACCATCTCAGAGTATCCCCACCAAGACCACAGCAATCAATTGCTGACCAGTCAGAACCATCTCTGACCAATACTAACCATCTCAACAGGTAAAATCCTAAGGTTACTGTTTAAAATAACAAACCCAAACATACTTTTTTCTTTTGCTCTACGAAAACAAAGATACTGTCAAAGTTAGATGTATGAGCTTTTTTAAAAAAAAAACAATAATTGTTATAACAGAATCATTGTTAAAAAGATTAATTGAAATCCTGGATCCTGGTCCACAGTTATATTATAATAAGTTGATTAGTTTTAAAGTGCTAATTTTGTATTGCAATACAAAACTAAAACTTATTTCATGATCAAATATTTCTTAAGCGAGCCAGTAAAAAAATAATCTCGGAGAGTTCTGTAACTGATTATAACTTAAGAAGTAAAACCAAGCTTGTTTATTTCTGTTAAAGAGAGCTCACAAACAGATGAAAGTATCTGAATATACGAACCAAAGATGGGACTTTCCCTCCGCAAGTTCTTATCTTAGGACTTAGATGAGTTTCCTTCCTAAATCTTGGTTATTTTCTTTCCGAAAACTTAATGGAAACGTTTATTGGAAATGATAGCGCTAATGACTTTTTGGATTGCTTAGAGTTCCTTTCTAAATGTAAAGATTTCATTCTGATAAGGATGGGTTTATTCTATCTAATTACAGAAATATCTACTGGTTGTTGATGAGATGGGCCATTTTCAGTTAGTGAAAATACAACTTATTATTTTTAGTTATTTTGAATATAGTTATTTATAATAATATACGACTCGAAACGAATATGATGCAGAGGCAGAGTATGTTACTCTGAGACTCGAAGTATATAAGGATTGGGCTAAGTTAAAGTTCTAAAAAGTTAGTTTATACTGTGTTTATTTCTACATTGTTATTTCTTTATTTATTAATTTTACGTTTTACAATTTAAGACTTTTATCGTTTTAATCAGAGTGCCCTCTTCCGTTTATCAGCTATTTCATTTCGTCACGTGTTTTGTTGATTTGGTGTACGTCCATTTAACCAACCTCTTTCCTCCATTGTGTGCCGATTTTCCTATTTCATGTGATTATTAATCTTAGGTTGGATATTTATAACATATTACAATTTATAACATAATATAAGGTTTATCAAACACCGTTATCAGATATAGATTCGACATGAATAAGTAACCATCGATTACTCCAATCTGTGACAATTTTTTCTCGGAGGTAGTAATATTTGCAAATAATACTTTAGCAAACACTAAAAGTCACAAATTATTTAATACATAGTCTCAATTGAATATTTAGTGTTAGTCCTAAATAAGAAGAAGAAGAAAGAAGAAGAAGTAATTTTTATTCTGGGACATTAAGTCCCCTAAGAATAACAGGCATGAACAAAATTAATGGCCATTTGTCTGGCTACTTAAAGGAAATACAATAAAAAATAAAGAATTAAAATACAAAGTAGACACAAAAAAGAAAAATAATAAAATAAAAATAACTGAAACAGAATATTGAAAGAAGAAATAAAAAATAAACATTTGGATGTTAAGTACAAAACTTTGATCAGCTTTTGAGCTTAAAAGATATTAAAAAAAAAATCATATAGATATATATGTGTAGCGGTACTTGATAAAGATATAATAACTGCCCCACTTATCTCGTTGGAAGCTTATCGCAACCATCGATTATAGGACCAAGACGGGGCAATACAATTCTCCTGAAGGTTATGTAGTGGTGATGTGTACTGGCATATGAAACTCCTGAAATACATTCTCTCGCCCTTTTCCTGAAATGTTCCACCGAAAAATAGTGCACGAGTAGATAGTTATGGCCATAACAATTAACAGTAGATAGAACATTTATTTTGCATGTTTTTAGTAATACTTACAATACTTTGTTCATTTAGTTTTGACTGTAGAAGATTAGTTTATTTTATTTATTTATTAGAACATTTTAATTTTAGAAGATTTATTTTTTTATGTTGGTTTTTGCATGCAAGGTAATTTTATTTAACCAAGTTCAGTTTTATTTCTTCTTATATCAGTTGGTTATTTTCCACTTTAATTAACAACAATAGTAGTTACCAGTGATTAGTCATTTTTATTATTGTTATTATTTATTATTTGGCTAAATAAACAATTGTAAAAATATCGTTTCTTTTATTTTGTAAACCCCATGGCTTGTGAGTTACCCCAAAGAGGTAACAATTGGTGACCCCGATTTGAAATCTAATTAAACTATTTCTATAAATATTTTATTCTTTCTTATAATCATTATTTTTTTTTTAAATTATTACATTTTAAATAACATCTTATGTTCTCAAATTATATTAAGTTATAAATATTCTTTAATTTTTTTCCTATATCTTACGCGGTAAAAATTAAAATTTTATTTATTTTAGAAACAAGCCAATTTGGGTTCGCAAATATTTTTCTTTATATATTGTATTTTAATTTTTTAGCAGGCTTAATAGAAAAACCTATACCCATCAACAATGCCACAAAAAGAAGAGGTTAAAGAAGAAATAGTTTCGGCATTATCTTCTGTTAACAAAATTCCACCGTTTTGGAAAACTGACCCCGATCTGTGGTTTTGCCAGATCGAAGCAGTATTCGCAAGAACACAAATAAGCAATAGCCTTACGAAATTTCAGACGGTCATTCCTCAATTGGACCTGGAGGTACTACGTCAAGTAGCGGATATTGTTAGGAAGCCAAGCGACACTCCTTACGAAGATCTAAAAGCCCGCCTTATCAGCACTTATGCTGACTCTGAAGCCCGTCGCATTCAGCAGTTATTAGAAGGAAAACAACTTGGCGATGAAAAACCATCACAGCTGCTACGCCACATGAAGCAACTCGCAGGAGAAACCACGGACACGACAATTATTAAAACACTATGGCTTCGTTCTCTACCAGCCAACACCCAGGCTATACTTCTCTCGACAGGACATACAGAGGTTGAAAAGCTTGCAGAAGTTGCTGACAAAATACAGGAAGTTGTGCGGCCTGAAGAAGTTTGCAGTACGTCTGCAAAAAATGAAACTTCACAGCTTGAAGCCAAAATCGAGAAGTTAACTGAACAGTTAGCCGAACTCCTTGCAACACAAACTTATAAAGAGCCCAGGAGTTCACAGAGGTATAACCAAAATCATGGACGAAGATCTCGCAGCAGCTCGCGACGAAGATCCAAACCTTCACATAGATTGTGTTTCTACCACTATAAATTTAAAGACAAGGCCAAGAAATGCGAGCAACCATGTGGGTGGCAACCAAAACAACAGGAAAAGGGAAACTTATAAGCGGATCAGAAGTGGCGTATTCTGATTCCGCCGATGCTCAACGCCGCCTTTTCGTTAATGATCAGCGGTCTGGACAGGCACTCTTAATCGACACTGGTGCAGCCATTTCAGTCGTTCCACCAAAAGGACGGGAAAAATCTGTAAATGGAAACAAATCCCTGTATGCTGCGAACGGCACTCCTATTAGAACTTATGGTGAGCGAGCCATCACACTTGACCTCGGACTACGTCGTTGCTTTAAATGGACTTTTGTTATTGCCCAAGTCCCGAAGCCAATCATCGGCGCTGATTTCCTTCACCATTATAATTTGTTAGTCGATCTGAAAGGAAAACAGCTCATTGATAACACCACAGGCTTGTCGTCTAGAGGTAGAATTTGCAAGGCAATCCCAGCGTCTATCTCTGCGTTTCCTGTGCATCTCCCAGTAGCGGATCTTCTGAAGCAGTTTCCTTCCATCACCAGATCATACCCTACAAAGGATCCAGTCAAGCACGAGACTGAACATTACATAGAGACTACCGGACGTCCAATCAACACCAAAGCAAGAAGACTGCCTCCGGAAAAATATCAGCTAGTGAAGGAAGAATTCCAACGAATGGTCCAGCAAGGAATTTGTCGGCCTTCCAAGAGCCAGTGGTCAAGCGCACTACATGTGGTCCCAAAAAAAGATGGCCAAGTCAGACCTTGTGGAGACTACAGGAAACTAAATGCCCAAACTATCCCCGATAGATATGGAGTACCAAACATAATGGATTTCAGGAACAATCTTTTTGGAAAGGCAATATTTTCCAAAATAGACCTCGTCAGGGCATATTTCCACATTCCTATTAGAGAAGAGGACATCCCAAAAACAGCCATTATAACCCCATTTGGGTTGTTCGAATTCACAAGGATGTGTTTCGGCCTTCGAAACGCAGCACAGACGTTTCAAAGATTTATGGACAACATCTTCAGGGATCTGCCCTACTGTTTTGTCCTCATTGATGATATCCTAGTAGCCTCTTCATCACAACTCGAGCACATCCAACACCTGAAGGAAGTCTTTAAACGTCTCGACTCCAATGGCCTAACCATCAACGTTGAAAAATGTGTATTTAGTAAACCGGAAATAGATTTCTTGGGTTATCGCATTACACCTGTAGGTATTAAGCCTATGGATGCAAAGGTACAGGCTATAATTGACTACCCTAAACCTGTGGATGTCCGAGCCCTACGTAGATTCTTAGGGATGCTTAATTTCTATAGGCCCTGTATCCCCAAAGCAGCCGCCCTTCAAAGATCTTTAAATGCCTATCTCCACAACACTAAGAAAAATGATAGGACACTTATAACATGGAACGAAGAAAGTAGTATGGCCTTTGAAAAATGTAAGGAAAGCCTTAAGGAAGCTACCCTCCTCTCTCATCCTAAGATGGAAGCAGAGTTGTCCCTGGTATGTGATGCTTCTAATTTCTGCGCAGGTGCAGTTCTGCAGCAAAAGGATGCCGGAAATTGGGTACCTCTCGGTTTCTTTTCCAAGGCACTTTCTGAGTCTCAACAAACCTATTCTGCCTATGACAGAGAACTGCTGGCCATATATTTAGCAGTCAAACATTTCAGACCGGTGATTGAGGGCAGAAATTTTTTTATAATGACTGACCATAAACCTTTAATGTTTGCCATGCATCAGAAGGCCAACTCAGCATCTCCAATTAGAATAAGGTGGCTCAATTACATCAGCCAATTCTCCACCGACATAAGGCATATCGAAGGAGAAAAGAACCCGGTAGCTGATGCACTGTCAAGAATAGAAGAAATAAAATTGCTGTTGGACACCGAAAAATTGGCAATGCTTCAAAAAGATGATCCAGAGATAGAAAGTTTAATGAACAACAGTTCTCTAACTATGAAATATTTAAACTTCCCCGAATCCAATAAACCTGTGCTTTGCGAAACATCGCAATCCCAGGTGAGAGTATATTTGCCCGAACCTATTAGGAGAGAAATATTTGATTCGGTACACGGATTAAGTCACCCCGGGGTAAGATCAACTCGCAAGATTATGGCTCAGAAATACTTTTGGCCTGGAATGAACAAGGACGTCGCCGAATGGACAAAGTGCTGCATAGGTTGTCAACGTGCAAAGGTGACAAGACACACGACTACACCACCAGGAAAATTTCCATTCTCAGCGAGGTTTGAACACGTCCACGTAGATATAATTGGTCCCCTACCAACCTCTGAGGGAAAAATATACTGTCTCACCATGATAGACAGATTCACGAGATGGCCTGAGGCAATACCCATTGAGGTCATGTCTGCTGAAGCTGTGGCCGACGCATTCTACCAGGGCTGGATAAGCAGATTTGGAGTCCCTCTCAGACTGACAACGGACCAAGGAAGGCAGTTTGAGAGTGAGCTATTCCGGAGTCTTACTAATTTCCTAGGAATCGAGAAGCTTCGGACTTCGCCCTACCACCCGCAAGGAAACGGTTGCGTGGAAAGATGGCACCGAACACTTAAATCTTCATTAACTGCTCAACTCAGTAACAGAGGATGGACAAAGCTTTTGCCTTCAGTACTACTAGGGCTTAGAACAGCCATGCATGACGATACGCCATACAGCATAGCTGAAACCGTGTATGGACAGTCATTGCGCCTTCCTGGGGAATTTATTACGCCGACACAGTTTAGGCCAGACCTAACTGTTTATGTACAGCTTCTTAAAGAATCAATGCGAAATCTTCAACCTGCTGACTTTAAATCAAGCAATAAACGGATATTCGTCCATAAATCGCTCGACAGTTGCACACATGTGTTTCTTAGAGACGACAAAATTAAAAAAGCATTGACACCTCCATACTCAGGCCCATATGAGGTGATTAACAGGACAGACAAGCTGTGCACCTTAAAATTACCAAACAGAGCGATAACAGTTTCTCTGGACAGGGTCAAACCAGCTTTCTTATTGCAAAACACCACTGATCAGACTAATGATGCCTCTCAAGATATTGCCATACCTAGTGACCAAGCAGAAGCAAGTAAAAGTCACCCAGAAGTCGTCAAAACCCGATCTGGGAGGATCGTCAAAAAGAACGTGCGCTTTGTGGACGCAGTTATTAGGGGGGAGTGCTGTAGCGGTACTTGATAAAGATATAATAACTGCCCCACTTATCTCGTTGGAAGCTTATCGCAACCATCGATTATAGGACCAAGACGGGGCAATACAATTCTCCTGAAGGTTATGTAGTGGTGATGTGTACTGGCATATGAAACTCCTGAAATACATTCTCTCGCCCTTTTCCTGAAATGTTCCACCGAAAAATAGTGCACGAGTAGATAGTTATGGCCATAACAATTAACAGTAGATAGAACATTTATTTTGCATGTTTTTAGTAATACTTACAATACTTTGTTCATTTAGTTTTGACTGTAGAAGATTAGTTTATTTTATTTATTTATTAGAACATTTTAATTTTAGAAGATTTATTTTTTTATGTTGGTTTTTGCATGCAAGGTAATTTTATTTAACCAAGTTCAGTTTTATTTCTTCTTATATCAGTTGGTTATTTTCCACTTTAATTAACAACAATAGTAGTTACCAGTGATTAGTCATTTTTATTATTGTTATTATTTATTATTTGGCTAAATAAACAATTGTAAAAATATCGTTTCTTTTATTTTGTAAACCCCATGGCTTGTGAGTTACCCCAAAGAGGTAACATATGTATAGATATATCCTCACTATTGCTTTCACTATTTACATATTTACGGGAGATTGGAATAGTTTACGAGGTGATGGAATAGTTGGGTTTTAAAGGAGGTGAGGGATGAAGTGTTTCGGATGGAGACAGGTAATGAATTCCAGAAGGTGGCAGCATGGATGATAAAGGATTTTGTAAAGGAGGCAGATCGGTAAAAAGGGATATACAGGGATATAAATAAACTAGACTGTACGGTAAAAACTATATGAACAAAAACTTTACCGAACAACTAGCTTGCAAATAAAAATGGATAGAATCATTAAATTGGAATGATACCAACTTTCGCCTATTAAATAATCTAACGACCGATTCAAATAGTTTCCTTAAATATGGCCTTATAATTTGTGGAATGTCCCGGCATTTCCATATAGAATGTACAAGAGTCTTATTTTTATGATACCTTACAAATAATAAGGGCCTTTAAGTTGGATTTCATAAACAAGGTCTTTCATATATCTGGTAGGACTTGGTATCAAGAAATGTTTGTAAATGTGTTCATCAGAATTTCCCAAGATCGCCTGTTTTCTGCCTCTGTTATACAGGATACACCTAGTTCATTTTTGAAGTTCCAACCAGCTTTAAAAGAACTAAAAGTCACATGATAAGGTGATTAATTGGAATGACCATCTATTATCTGTTCTTCTTGCCAGATGGCCTTCCCATTTCTAGTTTAGCCGCTTCATTAGTTGTAGAATCCTTTCGTCACTAGTCTCGGTTATATTCTTATATGCTTACAACATATACCGATAGCATTCATTATACAAGACAAATTTTAAAATCTATTTTATTTGAAACAGAACAAAGAATAGAAGGACACCTTCCTTGGCAATTCCATAGATCTTGAGTTTCCTCAAAGATAGTTTCTGAATTTCTTGGGTGATTCCTTGCTTGAAATTCTCACTATTTAGTGGGAAATTCTCTCCTAAACACCCAGAAGACGCACATCATCAACCTCATCTCTCCATCCAATAGGTTGGAATGGGGTTTAAGGAATATTAATGTTAAATGTAATACGTGGCATTATAATGCAGAACTTGGCCAGTCCTTTGTAACGCGAAGAGGTCTTTCAACGGAGGCATCTTAAGGCAGAAATGTCTTTGTTATCGGCCAAACATTGAAGGTCAGTTCACATGTAAAAAGACCCAATACATGAATGCTAGTGAAAACCGCAAAAATCAGGAAACGATGAGTCATGTTTGAGGGAATACCTCGCAATTTGTTTTTAAACTTTCGCTTCAGCAATTTTTCAAATTACTAGCATTTAGTAATTGATATGAATAACTATTAGTGTTACTTTATTGTAGACTAAATTAGCGTTACATCATTTGACAATTATTAGATCAGTTACTGAACACTAAATGTATTGAAAAGTGTAAATAAGAGTGATAAACACTGATTTTCTTTTAAATTGTTTACTTTTACACCTTAACCATATTGTTTACACATTTTTTCATTAAGGTTTGATAAAGAACCACCAGGTTGAAAAGTCGGTAACAATGAAGTAGCTAGTTACATATATACTATAGCTGTTACGCATAAATTATGTTTTTTACAAATTGTTCGAATCTTCGAAGTATTTTTTCATTTTCAGTTATCCTTAAAATGAAATTATATCTGATTATTCCTAATTTCCTTAATTTTTATAGCTCAGTATGAAAAAAGAAATAAAAATTAATTTTGAAAAAGTTTCATCTACATATTTAAAAGCTATTGTAGTCTCTTGTTTTATTTCACATTAAAAAAAAAATTACATGCTTAATCATGACTTTTATTTTATTCATAATCCCTAGGAAAAATCTCATGTTTATCAGCAGCAGAAGAAATGAGACTGATGTCTAAAGTGAAATGAAACACCGCTTAATAGGTAGGCATTCTACTGGTAATTATCGAAACGATCCGGTAAACTTTAATGTGGATGAACGTGACCTTACTAGTAATATTAAAGATGGCAGTATTTTGTGGGGAAATTCAATTTATTGTACTAGTTTGGCTTCAAAATTTCTTAACTTTTTATTTATCCCATAAAATACATTTTATTTGTTTATTTTTGGAAGAATTGCTACGAAAATTCCAAGTTTTAATTTTTTTTAGTGCTAGCATAAAAATACCCTATAAAAATATATATTATCTTTTCTACATCCGAAATCGGTTTACCGTATATTGTTTTCAGACAGGTCCAAGTAGATGTTTTTTATTCTATATTCCATAGTTATAAGGTCAAATAATTTAATGAACGCGCCAAAATAACTTCATCGTGGAAGTATATACATGCCAGAAGTCTATTAATTTTATTTCTCAATCGTTACATTGCTGAAGCTTAATCCTGTTGTTGTTTTGCTGCACATTCAACTTCATCAATCCTATTTCGGTCCAAGGTAGACGGAGAAAACAGGAAGGGACAGGGAAAGAGATAAGAGGAGCCGACGATAAATAAACAATGGAGGGAAATCTGGAAGGAAATGGGCTCTGCCCCAAAATAGGACTCTTAGCAATGTCGTGATACTTGAACATCGCGTCGGCATTAAAAAAGAAAAATACTGGTTTATTATTTTGGGTATTTCCAACTTCTTTGTTATAATTATACATGTTAAGCCGAATCCCATTAAATTTTTTTTTTTTTTTTCGAATCTTCTCTGAAATGCCCTTTATGTAAGGGTGAAACGATTCGTTTCAAAACCAATTAAAAAAAGAAATCTCGATTAATGTAGTAAATTTGCTTTTTCCTTCAAGTTCTCCTTTTATAATTTTTTATTCATTTGAACTTTGCACTGTTGAATTAGAAGTGATCCTGATGCTGCAATGAGACCTCCAATACTGCCGAGAAAATTCATTTCGATTGTACTGCTCTATTAAAAGTAAAAATGGTCTGAAACAAGTGGTGGCTTGACTCCTAAATTAGCATTTAAAAAAAAGAAACTAGCAAACCCGTAAGAAAAAGATATTTACTGTAAAAATTAGCAGACTAAGAAAAAATATTACCTGTAAAAATATTGAATATTAAAAAAACAAATTTTTCTTCTATTTATCCTTCAAATTTGGATTTAAATTAAGAATAACCCCGTACCTATACTGGTAGACACACTGACCTACCATCTAAGTAAATACAGCGTTCAAAAAGTATATTTGGATTTGACAATCAGTAATTTAGAAATAAGTGAGGAGAGGGGGTAGCCCAAGAAGGTAAGCTCTGGATCTGTGATCCGGTTTAAGTCCGGCTGTAGCAAGAATTTTTTTCTGTTTGTCAAACTTTAGTCAAACTTAAGCCTCTGCTAAGCGGGTACTCTTAATTCATTTATCTATCAAGGAAAAAACTTGGCGGTTGACCGTTATTTCGGTCATATCCACTTCTTTTCAATCTTAGGCCACAATAATGTTCGGTGCTTCTGTACAAATCTCTGAAATCAAGAATTGTCTTGATAAGCGCCTTTAATTTGATGCTTCTTTTGTCCCTCGGCTTTTGAGCCTATGTCTATAATTTACATTGTTCATTGTTTAGTATGGTGCCAATACGCTATCAAAGCCAGTATGGGCCTATTCGTACTCAAATCCAATGACGCAACCCTTTGTAAAAATGTGCAATTTTGATGTCGCAACTTTCCATGCACAGGTGTTGACCGCAAGTAGGGAATTCAAATCACTTTTAAATTATTGTTTATCTCTCAACTCTGCGGTTTTATTGAAAATGAAAACATATTTCATCGGAGTATTTTATTTTTCCAATAAATTTTTGGTTGTACCTGTAAGATTATGTTACCGTTAATTATTATTTACAAATAGTCTAAGATAAAATTTACACTATGCTGTGTATTAGCAGCCCGATGTAGTTGGACAGCGTTCCATTTCTGAATAAAGTTTTTCTATCTCTACATTAGGGATCCTTTTGAAAATTTTGAAAATTGGAAATCGATTTGTACCGATAAGTACGTTACGGCGTCAACAAAGTAGTTACGGGCTCACTAACAGTTTCAGCCCGAATGATTTATTTAAATTTTAGATGTCATGGGATATTACTTCATGATGATTTTATCCTCGAATCCTCAGGTTGTAGGTGAGGTTGTAGGTTTCTTCTCATTTTGCCCCGTCCCAAGCGCTTCGATTCTCATGCGAATGTCAATGTTCAAATTTCCTCCAAAAGTCAAATCATTGTAAGCTAATTATTGTGTTCTACCCTCTAGGGTAAGCAGCAGTTCCTGCTAAAACTATACTTTTCCATAAATAACTTTGCTATACTATATGTAACACAAATTCCGATGCTATAGCCAAGCGATCGACAAGAGGATGTTGAAGACGATGGACGGACGAAGAGGAAGACATGGATGGCCCCCTTAGACGAGCCCTCATCCCCGGAGGTGGTCACTTTCCACACGTAGTCCTGTCCGCCAGGGGAAAGTATATCAATGACCAGTATTCTTAGCCATCCTCTTGGCTAACTGATATTATCCTCTGCTAACAGGATCTGTCTGCTTTACAATGTCCTTTCAAGCAACGTCCCCAGCTTCGGTTAAGTTCTGGTCAGAGTAAATCTTGAATTGAATCAATTGATTGGAATGGAATAAGATCTCAAAAAATGTGATCTCTTAGCAATAAAAAACCATGAAATGGACTGGACAATATTAGGTATGTAATTGACAAGTTAAAGAAGAAAGTAAATCAACCTAATAATGCTCACTATAAAGATTATTGTTTGAATAAGTTCTAACAAACATTTTTGCCGATAACGAGCTTTCTGATGACTCTCCTTCACGATTTTATTTTATTTATTTTTGACATTAAATAACCTTATCATCTCTATCAATTTCATTTTTTCTGATTTCGCAGAGGCAGTTATTTAATACATAGGGTACAACGCAGATTCCAAGAATAGAATTAGAATATTTGCACGCCCATTTTTGTTTTTATAAATTAAGAAAAACAGATAATTCGGTGCAGTGTCTATCGTTCGTCATATCGACGTGACAGGTGATATCCTTATATTATATCTGTATACAAAGTATATCTCTTGATTGCCCCGATTTAATGAAATTCCATATTTTTACTATTTTGAAAAATTATTTTTATTTATTGCTTTTTGCGAATATATTAAAATAACCACATCTAGCAATCAGTATGTCAAAAAAGGGACATGAGTAGCCTCATAGAGAAACTAAACATTAGTACCACTCTATTAAGAGTTCTAAATTAGAAGTTCTCTAGGCCATCTTCTTTTCAGATACTTCGATTGTTAATCAGGTATGAAGGATGATGCAAAAGGAAGAAAGGAGAGGGTCAATAGTTGTAAGTTTATTGTGAAAGGGAAGGTATTGAATCCTGACGAATTAACTAAATAATTTTTATGTCAGAAAAGGTGGAGTCTTAAGTATATGTGTTCGGTATTTTGATTTTATTTTATTTCATCATACATAATTCTCTTCTTTTTTTTACATTTCAATTTGAATTTGCCACCTTAACTGTCACCGGAGATAGCAATCGTTGGGCCACCAATTGGGTTATCAGTGGCATCATGATGGCATTTGGAAGGGTTTAGAATTCCAGGGTCAGCCATTTTTTTGGGGGGACTTGCTTTCTGGATGTTGGATAGTAAGCATCGTCGTGTGTGTTCCTCAATTTGAGTCCGCCGCCGATGGTTTGGTTGGTACCTCTTGGGTGTCAATTTATTACAATTTTCTGCCTCCTGGGTATGAAATTCATGATTATTTTGAAGTTTTCTCTTCAACCATCCTTGTTTGCCGCTGGCCGCAAAATTCAAGAAGGACGAGCAACAGGTAACAATTTCCTTCATCCTAAAACATTCCTTCAATGTCTTTTACCCGATTATCCTCATTTCACCCTTGCCCGAAATTCAAAATCAGCGTACAGTGTAAGCTTGGTAAGTTGCAATAAAGACTTATTTCATATTTTTTACTTTCACTTACCTATATATGAAATATATAGTAAGTGGAAGTATTGCGATCGTGAAAAATTTCGACTTCCCGTTTTCAACGGAAATACACGTTTTGGGGTCCCCTGAGTCCAATTAACCAAGTCCCGCGAAATGGTCTGTGTGTGTGTGTGTGTGTGTGTGTCTGTGTGTGTGTGTGTGTGTGTGTGTGAACAGACTAGCTCAAAAACTATAAACCGTGTGAACCTGAGATTGGGTATTTAGTGTATGTATATGCCCGCGATGTGACAGCAAAAATTTCATCAAAATTGCTCAAAGGGAGGGGGTACTTTATTTAATAACTTTTTAAGTTTTTTTCGATTTTCTCAAAAACGGCTCTAACGATTTTGATTAAACTGAGTATTTGATCTATTTATATGCCCGAGATATGACTGTAAAATCTTTATCAAAATTGATTAACCGGAGGGGGGACTTTACTTAATAAATTTTGTATCATTTTCAAGTGTTTTTTTTTATTTACTCAAAAATGGCTTTCACGATTTTGATCAAACTGGGTATTTGATGTATGTATATGCCAAAGATGTGATAGCCAACATTTCATCAAAATTGATCAACCGGAGGGGGGACTTTACTTAATAGATTTTGTATTATTTTCACGTGTTTTTTTTATTTTCTCAAAAACGGCTCTAACGATTTTGATTAAACTGAGTATTTCATCTATTTATATGCCCGAGATATGACTGTAAAAATTTCATCAAAATTGATTAACCGGAGGGGGGACTTTACTTAATAAATTTTGTAACATTTTCACGTGTTTTTTTTATTTACTCTAAATCGGCTTTAACGATTTTGATCAAACTGGGTATTTGATGTATTTATATGCCCGAGATATGACTGTAAAAATTTCATCAAAATTGATTAACCGGAGGGGGGACTTTACTTAATAAATTTTGTAACATTTTCACGTGTTTTTTTGATTTTCTCAAAAACGGCTCTAACGATTTGGATTAAACTTAGTATTTGATCTATTTATATGCCCGAGATATGTCTGTAAAAATTTCATCAAAATTGATCAACCGAAGGGGGAACTTTACTTAATAAATTTTGTATCATTTTCACATGTTTTTTTTATTTACTCAAAAACGGATTTCACGATTTTGATCAAACTGGGTATTTGATGTATGTATATTCCAAAGATGTGATAGCCAATATTTCATCAAAATTGATCAACCTGAGGGGGGACTTTAATTAATAAATTTTGTATCATTTTCACGTGTTTTTTTTATTTACTCAAAAACGGTTTTAACGATTAACAAAAATAAGATATGAATGTAGAAAAATGTGTGACTTTGGGAAATGATATTTAGATAGAAATATATATAATATATATATATATTTAAACACGTCAATTTCTAATCTAATTTAGTTGGAAAGTGAAAGTTGTGTGTTGCGCGCACGCACCAGATTTTTATTTTACAGTTCATTTAATTGTATTAATTGCTTTTCCGAGCTCACCAGAGCGAAATAATTTTTTTATCCCGTGTTTTAGGTTAGTGATATTAATCAGATTAATTGTATTTTTTCCCCTTTTTTTATTTTCACTAAAATTATCGTAAAATATGACTTTTCATCCAGGGTATTTGGAAAATTGGCAAAGGATACCGCCGAACTGGAGGTGGCGAATTTGCGACAAAGAAAAAATTCATTTTATTATGCATCCGTTCTATATATCCAAAACATTAATCTAAAACAATATTCTTTAATCATGTACTTCTTTTAAGCAAATTCAAAAACATTAGCTTAAAAATTAAATATTTTTACATTAATTATAAATGGTTGTTATTATCATGAACTTTTATCTGCGCCATTCTTAATCGTTTCCATACCTTAGAAACTTAAATTAATAAATTAAAAAATAAATTAGGACAGGGAACAAGTGGGCCTAGTATTCTATTCCAAGATGGTATAATGTAACAACTTTCCCTGTACCGGTTCCTCCTCGCGGTAACTTAATACTTTGCGAATTCTGCTGTGCCCAAAGTTTCGGTTACAGGAATTCAGCCTCGAAGAAAGGAGAAATTATTATGATTATGAGGTTAGTTAATTCCGTGTATCCCCTACCCTGCGACGGGTATCCTATATATTTGTTCTTTATAGGATATTGAACCTTGATAAAACCTTCATCACCCTTATTAACTAACAACCAAGAAAATTAAAATATGTAAACATAATGTCAAATATACATGAATGTAATAATATATTGTTAAAAATATTTTTAATATTAAAAACCAACTTTTGACATTATTTTAGCTCCTCAATGGATTTTAGTATTATTATTTTTAGTACAGGAAAAATAATAGAACGAAATTTGAACCTTCAATCAAAATCTATAAGCTACAGGATACCGCCAGCTCTAAGAAAATTTGATGTAGAACAAATATATTATATTAAGGATTAAGAGGACATTAGTTTTTCATGTTAACTAAGCAAATTATTATGAGTAAAAATCGTACTTTATTTCATATAGTGAAGATCATTGTACAAAACTTGAAACAAACTATCCTACATATTCATTCCACATCGATTGTTTCGGCTGTAATCGTACTGATTACTAAAAATTGTTCACATACGTAAAATATATGCCTATTTGAAGTTATAATACAATTTCAACCGGCCCCAAAAGCTAAACTTTCTTCTTCGTTAAGTATTTCTTCATTTTTTTTTTTTTTTTTTTTTTTTTTTTTTTTTTTTTTTTTTTTTTTTTTTAAGGCGTCAACCACTAGGGTCATCATCGCCATTTATTCAATGTTCGGTTTATATCTTATTATATAATTCTGTTAATTTTAGAAAGTCGTACAGTTTGTCTGTTACGTTGTCTCGCAGTATACTGTATAAGTCATTTGGTATATCTAAGAGTGCTCTGTATTCTTCGTAGGCCCTGCATTCAGTCAAAATATGCTTTACTGTCAGCGGACATCCACAAGCCTGACAGTTGGTTGGGTCTTCGCGTGCCATTAGGTGTCCATGTGTCAAGCGCGTATGACCAATGCGAAGACGCGTCAAGATTACTTCCTCTCTGCGCTTACTCCTGTTAGAGGACTTCCATGGGATCACCTCTCTTTTAATTTCAAGTAATTTATTTTCAGATAAATTTAACCACCTGTTTTCCCAACTTTGTTTCATTTTTTGTTTGATGAGGGATAAAAAGTCCGCTGCTAGAACCCCTAGATAAGGAATGCCATCTGTTATTGCTTTTTTGGCGGCCTGATCTGCCAATTCATTTCCAACTATTCCGCAGTGACTTGGAACCCATACGAAGAATACAGTGCTATTGTTTGTCAAGCCCGACTTTATTGAAATGAGTATATTTTGAATTATGGGATTTAAAGAGAAAACATCCTTCAAACAGATTAGAGCGGAAAGTGAGTCAGTGCAAATAACTATGGTTTTCTTTGTGGCCTGAATAACATTTAAACTTTTATGGATTGCGACGATCTCCGCAGTAAAGTTGCTACAAGTAGCAGATAAGGAAAAAAGATGCTGCCTGTCATTGCATATTATCGAGGCTCCTACTCCTATAGAACTCTTAGAGCCGTCGGTGTAAATGTAGTTAGCGTCCCCTAGTTTTTCTTTAAGTTTATGAAATTCGTTTTTGTAAATTAGTGGTGCTGTGTTGTTTTTAAGTAGCCTTGTGAGAGAAAGGATGATTTTTGGGGTAGGTAGTCCCCAGGGATGGATAGGAGATGTTACATTCTCATGGAATGTGGGTATATCAAGGTTGAGATCAAATAAGGATGCTGCAACACGGACTGCAAAGGATGTTCTCTTCTTTAAGGAAATTTGTTGTTGGGATAGGAGCTGTTTATTGGGGAATAGATAATTCAAAGGATGATTGTAGGTGGAGAGGATTTTAACTGAGTATTTGAGATCGAGTTCTTGTCGTCTTAGGTCAAGGGGAGGTACGCCAGCTTCAACACAAAGACTACTAGAAGGGCTAGAACGAAAAGCACCTGTAGCTAACCTAAGACCCGTATTCTGTACAGATTCCAACATTCTTAGGACTTGAGTAGAAGCTGAGTTGTATGAACAGCAGCCGTAATCCAATTTAGATCGTATAAGAGTTTTGTATAACGTTAACATACTGGCCCGATCTGCACCCCAACTTGTATTAGATACTATTTTTAACAGGTTTAAGGAGCGGAGACAATCTGCTTTTAATAGTTTTATATGAGGGGACCAACTGAGAGTTCTATCAAAAGTTACTCCTAGGTATTTGATTGTGTTTGAGAAAGAGATTGGTTGACCGGCAATGGAAAGTGATGGCAAAATATTAGGTTGTCTTTTACTGAACAGGACTGCAACTGTCTTAGCTGTTGAAATTTTGAAGCCGTTGGTACTAATCCAATGATTGACCTTATTCAAAGTGCTTTGAATATCATTCTGCAGTTGTGTTAATTGTTTCCCTTCCGAATAAATTACTAAATCGTCAGCAAATAACATAGCTTTTACCGGCGGCTTAACTTCATTCATGACTTGATTAAAACCAACACAGAAAAGTGTCGCACTTAAAACGCAGCCTTGTGGTACACCGTTCTCTAATTCGAATTCTTCAGAAAAAATATTTCCAATTCTAACCCTGAACCGTCTATTTGTTAAAAAATTTTTAATGAATAAGATCATGTGACCATTAATTCCCATGTTAATCAGATTGTCAATTATTAGCCTTCTCCATGTCCTATCAAAAGCATTTTCTATGTCAAGAAAAACCGCTAATAATTTACTTTTGTTTTCAAAGGCTTCTAATACATCGGATTCTAAGCGCACCAGATTATCAGTGGTACTCCTACCCTTCCTAAACCCACTTTGCCATGCTGGTAATAAATTTTTGGATTCAAGATACCATGACAGACGGTTGCTTATCAATTTTTCCATCAGTTTACAAATGGAGGAGGTGAGTGAGACCGGTCTATAGCTTTTGATGTTACTGGGATCTTTGTCTTTTTTCAGTATAGGAATAGTAATGGCTGTTCTCCAAGTGTTTGGAAAGCTTCCGGATAAAAACAATTTATTTAATATCCCTAAAATTATAGATTTATTAGCCGAACATAAATTTTTTACCATCCCAATGCATATTTGATCAGGGCCGGGTGAAGAATCTTTTCTAGAATTCAGAGCAGTGAGAAACTCTGTCATGGAAAAGGGGAGATTCAGAGGATCTAATGGATTATTAGAAATAACTGGCGGTACTGATTCTACTAGATTTTTTATATTGAGGAAGTGAGGTGAAAAGTTTGCTGTTGATGAAGTGATATAAAAATGTTTAGCCACGGCGTTTGCTAATGCTATAGGATCTGTATCATAATGGTCTTGGTTTTTTAAATATTTTATTTGGGGAGAAAGGCCATAGCCCTTAATCTTTCTAACAGTTTCCCAGAAAATGACAGGCGGTGTGTTAGAGCTAACGTTAGTTAAAAAGTTTTTCCAAGATAGTTGTTTGCTCTTTTTGACTATATATCTGGCATGTTTTCTCGCGGATTTGTATATTTCTAGCTGATCGGAAGATGGTCGTTGCAGAAATTTTCTCAAAGCTTTCTTTCTTGCTTTTATAGCTTTTTCACATTCCTCTGTCCACCATGGAACAGGTACACGACTGTTATTTTTTCGGTTGGAAAAGGAGGTGTATGGAATCGTTTCTTGAGCTGCGCATAGTAACCTACTATTTAAATCCGCGATAAGGTGATCAGCATCACTTTCGGACATATCAATATCATTAAGATTTACTATCTCTTTGTACCGCGACCAATCCGCTTTTTTAATGTTCCATTTGTTATGTCCCCGGATAGTTGAGCATTTTTCGGACGTTTTAAAAATTATTGGGAAGTGATCGCTGCCATGCGTATCATCTAAAACGAACCAGTGAGTTGTTGGCAGCAACTGGGGGCTGGTAATGGTGAGGTCTATTGTTGAAAGTTTTCCGGATCTGGTGCACATATGGGTTTGAGAGGCATGGTTATTTATAACGCTTAAGTTACATGTATCAAGAAATGTTTCTAATAATTTACCTCGTTCATCCAGGTGGTCACTACCCCATAGAAGATTATGAGCGTTAAAATCCCCGGCTAGGATTACAGGGGATGGTAATGAATCAACCAATTCTTTTAACTCACGTACTGCAAAATTACTACCGGGTGGGAGATAGACAGAACATAATGAAAAGGGATAGGGTTCTGATAGTATTCTTATTGATATTGCTTGCAAATTAGAAGTGCAATCAATATCAACAAAAGGGATATCATTTCTAATTAAAATGCAAACCCCTCCGCAAGCTATTCGCCCAGCTGTATAGTCCTTTCTCCTAATAGCATAACCCCGAAATTCGATATTTATATCATCTTTTAGGTTGGTTTCCTGTAGGCAAGCAATAGGACAATCGTAAAAATTGAGCAAATATGTAAGTTCATCTCTTCGATGGTTAAAGCCGTTTAAGTTCCACTGGAGAATGTTCATTTGAATGAGAATACATTAGCCATACCTTTGTCAGTGATGTATGCACGTAAGAAGGGATGAAGAGAAATCAAATGACAAACTTTGCTTGAAAATGCATAAAGAAAAGTTGTTGATATAACATAATTAGTAGTGAGAAGAATTAAAAGTAAAAGATGGATAGCTAAGCATAAACATTTATCAGTGGTGTAATAAAGGTCTATCATATATAGCAATTTTATAAAAGAAAGTATCAAATGAAAACCGAAAGATATAACACTGCTAGTAAAGAAAAGACAAAAGATAAAAATACATAATATTCTGAAGACAGTCAATAGTGCTTTTGATGACATAACTAATAATGTAATGATGAGAAGAACCAGAATGTTTAATAATAGCATAGAAATTTTAGATTAAATTTATTAAAAAAGTGTAGTGTTGGAATAAATTAAGTTCTAAGAGTTAGAATGTTTACAGCTAAGAATTCTTTTTGCCCACTTTAGGTTTTGGTTTTGATCCAGTTTTAGAGGTTTTTTTTGGGGGAGTTATAGTACTTTGGTCACTTATAGATGAATTTGCTGATGCTGGCCTATTTATTTTTAGATTTGTATCCGGATTTGGATTTTTTGACAAAGAGTGTTGTTCAAAATTTTTTTCATACGAGACAGTTTGTTCATCAACGCTAACGACTGATTTATTTACAGAAAATTTCTCCTTCTCAGGCAAATTAACCACTATCTTTTCAGATCCTAATATGCTCGTGTTCGGGTTATTGTTCATTAAGTTAGATTCTAGGAAGGCTATTTTTTTGTATAGCATATCAACAGTGCTAGTAAGTTTACCTATCTGATCTAGTAGGGCCTCAGTGATTTGAGGAGTGGGGGGAGCGGTCGGCGGAGCTCGTACTACTTCGGCAGCTGTCGGCGATCGCTCGTTGTTAATCGGTTCCTGTCTACTAATAATTAGTTCTGCTTGTCTATAAGAAATTTTTTCTTGCGCTCTGAGTTTTTCTATTTTTTTCTCTCTTTCATACACCGGACACTTAGTATAAAACGCTGGATGATCCCCTTGGCAATTAATGCATTTAGGGGAATTTTGGCAATGATCCGAGTTGTGTGTGTTTTCACCGCACTTTCCACAGTTAATAATGTTACAATTTCTCTTGGTGTGCCTGTATTTGTAACAGTTAAAGCAAAGAAGTGGTTTAGGCTCATAGGGTCTTATTCTAATAGACATAAAGTCTAATAAAACTCTTTCTGGGAGTTCACTTTTTTCGAAAGTTAGAATTAATAATGGTGTTGCTCTGTTTTCATTATTTATTTTTTTAAAAATCCTTTTTACACTCACGACACCATACTGCTCGAGTTCGGAAACTATTTCATTCTCAGAGCAGTTAAATAGTTCAGGTACATATGCTACACCGCGGGAGAAGTTAAGCGATTTATGCAATTGAAAAACCGTTTTTACATAAACGGTTGGTGTAAAACCATAGTGTCTTACTAATAATAACAAGTTATACTCAAAGTTTCATGAAGTTACAAATTCCATTCCGTATTTTGTATATTTTTCTTGTACTAATTGGGGATTTCAGTTTGTTAGATTGTGTAAAATTGTAAAAAATAGATATTTTTTAATTTTTAAAAGCTCCATCGTGTGAAGAGTATCCCTTGATGGCTGCAAAGAGACTATCGGATAGAATTTTGATTAATCCCAAAACCAGTTTTTATAATTTTACATTTTTTTACTTTACGAAAATACTGGTTTCTAAAGTAGGTCCCTCGAGTCTTGATGCCAAAACTTTATTTTCTTGAAACCGGACTTGCCTTGTTTCGGTTCGCCAACTTGTTTACGTTGGATATTTTTTAAACCGCTTTCTTCAAAATACCCTCAGTCAAAATTCATTTCTCCCGGGAGTCGGGAAATGAATCTATTACACCGCATTTTTATAACCGTTTTTTTTTTCTTTTCTTTTTTTGGGACTTTAAGGCTACCACTGAAGCCCTATACTGCCCACACTAACACCCATGGCACTGGGTGATACTTCTCCTATGAAAGAAAAGCAGCAACCAGGGCGGGACTCGAACCCGCAGCTCCGGCATGGGAGTACGGCGCTTTACCGCACAGCCACACTGGGCCCCATAACCGTTTATTATTTAATAAAATTAAATTTCTAAGAAGTACAAATATTAATATCCAAATGTTCTTAAAAGTAGTTATCATAATATTTACTCAATCTTATAAAAATCAAGAAAATTAAAACTATCTTCTGCTATTAATCTAAATCTTAGCCCACAGCAAGGTGAGAAGGTAAAAAAAATATATGAGGTTGTTCCATTGAAGATACAGTTCTTTTAGACCAGTAGGGCACTTAAAGATTCATCTCCGAAGAAGATTCATCTGCTGTAGCTCCCGACAAAAATCCTAGCTGAGCCGGCGACCTAAATTATGGAGAAGGGGTTTGATGGAGGCCTGAAAGGACCCTTTTGACCTAGAACAGGACCCCAAATAAATGTTTGATGGGCCCTAATCCCTTCATCAGGGACACGGGTCCACCTGCCCCCATCTCTAGCCCCCACCCCTGTAGGGTCGCTATTAACACTAACCACCTTCTTTGTGACTGGGGGATATCTTTAAATCCCTCAGCAAAGAGGTATCATCCCAGAGTATATACAATATTTTATAGCGTAGTCATTTATCGTTTTTTTTTCTATTCAAACTTCGATTCACACCTTTCAGCAATCTTCAAAGAGATAATACAGCTACATAGAATTAATCCTTTAGGCATTTTGGGCATGAATAAAGAAAAGTGCTGAGCAGCACTTGTTCCGGGCTTGTTAAAAGCTTGAGAGCAGGTCTCCCATCCAGCTTCTTTTTCGCCGCCTTATAAAAGGCATGTCAGTTGATTTATTTTGAGTTATTATGTCGGTGCAATTTTTTATAAAAGCGTGAATAAAGCGTTCGTATTTATTTTATTACTTACGAACCATGGAGAGTCAGTTATTAGTCCCAATTTTTTTTATTGAAAAGTTTGCAATTTTATTAAGTGCGTCCTCTTTGCTGAGCCGAAAATCTGTGAGGCGTATGTCCAAATGGGTTTAAATAAGAAGGTGTATGTATCCAGTTTATGTTCTATTTTCAATTTTGATGATTTAAAAAAAAAAGAGAGAACAGTGTTTTCAGTCGTTTGTTAAGAGTCCATCTTTTCATTTTTACGTGTGGGCCCCAAAAGTAGTCCTAGGTAGCGTACTGAGTCCGTCTGAGGTATTTGATTGTCTTCGCTAGAGAAAAATCTTTCGAAGAGGATTGATGTATAATATGTGGGGTAGAATGGTCTTGAGTTTGAAGAGGAGACGCTGGTGCCAAACTAACAAATGCCTGAGCGATTACCAGAAATACACCAGTAGCTTACTGTTTTTGCTCTAGTGCTCCAGCAATGAAGTCAGTAATTCTGTGTAATTAGATGTTATAGAATGAAATGTGCGAAAACCAAATCGGTGGTCAGGAATTAGGTTTTTGTTAGTAAAAAAAAAAACCTATAATTTTCTTTATTGTGATATATTTTCCTTTTATAAAGCTTTTATCAAAATATATTGTCACTATATAATGTAAAAATAAAACCACTATAACCATTCGGGGTAGAACTGTGGAGACAAAAATTTAAAATACAAAGAATCGAAAAATCACGGTCGAAAACAACGGAAAATAGTCTATGCACCATTTTATTTAATCATCAATCAAATAATTGAACATCCAGGAGCTACTTGGAGTGGGTTGCCAAATCAATATTTTCGCTTATTTTTACAATGTTATGAATTTTTGAGGTTTATTATGGTAGCATATTTTTTTTCGCTGGCAAGTTTCAGACCAGGAACAAAGGAAAAGCATGAAACAGATCAGAGAAAGTACAATTATTATCAAACTAAAAAATATATAAATATTCTTCTGCAAGCCGAATAATTTGTTAGGTTTTTCTTTCTAGGTATACATTTCTTTTTGGGGGTAAGAGTACTTATATCAAAAACTGACTCCAGCATAAATCATTAACTAACTATTATTTAATTTAGGGTGGTTTTATAATACATAGTTTAACCATTCGTGATGATGATTATTTAAAACCACTAGAGCATGCTATTCCGCAATTTCTTTGTTAAAAATTGCAAGCTGACAGATCCAAATCTATCTGAATTAAAATCGTATTGGATTCTTTTAATATCCAACGATTATTGATGACCAAGCTGTTCTACGCTCTTTTAACAATATAAAAAACACTTAATAAAAAAACTAAAATATAATAGAATATCTGAATAGAAAATCTGAAATATAATAAATTTTCTTGACTTGTGATTTTATATTTGAACTACATCCTTTACATTGTGACGCCTTGTATTGTTGGAGATAATGAGATGCTTTATTTCTATTTAACTGCATCAGCTGATTTTGCTCATCAGAATTTTTGAGGTTAGTGACAATAAATTTTACAATAAGACTTATAAACCTCTTCGAAGGTTATTACTCAAGTACCAAGAACTGACCATAGAGCACATTTCCCAGTACAATCAACGGATCTATTAGAGCGTCCTGTGGTTTCGGTTACAGATTTTCGGTTTTGTTCAACAAAAGAAAGCGGTTAAAATAAGTAGTTTTTACAACATTTAAATTTTCCAGTTTCTATATGCGGATGGTTCATATATTTTCTATATTACACGAATTAAGGTACAACTAAATAACAATCAGTGGCTAGTATGTATACATGTTGCATTGGAGTGACTATTTCTCTTTCTATATCTAGATTTCTAAATTTACTAAACATTTATATATTACTATTAGTTTTGTTTTAAGGCAGGTAGCGAGAGGTATGGAGATAAGTACCTAGCGATTTGTTAGATATGTATGGTTTTCTTGTTGTTTTTTTCTGTCACTCCAAAGCCTGAAAGCTACACATTGGTTATTATTTATTGGTTTCCAAATGATTCAACTAAGCCTAAACTTGGAACTTTTTGTTATAATAAAATAAGGAGATTTAATGTAATTTAATTGTTGAACTTTTGGTCAACGTGCTTTTTGGCCTTCTACGTGGTCCTTTGCCTATTACCGAAGAATTTATTGTTATTTGGTTCCTTTCAAATGGATCCCTTCCTAGCCTTTAAATTGTTATTACATAAAAACATTCAAAAACATTCCTTATATAAAAGGAAAAAAGTTTCCATGTAATTACTGATTTAAGAAATCATTAGATATTTTTTTAGACACATTTATAGAACTATGCCCACAATATTTTTTTTTAATGTACATATTGATGAATTGGGTTTTCTTTACTATTCATTATTAGTTGATAGTGGTCAGTTTAAAATTGAAGGGCCTGGCAAGTGTAACAGAATAGAAAAGCGCTTGTGCTTGGTAGCAGTTGGACTTAAACTTGTGAGCTTGAGCATAGTAGTTAATACCTTAATCTCTGAGCTATCCACTCCTATTTATAAAGTATAACCGTATTGTAAAAGATCATATTTTAAACATATAGTTTAAGTGGTTATGAGTGCACTTGAACACTATCTAATTTCAGACTAAATTCCAACAAAGTTGATAGGTCAGCGACCTGTAATGAAGAGGAAGGGTATGAGACTGTTTTCATAGCATGCATGCGTCGAGGAATTCCAAGCTTCGCTGAAATTTGTGGCAGACCCTCCCCCCCTAACTCCCGTCCATTAATTCTCCCCTGACACCGGGAAGTTGAGGAAGAACTGCAATTTGAGTACAGGGTTAGTGGCATGCTATACAAGAAAATAACGGTTTTGAGCGAACACATGTGAAATAATTAAAGTCTTCTTTAACCACGAGAAGTGTGATGAGGGAAAGAATTTATCCCATTTTGTCAACAGAATTTGTAATCCATTTAAATTATTTAATTAAATTTAATAGGTCACTGCTTCAAAAATTATAAGTGATATTATAATTTCTTATTTCTAAGTTTTACTTTTCCTTATTTTAAATGGGTGAGAAGACCTATTTATTTTTTAAAAATGTGTATGGGTGTGGGTTATTGTATTTATTTAAAGTCCGTAAGAATATCGGAATTATCATTCCATTCATGACATTCCATCCATTAGATGGAATATCATGTGCTGCATGTGATTATTAACACTTTATATGGGAATTTATAATGTGTTAACATTAACACCGCTTAAAAACCGCCTGTTTACACGGTTAAGTGTTTTCGTCCCAAGATTTATAAATAAAAAAAAATCACTATAATGGCGGTCCAAAAGCAATGTCTTGCTCCAAACTCCATTCTAAAAATTTAATCTTGTAAAAAGACCTTTGGAATATTTTAGAAATTTCAGTAGCAATCATTGAATCTCAATATTTCAAAATTTATAAGTCGTATTAAGCTATAAAGTTAAGTTAGTTAGCTTAGGAAATTGAGCTAAACAAGATTTATTTGACTGTAAATATGAAATATGATTGACTGTAAATATGATTTTTTGCAATGTTAGATCGACCTAACAAGCATGCAGGATTCTTCTCCTTAATAACGTTCAAGTATATTTTATCTTACTGAACCATGTTCGCATCCCTCAGAATCTTAAATATTGCTAAGTAAAGTAATCAGTAATTATCATTTTGTTTGATTTCTATATTTCATATGATAATTCAAAGCAGCATCACTACTTACTGAAGTTAGGGGAGAAAAATTTAGATAAAAAATAAACATTAATAAATGCAACATTATTTATCTCGTGTTTCTAATAATTTCAAAATGGTCATACCTCGTCCCCCATCATTTCTCGCATTTTTTACTTAGTTTTTTCAAAGCTCTGAGCATTTTCTTCAATTATAGTTTTTACTATTTTAGGTTTCTTTTTTAAATTTACCTTAGTTTCTTATCTGTAAATGTTTAATGATTACATTGTCATTTACAGTCAATCATGGAATTATACCAGATACTGCTGGAATGAAATTTCAAAAAGCGGTCCTACTTGAGGTGAATTTTAAATTTTACTGGTTATAATCGGTTGCCATATGTTATTTTCTGTTATATTGGCAAGACTTACGGCCGGTGTGTGTTTAGTCGCCCTAGAGCAGTGTCCGGATGTGTTACAGATGACAGCCTGAGTGTCGGTGGGTTTATTTTTAGTGATAATTGTTTTAGACATACTATTTTTAAGCTAGAAATATTCTTTTGAAAGAGGGTTTTCTGTTATTCATTCAAGAAAGAATGTAAACAATGATTGCGTGTGAATGTAGAACCAGAATGTAGAATGAGCAGCATGTGAAACAGATTGCATAACAATGTTACAGCGTTTCAAGTAGTTCGATATTTGATTTTATTATTATAGCTTGTCGTAAATAAAATAATATATTGTAACACTAACGTGGGCTTAAATCATTTTATTAACGTAAATTTCTTACACAATATGTCAAAAAAATAATTTGTAACGACATTACAATTATTAGCTTAAAGTGATGAACAATTAGTCAAAAGTAGCTTTTCGCTCGATGCCCGATGCCAGACTAAGCCCGCAGTCCATTAATTCTTATATTTAGTCCGACTGGAACATCCTAGAAAGGTCTAGATGATTCCAAAACATGTGGGCACGTATTAATACAAAAATGTAACCGTTCCAGAATATTCTAGAAACCTCTTCCAATGAAACAGAAATAATAATATCCCTTTGTTTCACGTTACAATATGATGTAGTATGATACTTATTGCTTTTTTTAATATATGAGAACATACTGAGCATCGAAGTGCCTACAGTATGTGTTTGTTAGGTGTGGTGAAAAATGCTAGAACTGTCTAATTGACGCACCTTTTACTGTAATCTTCAACTGCTGATGTGAGATGCGATGAGTTCGGACAATACATCTTTTTCTTTTATTTTTTTATGGATAGTAGGATCATTCAAATGTTGACATGCATTTCAGAGACTTTGTTTTTGGTTTTTTGGTTTTTAAGGAACCTTTCAATTATATCCAGATTTTTATTAATAATCAATTAACTTGTTTAACAGATTAAAAAATCAAAATTCTTTCAAATCCAAAGCTCATGTAATACCGAAAATTCGTTTTTCTTTTAAATTAAACCTTTGATTGCCAAGTTGAAGCAACCTCGACAACACCTCACAGAAAAGTTACGCTTTGCAGAAACTTTTAAAAGAGCTTTTAGCGGTTTAAGTTTGCGTGGTACAACCTACTTAACCTCATTTGAACTTTACCGTACCTTGCCTGCAATATTGATGAAACTTTGGATAATAGATAGTTCTCGTAGAACTGGGGATAATTAGAGAATGACATTAATATAAGGGCTCCGCCCCTCTCGTCTACTTCTTCTCAGGAAAAATGAACTCTGTGTGTATAGGCAACTCAATGAAAAATAGGTGATTAATTAAAAAAACTTTCGTAGAATTGGGGATCGTTACAAAATGATATTTTAATATAAAAATTGAAGGTATAATGAAATAAAAAAAAAAATGGCTTTTAAAAAACAAAACAATTAAATACCTTATGGTACTAAGGTGTTAGAAGGCCTGTGTTGAAGGACCTAGAAGTGATTGTTACTCGCCGCATATAGTTGAAACAAATCCTAAATTTAGCTGGATAAGACTTATAACTCCTTTGCAAATATTTTTGCCGCATAATAAGAATTTTGAGTTGAATTTGGTATACAAAAAAAAATCTTTTGTACAGTTTCATTCGACATTCTCCGCCCATATTCGATTTACATGAATTTTGTTCCATGAGAAGCATAAGTAACAAAGAGTATTGTTCGATGGCTATGGCTTATTTTTGAGTCGGCCAATATTGATTGAATATTCACGAGAAAAAAAATTGTTTAGCAATAAAAAAAATATATACAATCTTATAGTTTTATTTTTATAGACGTGTTTGGAATGAATATCCTTTTTATCGGATTTTAATATTTTATGAATTTTAATAGCTTCTTAACCCTTTCAGTCGCCAATTTTCGGGGTCCACAATTGTGGTCACCGATTTTGATGTCCGAAAAAATTAGTTCAAAGTATTTTCAATGTCCAAACTTGATTTCTCATATCAGTTTATACCTCTTTGGAATACCTAGTGCTGCTGCCTAGCGAAAAATTATCTGAAATATCAAGTAAACAAATCTTTTGTTTTGGTATCCCTAACAAAATCGGTGTCCACAATTGTGGAGATGGTGACTGAAAGGGTTAAAAGCTCTCTTTTTTCCATCCTTTGAAATACTTCGCCTGCTTTCCCCGCTCGTTAAAAATTTTCAGGAATCTAAAATATGAATGTCTATAAGCGGTATTGCTCAGATATAGTAGAGGAAAAGTGGAAGATAATTCGTAAAATAAAGTAAAATGAAATATGAATTAGACCAGTCTTGGACGAGCGAATAACTGAAGATGATATCATCGAAGAGCTTAGTGGATGTACATAAATGTTGAGTAAAGTTTTTATAGAAATTAAGATTTTTGTAAAGATGAAACCTTTATTTCCTTCTTTAAACATAGCTTGTTCCTTTTACTTTGAATAACCATTGTACAAGGTTTTGAATATTCATTTTGTTTAGGCAAGTGATTGCCTAGTAAACAAGAGATAATACAAAGTCTAGTTAATGGATGATAACCAATGATTATTAATGTTGTTTTTCCTCAAAGATTAGTTTACTTTGTGTTACATTCTCTATGAGTAAGGACCTTTGAAATTCACTATGTCATAACAATTTTTCGTCAAATTTATTTTTACGAGTTCAAACTTTGTCGAAGTGCGGCTCGAACCGAGCGTAACATCAATGTTGTTTGGGGTGAAGTTAGCATCAGTGAATTTAAAGAGCAGCGATGGTTCCAAAAAATTCATCTTGGAGATTCTGATCTCGAAGATAAGGTCGCGGTAGGCCTTCTGTTGATAATCACTATCAGCTGAGGGATGTGGTAGAAGAAAACCCTCGCAAAACTACACGGGACATTGCTAGAGAAGTTAGAGTTGACCACTCAACATTTGTTCGCCATCTGGAACGAATTGGCAAGGTAAAGAAGCTCGATACGTGGATACCTCACGAATTGACCGACAGCCAAAAACATCGGCGTTTTAAAATTTGCAATTCTCTTCTGTTGCGCTACCAAAATGAACCATTTTTTAATCTAATCGTGACATGTGATGAAAAATGGTTCCTATATGACATGAGACGGTCAGGCCAGTGGCTGGAAAAGGATGAAGCACCGATCACTTCGCGAAACCTGAAATCGAAAATGCCTTCCGCGAGTTTATTGAGAGTTTAAATAAAGATTATAGCTAATTATCTCGACTTGTATGTTAATACGTTTAATATAAGGTAAAGAAGTATATAAGTATATAAGTATTTAATATAAGTAATAGTATATAAGTAAAAAGTATATAAGTATTTAATATAAGTAAAATATGTCTAGTTTTTTGCTTAGCATTTCCTTCAAACTCGTCAATTATTATTAACATTGATTTTGAAGGAAATATTTTTTGGGAAGAACTAGTTATTTAATTTTAATAATTAATATTATTAATTATGTTGTAGATGCTTGATGCAATGTGACTTAGTCCTTAAAATTTATAAAATCTTAATCTAGACTTTTCGCAATCGTCTAAATGGATTCTTTGTAAGGAGCAGCTATTCCTGATGAATTTGTGCACAATTCTTCGGAGTGCTTTCCAGAGTTTTGAACTCATTAAGGAACGGGTATAATTCGTTACGGGGCACATTACCCAATTGGTTAAAAGCCTCTTGATATAAGTAGCCAAATAAATCAAAGCTGGTCAGTTTGAAACTTCAATAATTAGATTTACAGTCGAAGGGATAGGATTTCTCTGAAGATTATTTGTTTGAGGGAGGAGTTCTTAAACATGTTGTCTCGGGAAGAAGAAAGATACACTGCCCACCTGTTCCCTACAGGCGACATATTACACCCCGACAAGTTACATCGTTTAATGCGGTGAATAAATCATTTTTCTCCCCGTTGCTTCCATCACTTAAGAAAGAATCGATGTATCAACGATATCAAGAATCGTTAAGTCTCACTATATCAATTTTGCTTTATTCTAAGACGCTAACAAATCATATAAAAAACGAATTTTCATCTGTTTTTATGAATAGGCAACATCTTAAAATTGTTTGTGTTCCACCAATTACGAGTAAATATATTCTGTTTACTTCTAAAAAAAAATCTCCCATTACGCTTTATGGAGCACATTAAATCACCTATTACAACACGAAATAAAAGATAGTAAACTAAACGATTAAGGTATAAACTCCCGCCAGAACGTTTCATGATTATAGAAGAAATAAAATAAAAAATAGGATTGCGCCGTTGCTGCCAAACCAAGAAATTAAGTAAACTGTAAACTGAAAATGTAAACTTCCCCACATAATCTAAATAAAATAAAATCTTATGGTCTTTCATTATTATATGGTCTCATTCCTTTTTCTTTACAGTTTGAAAGATATCTCGTATTTATACTTTATACGATAAATCTAAATAAATTTTATTCCATTATTTTGGCCACGGTCCTGGAACAAATTCTTCACTTTTAGAGATTCGGGACTTACCATCACTCTAGGGCTTAATAACAGAGGACAAAGACTGCAATCATTCACGAATCAGTACATCCCATGGAATTCCATGTTGGTGACCGAGAGACTTGCTAATATAACCAGATTTTCTTATTGCAGTTTGCGAATGGAAAACAAAACAAAATAAATATTCCAGTTCCTTGATGATTTGACCTGCTCCGAAAGCGACCGCAAGTTCTCTCTACAAGTCCCGCTGCCCCCTATTAGGGATGTAAGGTAGTGACCCGACATCAGAAGCGAAGCAGTCTTCCTTTCGAAGCCTCGGCATGCCATTAGGATCAACTCCAAATAGTAGCTTAACATGAACGCCTCGTCCTCACCACATTACCGGCTTCATAGCTGATTGTGTCGGACCACATTAACTTCCTTTTATATTCCTCCTGTTCTATAAACTATTCTAAAATACCGGGTCATAAACGCTTATCAGGATTTACCGCTCAAACATCAAGCCCGGCCGGAGGAGAGCTCTATAAATTCGGATTTTCGCGGTTTTAAAAAAGAATAATTTTTTTTGGGTGGCGGGATGGCCGAGTGGGCAAACGCGTTAGAAAATACGCGCTGCCACAGACAACAGGACAGATCATTGAAAACCAGAAGATAGCAAGTTCAAAACCCGGAGCCAGGGGAAATTTAATAATATTCGGCAGTAGGAAGACCAAAAACAAAAAAAAAACATAGGAATATTTTTGTTTTAACTGTTAAATTTAATAAATAATTCTTTTAACTATTACCGAACTTCATTCAGTGCTAAACATAGTATCAGTAGATAACATCTATTTTCTTTATAAAATCATACTGATAATTAATTCATGTTTAATGACATTATTTATTACTTCCAATGTTTAACATTAATATTTTCAATTAATAGTGTTGGAGTATTTTTCCTCCTAATATGATGAATGCCTCAGCGAGCAGGGTAGCTAATGAGATTGAAGATTTCGCGAAAGGACAATGGAAGGGCGAGAACAATAGAACCTTTCCATCAATTGATCGAATTCATTCTATTCAAATAAAAATTAAAATACCCAATTAAACAAAAGTTATATATTAAATATAGCAAATGAGAAATTCAACAATTGTATGGACTTATAATGAAAGATAAAATAAAAGACTTTTAATGAAACTCATCTATTTCGACCACAGAGTATCTTGTTGAAGTGCCATGTCATAATGCGATATAAAGTAATTTGACAAGATCTATGGAATAAGCACCGATGGGGACCTGAAAATCGGGTTGAAACGTAATACAAATAGAAGTGTTATTTTTTTAAAGCAGCCCCAACCATTTTAATTTAATTGAATTAATTGAACTGTCATCAATTCTTAAAATTTCTGAAATTAACAAAAATTAACTATTCTCATAGAGATATTAAGTAATTTAATCCAGAAACCATCCGAGCATGATAATCCAAGTAGTTTATTATCCTGTTTCCTCGTTTACAATTTCTTTACGATTAATTAATCTGAAATTTCATCAAAATATATTATGAAATAAAAAATTAAGTTTAATCCAGAAACATCCCGGATCGGAATAAATCGGAAAAGAGTGATGTATAAGGATGACTTCGGCATACTTTCTGACAAGTAGATTCATTTTTTTTATTTGAAATTTCACAATAATTTTATACAAGAGAAACGGCCTAACTTGTCTTATGATTTGGATTTTGATAATTCTTCGAATATGCATTGATAAAAACTGCTCCTCGTTCTGGGTCCTTGTTAGGGGTTAAATGGAGCTGCAGTATAAATGGTTATGCCAATTCACTCCTTCATTTTATAACCTTCTATTTATTATTATATAATTGTATGGTTTGGAGCATCCTGAATTTATCGGAGTATGTTTAAGAATCACACGTTCAGACACATTCAACATAAATATTTTATGAAGAACAGTCTATTGCGGAAAGTATGATTTTAAATTTTAGAAGAAGGAGAATTTGAGTAGATAAGAAATGTTAAGAAATATTTCACTGTTTTGTGTGAGGAATATTTGCAGCTAGAAAATAGCTCGGAAAAGACATGAATGTTTATTGCTTTACTTTTATTTTATTTTTAGTTTGTGGACATAAATTTCTTTTATACTCAAGATTTAAATTTCTGATTAGAAGTATTAAAGAAGTACGTAATAGTTTTAGTCTTAATATTTCTTTAATATCTGTACTCTTTACTTTTTCTTGTTATATCTTTACATGTATTTTTAAGAATTCATAAGAAGATTCCTTTTTTTGTGTTATTTTCTATTCCCATCAAACGAAAAAAAAATATATTTTTACCTAGTGTAGTAGGATGACCAGACGTCTATTCTAATATTTTCAAATATGTACATCCATATCTGTTATTCTTAAGGGATTTAGTCCCAGAATAAAGTTCTTTTTTCTATCTATCTAAATCTTATCACCTACGCCTGAAAAAAAAATCACCAGAGTGTTGTTATTTACTTATGAAATATACATTGAATTGTTTTTTTTGTTTTTTTTTGGGACTTTAAGGCTTCTACTGAAGCCCTATACTGCCCATACTAACACCCATGGCACTGGGTGATACTTCTCCTACGAAAGAAAAGCACCACCCAGGGCGGGACTCGAACCCGCAGCTCCGGCATGGGAGTAAGGCGCTTTACCGCACAGCCACACCGGGCCCCAAAAATTGTTTTAAATATTGATAAGTAATGCTCTGTTAAATTACTAATAAATGAGTCTTTTGGACAATTCATATAACATTTATTTTGTATTTTACTTTTAGATTTATATTCTTGAATTTATTTCAATGATTTTTAAAAAAGTTGGCAGAAGAAAGTATTAGGTACTTGAAATATTAAGTAAAACACATAAATCAAGCTTTAAAATAGCTTAAACGATGTTTTTTTTTTTTTTTTTTGAATGATTCACACTACTGGAAGTAACATTTGTTATATTCCTGGTGAAATATATAGTCACTCCATAAAGAATGTTTTCTGACCTTTTTAATGCTTTACGAATTGTACTTTGGGGGAATCCCCTGGGGCAGAATCTGGCAGACTTCCTGAGATTTTTTTTCCTTTTCCGATTTACCCCCTAGCATTTTGTAAGGAGGGTTCCCATTGGTCGGGATCCGTGAATTTCACAAGAGCGGGAGGCGAGGGAGGATACCGGGGGAGGGGGCCCGGAGCGCAGGGTCGCACCGCCTAGTCGATACCAGCATCTCCACAAGCAAAGGACCGGCTGCTTTGTATGGTGAGTTGTCCGTCCGTATGTCCGTCCTCTCTGTATGTATGTATCCATGTATGTTGTATGATTGTATGCGATACATAACTATGTAGGGGTCGACGGTGTGAGGGTTGGAGGAGCTGTCACGTGATACTGTCGTCGCTAGCAGGCAGCGTCGATCGTACACGATTTTATTCGCCGAATGCACGCGACTATCCAATATTTTTCTATTACTGTATTTTGTCAATGAAATCAAGTTATTAATATACTGCAAATAGGATACTTCCGAACAAACAAACAAAATAAATAAATAACACTCAGACCCCTAACAAATAAATAAAATACTAGAAATAAAAAATGATATATAATGATTAAAGTATATAAAAAAAATCCCTCTAAAACTAACAAAAATACAATTTAAATGTTTGACAAGTGTAGTAGCTTGCTGAGCTCACCGTTTTTACCGCTACTAAGTTTTTAATTAATGGCATCGTCTCTCGTATGTCACCTTTTTTATTCATTATAATTGATATTAGTGGTATATAATTATGATAAATTATGGATATAATTTATTTTATAATAATACATGGTAAATTTATACTTAAAATTAATACACAATGATTTCATTCATTTATTCACCTGATATCATTTTCTGTAAACCCTTAACATTTAATTTAGAAATATAAAAGTAGTTTAGCAAAAAAAAAAAAAAAAAAGACTGAAAGTTTTATTGAACTTATAAACATAATAATAGTAGAAAATATTTCAAAATGTTAACCAAATAAAACAGCCCTATTTTAACATATATTTAATTAAAAATGAGTAGTTTATAATTAGCATAACACATCTAAAAAACTAAAATATAATTGTCATCTAAAGTAAAAATCATAAAATATTCGAAAAATAAACATTTAAATTCAGTAGGTGAGCCTGAGATGAAATAGAGGGAGAGAATGAGGAAAAACACTGCTTAATATCCTTATAAGATTATATGCTTTTGTCCTTTTTTACTTTTTTTTTTTTTTTTTTTTAAGTATCACGCTAATAAACAATGATTGGTGTAATAACACATGGTTTTTATTTAAATGTCTTACAAGCATTGTATTTTATTATTATTATGATTTACATAGAAGTAAGTTTCATGTAGAAATAATTTATCTATAAATGGAATATTTATTGAATAGCAAGATACCAAATGGGTAATAAAGAAGAAAAAATCAGCAGATTCAAAATATTCAAAAGAGGAGAACTACTTGAATAATTTGGATATAAAAAAATATTGAATTTTTATTGCATTGATTCTTAATGCAATCAAAGAAATATATTCTTTGAAAAAAAAATCATCGTATCCTGTAAACTAATGAATATAGATAATTCCGTATTTAAAACAATTTGCATGAATACAAAAAATAAACATATACCCAACATTATCTGAAGAAATAAAAACTGATTTTGGAAACAGTAACTATAGTAACATAAGAAATAAATGTATAATTTTATTACGACATTTAAACCCAAAGAAAAAGAGAATATGCTAAAAACAGCTTTTAAAACAAATTATTTATACCAACTATAATTTTATTATTGGTTAAACAATTTTAAATATTAGCATTAAAAAGAATTCAAGATATTTGATGTACTACTTGATGTAGCTTGTAATATATAATTTAATTTAAATGATTGTAAAATATATAATTATCTAATTTTTTATTCACATTTCTTTTTCCAAGAAATTTCTACCTAAGCATAATTATGAAGCATTATTTATTTTTCAGTGATAAAGCAAGTATAATTCACAAAAATTATTTCATTACATATGTAAGAGTAATTGTTAATTGGTATATTACTACTAAAGCGTACTTTTACAAAATGAAATCAATACCACTGTATAAATTATACGAAATTAAAGTAATTTAAAAAAAAGAAATAGTTCAATTAGTAAGTTTCTCTTATTTCATGTGTGTGAGAAAATGTAATAAACATTTCAGAAACCAACATTTAATCAAAATCTCCCTTCAAAAATAATAGCATTGTATTATAGTATGTATTAAAAAAAAAAATCGTGCACAGCCATTATTTTTCTTAAACAAACAATAAGGAATGAGAAATATATAATTTTTAAAAAATTAATATTCAAAAGATTATTAATTTAAGCGCATAATTAGAATGTCATACAAAGTATTTGTTTCGTATTTGATTGAGATTTTGCAGGGTGTTCATCGCTTGAGAATTCATTGTCTAGGCATATCTATAATGTTCTTATTATTTTACATGTTATATAATGTTGTTATATTTGTATCTTCGAATCCATTTATATATTACATGTTCTTCTGAAGGCATTGCAGCATGTTCAAAATCTAGAATAGGAATGAATGAATGTTATAATGTCTTTGTAATTTCAGTCTTAAATAACCTAATTAAAATCCTTAAAATAAAAAATAACTGCGTTATTGTAATATGAAATCTCAGCGGGGGGGGGGGGGGGACTAGAAATCAAATCGACTATCGTCAGCAGTGTTTGCGTAGCGCATGCGCACATCTGTGCGTTGGCGCAGTCTCAGGAGATGATAGAAACCGAAAAGTTTCCATTATTGAACCATTTTCGAATGTTAGGCCTGCTTCGGTGTCATTGCCGGCACAGCATTACTCGGGGATACGTTTTTAGTACAATTAGGTAAAAACATCTATTTTATTTTAAATAAAAACCTTTTCAAATTCAGAAATCTGTATAGCTCAACAATGGTTTTAAGCCCTTATAACAAGCCATTAGGCATTAGGACCCTCAAAGGCAAAGGGGCCTTGTCATCAGTGAGTGTCAACGCTAGAGAAGTGTCCCTTCACAGTTCGGTATCAACTGTAGAGAGTTAAACGATCTGTCAGCGAGGATTCAGATTAAAACCATATTGTGATTTTCAATCTTTCACAATGGCCAGTAAAACATTAACACTATCAAATTGTGTTGATTCCTTTTTAATTATAAATAAAGTCAATTTTTATATAAAACATTAATGTTCATTGAAAAAAAAAGAGAAACAAAAATTAGATATATCTTTCATCCCTGTGGATAAATGGTATAATCAAATTTCCTTACATTCCAGGGAACAACTTTTATAGTTTGTATGGTATAAATATCAGGCTTAACTATCAAGCGTCAAAATTTCGTCAAAATAGTGGCTACAAATAACGGTCATTAATCCGATAACAAACGGAATAGATCTTATTAGTAATAATATATCATCAGTTTTGTCTAATTGTTTACAAACCGATTTCAACAGATTTAACGCAAATTATAATAATTGAATTTCAAGTCAACGCCTGACTCGCACACTACGAGGAAACCACCTTCACCCGTTTTTTTAGCCACACGAATCATTTTGGGCTTAAGTCGACTTTACTGAGATGACATAGAAATATTGATTTTAAATTTCAATAAAATCATACAAAAAAAGTGAAAGAAGGAATTTTGAAATTAAAATTGTCATTGTCAAGATTCAATTTTAAGATTTCAAAAACCATTGAGCCTCTAAACGAACAGTTAACCGAAATTACACAATACATGATATCTAAACCACCTGTATCAATATATCAAATTTAATGATATTTTCTAGTTCCAATTCAATCAATCATTTTAATTATGAATTAAAATAGCATTAAAATGTTAAATTATATTTTATTAACTAATATTAAATTTGAGTTAAATTACATTAAAAAAAATCTAAAAACCATATAAGCACATTTATTATATTTTTTAATATACTATGAAGAATGATATATCGTAATAAATTCGTGCATTGCAGAAAGGTTCATTTATCATGTTTCTCGGAATTTAAAATTCAACTGCACTCATAAATAATAAGACCCGGATCCGTCTCATTTAAAATTCATTCTACATCCTTTCATAGTGCAACCTACAATAAAAATGTCGCACGAATGCAGTTTTTTTCTTCCCGAAATTTCTTTTTTCATTCTTCGCATAAGTCTGAGGAACAATCGATTCCTTTATACTGGAAATTTTAAGGTAAAAAGTCGTTCATGTATATAGTTGTAGTCCATTGGTCAATTAACTAAACGTTAATAAATCAAAGAGAGTAGCGTCATTTTTATAACTTACTTTATATACTACTATCCAGTTTAAAGTATAATATTTTATAACTAATACTATATATTTCGACTATTTAAATGTTTGTATACATGATAAATAGATAGATGGATAGATAGAAAATGAAATTTATTCTGGGACGAAGATACTTAAAGAATGGAACGAAGAAAATAAAATTACATCTGGCCAAATAATTGAAGTCATGTAGAATAATCACAGTTTATATTGACAGAAGGAAGTTAATCAAATATAAGTAAATATATGTACATTTATAATTTTTTTTTAACTTTAATTTCTTTTCAAAATATTTTAATATGAAAGTTAACTTTTTATTACATGAAGATGAATTATTGAGTTCTGAATCAAGTCTATTTTTCTGTAATGATATATTGTTGGGATTTTGTTTAGACAGTAGCGATAATGTAGTAAATATTCAAAGATACAAAAGAAATGTTACTTTCTATACAATTTCATGACTCTTATGCAGCCGACTTCTTAAGGTTAATAACTTTGGATTGAGACTTGTATCTCACCCCCCACCCCCAAAAAAAAAGAAATTAATCTCACTATTTTAAAATCCTAAATTTCAAGAAGTCAGCAGTCGTAGAATCCATAGGTTTCTAAAAACATCGAATTAGAAAAATATTTTCAATCATTTTTTTTTTTTTTTTGGTTAACATGTTACATAGCTTATATATTTCATTTGGATCCGAATAATGCTTATATTAGATATCTCTAGAAATCTCAGTGATGCCTAAATTCAGTATCTGATAATATGCGTAATTACAATATGATTATCAACACAATTTTGTGGTAGCGGCTGCGAAATATGACTTCCAATCAGCCAAATAGAGACCGAGTGACTTCAGCAAGATAACCGGAACGATCTTATATCAGGTGTAAAGATCAATAGAGAACTGTTGACAGTCCATATTTCATAACATGGAGGCAAGATTTCCGGGGCTGAGCAATCCATCATGGAGCTTCTACACAATAATGGATTCCTCAAGAAACCACGTGGGGGACCAAACCGTTTATGGATTGATAGAATCTACAAAGCTGCTTAAGCAAGGCAGATGTGAAGGCTGGTTAAGGTGGTCGAAAATCTGTAAGGTCTATAAAGCGTTAAAAAGTTTTTTGCTCATGCAAAAATTGCGAAATTAGCGAAGTGGACTTCATCAAAACCAAAATGTTATAAAACAGATACATCCAATTTATGAGAAAATAATATAAAATGGATGATAAATTTAAATGTTCGAGAAAATATAAGTAAACCCTAAATAATTATCAGTTAAAAGGGTCTACTTGAGTCCTGTACTATTACTCTACTGTACTTATATCATGCATCAAAACTAGAAATATGCTGGTTTAAAAATAGTTTGCTGTCACCGCCCACAAGAAATTGTTAAAAACAATAATGAAAAATAAAGCAACATAATTGATATGAAACTTAATGGAGTGGCGACCTGTTGATATTGCTCCAAGAATATCTCAGCCGGCAAACATCAAGGTGACCCGTCGCTAATAAGTTTATTTTAAGGTGTCAGCATATTAAGGAAGGAATAAAATATTATCGGGAAAACATTAAATAAAGACCAAAATAGATAATAATAGCCTCTTATAAAAATTATCCTCTTAATTCACATAGAAATATTCGTTGGTGTCATGTATACTTTAGGTTATACGTAGGTACATCCTTCAACTTTGATCTTTCGTATTCAACACCATTTAGCTGTTTATCCCTGCATTTCCTGAAAAGTTTAAGGGTGACATAAAAATTTCTGTGGATATTTCATGAGTTCCTTTGCATAAAGCAACTATAATTAATGTTTCTTAAGCACAGTGATTATGAAAAAAGTATTAATAGTAAACTTATGTGTAAGCCGAAAGGAGTATTGATAAACCGGACAATTTTAGGATAAGCATTTTTTTTTTTTATATCTAAACAATGCGCTACTTTTCATGTAAGATCATTTATGACTAAATATGTTCTTGTTATATCAAACACTTCGCAATCACATCATTAATGGGTCTACAAGAGGCATGTACAAACAATAATAATTGAAAAAAACCAATTAGTTGAATTTTCCACTTGTACTGAACACCGATCACGAAATCAGATTCTGAATTATCGACATGAAGTAATAAAAGATTAAACTTCAAGAATTGAATGATTATGATGAAAAAGCACTATTTTCTTTTAAAAGACAAACTAGAGAAATGTTATTTGAGATCCCATTACTCATAAAACATCAAACTATTCATTTTTTTTTTAATTTTAATTGTATAACATAACCCGTTACATCATTTTGATCCTTTCTATTAAAATTATATTTTACTTAATCTAATTAAATATAAATGAATAATCTAATTTTAATTTATTAGTTTACTTAATTTTAATTTAATAGTCTACTGCCGACAATGGAATTAGACCCAGAAATTTTATATGCTTAAAATCTAACAAAATAAACATCGGCTCACAATATTACTAATTATCGAAAACCCTCTCAATTCTGTGAGAAGTAATGAAATTATTGAGTCATTACTCAATGCAGGATTCAAAGGCTAAGTGCTGGGTTTTATTCACAAAATTTAAGTAACCGAAAATCGAACGTTACATGGGTCCGCGATTTCCAGTTTTCGTTCTTAGCCCAATACCCTTCATTTTAGATAATCTTAATAATTAATAATACTGTTTTTTACTAAATATTGTAATATAGTGTGAAAATGAATCAGGTGGTCGAAAAGACCGAAACATTTGTATAAATATACAGAAAAATAGTCTACTTAATTTTAATTCAATAAATCTAATTGATTAAATTTCAACAATAATATCCTAAACTCGTTTTAATATTGGTCTAATTAGCTTCTAGAGTTTAGAAAAGTCTACTTTAAACTCCTTCCTGAAGTACGTGGGACCACCTAGGCACTGCTTATTTTAAAAAATAGATCAAAATTGGAGATCTTTCCGCTCCTATTTCAATTATTGAAAAAATCCGTTGGTAATAATATTCCTCACATATCATGTGCCGCTATCTCTATTGTTAATTATATATTTATTGATCATCAAATATATTATATAACTACTCCAATCGCCGATTATACATAAAATAACTAAAATATCATATTTCGGTTGTATGACACAATTTCAATTTGGAATCTTAAATGATTTCATCATTATTCAAAAATGAAATACCTAAAATCAATTAAACCTTCTAAAAAATAAAGCGACGAAGCCCTATTGGCAAGCCACGCCAAGCTGACGTGCATGATTGAAATTAATAATTCCATTTAATCGCAAGTGCATTTGAGAAGAAGGTTTCCATAATGCTAATTTCATATACTATGGTCATGCATATAACGCCATATTTCACATGATTTATATCGGTATGATTATTTTTCCATTTAAAAAATTTTAAATCCCACCAATAGGGCTTCACGAATTATAAGCGTAAATTAAAGTAGTTTGTTGTAATTTATTTTTATTAAATTGTAATATTTATAATAATAATTGTGACCGCATGCCTTTAATTTACCCCATTTCTAATTAATTATGATAATTTAGTTGAGAGATTCGATATTCATCTACTATTAATTTCTCTCAGTTCAAGTACATATTCGTATATAAAACTTGCAAATATAAAATAGACTTCTCATAATTTAGGTGATGGTTAGAGGTGCATGCTATATATTTTGCACTACATATACAATCCACACGATGGATCTGCTTGTTAACTGGTGTTTTTACTAACCGCTTTTTTTATTTCAAATCATCACATTTCACATCTTTTAGTCAAGGTGTAATGTGAACCATAAGTATTGTGATTTACGGTGGTCTCTCGATGGCGCGGAGGAAAGGTAGAAGAAAATGTTATAGTTGCTGTTTAAGGTTTGTCTTTGGTACAAAGTGAGTGGCCCACCTTATGCCGAACTAAATTGGCTCTTCCCATCTGTACGTTTTCGATATTTCTTCGGTTCTTTCTTATTCCAAACCATCGAAAGTCAGCAAGTTTCCTTCTATAGCTTCCTAAATTTAAGTTCTCAGTTCACCCACACGTAGCAAGATCACGCCCTTCCGCCTTCATACTCCTTCCAAAAATTTCCGAACTTTCTCTCTTATTCGAGAATTCTCTGAAAATCCCTCCCATCTACAATCCTCCAAGCGAAACTATGCTCATTCAAACTCCACCTGTTTCATCTCCTTACTTCCTAAGCAGGAGCTGTTGAAGTATAAAAAGTTTAATTACTGATCAGTAGAATCTCTAGCCTTAGGCTTTAAGTTCCTGTAATGTCTATAATTTTTTTATTTTTTTTATGTTTATTTTTTTTTTCATTTTTTCTTTTGCTTATTTTTTTATTGATATAGAATGTAAATATGTTATTATTACATAGTTTAGTATGTTGACTTAACTAATTTAGTATGATGACCAGTTATCTATTTTTCTTCTATCTTATATATAAATATTTGTTATATTTTAGGGACATACTCCGAGATCAAGTTCTGATTTCTGTCCATCAATCTAGATCCGATCCAAATACCTGTCTTATAGAAATAAAATCAAGTTCCATTCGAACCCACTTTTCTTGTCCGCAATCCAGCCTCGCTTCCTCCTCTATCCTTGTCAATCCTCTAGTTTTCATAAATAAGATAAACAGCCACTAACATTCTAATATTTAGTAATATTTTATATTATAATAACACAATGCACAGTTTCTCGAAAAGTCTGTTTTGCCTTCAGTTTTGGTTATAATCGCATTTTATTTTATAGTACAGTTGTAAATTTCAATAATTACAATGTAAAAATATAATTCTTACCATATACAGAAGTAGACTATTTTGAACTCTTAAAACTCTTAAAACTTTTTGATATATCTCTTTCTTCTTTTTTATTAGCTTCATGAATAAAACGAGTAAAAAATTATTTGAATCATTTCAGGGAACAAAACTTCGACATGAGATATGCTTTTGTTTTGACTTATGAGGTTTGACGGAGGAAAAACAAATATATTAATGTACAATAGATATAGATATTTTATAATGTTTTTTTTCTTTTTATCTATTTTGGCAGAATTTAAATTTTACAATACACATATGTACAATATAACTGTATATATATATATATATATATATATATATATATATATATATAAACATATATATATATATATATATATATATATATATATATATAATATATACATTTTTCAATATACCATTACGAGTCATCCTGAGATGAAAGCCGATGGAAATAACAGCAGGAGGTGGGGACGGTTCACACCCCCGCAATCTCCCCCCCCCCCCATCCACCTCCATCCGACCCATCGGCGCCTCATCCCCTAATCTTCCCTTAAAGCCCTTCGTTCCCGAGACCTCTCCATTTAAGCCTATCCCCTCTTCTCTCTCAATTCCCTAGATTTAGTCGGATATATTGTGTTGATGAAGAACTGAGGAAGATGTATTCAGAGTTAATGCATTTATAAATATGAAAAGGTATAGATGTTTTACAACGAATTAAACTGTAATCCAGTAAACTGTAATCCAAGCCCCCTTAGATGTATATTACTGACAGCACTTTTAATTGGAATTAAATAATGACACGTCCAGCGTGGCATCAACTGTTGCTAAGTTATATAGAAAGAAACCCCTGGGCTCTAGAAATATCGAGTTTAATTTTAAATGAACTCCAAAATCTGCAGAGGAAGATCCGCAAATGGTAAAAGTCGACATTATCAATGTGCATGACCTATCGATGTCGATAGTAACTATCGACTATATTCTAACGCTACTCTCATGCGACCCTCGTGGTTCTTTTTGTTTTAATTTTTTGACTTCCTAACCATCTTTGTTAGTTTTTTCCCAGAATGTTTTAACCACCTGTATCTCGAGGTTGTGTTAAACCCTTTCTATACTGGTCTTTAATTGTTCTCATGTTTCGAGGTGAGAGTCACCTATCGTTATTGGAATCCCTCAATTGGAAATTTAAACGGATTAAATATATGAGATAGATATAAATTGCGTAAAACGCTTGTTTTAAATGGTCCGGATAAAGTTATTAAGACCGAGATTTTTTTTCTATTGGCGTTACCGAGCTTTTCCATCTTTGCTCTTTTCACAGCTGCTGATCCTTTTTTTTTTCCCTCCCATCCTTTACATGGGCAGTTTTAATACAAAGGAATTAATGCCGATTTGTTAAAAGCCTCCCAGCTCCGGGACTTAATTGTTAACGCGTAGAGTTCTGGTTTTCGGGGACATCGCGTAACTCCGCTTGGCCAAATCGCCTAAGTTTACAGACCATATTTCTATACTGTCTAATTTTTCCTTCCTCGTTCTCTTGCTTGATTTTAAGTTATTTATTTTTTTTTTTTTTCGTTCTTTCGCTAGCCATGGCTTTTCTCGTGAATTAGCGATGATATTTTATTAGGAATATGCTTTTAATTAACATAAATTAATTATACAATGTATCGAATATAAAAATACAGCATATTAATGTTAAATTCGGAAGCAAATCAAAATAGTTTCTCTTAAAATATTTTAAAAAATCTATTCTTTTCTTGTAGATTAGCTCAACCCCCTCCCCTTGGATTATCCTGTGCGTAGGTATACAGAATGCAGAAGGCGTCTCCTTGATTAGGCCATTGTAGGCGGAGTCGATGGGCTGTATTGTCCTCAAATACCACGGGGTAACCTTTTGACAGTAAAGTTTATGGAGGCGCTGAGGGGCTGTGATAACGCTTCTAATTAATAACAGCTATTTGTAACCGGCTCATTTAACTTTAAATTGACGCGTTCAGCGTTTTATGTAATTTAATTTTTATTCAAATCATAATATCTAGATTATCATTTAAAAATAAACATAATGATTGCTAATAAAAAATTATTAATAAGTAAACATATACGAGGTATTAAGATATTAAAGAAAAATTGCAAAAAATTAAAGAATAGTAGAGGAAGTAAAAAATGCTTGATTATGCTGTCCTTCGGAGAGGACGTAAAATTGCGGTCTGGAGCCTGCCAGGCACTCGTTAAAGATCGCAATTTTAATGATATAAAATTAGCCATAATATCCTATAGAGAGTTTAAATGAATTAAATTTAAATGAATTTAAATAAACAAAATGAAAAAAAAAATAAGGCTGGTTTTTCTTATTAAACATAATAAATACATATTATAAACTGAAGCGGAATTTTTATGCTACAGATATTTCTGATTATATCATATATTTCCGCTACTTCCAAACAGCAAAACACCATTGTTATAATTTAAAAGTAAATTAAGATAATAATAATTATTATCGTCAAATGTGCTTAAAAGCGATGTTTTATGGATTAGTTTTGGAATTGAAAATCTATTTTTATTCAAATTTCGCACCTTCACAAATATTGGCGATCCTGAAACATGTTCATAGGAATCCTTCATGGTGTGGAAAGTATAGTTTTGTGAGAAGATATTGAGATAGAGTGATCTGATATGAAGTAATGTTATACCCGTCACTTCGAATATCCTAGCCATCATTCATTCTCAAACCCACAATTTTCTTTCTTTTTGGTTATTTTTTGTTTTCAAAGCATGGAAAAAGGTGAAATGGGAGGATAGATGAATGGATGCCCAAGAAAAACGGATTTATTTTCTTCGCACGAAATATCACATAAATATATCTCGTATGATGGATGTAGGATGGAGGGCTGCGGAGTTCCCTAAAGGCATACCCAGTTCCATTCCGACGTTGAAAAACAAATAAATTTGCTAAACTAAAATAAGATGATTATCGAAAATTAATTTAAAAACCAAATAATAATTTTAATCATTATAAATTATTACATCATCTAAAGTATATTTAAAAAACTATATCCGTAACTTAATACTTGTTTGGAGTAAATTATTAAAGCAGTCCAGTTATTTACATTTAAATATTTTATTATCTTAGCACTACTTTTTTAAATATTTTTTTTTAAACTGAACTGATTGACTAAAACTGTATTTTCTCTTCCATAGTACGGGCCCTTAACATTTTTTAACTTTAACTGATATTCATTGTTTCCAATTTATAATTGCATCATCCATGTATCTCTTTAATTATTCATAAACAACAGTTTTTACTGGATTGATATTGTAACACTTAGGTGGGTTAAGAAATATTTAATCAACAAAAATATACCGTTATCAATACCAACGAGATAATACAACTTGAATATTTTAGCAGGTTACAAAAATGATAACATTATAACACACAATCATATGACTTGTGCTTCACCGTCAAGGCACAGACTCGTTCAGTCTCTCGCTCCTTATATATAATCGTAAATGGTTAGGTCTGGAATGTTCCAGAACAATGTGGACAGTTCTACGTCTTCGTGGGCTGGGCGTGAAAGAACTAGACCCAAACAGTTCGTTCCAACCGCTTATTTTGTTTCAACAAACGGTATGGGAGTTTACACCATATGTTTCTTTTATTTACTTATCGATTTAACGTTACAACATCTTATCGATATAATTGATATCGTATCGATTTGAAAACAAATTTTGAAATACACTTTTCCGTTTAGTTAGTTGTTGGTAAAGGGAGCATTTGATGTTTTACAAAAAGTCAATTTGTGTTAATGGAAATAAATATGTTTTTAGACACGCATGAGCCAAAAAAATTAGGTGCATATTTTAAGAATCGATTCGTTTGGTTTTGAAAGGTCAATTTCTTTTTGGATATTGAGATTTAGATGCCATTTGATCCTTCTTCTACATACAGCTTTCTATCGTCGGATCGACACATCTTCAGTCTGCTACCTTTCAAAGTTAAATGAAATCAATGGCTTCAAAATATGTGTCGTAAATAAACATTACAAAGCATTCCTGAGGAAGAAAAAGGTTCTTACGCCCTTTTAATAAATGATAACGACAAACAATACGAAATGCATGCATTATAAAGAAAAAGATTTCGTTTAATTATAAATTAAACAAACTTTTTATTAACAAAAGAAATGTTGAGATATGTAACAGTTTTTGTGCTCTCCTGCAAAAATTAGAAAAAGGCTACATATTCCAAACGATTTGATACCAAAACCAAAAGATTCAATTAATAACCTACTTGTTAAGGTATTTGTAATGCGCGTTAATATAAAAATTAGTCTGATTTTCTTTTCTGCACCTACATCTGTTCATATCTCTCTTTAGTGAATAAATGGTTAAGCCAAATTTTTCCAAAATTTGTGGCTAAAAAGAAGCATGGAGGCGGTTTATTGGTTGGTTCACTTGAAATGTAGCTTTACGTTGCTTTTCAGCAATTCATATCAATACGATGCATGTAACATCTATATATATATATATATATATATATATATATATATATATATATATAGAAATACCAATAATTGTAGATTAGAGGAATATTTTATCTACTTTATCATAGCCAGCTTCCTGTTATTCTGCTTAGGCTAAAGAGCGAACGAACTAGATGGCCCACTTCGTGGCCAACATCCAACCCTCGCTGAGCGAGATCTGCCACCACAGCGAGAGTCACCACCAGCACAGGCAGGCGATCCAGCACCCCCAGCGGCCACCGCACCTCCACCACCATCACAGTCCCGTGAGTCCTAGCATTATAATATCGCATTCTTCTTTATAATAATAAGTAGTATAAACCACATTGAATAACTATTAGGTTTTTAATAAAATCACGATTATAGCTATTTTAGCAGGCGTTCCCAAAGTTTCTTTGCTTCCGCCACTACAATACATTGCATATACGAGAACAAATTATTGTTTATTATTTCTGCATTTATTTATTATTTTTTCCATAGCATTACAACAGCCACACGTACGGCTGACTCAAAAAACTTTTTAAAGACTAAAAATCAACTCATTATGGCTCACAGTCGTAGCGGTATGAAATGAATCACATAATTTAAAAAATATGCTTCATAGCTCGTAATTTAGTCAGCATATAACTCGTTACATGTTTCCCGATTAAGGATACTCTCGGTAAAGTGACTCGGTAGAAGTTACAATGCAAGTTTAGAAATACCTGTTAAAAGTCTGGCTCTACCCCAGGGCGGAACTATACCTGATAATCTATTAAAGATTACTTATATAGGTATATATGATATACCTTTTCATTTATTTTTTAGATTTTATTATTATTAATATGCACCTGCCATGAGAATTGGCAATGATCATGTTTATATATATTTTTTTTAAATAATCATTTGTCAGTTATGAACAGGCCTGGGCCTTATCCATTAGCATTTTCTGGAATTATTTTAGATTAAAAAGACGATGAGGATTCTTTTTTTTATTTATTTTATTTTTTTAAAGAATATATATAAAAGAGGTGGATTTATGTATGAAACTAAGTAAGGAAGTTCATACGCCCATTTATTTATTTTTTTTCGCTATTATTTTTTAACTTGCATAACCAGAAACTTATGTTTTGTTTCGGGCTGGCTACCAATTTGCCATTTATATAAATTGCAACAAGCGATACCGTTGTCATCCAATGTTTGCTGTATTAGCAAGTCTCCCGGCACCCCCCTTGAAAGTCATCGGGGTGGAATGTATTGATTCGTGAGTGATTTCAGTTTCTATGCTAAAGGATTCATGTGGAAAATCAGTCTGTAATGAATTTTTTTGTACTATTCTGTTCCGATGTTCAAAACTGTATGGGATGACAATTTATATAGGATATATTGTACTAGTCTTCTTAATCATTTAAACGGTAATCTTAAATATTCGGATGTTTCCATAACCAGAAACTTACAAATTCCTATTGAATGTACTCCATTTATGCTATGAAATATATTGTTTAGATTTTTATAATAGGACAAAGTGTAGTAAAGGACTTAAAAATGCATTCTAATTAAACTAGTGCATGCAAGTAAAGATGTAAATACCTTTTTTTTTCCTATTCTACCTTCTTTCCGCGTTTACTTCGTCCGCAGTAAAAACCGATTATTGAACACATGTCACCTCAAACTTATTTTCGCGGTGTGACTTATTTTCAAATTAACTAACCAGGAAATCGGCTACTGAATGCTACAAAGTATTACAATATGATAACAATATTTAGAGAGCAACTGAATGAATTATTCAGTTATAGGAATAATTAATAAAAACAACGGTCGGGTCCTAGACATCTATTGCTCCGCCTGAATAATGCATGCCGAATAGCTTAATTAATTTAATTAATCGTTGAATAAAATTACAATGTAATAAATGAGCTAGGACCAAGCTTTGTCTTCTATTTAAAGTAAAATACACAATTAATCTCCTTCTTCGTTATCTGTTTTACCTTACATCTTAACGTTTACACTTTATCCGTATTATGTACCTGAAGAGCGACATTAATTTAATTTTGAAATATTGAGGCTTCGGTTTTCCCATGTACTTACTTTATAATACGAACAGCTAGGATCATTACACTAATGAAATATTACAAAAATACGACCGGAATAAAAGATTATTGTGGAGTATGAAAGACTGTTTTTTTATTGTTTTTTTTTTTTTTTTAGATCCAATCAGAGTTTGATCAGAAAAAAAGGAATCAGAGGTCTGAAAATTATTGAAAATAATTATATGTCCGGCACAGGGAAGGATTGTAATGAGTTGAGCTTCTTCTTTCGGTAGATTGGGCTACACTGGTTAGTTAGGAAAGAGATCTCTCATTTAGTATCTTTTTTTCCTCCTTCCACTGATTGGCTGGCTACAGCTCTATCTATTTCTCTTCTTAAGTATAGTTCTTTAGTGTCAGTCTACATATGTTAGGCCACTACACCTACACACAATCAATACGCGATCAATATCAGGTTTACCAAGTTCCGGGTCTAGTTACATTTATTATAATAAGAAATTTATAACAAGTATATTTCAAATTGTATGCCTCCTTTAATTAAGGGTGTTTGATCTAACTTCTTCCGGAGACCAGCCGTACTTTTTTTTTTTTTTTTTGTTCGGTACCCCTACCTAGCAATGTGTGGCATACGGGGGGTTACTCTATAGGTGTAACCAACTATTCTAACCATGGTGGGACGGTCGAGATTTATTGCTTGGGACTTCCACGAAATGCTCTTATATCCCCGTAATTTCGTTTTGCTCCGTGTAATAAACTATGTAATAATTAGATTGACTTTATTTGTTAAAGAAAATCTCATGTAAAAAGAATAAGAGATTATTCATCTAAACTAAAAAGGAAAATGTTTTAGTTCACTTCTTAACCGATTATTAATATTTATTTAATATTTTCATCCCAAAATTAATAAAACAATTTAACAACGCTGGCGCTCAAAATGCTATTTGTTCGAAAAACCTGACCGTGTTACCAGGCCGTTAGAGTTTGGTATACAACCAACACATAATATGATGCAATATATGTTTGGGTTATTTTATTTCACAAACCACCTTCTCCTTATGAGGCTGCACGGTGTAAATTTGTTTTATCTCGATTCAATTACACTGCAGGAATATATTAAATGATAAGCGTCTTATCTATAACTATAAATCATTCCACCTTCTGCCTACTTAGTAATCCTACTCTATTCAAGCTATCTTACCCTGAAAAACCTTCTTCCAGTGATTGTTTTTGTACAATAAAATTTCTGATCAATTATATAAGATTTTTAAATTTTTATAAAGGGGGTAATACATTTTTTTACTCTTAAGCAGTGAACTATATTATAACATTTTTTATCGGATAACCCCTTAAAGATGAAATCTAATCTTCGATGTTACCATCCAGCGAAACTTTACAGTAACAAATTGCTTCCAATAACGACCCTATGCTAACAGAATGGGAAGGGTCAATATCACTCTTGTGTTAACAGGAACTTCGTGTTAGGGAGCTTTTGTGATGAGTCACAGTTTGGGAACAGCCACAAAATCTCGCGGCTCGATTTAGAAGCAAAAGAAAAGTAAATATTATATACCTATCGATAACATAACACTTATTTATTAAACATTATTAATTTTAATTAACAAGTAATAATTTACACTAATTATAGCTAATCAGTCTAATTAAAATAATCATAAATACAAATTATATCGTTCACTCCTTTCAAGGATTTAAGATTTTATTTGGCAGCAAATAATTTTATATAATAACTGACTTTCTTTCTGTTTGAAGGAGAACAAAATATATTTTTTTAAAAATTTTAAACAGTCTCTTTTGATTAATGACGATCTAGTTGAAAACTTCGTTTCTCTAGGATGCTTGGATCGAGTTAAAAATTTGAAGATATCATGTAGGACATCCTATTTTTTCGGCGCTATTCATAAATGAAGTACAGCTAACACATACATTGTTCGTTATAGTGGTACAGTACAACAAACTTAATGGAATTGGCAGAACAAGGAATATGAATATAACTCATTCACTATATTCAAATCTATGTTATAAAATTATTTTTAAAAATTTACAAACAAAAAAGCAACATCGTTAACCACCCTCTTTCTTGATCCAGAAGGTGAATAAGATCGACATTCTTTCAATGAATCGTAAAATTTCTAATTTATATCGGTACAGAATTCATTCAATACATCTACTTAGTTGAATTAAAACTAAAGCAGTAACATCCCTCATTCTTTAACTTATTGATATGACATTAATAAATTTTAAGATATGCCTGAAAATTGGGTCGGAAGTATTTTAGTTTTATAAATCATAATATATTTAAGTTATGTTTTTCGCAGACACTAAAATAAAATATTATACATTGAAATTTTTTTAAGTAACTTTTTTATGGTTTAGTCCTTAATCGGTTCTCATCAATATTCACTACTAGCTAGGGTGCCCGGCTTCGCTCCGGTAATAACAGAAAAACTTTAAAATTAAAGGAAATATAGAATAAAATTAGCACCTTCTTGAGACTTCGGTTTTAACTTGGTATCAATATTAAGATTCGAGAACTGCAGAGTCCGCCCAAATAAGGAACCCTATATACTTTATAGGGGGTTGAAAATGGAAAATGAACAATTAATTTTAATGAAACTTTGTCGAGTTAAGCATCGTGTTTTATGGTTTCTGTAATTCTGAATCGAATAAGCCCATTCCAAGCAGTCAGCAGATAATAACTTATTAGATTATAGTTGAAAAATCTAATACCTCAGTTAAAGATATTATATTTCGAGTATAACTTAAGCGCCGAATACTGTGATGATCCCATTAGATCCAGAAGAATAGAAACTACCGAAGATTCTTAGAAACTTTTTTTTAAGACTTTTCCTCCATTTCACTCCATTTCTTCCATCTCCCTTAAAATATCCCCCCGTAATTTGACTCCGCAGAACTCGAATCTTATTACTATTACAAAGTGAAAAGCAAAATTTCATGAAGGCACAATTTTTTCACCATATTTCTTTTTGAAGAACCAAGAGGGATGATAAACTCTTATTGAAAAAATGTTGTATTTGGAGTTAGTCATTTTTCAACCGGAATGCTTATCATGCATAGTAATCAAAACAACTTCTTTTTCATAACTACAATAGAACACTTTAAACTTTTTATTTTCGATTTATATTCAGTCAATTTATCTCTTTTTTTTTATGTGTCTTTGTGTTCGATCACTGTACTATTCAGAAATGTTCACTCATATTGCATTAAATTTAGTTAAGTATACATTATATACTGATTAAACGTAATCTGTTGATCAATTAGTCTTCTTATGAGAAAATTAATTTTTTTATGAAACTATTTGGTTTTCTAATTGATTGCAGAGATGTTGAATCATTATTTTATTTTGAAAGCAAAGGAAAAACTAATTACGAGTATTATCGCTTAATTTTTTAGTAATTTAAAAAGAACAGCTGAAAAAATATATAACCTTTACAACCTCCCTGGATGAATGAACAATAAACGTAGAGTGAAACGCCCCCTAGCGCTTTCTGGTAGCCTGAAGCTCGAACTAAATCTTTCATTCATAAACTCGTATCTCAATCTAAGAGAGGCTAATTAAATGGTGCGAGAGCCTTAAAATTCCAGTCTTTTTCTCTTCAATTTCACACCCTTAAGAGAAAAACGGAAACCTTCTTCTCCGTTAGGGGGCATACAGTTACACGCTGACATAAATCTCTTAATCGTCCGTGGAGTCGTTTCTGAGCCTTATCGGCACGCACATTGTACACTTTGCTTTATAATATATATTGATTACTTAACTATATTTATTTATTTATGTAAATGTTTCGGGTGTTTCGACCACCTGGATTATTTTCCTCTTATATTACAATATTTAAATAGTTATAACAAGTTCAACTAATAATAAGGATATTAAAATACATCTCCCTATATGACAATATTTAGTTATAAAAGATATAAGTACGTATAATTATTATAAGTATTGTAAGTATATAAAATATAATATAAAATTCAAAAATAAAATATTTAAAATAAAAATAAAAATAAATAAGGTGGTTACCCACGAGAATAAATTAATATAAACATATTTAAAATTGTCCACCCTCCCTGTAAAAATTCACTTAGCATGCGAAATCGGGGGAGAGGGATCAGTGAAGAGGAGAGATTGGTTTGGCTTGGAAGCGAGATCGGTGGCGTAGTGGTTAGATAACTGCGCTTTTAAGTACCGAGGTAGACCCGGGTTCGGCTGCCGGCCGAGACTAACCTTTACTCTTCAAAAATAAAATATTGTATAATATATTTTCGTTGTGAACAATTTGCAGCGATTGATATTATGGTAAATGCTCTGCTATTTTCAAACTTTCTAGCTCCCTAATTCTTTATAAATGAGTTTGTAAAAGACATAATTTAATGGAATAATATTTACCTTAACTTAGACATTCAGAAATTATTGGCCGATAAGGGCAATAAATAAGCCCAAGTGGAAAAAGCTTTCATAATATTGGGCCTGGGCTAACAGATATTGGAGCTCGGAGATGCCCTCCCCAGAGAACACCATTCGCTTGAGTCCCAAGGGGTACCGGGAGCTTTATATCGTTCTGACCTTTTGATGTATGGCTTTGTTTAAAGGATTTTATCGAGGGCGTGTGCTAGAATAATTTATTTTTAGGTGGGGAGGGGAGGTTGATATATTTTTTAAAATAAACTTACCTTAAAATAAAGAAAAATAATGGATATATAGCATAATGAACCATAGAATAATTTTTGAGATTTTTATGATTTCCTGAAACCATGGTTAAGTACCTATATCAATCCAATGACTTTACTAAAGTTCTTACGGTTTTCCTCTGTCGCTTTTTAACTCACTTCATACCACCAAATAATACTTTTATCGTTCTCCTTAATCCCACATAGGGAACTGCTCAGATGTGTCTGGTTTGCTGCAGCCCTCGGTTAACATGGTCCTTACAAATTTAATATTCTCTCTTAAAATCCTGGAAGTGCTTTAACATCAACAGGCTTGGGATAATCTATTATAGCCTGGATTTTCTCTTTCTGCGTGATCCCATTCGGTAATTAGTGTTATCGTATTCCTTGAACGCCGAATTCACACTCTCCGAGCTGAAGGTAGTTTGTTGAAGTTGCTGAAATTTTATGGTAAGAGGTTCCATATGGTCTTCACGGTCGTCTTTATTCTTTCTGCCTCACATGACTTCTTTGTGGATCAAATGAAGATCCAATCGAGTGAATATAGTTTTAACACAAAGAATGTTGCAATAATTCTGGATGTGAGGTATCAGAAACGGTCAGAAATAGTATGCGCTTTCAATCCCATCCCATCCCACATATATTATTTCAAAAAGCCTAAAAATCGGTTTTTCCATGTGCCATGAATGTGGTATCGTTGGATTCAGAATTTCACGGAGCTTTTGCCAATCGCATTCTCATTTTTCGGTCTAAAATAAAATATCGACCTAAATGTAGTGATTCAACGGATCGAAACGGATCAAATTGGGTTTTATAAATTGCGGTACGAAAATTAAGACCCAGTTTAGTTCTACAAGAACTAAACTGGAATTTGTGTTTTGAAGCCCTAAAACCTACCAGTTTTGAGATAACGCCTGGGTTAGGCCCCTCCGCAGCACGTGGTCTACTACTTACTGTGTTACGTTACAGCAAATGTAAGTCCTGACGTGCTTAGGTTCTATAAATGTGGTTTTGTCTGATTTAGAATTAATTGTAGCGTTAGAAAATAGCACTCTCACATTTAGCAATTACAGTATACTCCCGCTTAACCGGCTCCCGTTTAACCGACTGTCCGGATAAACAGAAGGACGACTAAAGAAGGAGGTAAAATATTATTTTTAAGATCCTTTAAAGCATTTATAGCTTTGTCATATTATCAATCGCTGGTCAAAAATTTTGTTAAAATTTGTATTATGTTGCGGTTTGATAGATCTTATTTAAATTGAAATGTATACAAAAAGACTTTTGTTTTTTATTTGTTGACCGAACTCCAGTAAAACAAGTCTCTTCGAAGTAAAATTGATCTTGAAACAAAATCCTTATCCTCCACCCATTTCATAAAAAAATTAAAAAAGAAATTAAGAAGAAATAACTTCGTATATTTAGACAATACCGACGAGATGACATTTAGGTGCGCATAAACGAAAAAAAAAAAAAATTGTGAAAACTGAATAGATTGATTGTGTAAATTTTCGTAAATCGTTAAATTAAATTAGCCAAAAAAAGTTTTCTTTAATTAATAGTTATATAACCTTTGTAAATTAGGCTGTTTTTTTGTTTTTCAGTTTTATCGCAATATAGAAGTTATAATAATGTATTTTTTTAGCTTTTTTATACACTTTTCCGGATTGACCGGCTCTCTCGCTTAAACGGCAATGAATCGGCTCCGACGAGGACGGATAAGCTGGAGTCTGCTGTAGTCAGAAATGTGTATGAAATAAATAAAATCTATTTATAGTGATTCAAAGTTGCATAGTGATGCGTTAGGTGGATTTTATCAATTATGATCAGCACATTAAGGACTATTTAAGTACCTTCTTATATATCTGCACATATATTATATATTAATCTAATCTTAATCTGTGGATGACTACCTTTTTAAATTATTTTTAAATAATTTATTTTTTGAAGAGAAAAGATTTGGCTCCGCCGGGAGTCGAACCCGGGTCTCCCGCGTGACTGCGGACTCCCGGCGGAGCCAAATCTTTTCTCTTCAAAAAATAAATAATTTAAAAAGGTAGTCACCCACAGATTAAGATTAGATTAATATAAAATAAATTAAAATTGACGTAGTCAATAAATACCATAAATTGGACAAACTTTGTCCACCTTCCGTTACTCGCAAAATTTGCGTGATCGGGTAGTAGGTATCAGTGAAGAGGAAGGATTGGCTCTACTTGGAGCCGAGCTCTGTGGTGTAGTGGTTAGCATCCGCGCATGTCACGCGGGAGACCCGGGTTCGTCTCCCGGCGGAGCCAAATCTTTTCTCTTCAAAAAATAAATTATGTACATATATTATTTCACAAAAATAAAAATCAAAGAGAAAAAAAGTGTTCTCTTAAATGTAAGCTTCCGTTATGCTTAAATGTGGTGTAATTTAATTAAATAGGTGTGGTGTAGTTGGATTCAGACTTCAAATAGCGTAGGTAGAAAAATTGGGTTATAATTATTACCACAATCATTCTTTTTATTTTGTCAAATATTATGAAAATCGATGTCTAGGCAGGAAAAAATGGATTTTGCTAATTAAGACCCACTCAAAAGATATTTAAAAAGAACAGGTCAGTGATTTCATTCAAACATGAATAGTTATCATTCCAATAAATGTTTATTTAAATAGATGTACTACAATTTGAAGTAAATTATATTTTATTACATTAAAAAGTCTCTTTGGAAATAAAAAAAATTAATTTAAAGCAAATGGTTTGATAATAGTTATACCTTGATCTAATTGTAACAAAGGTATGTAACGTCAGCGTAAAAATATTATTTCTGTTTCTATTAAATTATTAAATTAAATAAAAATTCAATTTTAATATTTGGAAAAGATTAATCCAAAAGATATTTTAAGCAAATAATATGTGATTTTATAGATTAATGTTTTCCTATAATTTTGATATTTATGGCTTAAATATTATATTAACTATTGTTTTTACAAAGTTAAAATTAACGCCTTTAAAGAACATAACATTTTTATAAAACATTAAAGTTAACAATGTTTACAAAAGAATATTTTCATGCCAATAATTTTATATTTATAGATGTTATATTATTTGAAGTATATTGAAAAAATACTATATTCATATTTACGCTTACACTGCCAGCCTTTTCTTTTTTTAATTATATGAAATCTGAATTGCAACACTAGAAAGTATCTGTGACAAAAAAAAAAAAATCTTACGTATACTATTCCAAATAGCTAAAAAAAATTTTTTAGTCTTCATTTTTTTTTAGTTTTCGCCAAATGCACTGTCCTATTGTGCTCAAATGCCATAAATTTAGTATTGTCTGATTCAGACTTTTACGGAGTGTATGAGAATTGCAGGCTCATTTTTTTTTCTTCCTATCAAAGCTAATAAAATTGTTTTTATATCAGGAATTTTAGTAAATTAAAGGATCGAAATGAGAAAAATGCATTTCAATGGTTTCTTCGCGGGCTTTATGCATACATGCCCATACACGTTCCACATATACATGCCAGACGTTTTAATTATCTGAAACTTATGGTTTTTAAGAAAAACCATGGATTGCGCCCCTCAGCTTTACGAGGCTTCTTATTGTTTTGTTGCCTTTCCATGGATAGAAAATTATTTCATGTCGTTGTTGCCACTTTAAAAAATACCTCCCCCTTCATTGTCAGAAAGATAACCGTGAAAAACACCTAATGAACAGGATTTGAAAAAAAAAAAATCTGGTGCGTGCTCGCAACAAACAACTTTCACTTACCAACTTACTTAGATTAGAAATTAATGCGTTTTGTTAATTGCCACTTCTCAAATGAACAGAATGGCTTTGATTATGAACAATGGTCTGTCATTAAAGGCGTACTCCGCATGCGTGGGCTCAACGTGTTTTATGAGTTGACTGGATATTTTTCTTTTTTTTTCCTCTATATGTTTTATTTATTTTTATCATATCTCATATTTAGCCATTTCTTATTTTTAGCCGTAATGAGTGACAGTTAATTTCTCCATGTAAACAAAAACAAAGGTACTTTATAATAAACAAACAAACAAAAAAGGCCCCCCCCCAAAAAAAGGCCCCCTCAGAACATTTTAATAATGACAAAGCTTACCTGATATTAAAGAAAACCTAATTTTCATTAAACATGACGAATTTGATAAAAATCATTAAAGCAGTTTTTGAGATAATCGAAAAAAAGGTAAAAAAGTTATGAAATAAAGTGCCCCCTCCACTGATAAATTTTGATGAAATTTTAGCTATCACATCTTTGGCATATATATACATCAAATACCCAGTTTGATCAAAATCGTTAAAGCCGTTTTTGAGTAAATAAAAAAAAAACACGTGAAAGTGGTACAAAATTTATTAAGTAAAGTCCCCCCTCCGTTTGATCAATTTTAACAAAATGTTGGCTATCACATCTTTGGCATATATATACATCAAATACCCAGTTTGATCAAAATCATTAAAGCCGTTTTTGAGTAAATAAAAAATCTGGTGCGTGCTCGCAACACACAACTTTCACTTACCAACTTACTTAGATTAGAAATTAATGCGTTTTGTTAATTGCCACTACTCAAATGAACAGTACGGCTTTAATTATGGTCTGTCATTAAAGGCGTACTCCGCATGCGTGGTCTCAATGAGTTGACTGAATATTTTTCTTTTTTTCTCCTCTTCATGTTTTCTTTATTTTTATCATATCTCATATTTAGCCATTTCTTATTTTTAGGCGTAACGAGACACAGTTAATTTCTCCATGTAAACAAAAACAAAGGTACTTTATAAGAAAGAAACAAACAAACAAAAAAGCCCCCCCCCCAAAAAAAAAGCCCCCTCAGAACATTTTAATAATGATAAAGCTTACCTGATATTAAAGAAAACCTAATTTTCATTAAACATGACGAATTTGATAAAAATCGTTAAAGCCGTTTTTGAGATAATCGAAAGAAAGGTAAAAATTGGAAAAAAAGTCATGAAATAAAGTGCCCCCTCAGTTGGACCAATTTTGATGAAATGTTGGCTTTTACATATTTGGGATATACATACATCAAATACCAAGTTTCTTCAAAATCGTTAAAGCCGTTTTTGAGTAAATAAAAAATATGTACACGTGAAAATGATACAAAATTTATTAATTAAAGTCCCCCCTAGGGTTGAACAATTTTGATGAAATTTTTACAGTCGTATCTCGGGCATAAACATACATCATATACCAAGTTTGATCAAAATCTTTAAAGCCGTTTTTGAGTAAATAAAAAAAACACGTGTAAATGATACAAAATTTATTCGGTAAAGTCCCCCCTCCGGTTAATCAATTTTGATGAAATTTTTACAGTCATATCTCGGGCATATAAATAGATCAAATACTCAGTTTAATCAAAATCGTTAGAGCCGTTTTTGAGAAAATCGAAAAAATCTGGTGCGTGCTCGCAACACACAACTTTCACTTACCAACTTACTTAGATTAGAAATTAATGCGTTTTGTTAATTGCCACTACTCAAATGAACAGTACGGCTTTAATTATGGTCTGTCATTAAAGGCGTACTCCGCATGCGTGGTCTCAATGAGTTGACTGAATATTTTTCTTTTTTTCTCCTCTTCATGTTTTCTTTATTTTTATCATATCTCATATTTAGCCATTTCTTATTTTTAGGCGTAACGAGACACAGTTAATTTCTCCATGTAAACAAAAACAAAGGTACTTTATAAGAAAGAAACAAACAAACAAAAAAGCCCCCCCCCAAAAAAAAGCCCCCTCAGAACATTTTAATAATGATAAAGCTTACCTGATATTAAAGAAAACCTAATTTTCATTAAACATGACGAATTTGATAAAAATCGTTAAAGCCGTTTTTGAGATAATCGAAAGAAAGGTAAAAATTGGAAAAAAAGTCATGAAATAAAGTGCCCCCTCAGTTGGACCAATTTTGATGAAATGTTGGCTTTTACATATTTGGGATATACATACATCAAATACCAAGTTTCTTCAAAATCGTTAAAGCCGTTTTTGAGTAAATAAAAAATATGTACACGTGAAAATGATACAAAATTTATTAATTAAAGTCCCCCCTAGGGTTGATCAATTTTGATGAAATTTTTACAGTCGTATCTCGGGCATAAACATACATCATATACCAAGTTTGATCAAAATCTTTAAAGCCGTTTTTGAGTAAATAAAAAAAACACGTGTAAATGATACAAAATTTATTCGGTAAAGTCCCCCCTCCGGTTAATCAATTTTGATGAAATTTTTACAGTCATATCTCGGGCATATAAATAGATCAAATACTCAGTTTAATCAAAATCGTTAGAGCCGTTTTTGAGAAAATCGAAAAAACGGAAAAAGTTATTAAATAAAGTACCCCCTCCCTTTGAGCAATTTTGATGAAATTTTTGCTGTCACATCGCGGGCATATACTTACACTAAATACCCAATTTCAGGTTCCCACGGCTTATAGTTTTTGAGCTAGTCTGTTCACACACACACACACACACACACACACACACACACACACACACAGACCATTTCGCGGGACTTGGTCATTTCGACTCAGGGGGCCCCAAAACGTGTATTTCCGTTGAAAACCGGAAGTCGAAATTTTTCACGATCGCAATACTTCCACTTACTATATATTTCATATATTGGTAAGTGAAAGTAAAAAAAACACGTGAAAATTATACAAAATTTATTAAGTAAAGTACCCCCTCCGGTTAATCAATTTTGATGAAATTTTTACAGTCATATCTCGGGCATATAAATAGATCAAACATTCAGTTTAATCAAAATCGTTAGAGCCGTTTTTGAGAAAATCAAAAATAACGTAAAAGTTATTAAATAAAGTACCCCCTCCCTTTGAGCAATTTTGATGAAATTTTTGCTGTCACATCGCGGGCATATACCTACTCTAAATACCCAATTTCAGGTTCCCACGGTTTATAGTTTTTGAGCTAGTCTGTTCACACACACACACACACACACACACACACACACACACACACACACACACACACACACACACACACACACACACACACACACACACACACACACACACACAGACCATTTCGCGGGACTTGGTTATTTCGACTCAGGGGGTCCCAAAACGTGTATTTCCGTTGAAAACCGGAAGTCGAAATTTTTCACGATCGCAATACTTCCACTTACTATATATTTCATATATAGGTAAGTGAAAGTAATAATAAGGTTAATAAATTGGGCACTTTAATGGTATAGATGCTGTGATTTTTATTTATGACTTATTAGGTTTTATATTTTTCCACTAATAAGAGAGAGTCTGTGCCTTCTTGCAGACAAAGAAACTAATTTATTTGCTTTTTTGAAATTTAACATTTTTCGTTAATACTTCAATTATTTAAATAATTTGAGCCATGGGGAAGGATAGGTAAATTCAGAATGTAGAAAGATTAATTTTTAGGGACTAAGCAATATTCATAGTGATTTCATATTTACCAGGAAGATTACAGGAAATAGTTTTGAAGAGAAGAAGGTCAGAAAATGGAGTCCTTCCTTAACTATTAAACGCTGCTGTAGAAAAATAATTTCTCCTTAAGGCCTGGGTGGTTGGGGGGGGGGGGGGGTGAAGAGGCAACAAAAAAAGTTTATTATGCTTATCGTTATGTTAAACCTTAAAGTAAAATCTGGTACAAATCTAAGTGCGAAATGCTTCGCGCGGGCCCAGCTAGTTGTTTATAATAACCACTCTTGCGGCTCCTCCATCTGACTTTTAAACACAAGCAAGGCACTGGCTCTCTGTCATTTGACTTTCTTGAGGAAGTCTCCAAGCCTTAGCGAAAAAAGGAAAAACTGAAATCTTAAACATTAGTGATGTAAAACTATCGATAGTTTCAAACTATCGAGACTATCAACAGTGTTTTGAACTATCGATAATACTATCGAAAACTTTTTTAAAGAGGAAAAGTGGAACTCTTAATTATGTGATTAATAATTATGAAAGGAAAGACAATAGTTAGCTAAAGTATCATTTTTCCTAAGCTAAAAACGTGAGGAGTTTGACAGAAAAATAGGATGGTTTGCTCATATATGTCTTCCAACTTGATGGAGTAATATTCAAACAAAACAACTTATTGTCTGCCAGTTCCTTGACTTGAAAATGACTCAGTTAATGATATAGAAACGAAATCACAGTTTTTGTTGCAAAACATTTTCAACTCCTTTAACTCAACTACTTGAGAACATACTTTTTGAATGTACGTTTTATTTAGCAGCCTCTCTATGCCTAGGTAATCTATGTCCAGTCAAATAACGGAAAAACGTCAGTTTTTCCTTAAGGGAGATTATTCCGCCTCATTCAAACCTCCTTTGCCACATTCAAGGATTGCGTTCTGGATGTTGTCAGGTGTTATATCGTACAAATCAATTTCCGACAACAGGGAATCCTGAGCGTAGTATGCGTAGATGGTTGATATCACTTTCCCTTAAATCCTGATTCCTTTAAATTAACGAAAATTCCCTCAATCTGTAATGGAACCCATCCTCTATTTACGGAAATGTTTATATAATAAACAATATATAATAAATAATAAATAATAATATAGTCCCATATTAAAAAAGAAAAGAAAAGAGTGCAAATAAAAACATGCATTACAGCTCCTATCGTACCAAATGAAAAAACCAACCATTCTACCCCTTGCCCTCCATCGTTCATCACCAAATACTATCGATAGATTCGATAGTTTTATGCCCGATACTATCGAAATTATCGATAGTGGAGACTATCGATAGTTTTACATCACTATTAAACACATGTTCTAACTTGTTTCTTCTAGGCTGCTTTGTCAGTTTCGATCTTGCTATCCCTGGAAACCAGTGAAGGAGATCCGCGAAGGGATTTTCCATGTAGAACTGAGAAGATGAGTACACCTGATTCTTTAATTTCTCTAGAAGAAAGACCACTCTTATTTTCAATTAGTTGCTCCCCCTTCAGGTCAACAAGGAAAGTAAAATATAATTTAAAACATAAGTTCTGCCCTAAAGATAAGCTTCGGAACATCGGTAAGTAAGAATGTTCATAAAATATCTTTTCTTAAACCCAGGTTGACCTTGAAGAACTGCTCTCTGCATGTTTTGATCCTTGGATTGCGTACGTAATAATCTTCGGAGACTGGAATATCTTTTTGAACCATGAGATAAAAACAAAATAGCAAACACCGTGTCTATCAAAAATTTTTAACCCGTCCTATCGCTTATAAAATACGGGCAAATTTTGTGGTTTTATTTTAAAATAAAAATACCTTAAGCTGTTCTTTTAAAATTGACTGTTTTAGAAATAGGCAAATATAAGGAATAAAACATTTCATCACACACTTCAAAAAAAGGAAGTAAACAACGCCCTTAGAGTAAGTTAGGTGCAAATTTTATTAGTACAATTACTTTTAATATGATTAAGGGTTTGAACCATTAGCCGCGCTTTGATGGCAAATAGAGAGGCAGCTACATAAAACGTACATCAAAGAACGTCAAAAGGGGGCCTCGGAATTAGGGAAGAAGCAAATTGTATCAACGTATTCTTCTCCCTTTGTTTGCTTACCTTTCAAATAATTTAATAATTGCCGAAGTAATCAATTGAATTTCCATTCTGTTCATTCGATTTGAGTGCATCCCCTGCTATTATGACTATTAGTATACTTCAGCAATTGGAAAATCATAAATTTAAAAAATATAATTTAGAATTATCAGCTGTGCCTTGAGTTACTTTCTCATTCAAAAAATAAATTGTTTCATTTTTTAATACATTATAACACCAATTTGGGTTTAAATAATTTTAGTAACGTAAAATTATTACACATAAATGTCAAAAAAATAATTAGTACTCAAATTAGTTAAAAAATCACAAAACATTAACTACCAAACAAAACAGTGACTGAAAAGTAACCATATGCTGCGATGTTTAGGGCAAGACTGAACCCATAGTCCATCGCCTCTTATATTTAGTCCGAAATGGAACATCCCTGAAATGCCTAGATCATTCCAAAACGATTACCTAATAATACATGAATGGTTGTAACGGTCCTAGAAAATTTTAGAAATCTTTTAGTGCTACAAAAATAATCACCTGTTTCTGTTTTATGTCACAATAATAAAGGAATTCATTAATAATTATTATTTTAATTACTTCTAATTCAATTAATTGATTATTAATTATTACATATAATTATTTCCTATGTTCCTATCATTCATTAATTATAACTAATATTTTAATTGCTTAATTAACTAAATATACCATAAATGTATTCATGTTATGTCGGGTTTTTGGTGTGTTTTTTTTTTTTTTTTATATTTCTAAAGAGAACATCTCTTCGGTTCAATACCTTCATTATATTTTTCGTTATTCAAAGAAAACCTTCACCATGTTTATTAAATCTGGAATATCAGTAGATATAAAGAAAAATATATGAAATATTTAATCATGTAGGTATGATTTTAAGGAAACAACAATAACACTATTGAAATGTTTTTATTACATAAGATGAGTTTCACGCCTTATGCCCTGGAGGTGTAAAGGGGTTAACGCCTTCTAATGGGACATATATTCTCGGCAGCGTGGGGTCAAGTTCTAAGGATAACGTACGTCGTCAGGACAGCTTAAGGGAGTAATTTATGAATGGATCATGTCATTCATGGTGATATATGGGCACACAGGGAGTCTGTACGTTTTTTTCCAAAAAAATATATATTCTGTATATTTCAAACTTGAATCTAAATCAGCCATATGTTAATAAAAGTAGAATTAGAATATTATTAAAAAACAAATCTTATTCTGAAAAATATTTCAAAAGAATTCAATTAAAAAAATAATAATTACAGCTTCTGATAATTGAATAAAACTATAGAATGGTCCTTGAAAGGCTTTAGCTTCTTTAAAAAATGAATAATGATAAAATATTATATCAAAATAAACTTAAATTAATAATTAAATAATAAAGGAGATATGAAGAAGGGAGTTAAAAAGAAAAATATTTGTGTGGTCCTTTAAAAAAAAAAAAAATATTTATAGTTCATTTTCATTGAATTATTTATTGAAAAAAAAAAGAATATTATTTAATCAAAACAATAATTGTTAACAGTATATAATGAGTAATTACTTTTCCAAGAGTTTTACAAAATTATGATAAAATGTGTATAGGTAAGCTTAATATTAATGTTCAGACAGTTCTTAAAATTAAAAAAAAAAAATTATAAAAGGTGTGATAAAATTTTATCTTAACCGTATTTGTCTTATTGATCTCTCTTCTCGTCTCTCTCGTCTTTGTTTACATTTCTGTTTTTAAATTATGTATATGTTTCTGAATAATTTTCAAAAATGTCAAAGAGGGTTTGATTTATGTATTTTCATTTTTTTTTTTTTTTTTTGTTGATATGTTAACCTCAAAACTTCAAAATGCATACTTCAGAATTGTAAAATTTGAAAATTCCCACTATATTATAATTGGTTCAAGAATATCAAATTTTAATATGCTTTTTATGCCCTTATCTGGATTGATTAAAGGAATTATAAGAATAAATTAAAGGGAAAAAAGGGGCTGATTTATCTTTGATTGTTAATATCTCGGAAGTGCTTTTTCAAAACATATGGTCCCCAAAGGGCAATCATTCCCAAATTTACCAGTCACATACTTTTGGCATATATCAAAATATACCGAAAGAAACGCCAAAAATTCATATTATTACTATCGCTGGTAGAAAATGGGTAGATTACCCTTGAAAAGAAATTATTTATTTTATACAGTGTAACTCTATTACATAATATATTTATTACAATTAAAAATTGAAAATACATTAGCTCCTAATTATTTCAGTTAATGGTGTGCTCCCATTCCAATGCTGTACAAACGAATACTAGATTTTTTTTATTCCTGTACTATTAGGCAGTATTTTAGTAAAATGAAAAAAATATACATAACATTGTGTATATATATCTGTAATCCAAAACCCCCCTCAACTTGAGTCACAAGCTTAGCCAAAGCCACAGAGGATTTAACTTGGATATGGATGTAACTTTAGCTCTACTTTGTAGCTTTACTAAAATTACATTGCAGTGTTTCTACCGGCTAAATATTCATATCATATTCATTTAAGTATAGGTAATTAATACACTGTATATGTCATTTGTCCGTCATTTGCTGTATTATTTTGATAAAAAAAATAAAATCCCTTAAAAAAAATCCCCTAATTAGTGTGTGATATAATGAAATATTCGATAAAGTTATATTAAAGCGAAACTACCATCCGGTGAATGGTGAGAGTATAAAAGGATATCTGCTTACCTAATATGAAACTTTACTACATATATTTGGATGGATTACATTATAAAACAATATTTTTATTATTACGATTATCAAAACCAAACGAGCGATCATTATAGTTTGTGGGTTTTATCATAACCAGCATCAATATTCTTTTTTAAAAATTTAGCACCAATATATTTTAAATAATCACCTAATCGATTTTGCTTCATAAAATGTTTGCTTGTAAAATGTTGAATTTAATAAATTAGCTAGGCTTTCTTAATCAATAGTCGCAAAGTAATTATTTTCGCAGATACATTCATAATCATTAGTCCATTTTTTATTCATATCTAATTGATGAACGACTGATAATATTTAACTCGATATAGTTCGCAACTATAAGAAACAACCATGGATATTAATTGTTAAGATAAATGTGAATGTTATGCCTAATATTCGTGACCGAACAAGGCGCGGTAATATTTCATCAGGTGTTCTTTTTCGTGAAAACCGCACTAAGCTGCAAATGCGCAACCGTTATCGCATAATTGATTATTCGGTTTCCTACATTGTTAAACTAATTTACAGGATATTTTTTATATTTCCGTAAGCGTTTGAATTGTTTTAAATATAAATATTGCTAGAGATATAAACACTACTTAAGAAGCTTTTAGGATTAACTAGCAATAAAGAATGATTATTATTGTCTATTTTTAATGGATTTCAATGTACAGCTATGTTTTCATGTTGAGTAATACCTCCCCAAATAAGGAAAAATGCCAAATTTTACCTGATTCTAATTAGTTGTTCCGGAAGTAAATTCATTTAAATTTTTGAAAGACAATTTTAACCCACAAGGCCCATTTTATAATCAATATTGTTTTAGCTGGAGCTCTCAAAATGCATTCATTTGTTCTCCTGTTTCCGCAAAAGAAGACGATACAATAATTGTCAGCAGAGCTATTTTTAATAATGAAAAAATATTTTTTCTTGTACATTAAAATTAATATATTTTCAATGGCGCAATGCAGAGATCGAAAAATAACTTAATCTAAATTTTTCTTGACAAAAATGAAACAGAATGTGAACATTCATTACATTCGGAATAAAGCGCTATAGAGTAGGTCCACAAAAATTAAATGATGAAAACCACCCTTAATGAGGTGTGCATATTAATTTTTCTTTCAGTCGAGTGATGCATCGTTGTTTGTTTGTTTTTGCTTTAAGGCGTAAAACATTTAAAGTCATCTACGCCTAATAATTTTATTTTAACGTATCCTCATGGAAATAAAAAGTATGAATAACAGTAACACTTAATATACAAGAATAATAATTTACATGTGAAATATTATCAAACAAAATTACCTGTATGTGTTGATATCACTAGAAAAAGTACTATAATGTATTCAAAAGGTTGTGTGTTTCTAACATTTGAATACTAATGTTACAGAGTGATGCATCGTTTCAGATAGTTTATATGTTCTTTAATCTATTAATGCCATTTCCATGAATATTTTTGTCATAAAATTAATTTACCTAAAAACATTAGTTCACATGTTCTGTGTAACATTTTTTTGCCCCAAAAATAATTCAAAATTGAGAAAAAACAAGGCCTGTTTTCGTTTTATGGACAAATAGCGTGGTCAACACTAGGCAAACCAAATACTGGAACAACAATTTCATTTCAATCGCATCGAAGGTGATAGATATGACCGTTTCATGGATATGACTGCAGGTAGGCAGTATTTATTATCAGTCTATTTTTTTTTAAATTGCCTAGGTAATGTTTAAACGTAAAGCGAGCACTTATACAGATTCCGAGTACTTCCCTCGGGCATCCTGAATGAACAAAAAGCTTTTACCTCCCTTGCTGAAGAAGCAAACTGTTTAAAATAAAAACATTTAGAAAGCCTATAAGTATCGAGGAAGAGTTGCTGATGTCATCAGCGTGTATCCGAAGGAGATAGTTGTGATGTATCACGTAATCAATATATAAACTGGGCATCGGTTGTGTAAGTGGTAAACAAGCGAAGATCGATCCGCTATAGAGCTGCAGTCCCTGGCGCCCGCCTGCCTTCCCCGTCGCCTTCCTATGGATCTAGCCTAGTTCAAACAGGGCACGACTATTTTGCGCCATTTTATGTTAATCTTCAACAGATATAAATATTATTGCTACAGTTTAGTGCGGTAAGGACCTAATATTTTTTAGGGATGAGAAGGAACAAAATTTATGGGCTCCGATGTCTTTTTAATTACACAGATCCAAGAAAAGAAGATATAGGCTTTTCTTCTATGATAGATTGGCTATGAAATTAGCTGCTTCTCTGTAATTAAAAAGTTGGGAAATCGAGAAATCTGGCTGCGGAAGCCATATTTGGTCCTGCTGTTTTTCGAACCGGGTCGGGAGACATTCTATGTTACACCCGTCCTACATAAACTGGGCACTCCTTATTAAAGAGTTAATCATGAAGAAAAAAACTCGTTGTTTGAGCGTGATTTCAGTCAAATCACCACCTTACACGGTCGCTAACCAACAAGCAGTGATTCCTTGCAAAATACTAAAATCGCCATGATCGTGACGTTGAGTTGTGGTACAGGTTTTTTTTCTATGTCTCGAAATATTTCAGTTAGATTATATCAGAAAAAGATCACAGAAAATGATAGCTGCACCATCCTGTGTGAAAAACGACTTTCTACGCGAGGACCTGAACATCCCAGCAGTCATCGATACAGCTATACAATACTACAAAAACTTTCTTAAGACTAAATTTCAACAAGAACTCAGTTAGCACACAAAACTGTGCTCTAACATATCACACGTTTTTTAACATATCTCACATTTGCGACTTTAGCCGAGAAATTGTGGTTGCCGAGAGATTCATTAAGAACTGGATGAATATGGAAAACCTCATATTTCCATATTTTTTTTTAAACGTTCTAGTTTTGATTTCTTTTGAACTGTATAATTGATTTCCAGAGTTTGAACATTAGAACTGAGCCCTTTACTGTTAAATATTTCAAGTAACAATGATTCCAGCGTTAAACTCTTGTTGTACGGATTTAATGCTTACTAAATGTAGAAATTGTCCGAAAATTAATGAATCTCTAATCTATCACCGACAAGGAAATAATTTGCGAAATACTTTAGTCTTTAGTTTTGTGGTTTAAGTCTTCCTTATAAATGCCATTGGTAAAGTAAATAACTGTTATTTCATACGAATTTTGTTGAAAATAGTGTCTAAAATCACTTCCCACAGTTTTTCTTATGTAATGAATCCCTGTATAATTTGGAAACGATAAATTTAACTTTTAGTTCAGTATTTTTTGTTAAGCAAGATTTTGACTTATGTTATGAATACGGACTAAATATAATGAGACGTGAAAATGATTAACAGATGTTTATTTCTGTTACATTCTACAAAGTTCTAGAACTGCCTAGAAAGGTTAAAGTCATGTATTAGTATGCGATCATATGTTTGAAACCTTCTAGGCTTTTCTGGGTGGTTCCATGGCAAAACATATATAATAAGAAGAAACATATATGTTGCGATCCACGAGTGGCTTAGTCTTGGCCTGGACAGCGGAGAAGGTTGTTATTTTGGAGTCACTGTTAATTACGGTTTTTTTTTTATATACGGTTGGTACTAATTGGAGTTATCATCTTTTTTTACGCCAATAAAATTATTTCAACCCATATCAGTGTTCACAATAGATAATATTCGAACTGGGATAATATAATCGTTGCTCCCTGCGACGGAGACTTTGTGATAGATGGGCCAGAACGGTCGGCGGCTGGTTAGGGGCTCCCCCATGTGTGAAGCCCTCCACCATTAACTTCAGGGAAAAGGAAAAGCTTGTTTTTCCATTTGCACTATTTGTCAACCGTCTCATCTAAAAGCCAAACGAGACAAATAGAAAAATGGTACCGACCCAGTTCCGTATCAAAGTTCAAAGGTCAGTTTATACTTATTATTCTGTTGAAACCTATTTTTCATCCCAATAAATACAACTTAAATTACCAATAAAAATATTTACCTATTGATTTATATATAAATATTAGAATATATTTATACAATGGGCAGTAAAGTACAAATGATTCTTTAACAAAATGTTGCACTGGAAAAGCAATACCTATTCATAACTCAGTGAATGAAGTAAAGCTTAATAGCCTAATTCGAAAAATTAGATTCCAATTTATTATGAGCCGGTAATTCCACTAAAAGCTATATATATAAAGCTATTTCAAATTTGTCTATCAAGAAACATGCCTTGCTGTGGAAAATGATTAAATAGAAGTTAAAACTGTACAAAATCGTAGTTGCCTATGAATTAGCTCAGTGTCGTTTATATAATTTAAAAAAAATCATTGTGTACTCTAAGAATGTTGTTTAGTGAAAATTTTGTGTTGGGCACATTATACAAGAATCTGGTGCGATACGCAGATCAACAACTTTCACTTACCAACCTACCTAGGGCTCAAATAGACTTTTTTTTCATTACTGCTTATGTTTGACCTGTTAATATTTCATTATAGACTTATTGATTTAATAAATTTAAGAACTAAATTTATTAACATTTGTCAACAATCTGTGAATGTTCTGATAATTGTGTAAGAAATTAGTGTAATGAACATGTCATGCATGGGAAAGGGAAGTAACCAGCAGTACCTCTTTCCTCCCTTGATCTAATCGCTAGAGTTATTTAAGTGAAAAATCTACCATTTAACTCACAATTTTTTAAATAAGAGTATTTTTGTAAAAGATTAAGTTACAATATTTTTTTCACGCATAAAAACTGTCTTGAATAATACTTAAATAATTTAAGAATCACGCATTCATGATTTCAGAAAATCAGAAGTTTATAACTAGAAGTTAAAGTAATTTAAAGTAGTTTTTTATTTCAATTATAACAAAACATTGCACTCTCTGACTGGTAATTTTACAAATCTCTGTTTAGTTTTTATCAAAATTTCATGTGATCACCACTGAAACTTAATAACTCGTTAATTTTCACGACAAGAGAAATTAGTACCTTTTCGTCCACATCAATTAAATTCTACCAATTTGAATCTATATATTATTCATTCTAAACTTCAAAGCCAACGATGTTTTATCATATTTAAAACGGATAATGAAATAAATATAAAAATAACATAACCCTCCCAAAAACATAATGCAAATATATATATTATTACCTCAAATTTAACTTCACAGCTTACTACTGATCTATTCATATTAGACATAAAAATAACTAATTATTATTTTATAAAAGTACTTTTTTCCCTATTCTTTCACCTACGTCATAAAACTACAGAATTATTATATTTAATGAAGTAAATAAAAATTTGAATTACCTAAATTCCGTTACCTCATCAATATTTGAAAATTTCACGCTCGTTCCGTATGTACATTTTAAAGGGGTCGGATGTTACCTTAAACATGAGAGGATCAAAAAATCAAACCAAGTGTACTGTAAAGCTCCAATAGCTGCTGGAGGATGAACATTTTATCTAGGAAAAACCAATTCCAGTTTAGAGCTCCGGTTCTAGAGGAAGAGCTACTGGAAACCCATCCAATTGGAATCAATGTCTAAAGAAGTAAAGTTACTGTAGTAGGGAGGGATTTCGGAAACAAACTCAATCAAGTTGGAGTTTCGATTGGATCCTCCGCGCCCATCAGGTTGTTGATGGGTCATCTCTGAAGTAGGAAATTCTTTACCTTTAAATTTTGAGCAGGATATATTAATGTGAATGAGGAGCCATGGATTGCGACACACTAAATAAGTAAACGATAAGAAAAATAAAATATGGAAAGGCTCCTTGTTGTTTAAAATGTTTTTAAAAAAAACGGCTTTAAATATTTCATATGTAGGTAAGTGAAAGTAATAAAAACTTGTTAGCCAGTGTTTATTACTTTATTCATTTGGTGAAAAAAATATTGGACAAATCAAATGTTTTTTTCCTCAACAAGAATCAACTGTCTTAGCACTACTACTTCTCAATGACGCCTACCTTGAAAAAGTGGCCTCTCAATACCCAGCTTATTTTACTGAGCTAAACTAATACGCACAGATACAATAAATGATAATTTATTTCAAATAGTTATAATAACATATAATGCTTATGACAGATACTATATCAATCCATTATGGCAACTTTCAAAGACTGCTTGGGACAAATGGTCTTCCTAGGAGTCCAGTCGAGCTGCTTTCCGAACCTCTTTTCCAGGTGATACCTCACCAACTCGGAGAGAAGTTTCTTCCGGCTTCGGATGTCCTCTAGAAAGTGGAGTTCTTCGGCGAGCAATCTGTTGTAGGAATCGTACTTGCCCAGTGACATAATAGTTGGTATTTATAACTCCTTCCGTTCGGGTTAATTTGATATTTTTTGCTGTTAATTTAACATATGGTACTAACAACGGTGAAAAAATAATAGACATGAATCATAACCAAAATTTTATAATTACATCTGTGTGGCAATAGCTGTGATAAAAAAATAATATTTTATTGGAAGAAAAAATATTTTTTTCTGCTAAAACTCTTAATACAGCTACACTGTATTTCACAACAGAAATACAGTATATTCTGTGGAATAATGTAGCGAGAAGAATAAAATTAAGAAATCTATATCTCATATTGGGATAGCACAGTTATTATCACTGCTTAATAAGTACTACTATTACGGTTAGGCTTCTCCCCGGTACAAACCCAGGCAGGTCAATTCCTATAGATCTCAGTCAAATCATTTCCATTCACGACCGCTGAACGAGGCAAAAGGCAGAATAAGTTCTTTTCTAACCAAAATTTTTGGGTTGCATTGGTTCAGTTTATATATATATATATATATAAAGTAATCATCATAAAGCATTGAATTCCGTCCAGATAAACTAACGCACTAACTTTGAAGTGCTAAACGCGTAATGGGACAGGCTTGTTAATTAAAATATTCAGCTTAATTAGCAAAATAACAATATATTTCCTGAATTAATAGCCGACCCATTCAACCGTTAGATTTTTTCGATGAGGGTGGCGCGATGGTCGAGTGGGCAAACGCGGTAGAAATGCGCGTTGCACATGGCAGCGTATGATTGGGTACCCAAAGATACCGAATTCAAAACCAGAAGCCGGGGGACATTTAATAATACTCGTCATCAATCCCCCACCCTCTCCCCTGGTCCGGGAAACCGCGTATAGCCTAACAGGCGAGGAGTAAAGGGGAGGAGTAAAAAAAAAAAAAAATATTTTTTAGATAGGCCTTTCATTTTACTAAGGGTTAGGATGAAAATTTGGAGGTTGTGAGGGAATGGTCGCTCAAGAATCTCATCGGGATTCTATATTGGCACATATCCTAGTTGTGGAGTATCATACATTTACGTTGCATGTCGGCAAGAAGATAGCTCAAATAAGAGTTATGAAAACTTGGAATCTGAATGACATAATCCCCCTTTTTTTTTTAATCTACCTTAAAAAAGGAATCTAATTAATTAATAATTGCTATCCTTACGATGATTTAATTTCATATCTAAAAAATATAATAAAATAGAGATTTTTATTTATTTTTTAAAATAAAAAACATGTTTACCGGAAAGGTCGGATTTGGAACAAATACAAGTTGGCTCGGTTCCCAAATCTGGAGAAAGTTTTATTCGATTCGTAGTATTTATCATGTTTTTGTTAACTCCTTTTTAAAAATTGCTTCACTGTAAAATCATGATATGGAAATCTTTCTTTAAAAATAGTTATAATTGATCCAATGGAATGGAGTATGAATTCAATTCGAAAATGTTCTCATTTATTTCTCCTAGCAATATTTCTACCAACAATTAAATACAAATAAAATAATATTTTTAATAAAATTAACATTTTATGCCTTCTATATGTCATTAATAAATACAATATAAAAGAAAATGTGGGATTATTAACGATAAATAATACCTTGACAAAATTACAAAAACTCGTGAAATTGCCGCTCAAATAAAAAAATCCAGTCCGTTACAAATTTTCGTTTTGATTATTTCTTTCATCAGTTTTTTTTTGTTTTTTTTACAAATTAAAGCCCTTGTTTGTCTGGATAAAAGTATACAAAAGGAACAACCTCACAAAGGCAATCTTATAACGAACGTAGTCAAAGACTTATTCCAGCATCTTCAAGTATAATATTTTAGTACGAAGAAAGAATGAACATTTTTATCACATATATATTTCTTCGAGGAAGAAATTAGTGATAGTATAAACTTATAAATTAAGATAACAAGAACAAACCTTTGGATAAAAGTCGCAAGGCATTATAAGTTGGAAAGTCCAAAAACTTATTAAAAAAGCTGGTTATGATTATATTGTTTAATGATTGTCCCTAATTTAAATTCTTCTGTTGGGAAAACTTCGGTCTCTTCTTTCAAAACACTCAAAAAAAATAAATAATTAAAATAAAAGGGATTCTTGTCCTATTTCCTATTTCAAAGGAATTATTTTATTAAGTAGTCACATTAGTATTATATTTTAGCCTCGTAAAGGTTATTTTTCATTATTATATTCTACAAAATAATATAACATTATAACAATATTTTACCATTCGATCTGGACGAAAAAAAAATTATCAATCAATCTTAGTTTTAATAAAAACACCAAAAAAATATATATTTTATATATTTTTCCTTAATCAACGTGAATAGGAATAAAATAATGAGAGAAGAAATTCTTAGTTAAATGATGTGAGATTAGTAATGTAGAGCAAGACCTTGAGCTGCCGACTTAAGCCCGCAATGCAGCCTGATCTTCACGGCTCAGTGGCACGGTACGCCTTTCCGTTTGAAAATAATTTTATTTATTATTATAATAATTATAATGCCTGAAATCAAAATATTTAATCAAAACATAGATTTTGTAAATATTAATAAAGATATCAGAGTATGTGCCTGTTTATTAAGAAATCAGACTGTGTTTACATTCAATAAGAAATCAGACTGTGTGTATATTCAATACAGAAGAAATCAGAAAATTTTTGAATAATCTTTTTTTCTTTCGGCATTCTAGGTTGAATTGTCATATCTTTGTCATCTATCCAAACAGTGGACTATGTTATAATTTATATATAGTGAATATTTTTGAAAAATTAAATTTAAACCTATATATTAAAAAGTGTTAAATTCCATCATATTATCTCTATATATATAAGAGGCTTTGTCCTGACTGACAGAATCAACGTAGAGCAAAAACTACTAATGATAGAAACTTGAAGTTCGGAATTTAGACTTTAAACGCGATGTAGGTAACCACTAAGAAAGTAATTTCAAAAATGTAACCCCTAAGGGGCTTAAATGGCGAAATTGTCGTTTAACTCTAACGGAAATCTATTGTTGAGATTTTAAACCATATGTTTTTATTTAAATATCGATTTAACGTTTCAATTGTATTAAAATAGAAATTCACATAAAATATGGCTACTGATTATTAAAATATTAGTGGTAATCAAATTATGCACACTGTGATTCCCATGATTGGGGATGGTGCGTGTTTATTTCGATCTCTTCTCCATATATATACTTCTCCATATATATATACTACTACATATATATATATTTCTCCATATGTATAAGAGGCTTTGTCCTGACTGACAGAATCAACGCAGAGCAAAAACTACTTATGATTAGAAACTTCGGAATTTAGATTTTAAAAGCGATGTAGGTAACCACTAAGAAAGGAATATCAAAAATGTAACCCCTAAGAATATCTAAAATGTAAATGGCGAAATTGTCGTTTAACTCTAACGGACATCTATTTTCGAACTTCGAGAAAATATATCTAATTAGGGCTCATTTTAAAGAATTTGATAAGACGAGTTTAACTCGAAAGGTCCTATTGGGCGTCGAAAACCCTGTTTTAAAGCCGAAAAGTTCGTCGTTACGACGAGTAAACAATTTTTTGTGTCGGCGGTTTTAGTGAACTCTTTCCATTGCGCGCCTTCCTTCTCTTCTACCGAGCCGGCAGCTTCCCCCTCCAACAATCCACCTACCGGAAGCTCAAATTCTACTAAATCTCCTTAAAATCAGTTAACATATTATATTAGATCAATACCAAGATAATGGTAACAGAATGGATTTTTAAGGCGAAGCCGCGATGGGGAATGCTAGTAATATAAATATAATATATGAAACCTGAGCGTAATTGTAATAAAAAAACTGTTTTTCTTCATTAACCTTTCTTTAAAAAGTTAAATCGTAATCAGTAAGTGATTAATTCGACAAATATTATAAAAACATTAAGTTTGAAAATCACTTTCTTTGATTTTTGTATCTAAATTAACAATATTACCTCGTTCAGAAAAAATATTTCATGTGTGATTTTAAATTGTAAAATGAGTTTTAGAGACGAACTCTGCTCTATGAAATCTGACTAGTGATAAATTTGTACAATTTTTCTTTATTCTATAATGGAGTGAATTTATGATGAGAAAAAGTAGCAATTATTTCGGGGAGGGTTCCGTGTCAGGCATTTGTTCCATCTGCACGAACAGATAGAATGACTTTTTATTTTTTAGCCCGCGTGTAAAGCAACACAAAGCAAGTTTAACAATTGTTTTAACAACTTTCGTTCTTAATTTCAGTGAGTTAAATAGATGTATATATCATTCGACAACCATTTTTTTTCAAACAGTGAACAAATAAAAAGAAAGTTTAAAAGTTAAATCTAGAAAGTTTAAACAGACAACTATTCTATATCTAACATACTTCTATATTCCGTTTTTGAAGAAAGGATAGACTCTAAAATTTAAGACATATAAGGCAAGCACTTTAAAATATAATTAAATACTATCTAAGACTTACGCTTCACAAATTCTTTGGGTATTCAATAATACTCAGATTAAAAAAATACAAATTTACCATCAAAGACATAAGACTTCCCTTTGTGCCTGAAATAATTTTTTTTAAACATCAAAACTTCGGCTTCGTTACCAAAAAAACTTGAATTATAAAGATTTACCTCTACAACTGATTTTTTTTTTACATTCTTTGAGATTTCAGCTCTTATTTTTTTTTTAGTTTTTGATTGAGCATATACCTATGTATATATGTTGAAATCGTATTTTTGCTATCTTGTCTAAACGTTAAATGCGATAAACAAAGTAGATATAATAACTTTTTCTAGTTTTCCAGAAGTTTCATTTTATGCAATGAAACCGTTGAAAAAAAAATACACTTTTCCGCTCATCGCGTTAAGAGTATATCATTCGTAAACTCTAAGCATTATTACCCTAATACATCGATATATTTACCCCTTTCAGTACAATCAATAAATACAATTTATGATAATCATTTTTTTGATTCAATTCATTACATTATAATAGTTCGATATTATTACATGTTCTACGATGATTTAAATTATTAATAAATCTATTATTTTTTAAGAGTACTTTATTTTCTTCAAATATATCATTGCGTTAAAGGTACTGGGACCTGCTTGCATTTTAATTATCTGATCTTGAGATATATTTCAACACCAGCTGCTTTTTTTCCCTCCTGGCATTCCTATATTTCTTTGATACAGTTTCCATAACGGGTCACGAACTTTAACGATTAATAAAGAAAACGAAAAAAGGAGGCCTTATTGTTAAGTCCACCTTCCTTACTTTATAAAGTTATTCGTCTAAATTTTAAATAACTACAATTGCAAATTCAATTTAATTTTCCATCTAACAGATGATTTAAAATATTCTAGTGTTGATAATTATTGAAATCATATACTTATTTCTAAGAGCCTTTTTTTTTTGTGGCACGTCATAACTTCCTTAATACCAGAGTCGGGAAAATTTTAATCTGAATAATGATAAATGAATATGAATAATTGGTAATCATAAAACAAATGAAAAATGAATAACCATTATTCATAATCAGTACGGAGTATTTTTAATGATTATTGAGTGTTTATGGTATTCATTTGAAATGAATAATGAATAACAAAAAACCAGTTATTCATTATTCATTTATCATTATTCAGATTACAATTTGCCCAACTCTGCTTAATACTTCATCAAATTTCATGAATGAGGCATCATTTTAAATCTTTCCTTAACCCCTACACCGGAAAAATATACAAATCCCTCATTTCGCCTTGTAAGAGAAAAACTGCAATTCCAAGCGGAAATTTCAAATTAGTCACAGGGCTTTTCCGAAGGTGTCATTTTTTTCAGTTTGTCGAGACAAACATTTTTGGTTATATATACTTTTCTGATTTTCACCGTCGTTTGCGAGTTACAAGGAAAAACATGCGATTTCAGTTAATAGAATCAGCGCACTCGCTTTCCGCGAAACTGATATTTGTATTTAAGTATGTGGCGTTTTCCAGGGTGCGCTCATTCAGTGACATTTATGCCTGTGTAAAACAAACCCTCCAACAAACACTCACAGATGAACATATCGTAACTTCAAACATAGTGTTCAAAAGGGTCCTATAAAAACGTTAATACTATGTATATATGTTAATACCTTTAATGTATGTTTCAAAAAATAAATAATCTACAATTTAAACACATTTCTTTTTTACTTCAACCCTCGCCTATGCCCATGACGCACTAAATACGTTCTATACGAGTCTAAATATATAGTGTGTACTTTAATTAAGTGAGATTTAAGTAGGTTAGAGTGCGAATGTTTCGCACGGGTCAGCTAGTTAATTAATAAAGATAAATCTTAATAATAACTCATTCTTCTATTGTTCATTTTATTACGTCTGCTTTATTGTTTATCTTATTTATTCCTTTTTAATTACTAAACAAGGATTATTTAGCTGTTATAATTTATATATTTTAAAGAATTGATTGGATCCTGTTATTGTTATCAATCTTGATTTTGTTAATAATTCGTTGGATAGCTACAATACATTTTGCAACTCAATATTTCAGTTTTTATTTCTCAAATACAAAAATGTAATATCTCTGGTTTTTTAAAAATTATTTCTGCACACATAATTATTATTATGTATATTCAATAATTTAAGATTTGGAGGCTAGAGTTGCAAAACTGATGAGGTTTCAGACTTCTTATAATTTGTAAGAGTTAAAAAAAAAATGCCAATGACCCCGTCGGATAGAGACTAATTTAATAATAAATACTTGTCGATTTTAGCCCAAAAAATAACATTTAAAAATTTCTATACAATATGTTTAAACCATCTTTTTCTTAATTTCATATAAATTTATACGAAAAGGGATGTATTTCCATCATGGAAATCGGGATCATTTTTTGATTTATACAGTAATCCATATTTATCTTAATATATAATTAATTTAATTTATTTATTTATTTGTATGATTTCAGGCAATATATGTAGTATTAATATGTAGTATTATAGTATATTTAACTATTTAAATATTATTTAATACTGCTAACATGCAATAGAAATATTAACCATACTTCAATATATTTAATATTACTTTACTAACATACAATTAAGTTATTATGATTTATTTAATATATTTTATGCATATTTAATATACTACAGATTTGTCAATTTTCAAAATTTAATCATTTTACTATAAAAAAACCTTTTAATCATTAAAATAATTGCTACCAATTTAAATAAAATATAAATTAATACTAAACACTTAGATCTAACAGCAATATAATGAATTTTATGAGAAATTAAGGAATTTTACTATCTTAAGTATGTTCATAATAATATTCAGCTTATACACTATATGAACCGAGGAAGCATGATTTCCCATGGGTAAATGGTTTTGATGGTCTCTACCTGTGCATGAGATAACCATGTGGTCATAACTTGCTAAGTACTACACCAGTGCACTTGTGAAATGATTAAGATACCTACTTAATTAGTATTTATATTTTTAATACTTATATTAAAATTCGTAATCCTGTTTAATTTTAATTCTACAGTGACCCAAAATATTGCATATAACTTAAGTTAATCGACAACAACAGATTAGTATCAATATAACCTAACGCACATCTTGCATAGAAGCTCTAATTCTTATACTGGGTGTCCCAAAACTAGTGTAAAAAAAATTGGGTAATACTGCATGTTAAAAGGGGTGGAATGGCGCAGAAACGAGTTTTCTATCTCAATCTGTTGAGATGATCGAATTTTTTTTGTTTTTATTTTTAAAATCTTACTTTTTTCTGAAAAATGACAGTTTTCTCTACTTTGGTTTAGCGTAGAAACAAAAACGATGATATTTTCTTAATCAGCATTAAATTTTCTAAAAGATGAAATGGGTTTAGTTATCTTAAATCTACTTGCAATGGGACTTTAAGACGCGCTAAACACAAAACATTTATTAAAACTTAAATTTTCAATAGTTTTTGAAAATTCCTCACTCCCCACTGGAGCTGTCAAATTTCCTAAAAACTGCGGAATTTAGTTAGCTTTTTAGTGGTGTAACCCATGATACAATTGCACTTCACCTTTTGAGTCTAAAAGAAGTTTTTCTGATGAGAAAACATGCCGACAGAGATGTCACTGCTGGGGCAATGAGGAAGCGCGCTAGAGCCTGCATCCAAAGTAATGGATGCCGAATTTCAAATGAGTTAGTTTTACTTTTTTAAGACTAGAAAGAACAATGTATGAATTCTAAATCGTATAAAAAGGGTAATAATAATCTAAAATTAAAAAAAAAATGTTGAATTTAAAAAATAATATTATTGTAGAACCATATTAAAATAGATTATTGCAGCGCGTGTTCAAAATGTCCTCCACTACTTTGGATTCAAGCTTATCTTCAACATTTTTTATGTAGGATTTTTCAAATTTTAGTAGAAGAGAAGAAAAAAGTTTAATTTATTTTAAAGAAAGTATTTTTAAATTTAAACTAAAGATTTTTTTTTTTAATTTTAGATTATTATTACCCTTTTTATACGATTTAGAATTCATACATTGTTCTTTCTAGTCTTAAAAAAGTAAAACTAACTCTAACTCATTTGAAATTCGGAATCCATTACTTTGGATGCAGGCTCTAGCGCGCTTCCTCATTGCCCCAGCAGTGACATCTCTGTCGGCATGTTTTCTCATCAGAAAAACTTCTTTTAGACTCAAAAGGTGAAGTGCAATTGTATCATGGGTTACACCACTAAAAAGCTAACTAAATTCCGCAGTTTTTAGGAAATTTGACAGCTCCAGTGGGGAGTGAGGAATTTTCAAAAACTATTGAAAATTTAAGTTTTAATAAATGTTTCCTTCTATCCTCAGCTTACTGGCGTTCCTCAAGGAAGCGTTTTAAGCCCCCTGCTCTATTCCATTTACACCTCTGACATTCCTGAGCACCCTTGCACCACGATCTTTACCTTCGCTGACGACACAGCTATCCTTTCTTCCCACAAAGATCCCACAATAGCATCAATTGCCGTCCAGAACCATCTATTCGACTTAGAAAATTGGTTCCAAAAGTGGAAAACAAAAATAAATGCAACTCATTACAATGCAATATACAAACTTGAACCATATAAGTTTCTCACTGAGGAAGGGAACATGTCCTCCAATAAAAATTAATGATACTTCTGTGCCTTCTAAAAACTATGTACGTTACCTTGGACTGTACTTGGACAAAAGACTCACTTGAACATACATACAAAACTAAAAAGACAAGAACTGACCAGACGATATAAACAACTGTCACACCTCCTGGACTTCAGGTCAACACTTAACTTACGAAACAAAAGACTAATTTACAACACGATATTAAAACCTATTTGGACCTACGGAGTAGAACTTTGGGGTTCCGCAAAACAAGTACACATAAACAAAATTCAAACCGCACAATCAAAAATTCTTCGGAAAATCGTAAACGCTCCATGGTACATTTCTAACAACACAATACACACAGACATGGACATTCCAACAGTAAAATCTTACACTCACGACAAATACTCTACCTTTCACAGTTCAACTCACTACCATCCAAACCCACTTGTTTCTTCTCTTTCTTCCCAGTTACCCGTCCAACGAAGATTAAAAAGACAATGGCCGAAAGATATGCTCGAGCAAGTAATTTAAATCAAGAAAAACGAAGATAAATTTCACACTATCCACAAATTTGCTAGGTGCGCTACAGCGCAAATGACTTAAAAAAAAAAAATAAATAAAAAAAAATAAATGTTTTGTGTTTAGCGCGTTAAAAGTCCCATTGCAAGTGGATTTAAAATAATTATACCCATCTCATCTTTTAGAAATTTTAATGCTGATTAAGAAAATATCATCGGTTTTGTTTCTACGCTAAACCAAAGTAGAGAAAACTGTCATTTTTCAGAAAAAAAAAAGTAAGATTTTAAAAATAAAAACAAAAAAATTCTATCTCCTCAACAGATTGAGATAAAAAAACCGTTTCCGCGCCATTCCACCCCTTTTAACATGCAGTATTACCCATTTTTTTTTTACACTAGGTCTGGGATACCCAGTATATAGAAGCTCTAATTCTTATAAAAGTTGTCGAAATTAGTTGGAAATTTACGGAAACAGAGTGAAGGGTCGTACATTCTGGATGATATACGACATATTCTGGTAATATTGAAGTTGAGATTTGAAAGTTGAGCTTGTATGAAATAGCACTTAAGTTGCATAATGTAAAGTTAGTTCCCAAGTTGGTATTAAACACTAAACCGTTGAGCGCAGGCGTTCCCTTCTTGTTTAGTTAAATAGTCTTTTGATATCGTTAGTTCCTTAATCGCCCAAGAAAATACTTGCAATATGAGTTAAATTTAATCTTAGGACAAAACAAATGACTAACATTTTTTATTTATATATTTACATTTATGTAATATTTAGAGACAATCCTTTTAATTATTGATAATTACTAATGGGTCTGATCTTTTAAGGTATTTACTCAATGTCCAATTGAGTAAATACCTATTTATTTATATTATAACTGATTTTTCTGTTAAATCTGTTTAATTTTATATCAGGATATAAACATGTTTTACACATATTCGAAATAATTCCATACAATTTATTTAAGAAACTATCAAATCTAACACTGCTAGTTTTTAAATTATTCGTAGACCAAGGGCCTAGATATGAGTTTACTTGGTTCTGCCTCCTAGTCCTAGTCCTAGTGGAGTTTTCCTTTATTTAATTATATAAAGACAACGACCATTGTTTCACTGGAAAAGATCTACTGCAAACCTTATAAAGTAAAAATATATACAGCTTAATGGAACAGGATATAATGTAAAAGAGCATTTCCTATTGTTTGGAATATCATTGGCAACATGTCAGTTACAGGTTTCAGGATTTTCTCGAAAATCAGTAATCTGTTGTTAACGGAAAGGAATTTTCTATTAGCAATCTATACAGTTAGCTTAGTAACACACTACAGAGTTAGCTTAGTAACACACTAAACTACTAAGATCAAGGTCCTGCGATGGGATCTGGCTCTAATTAAGTGAGGTATAAGTCATATAATATTTAAGCACAACCGCTGTACCAAAATACACCAAGATATCTTGATGCAGCGGTTGATTGTCTGTTAATTTCTACCTTGCATGATGATACATATATACGGATTTCGCTTTAATATTTTTTATTATAATAAAACATTATTTAAATAAAAACTTAGAGATCAACCAACAACTATATTACTACAGGCATATTAGCAAAATCGGCATTATTTTACGATTATCGGTATCTGTATCGAAATCACATAACAACAATATGCTCGATATAACATACGTTGAAAAATATGACTAATATATAGCCTATGGCATTTTTATTTAATAGAAACCATTTTTTGCACACATATCGCACGTAGACAAAACGATGGTTTCACCTCAAAATAATATTTTGCTGTTTTTATCACATGTGAAGTTTCAACTTCATTTTCAATTTTACCATATACCGACAAACAGGGACTAGGGAAAATATTCGTTGGCCACAAATAGTCTACCATTGGGACAGTTAGTAACACTAGTACCAAACGTAATTCATAAGTAGCTACTACCTGCGTTAACACGGTCTCTCCTCCATCTCCTCCATATAAGAATATCGCGCCTTAAGCGATCGGAACTATTAATACATTTGTGGCTATATTATGGTATTGTAGGTTTGTCATTCTCATTCCAACGGTATGCGTAAGCATAACTCAAGATTGATATATTTCAAGTTGTAACCTTCTTATCACCGACGTGCGTGACGTGTATGCATACACCTTTATCTGTTAAAATATAAAAGATATTATAATTTAGATATCGGCAGGTTTCGGTATTATTCTCAGGTATCATATCCCGTTGATAGACCAAAGTTTTTACCTTATGAAAAAAAAAAAAATGAAAAACATTTGCTAATAAAAACTGAATCTTTATTAGTGATAAATTTTAAATAATACAATAACTAGGGGCCTCGAAAGCTACCTATTTGAATATCTGTATATCGGTATAATTAGCAGAAGTGAATCTATTTTTACCATAACAGAAACGCACATAATAAAAAACTATTTATGTATATCCATCTACAGTAAATTTCTAATACCTATTTTATCTAAGGGTAAAAACTGTGTAATAACAAAAACGATATAAAGCTAGGAGGAAGATAAATAATGGAGATAGAAGACAGGGAGTGAGACTAATTGTTGATTCCCACTCCCCGGGGAAGGAGGGTAGAAAGGGAGGCAGAGCCACTCTGGGTTCTCCTCCTCGCTGGAGATAGAACACAAGATTAAATAACCATCTTTCCGGAGCGAATGCAAAGTGCTTCCAGACCTCGAACCGTTTAATACCCTTCAACATTAATGAATTCGCTTAGAAAATAGAAACGACTGCACAACAGAACAGTGTTCCTTCACTAAGTCGAGTCAACACAATCCCTTCATTTTAATTTAAAATTCTAAATCCAAATTTCCTTTCAACTCCTAAGCAGTGTCTTGATTAAATTATCTGATATCTGTTGATTGATATCTGATATCTGAAAACATAGGTGTACAAATCCTTTTTGTAGCTTTAGAGCATTGGATTTTTATAAACAAGGAAAAAAATCATTTGACATATGACTTGAAAAGTAGCGAACCCTAAGTTCAATCATTAGATTCATTCTGCGCAATAAAATAAAATAACTCAAACGTAATAAATTGATAAAATTATCTTTTAAAGTATGTTCTTTATACCTGCGGCGAGGGTGTAGTGACTAGGTTAGCTGTGTTTGCAGTGGCTACAGCACTGATCCCACTGTGGATCTCGGATCTTTCAAAGGGAGTAAAAATCCATGGCTATGCCGTCACGATTTCAAATACTCGTTAACTATCCCAATCCTAATTATATCTGGATAGGCAAAGTTAAGGGCTTCCATTGTAGTATCGTACGGTTAGCCCTAGTGGCATAAGGTGACGTTAAACAAACAACTACGTCGGACGTTCACAAATTATCTATATAAATAAAGATGAAATTCTGTTTGTTTGTTCTTTATAGAAATCCATACCGTTTGTCCTAAATTCTCCTAATTTCGCTCAGTGGTTCTTTGATCCCAGGTGCAAACACCTGTCCATATTAAAATTGCATAACTTCAGCCGATCTTTAGCTGATATTCTTTATTCTCCAAATTTCGCTCAATGGTTCTTTCAGACCAGGTGCAAACACCTGTTCATATTAAAATTGCATAACTTCAGCCGATCTTCAGCTGATATTCTTTATTGTTATAAAAATCATAATGATCTCACTTTACAATTTTTTTTTTTACGAAATCGACCGTTTCTTTAGAAAAAAGAAATTCCCCGTTATAAACCAGGATATACAGCTATAATCTATGTATATAAAGATCAAATTCTGTTTGTTATAAATAGAAATCCATACCGTTTGTCCTAAATTCTCCAAATTTCGCTCAATGGTTCTTTCATACCAGGTGCGAACACCTGTCCATATTAAAATTGCATAACTTCAGCCGGTCTCTGGGTATATTCTTTATTGTTATAATAATCGTTTTGATCTCGCTTTACATTGGTTTTTACAAAATCGACCGTTTGAGTCGATAAAATTCTCAGTTTATAGATTTAAAAAATGAAATTTTCCGGGTGAAACCGGGATATACAGCTAGTTGGGAATAAAAGCGACACAACCGATATTTTGTTTGTTTAACGAAGTACCACCACTTTTTATTATCATATAGTTAGGCCATGTCCAAGGTGGTGAAAATGGACCTCTAGACAAGATTTTTGATAAAAGAATGAAAGAAACGCTGGCTCGAGGATTGCAACGGAGGATAATGTCTATCTTGACCGAATAAGAAGAAGCGAATGGGGCTATACTTTTATATATTTTTGAAATGTACTACACTTCGATTCGATCCAAATTATTCAATTACTTATGTCGGATACAAGATAGTAAAGATACTAATGTCTCGTCATAGAATACCTCCGGAACGTGAATCGTTTATCGTCTTATACAATATGACTTATAACATTTGTCGCATTTACGACGACACATCAATATCTTTACCATCTTTAATCTGACATAAGAGATTAAATAATCACTACCCGAAGTCGATCTAATAACACAAACAGTTCATTTATTATTCCGTTTAATCTTTGCCTTGGACGCCGATATAAATTACAAATAGTGGATAAATCATAAGGACTAATTTGATATTCGCCTAGAAGTTGGGTGCCATAAATTAGCATGATTACTGAAACAGATGCGGTCCGTTGGAGGAATTCAGTCCAGGATTATTGGGCTAAAGATTAATGCCTTGAACCGTTCCAAGCATTTCAATTTCGGAACTGAAATGAAACAAATGGCTATAAAAGGACGATTGAAAAAAATTAGGGGTTAGAATTAAATCCAAAATGGATTCTACGATTTTAGATTAATTTCTGCTATTATATATATTAATTGAAAGCCAATGTCAAGTTACAATTATAGTAGGATAAACTGGAATGTGAATATACTTTAAAAAACAAATGTTTTATATTTATATTTTTCGTCTTAGAGTGTTAAAGTTATTGTCAGTTTTTTATTTTTTTTTATTTGTTATCTGGGGTATATTTAATTTTAATATTAAATTATAATAATTACTAAAAGGGCTATTATGTTAAATAATAAATTTCCAGGCTCTGAGATTTTATTGAAATTCTAGTTGCATCATGATATCTTAAATTTCTTTTGAATTGTGGAAGGTTAGTAGTTAAACAAGGTATCATGTTAATATTTTTATATATGATTATGATACTTTATGTTGACGTATTTTATTATATCAGTTAGATATCCCCCTAAGTCTCTAGCGTAATGAATGGAATCGAAGGAAGCACCGATTGGACTTGAATTAAATTTTCATTTCTTATTAAAAGCTACCAAATATTTTCTAATTTTTTTTTTAGTCATTAGTGATTTTAAGTAAATTTATAATCACTACAGGATGTCTGTGTTCAAATAAGAAATACAGACCCCTCCGTCCCTTTCTCCTCTCGTGGAATTTTAAGCCCAGAGACCATTTAAGCCAGAGAATATATTTAACCTAAATCTAATGGATACCGGTTGCATGACGGACAAGTGCTTCATTATTAGGCTAGTACTAGCTGTAGCTGCCCATATTATGTTATTCTAAAAACAGCTGCCCGCACTTAATCTTACATTATTCTAACAGTTTGATTTTAAGAAGAAAGAACGGTATTTTTTTTTAATCAATTGATTTTAAAACTGACAGGGATTAATGGACAGGGAGTTATTTTTTTAATTACAAATAATTTAGAATTTTAGACCATTCATAGGTTATTATATCCCAAAACAAATATTTTAAATTTACTCTCAATAAATCAGTATTATTGACGAAGCCCAGCTAAAACTGGGACGAACAGTAGAGGTGAAGTTGAAAAGTATTGAATGCGCAAATATGTGGAACTGCAATACAGAACACCACCGACTGCATTGTACTGGGGGAGGGGGCTGATTGTTGATTCATCTTTATCCAATTATTCATCACGAAAATAGTATTTAATTTTTGTATTAACATCTTTGGATATTTTTTATTATTAAATGAAGTACCTCTTGTGAATTTTAGGATATATACTTATTCTTGGTCATAAATAATTATTACTAAAATAATATTCTGCATTTGTTTCAAATCAAACGTCAGGATTTATTTATGTATAGAGGCATTTATGAATTCATATATATATATATATATATATATATATATTTGTTTTTTTGTTTTTTTTTTTTATTGTTTTTCCTTTATGGTTATAAAAAGGTTATAAAATATATATATATATATATATATGCATGGATATGTATTTATTAGTTACATATTTGTGCTAAATATTTTCAACTAAAATAAGCTACCTGATAGGGGTATAGAATATACCTTGATTAACAGATTTACATTATTAAATATAAAAATGGATGAGATTAATAACAAATATATCTGAACGCCTAATTTTTTTAATAATTTTTTTATTTTTTACGATTATAAATTAATACAATATATATAAATATTGATTGGTGCTTTTTTGGCATTGGTAATTATATACATATATATGTATTCATGTGTGTGTGTGTGTGTGTGTGTGTGTGTGTTTATGTGTGGGTATGTGTGCGGGTGTGTGTGTGTGAGTGTGTGTGTGTGTGTGTGTGTGTGTGTGTGTGTGTGTGTGTGTGTGTGTGTGTGTGTGTGTGTGTGTGTGTGTGTGTGTGTGTGTGTGTGTGTCTGTGTCTGTGTGTGTCTGTGTGTGTGTGTGTGTGTGTGTGTCTGTGTGTGTCTGTGTGTGCGCGTGTGTGTGTGTGTGTGTGTGTGTGTGTGTGTGTGTGTGTGTGTGTGTGTGTGTGTGTGTGTGTGTGTGTGTGCGTGTGTGTACGTACATATCATACTTTAATTCCCGCCTGTCAAGAAACCTTGAAATCACCTAATGTTTTGGCTTATATGCTAATCGGAAAAGGGCATGTTAGGCATGGGGAATATGGCTCTCAACAGTACCTCTTGGCTTGATTCAGTTAATCCGGTTTTATATATCTTATCTTGTATTGTTGATGAATGAGATTACTCAACCACTGCCTTTTCACTGTCATGTTTAATTCTAAGCCTTCTTGGATTAGGGTTTCAAAGGTCTAGAGAGCATAAAATACTGACTTATTCATGTGAGACTACCCAATATTTGAACTGGTTCACTATCTGGAATATTTCTATTTTACGAATGTGTTGAGGTGGATATTTTGGTTTGCCATCACATATTTTATTTTATCTTAATTTCGATTTTAAGTCGATAGCTCTTCTTTCCTCTTCTCATATTCTCATATATTTAGCTAAATCTAAGTATTGATTTATATCATAATAATATTTGCTATAAAATTAATATTACTTTTTTATTAATATCTTTTAATTTGCTTTTAATCATTTTTTTTATTCAGTTATTTGTATATTTATTATTTTTTTTTTAAATTTGGAATATAATCAAATAAATTTTCTTATATACATTTTTTTTTAAATATCTTAGCAAATTAAGGCATTATCAAATATTGGATAAAGGCGGGTATTATGCTTTTTTTTATGCTTTTTTTTTACACTTTTTTATCGTGAATAAATTAAAAAAGATATAAATATAAATATAAAAAAAATAAAACCCATAAAACATCCCCCTCCCTGCCCACTGGCGGGAGAAGGGGGTGCGCAGGGAGGAGGTCCTATCGACGGCAGTCATCGGCCAGCTCTCCCACCGGCGATATGGTGAGCACTGCACTGCACTTAGTACACTGCACTGGTGTTAGTAGTCGCACTTAGTGTGGGCTGCACCTTTATGGGTTGGGATACAACAGGATCTCAACTAACACTAAACAGATTTTAACAAGATACAATCAAATTAGGATTTTTATCTAAAGAACATGGTCTTTCTTTCTTTATTTATTTATTTTTTTTTTTTTTTTTGTACGTTAAAATGCGACGGGGAATCATTCCCTATTGAGATAGAGAGGCTTTAAACATAAATCGAAAATATTAAAAACCAACCAAAATTTTATTTTTTTCAAAATCAAAAACACATGTTTTTTTTATTCAAAGGAGGAGAAGGCATTCTTTATGGAGAATATCACAAGATCTTAACTCAATATTCGGTGTTATTTTTTTTATTTTTTTTTTTAATGAATTATATTCTATCTAATTGTATACTTCTCTATTCATTTAATTCCTTCAATGTTTACTTAAGTATAGAAATTCTGTTTTAGTTTTTTTAATCTATACAAATTTTAGAAAAGAGAAAAAATAGCTTTTTTTCACTACGCGAAAATTCCTTTGCGCAAGTTAGGTGATGCAGATAGATGTATTGATAGGTATGGGAAATATTCACTCCTCAATGGTCACTGAAGGTGTATTGTATTTCATGGTATCCAATTTCAAATCTGATATTATATCGATACCCAGTTATATGATTATTCGAATTTGTTATATAATTATTAATAATTGGTTTACACAATTATTAGGTTTACACATATGCTCACTTAAATAGAAATACATATCTTCATAATAGTAGTTAAATACAGTCAAGAAACATGATATCGCTCGTCGGCAAGAAGACGGTTACAACTCAAAATATATCAATTTTGAGTTGGAATCAGAATGACAAAACCTAGAATTCCGGAATATAGTGACAATAGTATTAATAGTTTAGTTCGCGTAAGGCGCCTTTTATAGAGCAGATGGTCGTATTGTATTAACGCAGGTAGAGGACTACTTATGAGTTACATTTGGTACCAGTCGTACTAAATGCCTCAATGGTAGACTATTGTGATCAAAGATTGTTTTCCTTAGTCGCTGTCTATAGATAGTAAAATTGAGTATGCGGTTGAAGCTTCACATGTGATTATCCAAAAAAACAGTTTTTTGAGTTGTAACAATCTTCTCACCGATATAGGATAAGACCAAATGACTTCTTAGCTACCTTATTCTTAACATATTTTTAATTAGATTAACCATCAAAATTATTAATTTTTAAATAACTCATTTTTGCTTTAACTTAATTTGTCTAGTGTATATGTAATTTAATATAACTGTAGACTATATTATATATAAATATGTTAAAAATAACTAATGCTAAAAAAATAATATGTGATTTTTATTTATTTTTTTAATTTTACTTTGATATCGTGAATTCTATCCTAGGTTGGTTAAATACAATAATGAATTGACCCGAAAGAACGCCAAACAGATAACTGGAGTACATGGTAAATTCATTTTAATTTTTTTGGAATGTCCTCCGGGAGAATCCTCTTTAACTAACACCCTCATCTTATCTAAAATTCACGACCATATGTGACCTTTTAAAAAGTGATTTAAAAATATGTTTATATAAAAAGGGTGCATTTACATTTTTCCCTATATTTTATATATTTCAGTCTTTAAAATATATATATGAAGAGTAGAAACCTTTCCTATCTTAGCGAGAAATAAGATAAAAGATAAATGAAATATAGTCAATCACTAAACTAGTTCAATTCGAACTTTGACCGCCCATCGATGATCCAAATCTAATTCGTTCTACATTAGCATTAGTGGATTGCTATCGTTGCGGACACCTGCATTGTGCCAAGGACATTGTTGCTGTATAGAACGGTGTTAGGGGTGACCCTTGACCTTTTTTAGGGCGGTCAGCCATCCAGACAAATCCCAAAATGGGACTGGAGGGAGGGAGGGGAGCCTTAATCAGTCAAGTCACCAGAGAGCACAAAGGCTTTAGTAATAACTGACTATTTAATGAGCGAATCAAATCATTATCCAATTATGTATCATTATCACACACTACTATTTCATTTAACAGAACCCCGATTTTCTAATAGAGTGAATTATATAATATATAAATATGTATATACGTATATATATATATATATAGAGAGAGAGAGAGAGAGAGAGAAAAAGAGAGTATAAATTAGAATAGAGAACGGTAGTATTGTACTAGCAGCATAGTCTCCTTACAAGGACAATCCTTATAGAACACAGAAACCATATTAAGTCTCAGTTTTCATCGATTCAAGGAAACGCTTCTTTTAAATAGCCAAGACCTGAAATATATCAATACTTCTGGCTTCCAAAAGCGCAAATTAGAAAATTTATCTTTCTTGATATAAATAGACAATCTTGGTTTGCCATGTCGTTTTTGAGGGAAATGAGAATTTTTGGTACTTTACACACTCTTTTATGGCTAGTTGTTACTTCAATTATATCTATATCATTTTTAGCGATTTTGACTGTATTTCATTTAATATCAAAGATAATATATTTTTTTCTAAATCATTTTCCATTTACTAAACTAATGATATGATATGAAATATGATAAAATTTCAGATGTAAAAGTGATAATTTTTATTAATAAACGAAAAAAATATTGTTAAACTCGTTTAGATTCTTGTCAAAACAACGTACCATTTTCAAAATTTAAAATAAATAAGTTTGTGAACAGTAAATTTTACATTCAGTGTGATTTATAAATATCGAGCAAATTGGATCTTACTGTACTACTGTACTACTCTAATTACTTATCTACTCTACAGCCAATATTCCTCTTTTCTTTTTTTTTTTTTTTTTTTAAGCATAACCCTCAAGCGTTAATTGCTGTCGTCAAGTCCCCTTCAAAATATTATAGATAAATAACATACCATTTGTCGATAATTAATCTCGAAACCCTACTTTCTAAAAACACAATTATTTGAGTAATAACATAGCCTACGAATTTTGAGTTGTTATTGACCATATTTACTCCTTTATCTGTTGCTAATAATTATGATTCTTATCCACATTAACAATAGGTTAACTACTGGAGTAAATTTTTCATTTCATGAAGTGCAATCCATCACAGAATCGAAACGGGAAACGATTCGAAAATATTTATAAAACAAATATGTTCTCAGAGGAAGAAGTTACAGGATGAGCTATGCCTTTATTTTCACCGCCTTTCACAGCGTATCTGTCCCTTAACTGGAGATTTTATACCTTGTTTTATGAAGGGTCGGTTTTATTACACCATCGTAAAAATTTATTTGTCACTAGCGATATTTTCCTTATATCCCTCGGGATCCCATTGTCCTCCCTCTAGTGGAATTTCCTCTTGGCAAATGCAATAGGGACATTTTTTATTCGAAATCCTCTGCTGCGTTGGTTATCTAAGGAAGCTTAGTTTTCTTCCTCAATTCAGAAGCATTCGAGGAATCAACGGCTATTCATTATTCCACGAAAAATCGCTGTACACCATAACACCATCAAGATCTTTCCAACATCTCTTTTCTCTTCATTTTTTTCCTTTAATAGCTATTAATTATTAACTATTAACGAAATAATCTCTAACAGACTTTCTTACAAGAGCTTAAAATGGACAACTCCTTAATCAACGCATTAATTCTCTTGGTATTTCAATCAATTTGATATTCAATCATTCTTCATTCCAATTAAATTCATTGTTAGATCGTTATCGCAAGACAAAGACCATTGTTATACTAATAATTACATATACTCATTATTTGCAGTTCGCAAATTTAATTTTGCCATGTATAATAATCAATAAATAAATATATATTTATGTGTATGCGGTAACAAAGCTCTTTTTTCTGGCTTTCATGGGGTATGTATTTTCCATAGGAAGGGATAGTAACAAAACAAAAAAAGGTTATAAATTAGGACGAAGTTCCGTTCAGGTGATGGTATATATATCTAGTATTCGAAAATATACCATATTCAGCGTTTCCAGGTTCAAACTTTTTTTTTCTTGTATTCATAAAAAAATCTTTTTACAAAACGCACTGATGACATTCGACCAGTACAGACAGCATTCCAGCTCCCTCCATCGCTAAGGGATACTTTATATACTTTTATTATATTGCCGTTGGTTTCTAATAAATCTATTTATGATAATAGAGGAGTTCATGCCTTCTTTTCAATTTAATTACTCTTTAATAAATTTTTACTTAATTTATTAATGAAAATATAACAACATAGAAAGTTTTATTTAGTGATGTCTTTAATAATTAATTTATTCGGGATTGTGTATATGGATATTTAAATATAACTAAACGAGTTTGTTATATTCTTGTTGTGTTGTTTTCCCAGTAGGAAAGAAATGCTATAAAGTAAGTAAATTGCTGCTTGACAATTTTATTATATAAATAGAAATACTTCCCTTATACTTGGTATGTTTAGCTATAAAATAAGAGGTAGCTTACGTGAGAATCCTCTAAAATATATGCTGGTTACTTCTAGTTTTATTTGTCTTAGCTTTTTGCATTTTTTTTTAAAGCATATGTTTCAAAAAACTGGTCGCCCTGTTGATTTTATTAATTAATTTAATTTCAAACCAATCATTGGGAGCTAATTATGCATCCATAAACGTGGTAAGAAGCTATGCTGACTTATTTAGCAGACATATTTATTAAAATTTTAACTGACTGTTATTCCAAAATTCTTTGTGCACATTACTATATCTGAATATATTTCTCAATTTAGGTAGGCCTCAATGATTTAAAAGTTATTATTTGTTATCCATAATCTTTGTCTTATTCACAATGGGTCATGAATAAAGGACTGCACGTAAACCCCTCCGCCCCCCCCCCAACTTGGACATATATATTTATTGCCTCTGATGGATGGTATCTTATCGAACTATCTGGATGGCTGACCCAGAAAATTAGCAGCAATGCTGAGCAGGAAAATAAATTGCTAGCACAGCTTAATGTCTGATCAATACTTGGCTTATGCCTTCCTGCCATGCAAATTACCTATGGATTTTTTTTCCTATGATATTAACTAAAGAAATAGTTTAAATAACTATAACATTTATTGTACTAATGATGAATTACAGATACCTATTGAAAAATCAAACATTGTGTGATTGCTGCACTGATATGTAATGAGCAATTCAGCTTGTAGTCTGTAAAAACTTAATTAATTAACAATTAATCAGCTAATTAATGTAATAACTTTTTAACTATATCGTAATATCAATGGCTTTATTGGATTCTAAAGCCTTCTTTGAAGGAAATCAATTTGCACATCTCACCCTAACACACGTGGGAAAATTTCGTAAGAAAAACTGCACTAGCGATAATTCTTCGCTGATTGATTTAATGCACGTTCTCTCAAACACTTCATACATGAATCACGCAACCGCTAAACCTCTTTCAATGCTCTTTTTCATTCAAGCAGGAATGGGTAGCACTTAAATGCTTTAAAATTATTAGATTCATGACGAAAAAAACTCATTCCATGTAATAACACATTTTCAGGAAATTAAATTACTTCCTGTAGTCAGTGTTCAGTGTTCTTGATAAAAATATGTAATAATCATAAAGTTTTATTATTTGTTCTGTTCATTTCTTGGAGTAAAGCCCTTTCATTAAAAGATAAAATAAAATTTAAGACAAGATTGGGAAAGTGAGGTAGAAGGATTGGTGTTGCAAATCCACGATTAACGGCAGGTAGGAGTCAGAGAGGGAGGGAAAAGAAAAATTACTAGTTCTAGGTAAAAGGCTTTGCAAGGATTTGGCGGGGACCATGCTCGACCGCTAGGTTTTTCTCCTGAGCCATTAAGCCACTTCATAGACACTGGGTGTCTCCAAGTCTTCTCACCTCCGCGTCGTTGTACGACTAGAGTAAAAATATTAAAGTACTAGAGTAAAAATATTAATGACGCCATTACCATGTAAAGAAAACAAGAAACAAAATCGGTGTAAGATTATTATAAATAATTAAACAACTTAAAATCCAACATATTTTTTTGCACAGTCTACTCGTACACATTATTACAAGAAAACCGTGGGAACAAAATTGCAAGACTTATAACATTAGAAGTACTTTAAAAAATATTAGGACATGCCATTACTACCACACATACGTGGGTAATCACGTTCTGTAAATGGCAGTGCAGATAGTATTAAGAGTGCAAGGCAGGCATTTCTCAAAATGTTACATAAAAGAAAAGCAAGATCGATACAATTGGTTATCGGAACATAGGGAAAAGAGACTTTTATCAAATGCACCCAATGGTTAGTTTTGTGCCACGTTTTTTACGAACACAAAACCTTACGCAGCATGCATATACTCACAAAAAAAATGTCTTCATCTCAAGAATTTGAGAAGACCGGGAATTGCAATAAATTTGAGTTAACTTTGCACATTCTCTTAAAATGCACACAATACAGAAAATAAAGAAAAGCTTTATTAGCGGAGGAAAAAATCTCATTCGTCGGAAAATCGAATTCAAAAAATATTTCAGAGATCAGAAATTACTTTAAAATAAATAACTGCACTATTGAATATGTAAATATGTAAATATAAAAAATATGCTCCATATATAAAATAAATAATGTCTCTATAGGAGTGAATAACCATAAATAAATGTATAAATGAATAAATTGTATCACTTTAAATGTTGTTGACATTTGTAAAAAATTATATTCTTCCCCTCAAGTTGTAATACTTATTTAGATAAAAATGTAAGAAATTTTATTTTCTAATCCTAATAGAATTCTTGCCCTAGAAGCATGGAAATTCTGAATACAAAATTCTGCTTGAAAATTAAAGCACAGACAGCCATTGTTGGAGAAATCCCTACAATGCGAGGCCCCTAAATGAGACCCCACTGTACTGAATTATTCAAATGAGGAGCTGATAAGGACGAATTACTGGCTGTAGTTTTCAGCAGTCATGGCATGCCCCCGCCTGATTTGCTGAATATACAAGCCCTCGCCCGCTTATCGTGGCGTTTTCTTAATTCGGTAAATTTGTAATCCAACATTCAACAATATTATAAATCTCGCACGCTGGATAGAATATTTTGTCATATCTAGCTAGGAAAATGACAATCTCTTTTTTTTTTAATTTTCATTAGACATCAGTTTATTGTTAACAATAACTATTAATGGGCTTATTGTAATTTCTAGCGTTTCCACGTGTAATGTTTAATTTTCCAACCCAAATAAAATTTAGTACTATCAAAAAACAAATAGTGATTTTACCAAATAAAATTTAGAATTTCAAAATAATATTTTTCCTATTCAATTTTTAAAAATTTATTGGGTATTTTATTTATTTACTAGCAGACCCGGCCACGCGTTGCTGTGGCTCAGTAGTTATATCCTAATACAGTCAAAATCGTTTGTAACGAACTTCAAAGGACTGGAGGTTTTTGTTCGTTACAGCCGATGTTCTCTTTAAGCGGTATTATCGGCTATAACGAACAGTTCGCTGTAAACGGTGTTACACTGGTTCCTATAATCCTTTTGTCTAGATTTTGATATTGTTAAATATTGAATATTATTGATAAATATTTTCATTTTACGTAATTTAAGTACATAATTAATCTTACGTCAATTTAAGTGCATAATAAATAATAACAATTAATGTACGTGATAATAAACTGAATAAACAATACTCATAATGCAACGTACTGTCAAAATCTCTGTATTCTAAAAATATAGACATTTTAAGTGTACAAAAAATTAAATTAAATTAAAAAATATATAATGAAAAAAAAGGGGAAAATAAATTATCAAATCCAAAAGTATATATTAATAAGTAAGTTAAATAAAAAAAATCTGTCAATTTTGTCTATCTATGCAAAAAAAAAAAAATTCGATTGAAGTGGAGAAAACCAAGAAATATTCTTTGAAAATTACTGGAGTTTCATATCCAATTGAACGAGATTGATCCAATTGAACGAGAATGTTCTTAATTCACGGGCAATCTTACTCGCGGAATCACTGGAATCGACTCTGCAAACTATCCCAAACTGTTCCTCAAACGTAAATTGTTGAAATGGCATGTTTTGGTTTATAAAGACAAGAAAGAACTGAATTGAGACACGACCGAGTGCATTGATGTAAAGTAAACGAAACTTTTTTTCTTCATTTCGTAGAACTTAGTCATTAAATGTACGTTGTAAGCGACATTTCAACTGCTACTGTTCCAAGAAAAGTGTTCGCTCTAACCGACCTGTTCACTATAACCGATGTCCGTTGTAAGCGATATTTATGCTTTTTTCTGTCTGTTATTTCATGGGGCCGACTATTTTGTTTGTTATATCCGGTTGTACGTTATAGCCGGTGTCGTTATAAACGATTTTGACTGTACTTTTGAACAAATTCAGTGGTACCAATATTCATTGATAGAGATGAAAACCTTTCAGCTAATCAAAATCCGACGTGATTGAGAATAGAGCATTACACCATTTAAAAGTATTTGGTAAAGAATAGAGGAAAGTTAAAGTTTTTATTTTTTACATCTCATATTTCAATGTAGTTTGATTAAAAAGGAGCTGATTGTGTTTACGACTCACAGAGCTGCCAACACTCTCTTTTTGCCCTTTTTTGATGGATCTGTATAAACTAACTCGAAATGGCTGTATTTTTCCACTAATTTTAAAAAGGATGACTGAAGTAAGTTTTGGTAACCTCAGCCATTGATCTATTGATTATTGGCCTAACACTACTTCAACTTGGTATTGTTAGTTTAACAACGGGTTTAATTTTGCTCAGGGTCATCTCAATCTTGGTTAACGCGTCATATATGTCCTTTTGATAGGCGTTTTTCTCAATTTCTTTTAAAGATCGATTTCCCGACCCTTCGGCAAATAAGTGTTCGGTAGGAGGGTGGTGTGTTGAAGCTTTTAATTTAGCAATATATTTGAGTGATAAGAAATCTCTTCTTAAAGAGGTTTTTACATAATACAATTAAGAATTTTTATTTATTGAAGTACTAATTTGTTCAAAATGTTTTGGGTTAACCTGTTTTGTTTTTTTAACACAAATTAAAGATTTGATGGTTTCCACATTCGTGAGCAGGCGATGCCCATTTCCCACGTGAGTTATGCCATTGCCCATGTGAAAAACACGGATTTTCAAAGTCCAAGTGGACAATGTTTGCCCTTGGGATTTGTTTATGGTCATGGCAAAAGCCAAACGAATAGGATATTGAAGCCTTTTAAATTTTATTGAAATTCTGACGGTTCCAGGGGAATAGGTGGCAACAGGGCGATATCTCCTGTAAACCTTCCAGGCAACATTTTTGCTTCAATAACATTTCCTGTGATCCTTTTAATGACCAAATGTGTACCGTTACACAATTGAGGTGGATTTAAGTTACGAAGAAGAATGATCGGTGAGCCAATCTTCAACTGGAGATTGTTTGGGTGTATATCCAGGGAATTAAAAAATTCAGATTGGAAATTTACGGCTTCGTTTACATCTAGAACATTTTCAATTGATTTTGGAAGTTTATTTCATCGAAATCAACATTTTTGGCTGCCAAAATAGCACGACTACCCAGCCAATTATAGTCCAAATAATTGTTCAAAATATCAGGAAAGACACTTTATATTTCGTAGACAGTTCATTTTTCGTCTCTACAACAGTTCAGAAATTAGCTGGTAATTTGATAAATTTTGAATTTCGATGCAGCTCTATTTCACCGTTTCCAATATACAGCAATTGTTTAGAAAATATATCTGCCGATGGATCATTTTGCAGTAGTACTCTCATATTTATGGTGGATAAATCTGAAACTTGCGGTTACCCAAATAACAATTATTCCTGTTCAGTAGAGGTGTAATAATCATTATACGTAAAATTTAAAAAATGCCGCGATTTGTAATCCTTTCTTAATCAACAATCATTTAAAGATAAGTAAAAAATTTTATTCTGGTGAAACTAACAACGAAATATCATTCCCAATAATAGCCTACTTTAAATTAAAGAAAGGATTAAAATCTTCTCTGACATTTCTTAAATTTTATATATAAAGATAATTACAACTCTGCTGAACAGGAAGTAACAGCCTCTATTCGATTGGGATTAAATTTTCTCAACTTTAAATTATTGTTGATAAAGGAGGAATTACAAATCTTCACTGACATTTTTAAATTTTACATTTTAGAGCACGGGATAAAAATAACAAAAAGGTTTGATAAAATAAAAAAACACTGTATTTAAATAATAATAACAAAACGAATAATGAAAATAAAGAAACTTCTGTTAAATAAATCAACTGAAAATATAATATTAAAGTCTTAATTATGCAGTTCTTTAGCAAATCACAAAGTATCCCACAACACCTAATCAAAACACATTCAGGGAGTTTTTATGACTGGTTACCCGCAGTGTAGCCAACTCACTAATTTTTGGCAACACTGACTTCCCAAGTCAGGTTTCTATTAGGTTACACCTATGACAGTAGGTGCTGTTACAACATTTATAGAGTATTATTTCAAATAATAGCCTAATTTAAATTATAAAAATGTATTTACTTTACTAAAAGTTGATATCAGGGTGGGCCACAGCAAAGCGTTTCAGCGCTTAGCTAGTAATTTAATTTAAATACAAATAAAAAAGAAAAAGGAAGAAAAAGTACCTACACTTTTGAGAATTTATTGTAACCTTTTCTTGATTTAATGAAAATTAACAATAAATACAAAGATTTGTATTACTAATAAATAATAATATAGGAACAAATAACTGCATTCACATAACACAATACAAAATTATAATAATGATAACCTGTATTACAATAGCATGTTTATAAACAAAAACGTTATGAAATCGACATATGACGCCATGTTAATAAATCGAAATACGACCTACTGTATTTGCAATAATTCGTTATTTAAGAATTATTTTGATCACTAATCAAGTTAAAAACTATCCTATCTATTAAGTTGGCAAAAACTATATACATTGAGCCACATTTCAATAAAATCGGTTGAGTAGTTTCTGAGAAATAGAAAGACAAACATCGGGACACGAGATTTTTATATATATAAGGATAAATAATAGGGCGGTATTATAATAATTCTTGAATTGATTAGAAAAAATCTCAATTTAAAATGAAAAATTCTGAATCTAGTTAGGAAAAATCACAATTCCCTTAGGTAAGCTTTAAATCTGATTTGCATCTATCCCAATTCGGTTTGGAAAATTCTATATTAGATTTGTAAATGCTATCTCATTTAGCGGCGAAAATGACCGATCGTGATCTTAAGCCTTATTTAAAAGTATTATTTACTAATATATTGCTGAATAAAATTTAAAAAATGGCTCAGTTCTAAATACACAACTTAGAATTTCTATTTTTCAAAATAAATACTGACGCAGAATTAGTGAGTAGTTAATTAATCAATTAACATATATTAAATCTTTATTTTTGCTGTCATAATAAATAAAAGGGGCCCGGTGTGGCTGTGTGGTAAAGCGCCGTACTCACATGCCGGAGCTGCGGGTTCGAGTCCTGCCCTGGGTGGTGCTTTTCTTTCGTAGGAGACATGCTATGGTTGACATGCTATTGGAAGGCGATTAAACAGGCACCGGATGTGAGACAACCGTTCCTCAATTTTAAGAAATGAACTAAAAAAAAACGGGGGAAGATGCTTCTATGATATCCCTCCTCATGGCTCAAAATGCTAGAACTTATTGCAAATTATGAAAAAAAGTGTTTAAATATTTCTTGAGAGCTGATAACTAAACTGGCAATAGCAAGTCGTTTGAGGTTTCCTTAAAGAACGCGATAGCTGATCTTTTTGCATGTTGGTCAATAGTAAAATGAAAAACGTTCCGTGTTCCCCTGTGTGCCTCGATTAAGGATTAATTAGAGCAAGGACATTGAATATAATTATGGCCAGTTATGATACCGTTCAAAAATAGAAAAGTCATCATTTTGTATTTTGAAAAAAAAATCGAAAGTTATTTAAACACTAGATACCTAAAGGAAACGACATTTCTATTTAAAATTTTTAATATCTCTGTAAGAAATTCCAAAAGTAAAAAAAATATGAGAATTGTTCTCACGTAAAATATGACTAAGAAGTATAGTACTCTTACCTTTTTTTTGTATTCTTAATGGATTTTAATAGTATCATGAGTCAGAGATAACATTTAAAAATTAATGTTTTACAGCAATTAAAAAAAATTATTTGTGTACCCGAAAAAATCAAACACACTATATAATATTCATATGTCATTAAATTATTCATAATAAAGAATTAATTCGGTGCCCAATTTTAACCCTTTACTAAACGAATTGCAATTAATAATATCATCCATTTTAATTAATCCTATAGTATTTGTATAATGAATAAAATTTAGTAACATAAAAACATTACATGCACACATAAAATTTGATGTATTGCATAAACCGAATACTGATGACCATTAATTCTCATTGATACTTTTATCCCATAATTTCCATATAAAAAGTTTCTATTTCTGATTTTTTTTCATTAAAAAAACACAAATTATCAATCAAATAAATCAATTAAAGGTATAAAAATACAATAAATACAATAAAAAAGTAAACATAAATTTTGGTATTACATGTTTACATTTACTTATAAATTGATAAAACTGAATTACAACTATGAATTAATTTTTAATTAATGGAGCTTAAAGTTTTCATCTATTTTAAAATAAAAATCTTTTTATTTGTATTTGTATAAAGCTTCTATACTAATAATAAGTAATGAAACCTAGCGGCCATAGCGGAAACTAACAGGGGGATGAGGTATAACAAACTGCCGCTAGAATGCGCTTCAGTAGTGTCATGAAAACAAGTGAACCCTTCAAGTTTCTGGAATGGCCGCTAGATGCTGCTACCATCACCGCATTGCAGCCCTACACTATTTATAGATCTGCAAGGCAATAAAGGTCGATGGTCATATAATTACTCCCCAAAATTGTTGAAAAAGGTGTAAATTTGGAAAACATCTCATGGAAGAAAACGTACGTATTAATCATTGAAAAAAAAAAAACTATTATAAGAATTATCATTTTCAAAGTTCAAGTTTTAATCCTAACTACACAAATGTGCCTATGTATACGCTAGATACACGACAGCCTGATAAAAAACTAAACTGTTCAAAAAAATTTACAAGGATATTATTTTAGAATTCATACTTACTTATACAATTTATATGGCTAGAAAGCTTCCAAAAAGACTATAAGTTTCTTGAAGCCCAATGTTTAAATAATGAACAGATCATTAAAACCTATTGAGATTTCGGAATTTTCGTGTAAAATTAAAAACCTAATAGGTATTTTACAATAAAAAATAAAATCCTTCATCCTAGGAATGATTCACAACACATTAGTGATATCCGTTAAAAGTAATAAATCAAGAACCAACGTGACTAGATCCTTTTGAATACATCAGAAACTATTCATGATAAAATCAATGAAATTTGTTGAAAATTTGCCTTCCGGGGTACGTATATTTTACCATAAAGCATAATCGTAATTGTATTTCGTACAAGATTGTTTCTTTTAAACAATTTTCATTTAAAAAAGAACAACCAAGTCGGTTTCAAAGAGTTAAACATTGTTTAGAGTTAAATTGAACATAAGTCTTTATTTTGGGATTGTGGATTTTACTTCATGTGCTTTTAGTATATTCTAGAGGTAATTTACTATCATGAAAAGTAAGATATGGTAATCGATTGCTGATTAAATATTTGCGGTTTTAACTAACAACTATATTGTTAAATATCTCACATTTTCGTCAGACAAAATGTTTTTCTATCCTGTGGCTCGATTTCACTTGGTTCTCCATGAATAGCAGTTTTCTGGCCTTTTTTTTTTTTTTTTTATAATTATTAAATACTGCAATGTGGAAAAAGTGGACTTCTAGGAAAATCGGTGTTATTTTTCTTATTTTAAACAAATTTATACCGAAAAGAAATTATGAAAAACCTTATACTGAATAAATATGAAGGTTAAAGAAATTTAATGTCTTCCATTCGACTAATCAGTTTCTATAATTATATTTATACCAAAAAACATTTTTGGGATATAAATTAGAATCGATCACCCATTCCATTCTAGGAGTATTTCAAGAACTTCCTCCCATCACTCTTGGAATAGTATTATTTTTTATTCTGGTTATTTATACTTACTTGCTAAGAGTGTCAGCGTAAAGGACTCTCTTAAAAGGCCCCTGAATTTATGATGGTCATATAATGCTATATTTTATTGACTAATAAAATTTTATGTTTCCTACAATGTATACATAAGGATATCTTTAAAAATGGAATAATTTTTATTGGTTTTTAATTATCAATTTCGTGTGCAATATGCAAATAATAATGTATTATTAAATACTCAAATCATTTACGCACTATTTTCAATGAATAATCATTTATATGATCCTTTAATAACTAATATTACGTAATGAATTGGTGTATAAAAACGTGAAACATGACGCGCTCCATCTATTATTTATTTATATTCTGAGTTTTATATTAGTAATGTAATGATGGAAAGTATTGGGATTGTGGTAAAGTATTAATTAAAACAAAAATGTTACCAACAGAAATTTCCGTCTCATAAGATCGCAGAAACGCGCTATGGGTAAGCTAGTTAGTTGCAACATATATTTCGATACCATTCAATAGTTTCAAATTGTTTTCTCCACTAAAAGAAATACGAAGTTCAGCCAAACTTATATTCGTCCCCAAACAATTTAACAGTATCTGCACTTCCTAAAAAGTTCTAAGTTAGGTTCTAAAGTTTTAGAACGGAGTTGTTACACCTTTCCTGGCACTTCCTTACCCGAAAGCAACTTCTTCGCTAAGAGACCTTACTTAGACATAACTTTAGTTTTACTTTCACCAAGAATATAAAAGGTTTTCAGCACTTCTCCTCTAGCAATTCACAACCATAGGTGGTAATGTTTATTCCAACAGTAATTTAAAATTTGAAAAATAAATTTATAAAAAACTATAATAAAAATAATTGAAGGAGGTTTCAAGCAGGTACTAATTGAAGGGGTTGGAGCAAAATAGTACCAAGCAACATTTTTAACAAAAATAAACTGTAGCTGCCGTCTCTTGAATATTATGTAGGACTATATGTCTATGATGGAAAATCCACCTGAAATATGACTACAGAGCACTCATCATATTTAGGTCAAAATATCATAAAAAGAAATTTTGACCCATCTGGGACTTTTTTACTGTTAAAATAACTTTAAACAATGTTGTATTTAATAAGATATTAGTTTGACCTTCGAACGAACCTCGAGTAGAAACGATAAAAAATATGAAAACAATTTAAAAAAAAGTATCGAAAAATAAAAAAAATATATTTAAGGCTGTTTTTACTATGAGCAACCTTGTACATGTTCGTGTACACGAAACTTCTGGATGTTTCAAATTGAAAACTTCTACAAATGACTAATGATATAGAATTTCTGATGAAGTTTTAATTCAATTCTGGCTTTTACGATCCTCTCTTTAACACGTGATCAATCATCTATCATGTAATATGTCTTGATAAGCAAATAAAAAGCAAGCTTATTTCTTAAATCTTAAAAAACAGTAATATATTTCTGATATCAGTTATACTATTTCAATATATGTACATTGTTATTATAAAGTACCTATCTACCTCTATGAATCAAATAATAATACCCTACTATGATTTTATGTTAGTAGCGATGATATAATACTAAAGGATCCAAGGAATTTCAGCTAAAAAATATTCCAATAACTTTGACTTAAGTCTGACGAACTACTTAGGCCCATTGACCGAAAATTGGAAATCCATACAGTCTTCACCGACAAATACGGAGACATTCCGTCAAGTTGATTAGTTTTACTTTTTTATACATAGGAACGCAGTATAAACAGATTGATCTTATGTTATATTTATATTTTCATATATTTATTTCTCGTGAACGAATAAAAATAAAATTAAATAATATTTTTAAGCAAATCGAAATGTTTCGTTTATTTTGCTTATAATTCCTTTTAGGAGAATGAAAAATATTTTATATGAATTGAAGGCAAAACGATAAATATCTAATAACAGAGTTATTGCTCGTATATACTAGTCCTCAATATAATCCTTGTTATATTTTTTATCTCTAATATTTATAAAACCAAATATTTGGTATTTACAATTTTATATGTAACTTAAAGCATATTTGTATGTAAATTTACATCATAAAATTAATATTATCTTTCCATATCAAAAAAATTGCATTTTTAAATTAAAATTATAGCCTTTTTTTTAAATATTGATAGATTTGAAGAAGAGTCCAGAAACAATTACTCTGGTATTTTTTATTGTCTTGCCGCCTAGTTCTGGGACAGAAAAATAGGAAGCAGCACTGGGTTTTCTAAAATTGGTGTCCGACGTACGTTTGTTATTTATAAACTGAATCAGCTTCAGTCTGTAGAGGAACGGCTTCGTCGGGAGGTGTCCATTTCGTGTTTCAGGTGAGGTATTTTCCGCTGTGAAAAATCCGAATCGGTAAAACAAAAAAGGGTGTAAATTATTTTTTGATGTATATGAGTTTACTATTCTGATACAGTAGGGTTTCAACAATGCTCCTTTTTACGGAATCCTGAGAAATTCGATATATTTCGGGGAGAAACTCAAATAGTAATGGGGGATGACTGCATTTTTTTTTTTTTAATTGGAGATGTATGACTTTCAGTATTAACGGGATTTAACTATATATTAAATCATTAAGCGATATGATTATAAAAATAATGGCTAGATCTTGAGTAAAAACCATAATACCATTGCATAAAATTACAAAATTAAGTATTTAATTTATTTTAAAAACATTACACTATAAAATTGAGAAATAGTGATTAAATGGTATTAAAGACGGATGTCACCTTGCTTTGAAATAAAATATATAGCTCTGGAGACCAGTCAAGGAAGTTTTCTATTGAGTTGAGAAATGAAAAGAACATATGCTTCTCCTGTAATCTTTCAGTCTTCTTCCAAACAAATTATGTCTTAATACATTATACAAATTAAAATATTTATACATAGGTATATTTGAATTCCGAAAATAATTTTGCAAAGATTTGTGATCAAAAATAACCTACAAGTTTATATAAAAACATAGATAAAAAGTAGCAAAAAATTAGTATACCTTCGTTTCAAACTATCCTCCTTTTGAAAATTTCACTTTAAAATATGAAAACCTTTTAAAATTTACCATTGTTTTTCGGAAAAGAAGAATGTATATACGCTAATTAAAAATAAAAATATAGCTTTTTTAAAAAAAAGTAATATTAAAACATAACAGTTCAATAATTTGAAAAATTAACGTTACTGTATCAGAAATATAGTAAAATATTTATTCAATTAAACATACAATTTTATATCATCAAAGCTATTGTGGCGTTCTCAGGTCGCGTTAGTGCCATCTTGTGTCAAGTGTCACCAGTGTTTGTTGTGTATTTATCAATATCTCAAGAAATGCTAAAGAAAAAATTCCCATCGTTGACAAGTATTGGGGTAAGTTAATTGCATCATAAAAATAATTACAATTAAAAAGGTCATTAACTTAATTGAAATATAATTTAGATTAAACTCATTACTAAAAGGTCATGAACTCAGTACTAACAGGTTTCTGTTTTACAAAATAACTCCATTTGCGCTAGTCGCAGTTAGATTTAAGTTACAGTTAAGCAAATTGGTGGCCAAATAGAGTTATTTCCGGCATTTTCATGCGTAAGGAAAGATGAAAGAGCAGCTCATCTTCCCGGTCTTGGTTGATTCGGGGGTCTCTCATCCGGCTCCTTTTCAGTTGGCCTCTTAAAGACCTCTGATTCATCCAGCTATATTATGATGATGTCATTTATCATGAATGAGGGAATAAAGTGGTTCAACGTGAGCATCGATAGGTAGTTGTTTAGTCTGTATGTAGAGTTATGTTTAAAACATAAAATTTAATATTCGGTAAATATTATTTTTCCAATTATGGCCTTACATGAAAAAAATATACTATACTAATGATCAAAGCACTAAATAAACATAGCACAAATTAAGAACTAAGAACACCTGAAACTAAATTAAGTATCCACCAACACATTAACAAATCGGCCAGGATGGCATCATTATCATCTGCATCTTATATCTAACAAAATAATAATAAAAAAACAGATTTCTTAGTAAAAAATAATTTTTTTTTAACAAGAAGTATTTTGATGTGTGTAGGAGACTTAATGATAAAGATGTGAATAAAATGTAATCACATTGGTCATTTTTTACTTTCACTTACCTATATATGAAATATATAGTAAGTGGAAGTATTGCGATCGTGAAAATTTTCGACTTCCGGTTTTCAACGGAAATACACGTTTTGGGGTCCCCTGAGTCAAAATAACCAAGTCCCGCGAAATGGTCTGTGTGTGTGTGTGTGTGTGTGTGTGTGTGTGTGTGTGTGTGTGTATGTGTGTGTGTGTGTGTATGTGAACAGACTAGCTCAAAAACTATAAACCGTGCGAACCTGAAATTGGGTATTTAGAGTATGTATATGCCTGCGATGTGACATCAAAAATTTCATCAAATTTGCTCAAAGGGAGGGGGTACTTTATTTAATAACTTTTAAGTTTTTTTCGATTTTCTCAAAAACAGCTCTAACGATTTTGATTAAACTGAGTATTTAATCTATTTACATGCCCGAGATATGACTGTAAAAATTTCATCAAAATTGATCAACCGGAGGGGGGACTTTACTTAATAAATTTTGTATCATTTTCACTCGTTTTTTTTATTTACTCAAAAACGGTCTTAACGATTTTGATCATACTGGGTATTTGATGTATGCATATGCCCGAGATATGACTGTAAAAATTTCATCAAAATTTATCAACTGGAGGGGGGACTTTACTTGATAAATCTTATACCATTTTCACGTGTTTTTTTTTATTTACTCAAAAACGGTTTTAACGATTTTGATCAAACTTGGTATTTGATGTATGTATATGCCCGAGATATGACTGTAAAAATTTCATCAAAATTGGTCAAACGGAGGGGGCACTTTATTTTATAATTTTTTTCCAATTTTTACCTTTTTGATCGATTATCTCAAAAACGGCTTTAACGATTTTTATCAAATTCGTTATGTTTGATGAAAATTAGTTGCTATTTAATATCAGGTAATCTTTATCATTATTAAAATGTTCTGAGGGGGCTTAGTTGGGGAAGGGGCCTTTTTTGTTTTCCTATAAAGTACCTTTGTTTTAGTTTATATTGAGAAATTAACTGTCTCTCATCACGCCTAAAAATTAGAAACGCTAAATATGATATATGAAGAAAATCAAGTAAACATATACAGGAGAAAAAAAGAAAAATATTCCGTCAACTCATAAAACACCTTGAGCTCACGCATGCACCGTACGCCTTTAATGACAAACCATTGCGTTATAATTAAAAATGTTCTGTTCATTTGAGAAGTGGCAATTAACAAAATGCATTAATTTCTAATCTAAGTAAGTTGGTAAGTGAAAGTTGTGTGTTGCGCGCACGCACCAGATTTTTTATTTATGTACTCTGATTTAATCTTGTTATTGCAGTACATTTGAGGATTGGGTTTGCAAAAATTACTATACACTATTTGATTGCCCTTGAAAGTCAATGTCAGTTTGACAAATTAAAGCAACAGGCTTCGACAGAATTCCTTATGAATTCTATAAATTTGCACCCGATAATTTTTTAGAAAAACTTTAGAATTTCTATAAATGTATACTAGAATATACTATAAAGAAAACGTCTCTACAATTTTCACAAAAGCTTTGATCTATCCGTTACATAAGAAAGAAGATCTAAATGATGTAAAAAATTATAGGCCTATTAATATGACTGGAAACCTCTACAGAAGAGAACCAAATATTTCCCGAGGTCGAAGCTGGTTTCAGTAAAAGATATTCCACCAGGGACAATATTCTACATCTGGTCAATGCTGTGAAAATAATGCTATCCACAAAACATGAGAGTGACGTCACGGATTGATAGCTTATCGTAGTTGATCTAAATGTTCTGAGGTTTTTTTTTACTTTCACTTACCTATACATGAAATATATAGTAAGTGGAAGTATTGCGATCGTGAAAATTTTCGACTTCCGGTTTTCAACGGAAATACACGTTTTGGGGTCCCCTGAGTCAAAATAACCAAGTCCCGCGAAATGGTCTGTGTGTGTGTGTCTGTGTGTGTGTGAACAGACTAGCTCAAAAACTATAAACCGTGCGAACCTGAAATTGGGTATTTAGAGTATGTATATGCCCGCGATGTGACAGCAAAAATTTCATCAAATTTGCTCAAAGGGAGGGGGTACTTTATTTAATAACTTTTTAAGCTTTTTTTCGATTTTCTCAAAAACGGCTCTAACGATTTTGATTAAACTGAGTATTTGATCTATTGATATGCCCAAGATACGACTGTAAAAATTTCATCAAAATTGATCAACAGGAGGCCCCCCTCCTGTAAAGTAAAGTCCCCACTTTACTTAATAAATTTTGTCCAATTTTTACCTTTTTGATCGATTATCTCAAAAACGGCTTTAACGATTTTTATCAAATTCTTTATGTTTAATGAAAATTAGTTGTTATATAATATCAGGTAAGCTTTATCATTATTAAAATGTTCTGAGGGGCTTAAATGGGGAAGGGGCCTTTTTTGTTTTTCTATAAAGTACCTTTGTTTTAGTTTATATTGAGAAATTAACTGTCTCTCATCACGCCTAAAAATAAGAAATGGCTAAATATGAGATATGAAGAAAATCAAGTAAACATATACAGGAGAAAAAAAGAAAAATATTCCGTCAACTCATAAAACACCTTGAGCTCACGCATGCACCGTACGCCTTTAATGACAAACCATTGCGTTATAATTAAAAATGTTCTGTTCATTTGAGAAGTGGCAATTAACAAAATGCATTAATTTCTAATCTAAGTAAGTTGGTAAGTGAAAGTTGTGTGTTGCGCGCACGCACCAGATTTTTATAATATCCCTCGATCATCCATAAGCCTAGTCAACTGAGTAATTTTTAGATTAATGGAGTGTTCTGAAATACTTAAATTATAAAAAAAAATTATATTTGATAAATCGATATCAACTCACATATTTTCAGATCAAATGTTACGAAAATCGTGCTAATGTTAGGTATTGAGGCCAACAAATAGATTAAATAATTAGATTAGATAACTGTGAAAAATCTATGAAAATTTTCAGCACTGACCACAAAACATTTGTTCACATCTTGCATCAAAAGATTTTTTTTTGTATTCACAAATACAATAGTGATAAGAGAAAACGAATCAACAATTAATTAAGTATATCAACTGCTTTTTTATTATTTATTTTGCACCAGCTTTGCTGCAATACTATTTTGAAAGACTTGATCAAGTAAGGGCGATTTAATTATGGAGCGTTGTTTTTTAGGTTAAAATAAAAAAATTAAATAAAATTGGTTGTCATTTTCCTCATAACTAAATTAAATTGATGTAAAATTTTATAAAATAATTGGGAAATAAAGCTTAGTTAAATAATAAACGCATTGAAAAGCGTAAAAAAGGAGGGATATGGGACAATTATGATGTATTGAGTGTTTATATAATGAGGGAACCCAACAACAAACAGTGTTACTCACTCACTATGTTGATATAGGAATTAGCGATTTAATTAGAAAAGGAATATACATGTTAATAGCTGATTACTGATTTGGACCACGATGGATTTATCTAATAGTTGAATATTTATTAACGCAATGATCTGGAGCAGCTCGGTAACATCAATGAGTGTTCATAATAACAACTGATGTTTAAACAAAATATTTTAAATCGGTCTCAAATATAAATATATATACATTCAAATGTTTTTTAATAATTAAAATTATGTTTTTATTCTGATGGACAATTTAGTCCAACGTCCCTCCGTCTTTCCATTCATAAAAGCTTCTCCTAGAACTCTGAATGACGACTTTGTGTATTTGATGAATTGTCGATTCTACTTGGCTGATAATGAACGTTTTAAACGGTTTTCACCCAGGCGAAGGAAGTGAAGACGTCGGTTGAGTAAAAGAGGATTCCAAGAGGCCTCCGCATAGCCAGACGTTTCCGATGTCAACAAGTCATGGATTCTTGTCTGGGAATTTCAATAAAAAGCAGGAATAGATTGCAGCCACCCTTCAACATCCTATATAAATTTTAAAGATGGAAATATGCTTTTTTTAAATTTTACTCCCTTTGCAGATATAATCTAATTTACCTATGATATATCAGCTAAGAATTTAATAAATGTCGTTTTTAATTTTACTTCATAGTTCGATTTGCGCCTGATACAGTTAAAGAAAAGTTAGCTAATTTGAGAGCAGACGCTTGTATATAGGACTGATAGTACGAATAATCACATCTTCCCGTTCTTGATTTATGAAAAGAATTCTTTTATCCAGCTCCTTTTTAGTCTCCTTCTGTCATCAGGCATATGGGCTATGGCGTGTTCGTTAGTTCAGTGAAATATGTTGTTATGTCCTAGCACTATATTGCGAACGTGGGAAATAAGAGTTCGTTTATCTTGCTCGATAAATATTTGTTTTGAGTCGGTATGCAGAGTGAATGTCTATATTTAATTCATAAAACAACTCCGAATCATTGATGGATGTACTATACCACATTGTAATTCTTAAATTTTACCTTTATATACTTAGTTAAAATAATAATTGTTTCCAAAACGAACACAAAACAAAAACGAAATTGGTATTGGTTCTATTTCAGGTGATTTTTACTTAGCTCCCCATATTTCCTTCTGGAAAAAGATCAGTTTTTATCGTTTCAGTTTCATTATATAATTATCTACTAAATGTAATAAGGCAATTGAAGTTTTGTCCTTTCAAAGAAAGGTGGGCATTAAAAAAATATGACGATTTTTTTAAAAGGACGATATAGGTTATGAAAATTGAAAATATGGACTTTACTTAACTCATTCCTATTAACATTTTTATTAAATCTACATATAATTTCAACTTTTATTCATATTCTCAAATCACTCTTCAGATTTAACTACCTTTCTGATGCTGATAAATGTTTTTGTATACCGAAATGCGTTTCTTTAATTAATCAATCACACGCTGTTTTATCCCAAAAAATGAGATTTATCGCCTTAAACGCCTTACAAATTGATCATTCTTACCAAGACTTGAATTCATAGAACTAACCTATACCTGTTACATCTGTTTCACAGACCCAGTTACAACATCCCACACCCTTTGCTAATAGCATGCGACAAAAAAATAAATAAATTAACGCATTTCCAAAAATTGTATTAAATACAACTATAGTAATATTAATATTTAGAATCTGACGACTGAAACCAGTAAAAGTTAGATTAGTTTTGATTCATACTGTATGGGCCAATTCGGCAATCCTAAATCCCCGAACAAACATAGGGTCACGTGGCTGTCTAGCAAATAAACAAACAATCATAACGTGTTCCATTTGTAGTTTGCACAACGCTCTCCGATACAACTCTCAATCAAATAAGGTCCAATATAAAAATCAATACTCTTCAGTCACTTCCGAAAATCGGCCCCCTAGACATCAGGTTTTATGTTAATTACGAGTATTTTGCTTTAACATCATCGGAATCGGAGGTGAAACCTTCACTTAACTTAGTAAATTGGTTAAGTGAAGATTTCACCTCAGAATTGCAATTATTTAATCTATAATTACATAAACGTTGATTTCTTTCTATTTTTGTGGATTTCTTTTTAAATTCATATAGTCATTGTTTGTTTATTTTCAACATTGCCTTGATTACAAAATGGTGCATTTTATTGTCAAATGACGGATTACATTTTATAGTATTATTTTTAAAGTGTCCCATAGAAAACTAGCCAATTAATATTCTTTTTGTTCTGGATCCTGACGTAATTTGAATTGGAATAACCCGATTTATGATCCTCTTGAATTTAAATTGGAATAACCCGATTTATGATCCTCTTGAATTTGACACAAACGAAACATGAAGTCCGATAATTCAAATCCGTCAATAATAACTAACCCAATAACTGGCAAAAAATCTGACTCGCACACACAAATCCCACCCCCCCCCCCCCCCCGCCTATGAAATTGGGCTAATCCCCCCATTCTCGGGGTGGGACATTTTCATCACAAAAGACGTCATTAGTCAGGCGGGCAGCTGAGATGATGTCATCGACAGACCACGCCCGCCGATGGCGTCAATGCATTGTTTGAAATATCGGCGTTCAGAACTATTCAACTTTATCCAAGTTACGAAACAATTTAGACCCTCAGTTGGTTTACTTAATCTCTATGTTAAGAAACATTATTACTGATTAGTTTCAGTTCATGAAATATAAGTTTTAATTTTTATTTTTCAAAGTAATTATTAGGTATTACAATTGAAAATCTTTGTATATGGGAGGGTTTTCCTTATGTATCCATTTAAGTCACATACGAAATGTGCATAAATCATTACTCATACATAACAGGGGCGTATGAAAGGTGGGCCCGGCCCACTCCTCCCCACCTTGCGAAATAATTAATATTAAATAAAATTAAGTGCCGTAATTTGAGCGATTTTAATAAATTTAAAATTTAAAAATAAATGCTAAAAAACCCGCAGATATGAAAAATATCCCCCAGTCATTAGCGAAAATGATGAGTCGGTACTCCCCCCTTTATCGAAAAATTATTACTTCTTTGATTTTAGACGCTATCAAGCATTTTGCAGCGCGGCTGTTTGATTGAGGACGCCTCTAAAACGAGCGCTTTTGAACAAAGAGTTGATACTCTGACTGAATCTACGTCAATAGCCCAGACAGGGTTGGTAAACTTCCAATCCTCCTTGTTTATCCTCCGCGCGGCGATCCATCAAGAATCCCCGAGAACATCTTACTATCGACCTATCTCCTCTAATGGAATTGCAAGTATTTGTTCAACTTGGTCCTTATGCCATTTCTTCTGTGCTTTCAAAATGATCCGATCTTGAATTTATTAAAATATTAAACTAACGCAATATACCTATGTATTTGTAAAATATATCCTTTTACATAGGACATACTTTAGATTGAAAGATCTAAATTATGACAACAACGATATACAAGTGATCAAAGAACTAATATAAAACACGTCTGACCAACCTTGCTCAATAGCTAATACGTAAACCACTCTCAATAGTCCTTCAGATATTTAAAGAAAATAAAGCCGAGGGAGAGTAGATCAGGAATAATATGTTCAGCAGGCCTTAAGTTGCAATCCACAAAATTATTATGGTCGTAAGGATTAGTAAAGATTTGTAAGTGATCGTGTTCGTAATTTCGAAGCTCATTAACTGAAAAAAAAACATACAGTTAATATAAGCGTCCTTTTTCTCAGCTTGTTTCATGAGGATTTGGTATAATCTCGATCGTTACGCATCTTTTCGTCATCTTTTATTTTTAAAGGATTTCTGTTTCCGTTGTTGCATGATAGAATTGTGGTAGGACAGTAATTTTATTTATATCTGTATTTTTTTCTTCATTAGTTAAAGCATTTATTAATAAAGTGAAAATGAATAAAAAACATTAAGCCAGGGTTTAATAAACAATAAAGTTCTTTCTTTTTTTATTTAATTAAGAAAATTTTCTGACCAAATTAAGGAACAAAGCCATTATGGTCTATGAGAGATGAAATGTGGAGGAACACGTTGACACCTAGAAGAAATTTTTCATAAAAATTGTGTACCGTTTCACTTCCTTGCATCTGGAGATGTCTTCAGGTAATATGTTCCATTGGTAACCACGCTTATCACTAATTAGTTCCGAATGATCTTACAAGTTTTTTCTCTTCTATTGGAACTAGAAGTTTGCAAATAACGTTTATGTACAACTTTTATTTTTAAAAATCTATTTACAAATTTAATAACTATAAACTATTTACTTATTATAATAACTACTAAATAATTATAATAACTATAAAAACTATCTACTCTATTTACAAAGTTGTATGTTGTCTAGACCCTAAAAGTTGTACATAAACTTAAATTGCAAACTTCTAGTTCCAATAGAAGAGAAAAAACTTGTAAGGTCATTCGGTACTAATTAGTGATAAGCGTGGTTTCCAATGGAACAATTACCTGAAAGTCCTTAAATTTATTTAATATGATTTGTAATTCACTTTTTATTATTCAGCAAATGTCATAAGTGTTTAAACTCGATTAGTCGGAGGATATTAAGTGACACATATTAACTCAGTTAGAACGGCGTTAAAGTAGTTAACCATTGTCCCGAGGCACACATCAGCCTGTCCAACCCAGACCTGCCGAGAATTTCGAAGCCCAAACTAGATTTGACAAGACGGCCCTAACCACATTACTCCTCGTGCGGAGGACACCTCGTCTGTCAGCGAAGGTGTAAATATAGTTCCAGTTCCGATGGAGAGAGTCTCAGGCTCAGTAAAGAGGCTATTTTTAGGTGAGGCTTCCTCTCTTTGTCAGCCAATGAGCCTGGAACAGGTAACCTGTACCCCAAAACAAGTGGGTTCACTTGGAAGTTAGGTCGAAAGCACAAGGATAACTATTTCTTCTTATTATTTGATTTTTATTTATTTATATATTTTTAATTAGAATATGAATTTGTTCTACCGTTATCTCAATTGAGAATATAAAAGAATTCTACAAGTGCTTCTTTGTATAACGTTAGTACTAAAAGAAGGTTGACGCATCGAAATGGACAAGCCACGAAGGAAAGCAGTAGCTCATGCAATATAACAATTTATCCATAAATACATAAGTATTGACTCCTGCCCTATATTGTCCAACATAAGATGAAGAACTCCATCTAAAGCTAATACCTGCTTGGCTACCAGAAGATTCAAGATCGAAGCAGAAAGTCAATGAATTTATTTAAATACTAGCTGAACCTGCCCAGGCTTTGCTCTGGCTTATTGTAATATTTACTTTTAGGGGAATAAATAAACTTATACTGGTTAAATTTATCTTAAAACATCATTACTCATAGTAGCCTACATTAAATCAATGTGGAATAAGAAAATATTCTAAATCTTCGCTGACGTTAAAATTTTATCTATAAAGATAGTTATACTCCTCAACTGAACAGGAAGATGCATTATGTATTCCTTTAGGCTTCATTTTTTCAATTGGGAATATTAGCGTATTTAACGGTAAAAAAAAATATGTTATCAAGAAAAATATTGTCCTTAATTCTGTTCATTGTCCTTTTTCCATGATTTATTTTTCATTTTGTAGCAAACACTATCATTTTGCAGAAAACATAATAAATAAAAAACAAAAAAATATTTTTTTATTATTTATATAAAATTTCCATTTGATACATTAGCATAAAAAATAGATATGCTGTTATGTGGCTAAACAGCGACGTTTTGTAAAAGTTTCAGATCTATTCATACGCTACTTTGCAAGTTTTGAGATAACAAACAAACTGCCCATGCATTTTCATTTATAAGATCGGAGTCAGATATTTTCGTTTCCGACTGGCCCTCGACTACTTGCCAACCTATTGTGTATTCACCCCATACCCTCCTGAAAAATTGAAGAGCACTAATTCCCAAAAGAGCATGGTCCTGTTCTACGGGGAGGGAAACTGAAATTAGAAGAGTGAAACTTCACTTACTCGTGTTTATTACCTCATTTGATATTCAAGGCTGTCCTCCCTGGAGATGGAATTTCCATCAATGGGAGACTTAACACGACCCTTCAGGAACTGACAGTTTTTTTGGAAGTCTTAGCAATCATTCTTGTACCTTTTTGAAAAGGCTGACGTGAGGTCTAGGGCAATGGATAAGTGCCTTGATATTGAACAAAAAGTTGGCCCACTACTCTTTGGTTCAGTGTTCCTAAGACACTAATTTCTATAACAACAATCGTCAGACTCGGACAAATAATGCCTTTGCAGAACTTAGAACACAACGGTTAAATATAAAACAGAAACCACTCAAGGTAATTTTAAAAGCATTGCTGTAACCGAATCCTTCAGTACCGTTTATATTCAGTGCCGTTACCTTTATTATATACCATGTTAATTTAAAAGTTTTAAAACCATCGGAAATTTTTTTACAGCGTCCTTGATCTTGAGCTGTTTGAATTAGAGCAATTCGACACCATGGGAGTCAAAATCTGTGATTTTATTTTTCCTATATTCTTCAGATAGTTATTAAGTTTGTATCCCACAATAGTTTCACCCCCTTCCTTTATTTCTTTATTGCCCTTATGATAGCTATATTTATGCTCTTTTCATACCCGATTTATTACGAGTTTCGCTGTATGTATGTAATCTAGAAGTGGAAATATGCTCCACCTACCTTCATTTCGAAATTCATTAATTTTTATAAATATCCTTTATAAATTTATAATTTTTCTAATCATAAATATTACTTATAAATATTATCAAGCTCATTTTCAAAGTTAATATTTTCCAATTTCAAAATATTATTGCCACACCAAATGGCACGAAGAGGCTCGGAGTTTTCTCGAATCATCAGAGTAAACGCCTTATACACCCCGTTGCTGATAGATAGGTAATAGGATTCCCCCACGTTCTCCAATTTTCATCAATTTTCCAATTTCCCTCCTTAAGCTGCTAGGTCGAATTGGAAATTGAATGATAGCGTCGTGAAATTTATAAGAACAAGAACTGTTAACTGCTGGAAGCTCCTTCATAGGTAGGCTAGAATTTTACATCTAATAGTTTCCTAAGTTTAATCTCAATAAGCTGTAAATATTTGTATATGGCTTTGATAGTTTTTAAAAATAGAATGGGATATGTCCTCCAGATTGTAGCTGACCAGTAAGATTCCATAAAACAAGCCTAATTAACAAGCAATCATTTTGTACAAACTACAGAACTCATTTTTTAATGGAGACTGTTTGAGTAATTCAACCTTGTGCTATGCACCCATCGTTTGAAACTTTTACTCCGGAACCTCCCATCATTATTAATTACCCCCCTCATCATTAACAACCATTAAGCTGTTTAACACCAACGAAATTTTACGACACTGGACGAAAAATTCATGACATAAGATATAAGAAAGAATCGTACTAAACTAGTTGATATACGAATCAGGCAAAGGCAAGGTACACTTTTATTCTGTCGCAAAACGTCCTTCGCGAGACACCCTCCATCCAGTAGGGCACATGATATGAAATAGGCATTCTTGATTAAATTATTATTTTATGGGGGTAAAAATGGTGGTTAGTGTATTTTGACGACCGCTGGCCAAGAAGTGGTGCCTCCTCACAAAAGTTAGCCGTAACACACCATAGTTGCAGAGGTTATGTTTTTTGTATTATTTTTTTTAATAACTCATTATATCGATTTACTGATAAAAAATATCATAGAATATATCTCTAGTTACTTATCTTAGAGTTCATAAGGCCTAATGGTCAGTCTGAATTCGTTTTCCAGAAATAAATATAAATAAAACGAAATAAAGAGAGGAAGAAAATACATCAGAATAAGTGGACGAACTCAAGGAAACCTTTAAATAAGTCATTCATAAATCCTGGGTTAAAATTGGAACGATTTCTTTCACTTTTGAGTGTGGGGGTCAAGAAATCGTTCTCAATCTTCCCACTCAAGAAATCGACAATACCAAATACATTTTTATTATTTTAATTAAAAAAGATAAATAAAGAAATATCACTTTTTTTTTAATTATTGTTGTTATCGTTTCATGGAGTTATCTATTTATTTCTATATTGACATGACAGTAATAAATAAACGTTCTAATTGTTTTTTTTTCTTTTTCAAGTTTGAAAACCTGATTTTCATTATCACGAAATAAGAGATGTCTAATTTTTTTTTGGGTGTGTTACTATTTATTTGTTTTTTCTTTAACTTTCAGCATTAATTGGAAAAAAGCTATAATCGATAATTATTTATTGAGTAATTAATCAAAATAAATATTTTTTCAGTCAAAATAAATATAAACAACTTTTTATATTTGATAACTAAACTAATTTAAAGAGAGTTAATGAATTATTTGTATAATTTAACGGTTTCGATATAAATGTAGTATGAATATCGTATTTTTATATTCACTCAGATTTAGTTGTTTTTTAATTAGTAAACTATAGCAGTGTTGAATTAATCTTGTCTAGGTAAATATTTGTAATTAATTGTTATAATTATAATAAACTTTTTTTTATACTTATTTTGTTTAAGAAAATAATGGATTAGTTGACTCGTGACATGAAAAGACTCCAAGAAAGCCTAAAACAATGTCTGAAATTTTCGCACATTATGAAATCTTTATGATTCAGTGTTCTCATGGCGCCATTTAATTTTCTCTACTCTACTCTATCTATTACATTATCTTATAACTAACATTACAATGATCTTTACACTTGAACCACTTAAGTCCTCCATAAATCACAGGGTTTTAACTATTTATCTTCAATCTATATTATTTTCCGACAATCGTTCAAGAATGATATAAGAATACTTCGGAAAGGACTACAGATTTCTTAAAAATTTAATTGTTCATGTTGCTGTTTTTTTTGTTTTTTTTCTTCTTTTTAAGGGAGAGGGGGACTAAAGCATTACCCTAATGGAATAAAACTTCCATTAGTTGATGCTATTAAGGTTGTAAGGTTTAAGAGGGCGCCTTACTTTGTCCATTTAAGGTTTTTCTTCCAAACATTTTAAAAAGCTTACAGTGAGCTATGTTTATTCATCTTTAATACATATTCGATCGAAAAAAACAACAACTATTAACTATTGGAATAGTTTCCTTCTACGAACAAAACATTTACTTACAACGAAATGATTTAGGAGCCACCGCACTTGTTATAATGTCGGATGTAAAAAAAATCTCTAAAAATTTTTCACTTGCTGCAAATTCCTTTTGTTTGGTAAATCTAAATTATATTTTTTTCTTCAAGCATAATTTCACGAAAACAGCACAGAACGTTTTCATGGTATGCGTTATAATAGAATACAGCTAACATGCTGAGAGTATCCAGTTCGAATCCTGATCAATAAATTATTGCAGCTAAGTAACTATAGATAAAAATTTCTAAAAATAAAAATGATAATGATAATAAATTAATGCAATCAACGAATCAAAAAGTACATACCGATAAGATTTGGTTATATTTGTATATAATGCCGACGCTATATTTCTTTTTCTTCTGTGTTTCTTCATTTTTAACCATGAAATTATCGACAATTCAGGTCTAAATTTATGAAAAATAATCGAAAAATTGCTTAATTTTCATCGTTTTCAAAAAGATTGGAATAACTAAAATTTAAAAATACGAATTTCAATTTTTTAATATCTAATGGGCGCCGAAAAAAATGTCTCATACTTTAAAGATTTTTAAATCGGCAGTGTTCATAGTTTTTAGTCACAATAGTCTGCAAAACAGTTATAATTTCACAATTCTCCCTCAGTGATTGTTCATAAGAAATTTTTTACCCTGCATGAAATTTCATCTTTGAAAAGATGTGTAGTCACTGTAGGAGACATTAATGATATTAATAATTTTATATTAATACCATCTGACATTTTCATAATCCTTCAGATGACAATCCATTTTTCAAATGTCTCTCGGGCCATTTTTTTTTTCTTATATCATGACACAGGCTATCAATTAAGCAGAAATTAAAAATCATAACTGTCACCCCATGGCAAGGGGAAGGGAAACGGAGGATATCAAAACCCGTATTATATTAAATGCCAAGGAGAATAATTGATCATGTCATATGGAAGAATAATATGTGTGCCACTATTGTCGATATCTTTCTGGATGAAACTAAGCCTAGGGTCAGCAAATGAATTATTTATAAGTGATGTGACTGCCAGCGCTATTTGGGTTAGGGTGGATCTCCTCTGGCTTCTGTCCAGAACGGCTTTTCCAGGCTCTCGGAGTCGATTTCGTTTAGGTTCTATCAGCCATCAACTGCTATACTGTAAAAATAAATAATGATAAGTAGATTCTCAAACATACCAAGATAAACGAAAATTAAAATAGGCAGAATTTGTAAGGCATACATAATGTCGCATGATCTTACTATTACTAGTTACACTATTATAGATAATAAAGAGAAAAAAATAATATTTTATACAAGAAGAAAAGATTTCATTCCTTAATAAAATAGATTATAAATTCTTAAACAGACATTGAGTACGGAATTGTAGAGTTATAACATTTGTAGAGTTATATTAATTTAAGTATATAACATGATTACCGTAGTTAATATGGATTTTACTTTCACATTGCCGACTAAATGGTAGTCAATAGCTAAATATTGATCTAAATTATTAAATCAATAAATATTTATGTAACTATATTTTATTCATCGTAGAAAATATTCTTTTGTGGGTTATCTGCAGCTGTTCACTTCAATTAAGTGTGGTGAAAATCTGAGGAATCTCCCAGTTCTGATGTAAATCTGAAATTTAATAAATTATTACAATATTTTTACAATTTTTTGATGAGAAAATCGTTTGGATCATTTCGGAATGAAGTATTTTTTTATATCATTATTTCTTATTTATACATATTTTACTGAAGACAAGATAAAAAAGAGTTATGGTCTACTTATAATAATATCGGTTACTAATTAAAGCGTGGAAATGCATAAGGGTCTAAGTTCCAAAAAATAAAACAAATTTTTTTTTGCCAAATTGTTATTTGTGCCAAAGCCATTCTTCAGAAATGGGTATAAGTAATTTTTTGTTGCTAGAAAAGAGTTCATTGAACATATGAAAGATGGCATGGGTGTAAGCACTGAACGTAGTTCACCCTTGAGAGAATAAGTCACATCATGTCTGTAAAAATTTCCTAAGGCACTTATACCCTTATGCATTTCCACGCTTCAATTATGCTCAAGAAAGATCAATGAAATATTTAATTTTATAATTACTTAATTTATTAAAATTAGCTTATTAGGTAGAGCCCACTCTTTTTTCTTGTTTTTTTTTTATTTGTTTGTTTTTCCAATCTGATTCATACTATCAATTTTTATGTTAAATGATATAAACAATAGTTGTTTAAATTATTTAAAGTCAAAAGTCTTTTTTACAAAAAATATTTGCTCAGCTATATCACATAATCCGAGACAATGGATAATGTTTTGGAACCATCGGATTAAAAATATCCCTTTGATCTAGATGTTTATTTTTATGGGCTATAAACACCATCTTAGTTATTTTTTCTGCAAATAATGCCACCGTAATCATGGAAGTTTTTTTAATTTTTTTTTTTTTTTTTTTTTTTTTTTTTTTTTGAAGTGCCATTAGATGTTTAACAATTTCCTATAAGGCTTAAGAATCTTTATGCGATAATTTAGTAATGCTATTCGATTTAAAAATTAAGTATTTCATGAGTTATAATTGTAAAATAACAATCTAATTTTCAAATAAACAGATAAATATTTCCAAAATTAAAGCTATAGAAATTTACAAACTTAATCTAAAAACATCAATTATTTAATCTATTTTATAAGTTCGATTTTCAGGTCTTGTAGGATGTTTATTTACACGACCCGGATTCCTGAATGGAACATAAGGCCGTACGAAAATAGGAAATGTTCCCATGTAACGATCCCATTCGTATCGAGTTCCCTCGAATAAGCAAACAATGGGACTGCCGCAAATGCTTTCCTTTCCATAAAACATAAAATAAAATAAAATAATGTTAATTTATAAAAGTTCTTAAATTCAAAATACTACGGTCATTTTATTTATTATCCATTCAGATTTTTTAAAACACAAGTCGGATGGTATTTTGCCTGGATACAGAAAAATCGACAAGAATAATAGTGGATATGTTTACGTGCAGCACGAAAGGAGTCAAAGCGAAAATATAATATAACACCATAGCATTTCAAACTAGGAGCTATACATCAAAACACATCCCTATAATGATGATAACATTCGTATTAAACCGTTTCCAACCTATTCCAAAAGTTTCATTTAGAATTTGGATTTAATAAAATTTCTTTGAAGAAGCTTTGATTTGGAAGTAGGGCAAACATTATATTTTATACATTTTTTTTTTAATGTAAAATTTATTTCCAAAACGCTCCAGTTCCAAATTATAGTGGATACCCATTTATCATATGAAATTTTTTTTTTCTTCTTGCTAATATTTATTTTTTTTATGTCCATACTTATAACAAACACGAGGTATTTCTTTACCCGTGTAGGTTACCAAACATACATAAAGATATAAATAAGGTGAAGCTATTCATACTGACTTTATTTTACCAATTCATTCTAAATCAGCATAAAGAAAAACGTTTTATTTGTTACTTTCGACATTGGAGCTCGCTTCAAAAATAAAGCACCTATTTCGTCAAATAAAGCACAAACTTCTTTACTAATGCCTCCTGAATAGTTGAAACACCTGTGCTTAGCCTTCCGATGTAAATGGTCAAGGCGAACGTGGATTGATCTATTTGTCAGGGGACGCCATTGCGTCTTGGTCCATTAAGTGTTCGGAATTCATGGCTCATCAACTCGCACCCTGTCTAATAAAGCCTGAATTACACCTGCCGATTACTGGGCCGAGACAGTGCACTCGGCCGAGTGCTCGGTTAATCTAATCAGCAAAGTCAGTACTGGGCCTAGTAGCAGGCGAGTCATTTGGGCGAGACAGTGGATAGGAGGCTGTTCTATTCTCTCGGCCGAGTGAATACCCCCACCACCGGCCCACTCTACTCGGCACACCACTCGGTCGGTGTGATCAGTCAAAATGAAGTAAACATAGTAGTAAATTTTATCCCCCATCTCAATCTTTTGAGATTTATTAATTTATAATGTTCAAAATGGCGAAATGGAGCTCTGAAACAACAATTAAATTTATAAAAGAGTATAAATCACACGAATGCCTCTGGAATTTCAAATCGGCAACCTATAAAAACAAACAAATTCGTGATACTGCCAATATCAAGTTATAGTAGGCGATGAATTTACCTGACTTTGGTGCACCAGAGGTAAAAAATAAAATTTAAAAGTTGAGTTCAAGATACAACCAAGAAAAGAAAAAAAAATCACGATTCTAAAAAATGTGGTTGTGGATTATTTCAGTTTACCAATCCACTGTAAAATGGCTCCAGGAATTGGAACCTACCATGGAAATCGGTAACAAGAGGAAAAATACAAAATTATTTTAAATATTTCACAATTTTTATTTTTAAATCTATGAACTGAAAATTAATGGCAGGTATGATCAAGTTGTAACATTTCTTAAATTTAAAAACTTTCTTGTTTTGTATTATTTGCCTATAATATAATAATTGTATAACCACGATGCACTGACTCGCCCGCTGTCTCCTCCACGTGTAATCACCCCAATCTTCAATATTTGCTCAGCCGAGTGACAGAGCGAACTACTCGGCCCAGCTACTCGGTAGGTGTAATTCAGGCTTAGCATTTATGGCGATTGCGCAAGATGTCTTATTTATTATCCATGATAAATAATAAGAGTCAATCACAACCTTTCTAAGAGATTGATATATCTAAGAAGGTGTCGGAGATCCCAAGTACATTGACATATAAAAAAAAAATACGTTAACAAAACTTTTCAAATTATATAATCTAAGATCGCCCACCAGGAGGTTCACCCAACTTAAGGGACTATTCGCGGCTTTTTTAAAAGAATAGAGAGGGCTATTGATCTTAGAAATTTATGGAACAATGCCAAAGTATTTCTGAACTGTCTCATTAAATGTAGGTCTACCAGTTGCACTCCAGGTATTATTAAAATATTTATGGATGATTCATGAAGAGATTAAATGTTAAGTTTCTTTGTCAACGATTTAGCATCGAATGATCATTCGAAATGATTTGACCGGGATCACTCTCTACCACCAGGTTTTCCTCTCAACTAAATTGTTTAATTAAGAAAACGTTCATAGATCAGTTGACATGGGCCGTAAGTGATCCTGAAAGGTCTTCCCCGGATTTTTTTAGCAGAATAGAAATTGGATCCTAGGACATAGTAATGCAGTAGTTTCCTCACTAAGCGACTTCGGAAACAGGATCTTGAATTATAGGCTGATGGAAGAAAATTATTCTGACGCATTGAACTTAAATATAGATAAAAACGATGTATCCTAGCATTTTATTAAGATAAATTTATATGTTAAATATTTCCTATCGGCACACGTACAATAGTGTAAGAACCATTCCAAAAATAAAATCAATAGTACATTTCACAACAGAAAGTAAACTGATTTTTATTGGGCGAACACTACAAACTGAATACTGTTTGCTCTACTCGACAGGTGTCCAGTCCACTTCAGGAATCAAACTAGGTCGACCGATAAAAATCCGTACATCAGCTATTGTGCAAAGGGCCGACTAATTTTCCCTAGTTTGCTGATCTAGATCCTGTCATTCTATTGTTTATTAAACAGAAAAGAAAAAATCAACTTTAATATGTTGGAGTGGAGCATACATGCTCTTTTCAGAAAATTGAGAAGAGGCTAAGAAATTTTAGAATAATTCAAGTTGGAATATTTTTGTTTTTAATTTAAAATATAATACCTTTATTTATTTACAAAATGGAAAGAAAAGAAATTATAAAGAAGAGCTCTGTAATGGTTTATCAATTTCGATACATTCCGCCTATAATGTGTTATGACTCGTTTATTGGAATTACGCTAATACTAGTCTGTAACACAACGCTTCAATATGGAATAACAGATATTCAAATAAAAATATTACGGCATTCAGATTGAACTGACTTTACCCCACCATAAAAGCAATCTTCTCGAATCGAAACAATATATTGGATGTGAGGCCAACTCTCGTTATCTATTACCTTTTATCAATAAGGCCCTGCTTGAGGTTTATTTACCTAGAGAAGGCGCTTTCCCCAATGTCTATTCAAGATAGGAAGCCAAATGGATCCTTCTTCACTATACTCTCATGACGTGGGCGATTCCACGCCGAACTCTATCAACCTATTCTCCCACTGATAGCGTGTACTGGGCACTGTTGAGCACTTAGATATCAACTTCACGGGATTTTGGACATTAAGGGGCAACAAGCTACTGAGAGAAACAGGAGATAAAATAATAACGTACAGCGTTTTTCCCCAGCTCCCCGTTTCATTGTGTACCCACATAGGCTTCTTTAATCAAATATTTAGTTACTAATGCTTATAGGTACTTTCATTTCATGCAATATGGAATGCAAAAAAAGACTATTACATGTACTCGTAACATTTTCAGCAAAAACAATCGGAACTAAAGCTGCATGATACGAAATAGAAAAAACCAGAAGTCAAAATTTTTCACGATCTCTATAGTTTACCTTACTATATATAGGTAAGTGAAAGTAATACTTTACATAAAGACCTTCGCTTTATTTGTTGATACATTTAACTAATTATAGCAAGCGTATCTGGATAAGGGGAATGGATTACCACGAGTCATTTTATCTGACTTTAACATTTTAATTATGCACCGCCAGAGAGAAAACGACGCCCCCGAAACTTAGTTGCCCAGCTGTGCCGCTTCCTCCTACCCTCCCCCTACCACGAAGGTCCCTGAGGCACAACAGAACGGCGATAAGCCCCCACGACTGGGGTCCGAGGCACTTAATGTTCCGGCAAAGAGATCCCAGATCGGGAGATAAGCGTTGACTCATTCCTTCCTGATCGATAACTATAGTAGTGCACTGTGTTGTGGCTCTTTGTCAAGGCTATGCTGCCTGCGTGACGTTCGCTATAGCTGCATGGCTTAGCATTGCTAAAGAGATGTTAATAGCTGCAGTGGGAGGATGGGGAGAGTGTGAAATTGATGAATAGAGTTAGCATCATATCCCGCGTACTGCATTATACCAGGATAAAGGAAAGGATCATTAAAAATTATTCATCTGATTTAACTGCTTGAAGTAGAAGTCAATCTCAATGGGTAAAATTTAAATTTAAAATATTAATGATTTATGAGTTAAATACTATGCATTCCAAAAGGGTAGAATACTCTTTCTTTTCAGTATTGATATACCCCTAACTTGAAAATAATTTGTCCTCTCTCTATTTCCACAAACAGCCCCAAATCGAAATACCCCGATCACAAGAATCCTTGCCTATCATTTTTGTGAATGGTTCCTTAGAACTCTAATACTAAATGCGCTCAAAAGTGGGAGGTTGTTTTATTTTTATTTTCACTAAATATTGAGTTAAAACAAAAAAAAAAATAATATAAAGAATGGAATTTTAAACTATCGGATGTATTATGCAACGAAACGTATTAATTTAATGGATTCAGCTATTCGAATAATGATGAAGTTCACTTCTCCGGTTGAGCAATCCCTTATACCACCTGTCCTCTGCAGCCCTCATAGGCCACCTTCACTCCAAATTATTGATTAGTAAAAAGCTTTTTTATCTATAATTATTTTATTATTCAGCTGACTCAGCTATTAAATATTATTTAGGTATCTAATAAGAAATTTAAAAAAAAAAAGAAAACTCATAAAATAAATTTCAATAATGATTGTTTATTTTCTTTCAATGAAAACATATCAAAGTGAATAAAAAACTTTAATAATGACCATTTTTGTCTGTTATGGCAAGCTACAATTTTTATGCTTAATACTATTTACAAAAAAATGAAATTTCTTTTGTAGTAACATTATTTTAAACTTAAAAAACATTTGTGTACATATATACAAGAAAATATCATGTTAAAGATATTACATAACATAAAATTAATTTCATAATTTTTTTTTTCCTTGATCTTCGCCTCTACGCTGCAGGGTCATTGGCGATGCGTTCAGTTATATTCGGCTATAGTATGATATTTCTTTTAGGTATTTAAACAGAATATCTATTTTGTCTTCCTCATCATTTAACAGCTCATTTAATGTTGTTTCCATATTAAGCTTCTTCCTGAGTTCTTCGTATTGTGAAAAATGGAGTAAAAGGTGTTTCACCGTTTAGGGTACATTATTGCATTCTTGGCATGTGGGTGCTTCGAGTTTTCGGAGAAGGTATCGGTGTGGGAACTCGCAGTGGCCAATTCTGATGCGACACAATTCGACTTCTTTTCTTCTCGAGATTCTCGAGCTGGTATTCCACTTTTTGCACTCCAGTTTTATTTCAGATAATTTGCAGTGTTTGCTCTTCCACCTCAACTCCCACATTTTGTTCTGATTTTTACTTTCACTTACCTATATATGAAATATATAGTAAGTGGAAGTATTGCGATCGTGAAAATTTTCGACTTCCGGTTTTCAACGGAAATACACGTTTTGGGACCCCCTGAGTCGAAATAACCAAGTCCCGCGAAATGGTCTGTGTGTGTGTGTGTGTATGTGAACAGACTAGCTCAAAAACTATAAACCGTGGGAACCGGAAATTGGGTATTTAGTGTAGGTATATGCCCGCGATGTGACAGCGAAAATTTCATCAAAATTGCTCAAAGGGAGGGGGTACTTTATTTAATAACTTTTTACGTTTTTTTCGATTTTCTCAAAAACGGCTCTAACGATTTTGATTAAACTGAGTATTTGATCGATTTATATGCCCGAAATATGACTGTAAAAATTTCATCAAAATTGATTAACCGGAGGGGGGACTTTACTTTATAAATTTTGTATCATTTTCACGTGTTTTTTTTATTTACTCAAAAACGGTTTTAACGATTTTGATCAAACTTGGTATTTGATGTATTTATATGCCCGAGATGTGACTGTAAAAATTTCATCAAAATTGATCTACGGGAGAGGGGACTTAATAAATTTTGTACCATTTTCACGTTTTTTTTATTTACTCAAAAACGGTTTTAACGATTTTGATCAAACTTGGTATTTGATGTATTTATATGCCCGAGATATGACTGTAAAAATTTCATCTAAATTGATCTACGGGAGGGGGGACTTTACTTAATAAATTTTGTATCATTTTCACAGGTTTTTTTATTTACTCAAAAACGGCTTTAACGATTAACAAAAATAAGATATGAATGTAGAAAAATGTGTGACTTTGGGAAATGATTATTAGCAAAACACGTCAATTTCTAATCTAAGTAAGTTGGTAAGTGAAAGTTGTGTGTTGCGCGCACGCACCAGATTTTTTTTTTTTTTTTTTCTAAAAGTGAACAATTTAGTCTCTATTTGCTCCTCAAATATAGGAATAATGGATCGATTTTATGTATATGTATTATTGCACAGTAACTTTTGTTGTTCAACATTTTTTTCTCATATCGACCCATTGTTTCTCCACTTTGCAATTTGGCATACCCACCATATGTTAGAATAGCATATATTAGAAAATAAGAATTAAAAAGGGCATTATTTAAATTTTTTTTTTTTATTTATTTATGTCACATGTTTTGAATTTGCTATCTGCAAAAAAATTTAAATAATTAAATATTTAATTAATTAAATTTAATTAATTATAATAAATATTTAATTAAATTAAAATTTAAATAATTAAAAATAAAAAATAAAAAAGTTTAGTTTTATTGGAAAAATATTGTATTTTTAGAGTATGGTAAAGTAGTATATAAAAAAAAAAAAAAAAATGACAAAAAAACACAACACAATGGTGTTGCGCGCACGCACCAGATTTTTTTCAGTTGGTGTAACCAGTCCTCTTTTGTTACTTTTTTTAGTATTGTTGCTTCTAAATTCTCGGTTACTTCTTATTATAATTGCTTATAGTACTAAATTAGATCTTATTCCTAATTCGACATTTTAATAAATATTTCCGTATTTAATTAAAATTTTATATATATTTTTTATATATTTTCATATTTTATATGGATAAACTTTAAAAAAATTAAATAGGAAGATTAATAATCAGGATTTCAAAATTGATCTTTTTTTATTTTGGATACCTTGGGTTTCAATCCCTACATGCGTATCTTCGTCAGAGTTAAAAAGAGGGCGAATTTATGAGTATCTATGCTAGAAGATGACAGTTAAAAGTTTATCACGTAATTATTAATTATAACTAGTAACAACAAGAACAGAATAATGGGAAGCAGTTTGTTTTGTTTGTTGTTCTAAATATATTTTTTATAAGATATTTACTTTATGCACCTATATATCAAACATTGTGGGTACTCACAACAAAAAGACCAATAATTTTTTTTTTATTAATGCAAAATGGATAATAAATTTCAACTATGACTTCTTATGTGTAAAAAAAAGAAACATGATGTTACTATAAAACATTATAATTAATTACATATATTATTATATGTTAATTGAAAGAGGGAGGTCCTTAAATCCTTAAAAACCATGAAAAGAATGAATAAAAGTTTGTTAAAATATTTATTGTCTTAAATTAAGTTTATTATTCATCCTAACTATATTATTTTCTTCAAATAGCATTTATAGCAATGTATATACAAAATGGATATATAATGACCATAGCTAACCAAATAGTTATTGGTAAGCATAAATTTTATTATACCAAAGTTAGCAGTGAAATGAGTAAAACGCGTGCAGAAAGGAGGTTAATCGCTCTGAAAAAACAACAACTTAAAACTGGAACGACTTTAGTTTAACGAGCTGTCCCCTGAAAGCAATATAACTTCCCCCTCCCTCTACTGAAACAAGGGCTTAAATTAGGAATGCTGATTCACTGGGACGTGGCCCTCTACAAAACAGCAATAGCGATAAATTTAAATGGGCCGGCATCGCTCCCTGGCAGACAGTTCACCGATTCTACTGCAAAAGAGAAAACAGACATAAAGTAGACGTAGAGGGTGACTATGCCAAGGGATGGGAGATCTGGCAGGTCACCAGGTTAGCAGGGAGGGATGAGGGAGGAGGGAGGGGCAAGGAGGGATCAGTCCGGGATAAGGGTGAGGGCCACTGTCTGCAAGAAGGAGATTGTGTGGATAAGTCTTGGGGGGCGACATGAAGTCTCCAGAGCTGGAACAGAACCAGGTTTTCTTTATTATTTCTTCATTTAAAAAACAATTAATTTGCCTTATCTTCATTGATTTAAATTTCTTCTTCTTTATTTAAATTGAATTTCTTCACGGTTCGATTATTTGATTTAATGTTAATTAAATTTTATTGATTTTTTTTTTTTTTTTTTTTTTTGTTTCAACCGCTTTTGCTATTTGATTAGTTTTCTCTAACGCTTATTGAACGTTTATTTTGTATATTACCGGTGATTCTCTTATTTCGATTGTCCTAGCGCAATAACTGGCCAGATACCCTGGCCTGGCCTCACTTCTTACCAGACCTATCTCAATGCGGCCCCCGTGACCGTCATAATGCGGATCCCTAGCTCTAGCCGTGATCAATCCCCCTTGCTCTACTCTCCGGAGAATACCCTACAGGGGGGTCACCATCGACCGTACAGGGGTCGTCGAATAATTCTCGTTCAGTCTGAATAACATTCAATTCTAGAATTCGTTGATTGAAAACCAATCGTAATTAAGTCTCTATCGGAATTTAAAAACAACAGCCGGATTTTCTTCAGTTTTTCAGGATTTTCTTCTTTATATATATATATATATATATATATATATATATATATATATATATATATATATATATACATATAAATATATTTTATCTTAAATATAAACATTAGTGATGATTTATCATTCACGTCTTATTTACAACTTCTGGTAAATGAAAGGTTCCGGTATACAATAAATAAATCCAAGTAAGGACATCGGATTACAAAACAATTTTTTCTGTAATAATTTATATTCTTATTTTATTGCCCAATAAAAAAAAATCGAATACTGATTGTAAAATAATAGGTACTAAAAAAAATTGAAAACCTTCAGGAGGTTCAAAAATTAGAAAAGTCATTCGGAAGAGTTTAAAAAATTAACTTAATTTAAAAATGCCTTAAAATAATAAAAAACAGAAAAGGTTCCAATGTGAAAGTATTGCACGTTACTGAATTAATGATCTTATATCTTATTGATTAAATAAAAACAATAATTCTCAGACCCACCGTCAGACGAAAAGTTTATCTAGCACCAGTGCAATAGCATGAATATTAACAGTAGGAAGTAGGAAATTATTTCAGCACTCGATAGAGGTTTTTTTCTGTTTTCCTTTTAAAAGTCCAGTTTTTGTTTTTATAATTTCGAGTGAAAAAAAAAAATACACACACACACACACACACATATATATATATGTTGTATACCTCGCATATAGCATAAAACTTGGATGAATATTGATGTTTTCTTCGGTGTTTTCGGTCCTATTTGAAGTAAAAAAATAAGGAGATTGTATAATATATTTCAAATAAATCTTTTAGTTTATTTTTTTCTGACTGACTAGCTATTTTCGATTATTAAATTTTCTTGTTGTATATTATTACTTCTTAATTTCTCGTGCTTTTTATTTTTAATATATTACTAATGATATTTTATCTATTTTTTTTATTTTGGTTAAAGAGGTTGTCTCATTTGCGTTTTTTTTTCCTAATCAGCTGTTTGATTATAACCTCCCATATTATATATCCCAATAGTTGTTCTATTGTTATCTTTCCACACTTTCAGTGATATTCTTATTTCTGGCTGCTGTCTTTTTTCGATTGCTGAGGAGAGATGTATAGCATTTTTATTTTATTTTTTACCTGAGCTTGAAAACTTAAGGCTTAAATATTTTGGCATTTTCCAAAAAATAATAATACCTATTAATAAAATAAAATTTCAAAAATAATCCTCGAAGAAACCGATAAAATTTCATTCTATTTAATAAATACATGGTGAAATTATTAATATTTTGGCTTCATGATTTCGTCGTCACCATGCTAAAGTAGCGAATATGCATAGGTTTTTAGTTGCACATTCGTTACTTTAGCATGGTGACGACCATTTATTTAGTAATCGCTCTAGTGGCATCTTCAAAAAGACGAAATTCTTAATTAATTAATTTTTCCTTAAATTTATTTGACTGATATACTGGTTGAAAAATCACATTTCATTTACACAATAACTTTCATTCGTAATAAATCAATAAGATGAATAAAACACTATGATAAAGGTATATAAAAGATATTACAAACAATATAATATTTTCCATTGATGACTACACTTGTTTACAACCTAAATAGTAATGTATCATTTTGGGTGAAAATTTTGACTTAACATGTCCAAGAGAACTTGGGTTCTGCAAAGTTCGCTAAGTGACCTTTTTAAATGTCAACGAAATCAGCCCAACGAGTAGTATAATATTCTAACAGTAACATCTGGAACTCACATTAAAATAAATACATTACTACTATATATTCCGTACTGTGCTCCACTTAAGTGCAACGTTAATTTTTAGATTATTGGGTGTACCATTACCTCATTCATTTTCTGATCTTTATCATTATTGTTTCGTCGACATTTAAAAAAAAAGAAAAAATATTGAAACATCTTACTTTCAAATTTTATGAACTATATTAAAAGATAAACAAAATGATTCAATTAAAATATATGTAAATATTGTTAAGGAAAACATCAATAATTTTCTTTGAAATGTATCACATTATCAATGTTATTCTAGATGAAACCCTCAACTAAAATTTTTATTTACATCATCCATTGTAGAAATAATATTATAATCTTATATTTTGGATTCGGTATTAAGAACTTAATATGACAAAATAAACAATTTTTATTTTTTATGATAAGCAAAAGATAGCATTATTGTTTAAAAATAGCAATCTTGAACGAAGCATATAAAAGACAATGATTTTATTGACCAAAGCAATGATTTTAACAACCAACAGTAAGAAAAAACTATGATTATTTTATTTAATATACGGATGATAAAATACTATGCGTAATTTAGTAAAATAATGGACAAGGAGCTTAGCCTGGCCTTGAACATCGAAGCATATGGTTGTTAATTTTTGTGTTTTTTCACTGTTAGAGGTACTGTAACCATGTTCTTAATTTGGGTTTCGTACTGTAATGTTAAATCGTTAAATAAAAAAAACATATCATTTGAAATCCCAGACCCTTTGTTGGAACAAACTGAGCGGTTGGAGCGAACTGTTTAGGTCTAGATTGTTCGAGCTCGATCTATGTCGTTCCACGGGAATCTACAACGTTCTAGACCCTCCTTACAACTATATATAAGGAGCGATTGACTGAGCAGTCTTAGTGTCTGTCTTGACTGTGAAGCATAGGTCATATGATTTGTGTGCTATAAAGTTATAATTTTTGAAACCTGCTCGAATATTTATGTTGTTATAATTCGTTGGCATTGATATTGTTATATTTTCGTTCAATAAATATTTGTTAACCCACAGAAGTGTTACAGTATTATAATTTTACTTTAATAAAATTGTCTCTACCCACGTTGGTATTACAAAATCAACAGTTTGGCTTACTAATAAATTATATTCATTTTGTTTTTATGTTTTACGAAGGTGATTTTATTTTAAGTTTTATTCATCTTTATAGTTTTAGATTAGTTTTATAATGAGTTTTATTTTCATTTTACCTTGCAAATACTTTTGGTAAGAAACTCGAGACTTACTATAAAAAAAAAGTAAATACGAAAAACAAACAAATTTACTGCTGTTAAATGAAAAGCCGGTTACGTTCTATGAACAAGAAAAGGAGTTTTACGAAAAAGAAAAAAAAAAGCTTGTAAAACAGTTGTTTTTCGTTCGAATTGCAATCTATTTAAATTAAAAAATTCCCTCTCTTCTCTAAATGATTTGTAGACTCTAATGAAATCTGTAACGAGGGAGAGGATAGGACTTAACTTCAATCGAGGATCATAATTGGTTCTGCTAACTAACGAAGACCTCTTGATTGGAGCACCCCTTCGTTAGCAAGAGCGCCATTGATACATCCTTTCATCCAAACAAAAAACATACAAAAAAAAAAGATATACCACCATTCCGTACATGAAGTATGGAGATATCAATTCGTTTCGCCTCTTCTAGTATTATCAAACTCATCTGCTCAAAATCAATAGTATAATTTTCTAACATATTTAAAAAGTCCTATTACCAACATGGGCTGGTCAATATTTCTCTTCGGTTTGAAGGTTTCTTCCGTTTCTTAAAAATAATATTGAAAACATGTTTAAATATAAAACTTACGGTGGCAGAGTTTTTGAGGCTATCAAAGAATTTTATGTTCCTCCTTGATATAATTAAAAAGTTCAAGGATGGTTATGGAGTAAGTCAGTTTTGGTACTTGGAAATGTAGTATGTCTCACAATAAGGCTTTTTGCGGTTAAACTTGATATATTCGCAATCGTCGGCGCTGCATGAAGGAGGTTCATGGTCCTTTTACATATCACTAATTTCAGGCGGACTGAGAGGTTTTGAGAAAGTGGTGATTAGCATGCTAAGTTCTAACGAAGCTGGTTTTCTTGTCATAGAGGTTAGATTATGTTAGGTTCTTATAAATTGTGACCTATAGAAACATCATGCTGCGTGCCAGCCGCTCCTAGGACATTTTAGCTAGTAAGTTGTGTGTTCAACTATTGAGAGGACAAATGACTAACGTAACCATAGTTTCATCTCACGAGGATTGGATGAATAAGGGAAGACCTTAATTAGACTTCAGTCCGAATCTTTCGAGGAGACTCTAAAACCAATTTTCCAAGTAGCAAAATGATCTTGATACAAGAAAGGTCGCTATAGAGTCTTGACCTGCAGATTACAGTAAAGAGGAACCAACTTATAATGGAGCAACAACTTCAAGTTATCAGATCGGAAAGCAGAACAAATCCCAAACAGGTGATAATAGATAAGAGCGAACTTCGTTTAACGAGGGCATTAAGTCAGTGTGGATGAGGACCTTACCAACTTTTTTAATCATTTTTAACATTATTATTATTTTTTTAATGGATTCTTACCCATTTTACTAAATCTTGGAATTTTCTACACACTGATTATTAAATATTTTATTAGTTTTTTTTCAAAAAAATATATAATTAATATGCTTATTATTTAACCATAATCGGAATCATGACTTCTTTCCTTTAATCTTCTAAATCGTCACCGACAATAGTGTTTGTAAAAATTAAACAATGAATAAATATTCAAATTAACGATAATGAATATATATTTGAGACAATGATGGTATTTAAAGTACATATATTGTTTGTTTATTTTTTTATTTTATTTTTTTCATAGTGACCGAAAATAAAAGTTGAAAATAAAAATATCGTAGGCCTCTTTTATTAATTAAATAGAAACTCAATTCAATATTACAATGGAATAATTTATAATCTAATGAAAAGTATAAATCTCTAATAATAACACAAGTATGTGTCAGCATTATGCAAGCGCAACCTCCTGGGTACCCAATGTTTATTGTTATCAATTTTTCCTTTGAGTTAATTAAATATAAAATATTTTTATATATAAATATTGGTGTTTTTATTCATCAGGTATAACAATTAAGGATCTTAAGCAATTACTAATATTTAATGGACTTCCACAAAAACAGCGGAGTTACTAGTTTTAAATCCCCGAACTAATATTTAGGAATCAATACTGAATTGAGTGGCCCAAGTACACGACTCAATGATATCAGCCCAAGAATAAAGGTAGCCTTAATCAGATCATATAGAAGTATATTGATTGGAATGCAGCGGAACAAGGCGAACTTGTCCGGAAACTGCCGAGCCTGCTGCCAACCTAACGGCACTTAAATTCCCTCGTGTAAAGGGATGATTACACTTATCACCTTTTGACTTTCTCCCTCATCTGTCACAGGGCAGAGGAGTCTGATACAATTACCGTTTCAACAAACTTATCTTTATGCGCGAAATTAACACGCAATTTTCCAGTCCCATTTGATGAGAACGCTTTTGATGAAGAAAGAGTTTCTTTTTTATTCATTGTATTTTTAAATAATGTAATGCAATAAATTGCAAAAGCCCTTTAGTGATCTGACTACATATTTTAATTTAGTAAATAATAAATTACGATACGGTAAAAATAATTTTTATATTTTATTCAAATTTACTAGTACATGAATCTAAATATAGCCCCTTTTTCCCAAACCGTCATAATTACTGATTAGACAGAAACTAAAACCATCTAAATCCATTGGACGTATCATACCGCTCAGCGAATAAGGCCCCAATTAAAAATTCATATTTTCAAATAAATTTTCGTATGCTAATGTTAGGATCCTTAAAAAAAAAAAAAAAAAAAAAAAAAAAAAAAAAAAAAAAAAAAAAAAAAAAAAACTATACTCAAAGACTTAAATAAAAAAATTCGTACATAAAGCTTTATTAGCAATCAATACGAAAACAACGCATTTACCTCCTGACTAGAGATACCTCCCCTCCTGAAGCAAGTCAGAAAGGGTTGCTGCTGAACATTACTGTAACTCAAATGTCGGTATCCAATTTTAAGCACATACATTTGCTGAATAAAGAGAAAAAAACATTAACAACGGTATAACGCCTATAAACATTCTTTCAGATAAGCTAATCATTTCTAGCACTCCTGTTTATCTACTTTTTCGACGCTTAGTAGGATAATCAGAAATCAGACAGAAAAGTAAACCTTGTGACATCGGATGGTTATGAGCACTCCATATAAGAGTAGGAAAATGGCCCATTCTCCCTATTCTCCGATTCAGCAGCTAATATAGAACATTTAGATCACGATGGCTAATTCAATTTGAATAAAAAAATAATGAAAGAGCATTAAGGATTTTCTTTCCTCTCCATAATTCCAAAAACTTATTCATATCGTAATGTAAATGAACCATTGTAATTGAAAGCATCTGTTATGTAGTATCTGTTTTTATCGTTTCCGACCCTATTTGAGGATTAACAATTCTACTGGCGTTGTCCTAAATGGTTAATCTAAATAGCGGGAATAGTTGGAGTATATCGAAGGATAACTGATGTGCTGGAAGCTATTATATGTTCAAAGCGATCGGTGAAGGTGATTTGTTTTTAGATGTTATGATTTGTAACATCATTTATTGCATAGGAATGGTTAAATGTTCTTGAAGAGTTTGGTTGTAATTGTCGAGTCATATAACTGAGGTACTCATGATATAGGTAGGAATGTCGACAGCATAAAGTGTGTTAAAGATATGGACTGGGGATGCCATCTCAAGGAATTAATAGCAGTGAATCGTAATTTTAATTTCATAGCACTATAAAGTTAAAGTTAAAGAGCCGTCCAACACCTAATGTTTTATGTTAGAAAATTTATGACAATAAATGGATCAGACGTTTATTAATCAGTCTTATAAGAAATTTTATTTCGTAATTACTTTTTAAATGATGAAGGTGGTAAAATCGCATAAACGTTGATACGAGTTATAAATCAGATGTGCCATTTCTTTGCATATCTAGCAATATCTTGGAATTTCATTAACTTTACAAATATAAATTATTTAAAGTTATACAAAATAATGGTATTGTTAACTATTCGGATTTAATTAATCATATATTTTCTTTTCAAAATAACCCAAATTAAATCTTGAGACAACGATCTATAAAATAATCATATCACCTCAGTTTACCGAGAAAGGTTTGTTTAAACACTTCCTAATAAAATAAATACCTTATATTTCCTGACAAGGTGAAAATACGGTCAGTCTCTCTAGGATCTTCAGATATTTTCAGATATTTTAACGTCCAACCCATTAAGCTATAAAAGCCAAAAAATAAAAATAAAACCAGCTTACACTACTTTATTTTATATCGCGACTTTTGAAAATTATATTTTCATGATTCTTGCACTAAAATTTTTATTAAGTACATATACCCGTTCGTTCCATAAATTCTATTTCAGGTCAACACGATTGTATCTAACCTTAGAGATATTTTTTCCCCCAATAAAGATGTCAGATTCGAATTCAGCACCCTCAATCTTGGAATACATCTATTTATACAATGCTGATCCAATTCAATATTTTTTTTAATATGATCAGTACTGTCAACAGAAAGATGATAGATTTTACCAAATTTTCAGTTTTTGTTTTTTGTTTTTTTTAAAACTCCAACCAGAAACCTTTATATATTTTTAATTTGCAAATCTAAATAAAATTATCGCTAACCATACCATAAAAACAGAAACTTAAATTAATAAAGAAAAATAAGTTTTAATTTAATTTAATTAAAAGCAAAATAGTCCACTTAACACTGTTTTGAAAGTATACCTCTCCCTTTTTTTTCACAAGCTAAAAATATTCATTGAATTAATCTCCTCCATCCCTTTCACATGACTACCTAAGGAAAAAATAAAATTATATTTTAATGCGTTTCAGCTGAGGCATTTAAATTAACTTGATGTAAACGAAGTCTTTACATAAATACAATACTTTACGATACTTAATATGTTTTCTTCACTTTACACAATTCTATTTACTTAATTTAATCCTTTATCGCTAATTGTATTTAAAATATGACAAAAAATAAATTGTCATATTATAAAAAAAGGATTACTATAAGCATTGTTTTTTAAATGCGGCCATATAACATTCCAGTGTTGATAGATGTTAGTAGATAAGTAGTTATCAAATTTTATAAAAAATATTAAGAATATATAGGTTCCTTGATCTTATGTTTATCGTTTTAATTAGCATGTATTACTCTGATTTTTGTTGCATTTTAAATTCCAAAACAAAAATTGTTTTATTTAATAATCTATTTGTTTTATTATAATAAAACAATAGATGCCAGTGAAGAAGGTGAATGCAAACTATCATGAACGAATAAATTGTAATATAAATATTAGCTTAATATATAAATTTAAGAATATTTTTTCATGAGGTCACTCATGGCATTAAACTAAAAATAAGCGACAGTGAATAAAATAAATAAAAAGGTAGAATGTAAAAATTTGGTTATTGTCTTACACACTTATAGTATATATATATATATATATAAAGACTCAGGATAGGACATACGAGGTTATTGTCTTTATAAATTTGGTTATTGTCTTATAAATTTGGTTATTGTCTTACACACGTATAGTATATATATATATATATATATATATATATATATATATATATATATATATATATAAGTTAGATTGTATAGAAATGTAAATACTTTTTTAAAAAGATTTATTTTACATCAAAAACACAAATTTACAATATCAGAAAGAAGACTGGCATAGAGACGGGCTACAGCTACAACTGGAAGCAAGAAGGAATATTTACCAGGGTATTTAAAGGATTAGAAGTGCTTACATTCGTGGGAACACGCCTAGCGCATGGTAGGATGCTGGTTCCCAGGACGGGATTCTAAGAAATAGATTACAATGCTTTGCAAAAGCTAGGATAGAAGGAGTACAAAATGTTAAGCTAAAGAAAAATACAATATGTAACTAATATATAACTCCTCCCCCCTTAGACACGAATTTCACCAGTTCGGGTGAAATTAGTTACAATTTTAGTTATATAAAAATAATAAATGAAAATTAAAAGTGAAATTATAAACATTATAATAATAAAAATAAAAACTAACTATAAAATTGAAATATGTAAACTGTTGGAGGAAATATGTAATTTTTGTTGATACAAGATGTCAAAGATGTGAAGTTTGAATATTTAAAGTTTGCTTATCAAATAATGTTACAGAACCTTGGGTTTTACTGGATGAAAGTATAGTTTTATTGTGATACAAGATTAAATTAAAATTTGTTTCAATTAGATAGATTCTTTTGATATGATAATTTAAAATGTCTTTTTCTTGATGATTTGAATTTGAAGATCATCTGGTTTGTAAACTGCTATGAGAATGTTTCCTGGATTTCTTCTACATGGTTTTCCGTCTGATATAGACGTGTGTGATTCCACTGGATGATTTTTGTAAATTTTCTTGGATTCTTGATACAGGAATCGTCATGATGAGACATGTCAGTGATGAATGCTGTTTCTTTTAATACAATGGTGATTGAGAAATTTTTAAGTTGTTATTAATATTTAAGAGATATTTGAATCTTGGAATAATTGTTATGATTTCATCCTTTACAATAGATGGGATTGGGTATAAATTATACAAATTATATATAGTTTCTTAACGATTGTGAGAGTGATAAAGTATAAGTATCTAGGATAAATTTAAATTGAAATGGATATAGAATATTTAATCTACAAAATGTTAAAGTGGTTTCTATATTAGAAGTGATTTTAGCTAGTTAACTAAAGTCTCTAAATGATTCATTATTAGTGCAATATGCAGATCGTGTCTCTTGTATGCTTTAATGTTTTTATTGAATTAAGAAATTAAACAATATTTAATCGAATATTGGTTGTGTACCTCACCAACAATATGATTCTGTTTTTCTTTTAAAATTTTGATTAATTTATAGAATTTTATTTTATCACATATATCATTGCTATGGTATGAAACCAGTGAGAGTTGATCTCACCTATATCCTATAATTAAATTATTTTATAAAAATTATAATAGAAATTTAAGATATTAATTTATAATATTTGAACGTACAATAGTACATAATATTTAATTATAAAGAAAAAGGTTATAGTATTTTATCTTATAAAATATTCGTAACGATTGGGCTTACGATGCCATCTTTTAACCTAACAAGAGTTCGTATTCTCTATAAACTCTTTAGTTAATATTTATATTATTATTTATATTTAAAAAAAATAGTTTGGGCATTACTTGCCATCTTTTGAACTAATATGAGTTCATATTCCCTGAACTTATTAGTTATAATTGTAACAATATTTATATTAAAAAAAAATATTTTGGGCATTTATTTGCCATCTTTTGAACTAATATGAGTTCATATTCCCTGAACTTATTAGTTATAATAATATCATTATTTATATTTAAAAAAAAAAATAATTACTTAAATCACAGGTTAATTATTCTAGAATTAAAATAGACGTATAGAATATCCGAGTTGAGTTACGAAGTATATACCATTGTAAACAAGCTTGGGGTCTTATCTTTTTTCTAAGAACGCTTACTAGGTCCAGCTTGCGGATTCTTTGTTGGACTCTTACTTGGACGAGGTTTCTTACGCGGTCTTTTAATGTTTTTAATATGGATCTTTTCTCGGGTGTTGTAATGTTTTTTATCGATTACGGCAGTTTTGTTACTTTTATTTAATTCTTTAATTCTTTCCTTTTTGAATTTATTTTTTAATTTGGATTGTTTCTGTTTGTTAGCAACAAAAACTTCGTCGGGTATATTTTCTGGAATTGGTTCGCGATTTTTGTTTAATCGAGATATATATTTTTCTTTTGTTTCTTGATTCCTCTGATTTATTTGATCATGCAAAATTTTTACTCTTTCCTTATGTTTAGTAACATAATCATTTATAATTTGGTTATCGAAGTCCATTGAAATGGGTGAATCTACATCTAAATGTCCGGAAATTATTTCAATTGGCTTTAGCTGCGTGATAGAATGGATAGTATTGTTGTACGCGAGAACAGCATATTTAATTTTTTTCTCTAATGTATCTTTTTTGAATTCATCTCTATTGTTTAATAACCGTATGTGTTCTATTAATGTACTATGGAATCTTTCGATGGGTCCATTTGATTGGGGTGATTGAGTAGCCGTATAATGTAACTGAATTTTATGTAATTTTAATAGATCTGAAATTAATGAATTTCTAAATTCTAAACCGTTATCGGTTACTATTTGTTTAGGTAGACCGTGATGGGAAAAATGCGAAATTAACTTGTTTACTACTTCTGTTGCTTGGCCGTTTTTTAATTTGTAAATTTGGGCGAATTTGGAAAAAGTGTCAATTAATGTTAAATATTTTTTGTTTTCTAAAGTTATGGTGTCCATATGAACTATTTCGAAAGGCTTAGACGGAGTTGCTGTAATGTTAAATTGGGGTTTTAAAGGATTACGATCGTATTTGGATACAGCGCAAATTTCACAGCCATTAATATAATTTTGAATTGAATTTTTCATATTGGGCCAATAGTACAATCTTTTAATTCTATTAAGTGTTTCATCTGAACCTCTATGGTTGGTTTTTCCAATATGATAATCGTTTATTAAATTTGTTTGTTCATCAGGATCCTGGACATCGATTAACCTAATAGTATTTTTTACAAAATTTAGCTCGGAATGTTTGAAATATTTGACCATCGCGTTATAGAACTGAGTATAAAAATCCTTTTCAAAATATAAATAGTATTTAACTCTAGGTTCCACATATTCTTTAATTAAATTGATTATATCTTTCTCAAAATTTGCTTTTGAAATTTGAGCGATAATTCTTGTTTTAGAATTTTCAAAAAGTTTCTCAATTTTAGGTTTCGCGGGGTTGACATCTACTAAATCTAAAATTATCTGTTTATTCCCAAAATTAACCGGATTGTTTGCAATTGGTATTTCAATTACTGTGTTGCCTAAAACATTTGAATGAACTGAGCTAGCTTCTGATCTTTCTAAGATTTCATCGGAATTTTGATTTTCGACTAAATTTTCATCTGCGTTTAAATTTTCATTTTCATCTAGATTGACTATTAAGGATTCGTTTTCTGAACTTTCGTTTTCTCTGTAAAATTGCTGAATTAGATCGCTAATAATTTGGTCGGCATCATCGGATTCTGTTAAATTTATTTCGACACGCGAAAGTGCATCGGCGACTTTGTTTTCATGGCCTTTCTTATATTTGATTTCGAAATTAAACTCTTCTAACTTTAATTTCCAACGATATAATTTTGAATTTGGATCTTTTAGGGATTGTAACCATTGAAGTGGTTTGTGATCAGTATAAATTATAAATTTTCTGCCAAAAAGATAGGGTCGAAAATATTTGGTTGCCCATACGATAGCCAAAAGTTCGCGTTCAATTGTCGATAATTTTGATTCACTTTCATTTAGCGTACGACTAGCATAAGCCACAGGTAAATCTCGTCCGCCGTGTGTTTGACTAAGGACACACCCCAAGGCCACCCGGGAAGCATCAGTGGTTAAGATAAATGTTTTATTAAAATCAGGGTATTGCAATATGGGATTGTTCATTAAAATATTTTTACATGTTTCGAAACTGTCTAAATAATTTTTATCCGCGACGTTAATTTTTGCTCCTTTTCGTAAACATCGGGTGAGAGGTTTTGTTAAATGTGCGAAATTTGGAATGAATCGGCGGTAATATCCTAATAGTCCGAGAAAAGCCTTTATCTGTTTGGTGGTTTTGGGTAAAGGATAATTTTTTATAGCGAGGATTTTGTTTGGATTAGGTTTTACTCCGTTTGGTGTGACAAGATGTCCTAAGTATTCTATCTCCTTTTTTAGAAACTCGGTTTTATCGGGCTGAATTTTTAAGTTTGCTTCTCTTAGTCTTTCGAAAACCTTTTTTAAAACTATTAAATGTTCCTGAAGGGATGTGCTATAAATTATTATATCATCTAAATACGCAACACAATTTGGAATGCCCATGAGTATGTCATTAATTACTCTCATAAAAGTTGGGGGACTATTTTTTAAGCCAAAAGGTAATCTTAAGAATTCATAATGTCCATTCTCGGTCGAAAAGGCGGTTTTGGGGATACTTTCTTCGTCTAGCAAAATTTGGTGGAAGGAACTCGTTAAATCTATTGTTGAAAAATAATTACTTTTACCTAACTTATCTAAAAGGTCGGTTATATGCGGGATAGGGTACTTATCATCAATTGTTTTTTCATTTAATTTCCTGTAATCAATTACTATTCTCCATTTTTGTGTTCCGGATTGATCTAATTTTTTAGGAACTATCCAAATAGGACTATTGTAAGGCGAAAAAGAAGGGCGGATGATTTGTTGTTGAAGCATTTCATCGATTTGTCGTTTTACTTCCTTCTGAAAAATTTGCGGATATCGGTAATTTTTAGTATAGACCGGTATTTCATCTTTAGTTAGAATTTTATGTTTGATTCGCGTGTTCGCCGTTAATGGAGTGCCTTTCAAATAAAATAATTCAGAATATTGTTTTATTAAATTTTGAATTTCTTTCTTTTCCTGTTCATTTAGATGTTCCGTACGAATAAGGTTTTTAACTTCATCGAAATTTGATTTTTCAGCTTTAATTAAACTTATGTTGTGGGATTCATTAAATTTAAAGATGTTTAATGGTTCTACTAGAATTGGGGATTTAATAGTAATTTTAAATGACTTATCTGAATTATTTTTCACTGAACAGATGGCTTCGTTGTTTTTAATTGAAATTAAACCTTCGTGAATTTCGAGATAATCATTGAAAATTGTGTGGGGAATGATACCTTCTCCGTTTGAAATATTTTTGATTGGAATTTTTATTACGGTTTCGGAATCGTTGTTTAATATGTAGGTGTATTCAGATTGAGGGGGTCTATTGTCAAAATGAATTTTTATGTTTCCAAAAGGTGTGATTAATACATCGTTTACTAAATCAATTTTTGCACCTAACAATTTAAGACTGTCTGTCCCAAATAATAAATCAAATTTAGGGTGGAAATTGAAAATGCCAAATTTTAGGAGGGTTTTAGTGTTGGGAAATAATTTTGATGAATCTACATTAGCATTAAAATTTTGTATAGAAGAACCGTGCGCGCTAGTAAGTTTAAATGGTTCGCAGGTAATATTATCATGAAAATATTTATTTGCTACATGGTTGGATACAAGTGATTTTGTACACGCGGTATCTATTAGAATTTTTAAATTTAAGTTTGGAGGGATTATATACGGAAGGGCACTGGAACGGGTTAAATTAAGAATATCGACTACGTCCATGGTTCTTGTGACGTGCTGGGGTCTAAAAAATTATTTGGATCATTATTGGGATCATTCTGAATTTCTTGATTCTCATCAGGGAATGATACGGTGGGGTCATAATGTGGTTGAGCATCTGTTTGTTCGGTAATTTGAAGATTGTTTTGAAAGTTTTCAGAATTCATATTGTTTAATTCTTCTATTTCTAAATTTGGATTTTTCCGAACTGGGTTGTTTAGAAAAGATTTATATCTTTGATTTTGGGGAATACTTTTGTAATTGCTGTTGACACTCATAGGAGTTGATTGATCATGTTGTTGTGATCTATATAGGTTGTATTGTTGAGGTTTATATTGATAAGGTTGTTGTGGTCTATATTGACTATATTGTGAAGGTTTATATTGATTAGTTTGTTGGGGCCTAAATTGATTTGAAATAAATGGTTTAGCGGGTTGAATTGTTTTAACTTGATTGGTTTGACTAACCGGAAAATAATTTATAAACTGTTGTCCGTTTCTATTTGCTTTGTTAAATTTTTGTTGTGGGCGATAGGAGTCAATGACAAATTGAAAATCATTGGTTAACATGTTTATAGCCTGATTTAGGTCGGCCGGATTTTTCGTTCTCATGAAAGAACCAAGAGGTTCTTTTAATCCTTTTAATAAAACACGTAACGCTAATTTTTCGATGTACTTTGTGAGAACTAACGCCTCTAACGGCATTTCGCTCCTTAGATAACTAATTTGTAGTTGTAAAATTTTTTGAATTTTATTATAAAATTCGAACGGTGACTCGTTTCCCTGCTTCATATTGCTCATTTCTATGTTTAACGTGAAAGCATCGCGTTTGTCCGCGTACCCCTGTTTTAAAGCGTTTTTTATGTCGTCCCATGTATTAACATATTTACAATTAACCATATCGGCGGCGTTACCTTTTATTTTAGCGCGGATGGAATTTATTAAATAGTCGTTCTGAAAATCTGACGTATTTTCATGGTTATAAAACTTATTAATTAATTTTTCCGAAATTTCAAGGAATCGAGTGAGAGACATTGGATCTCCGTGGAATTCGGGGACCATTTCTAAATATTCCTTTTTTAAAGTGGGTGGTGCCATTATGAATTATGAATACAAATAAATGAAAATAATATAATAATGGAATAAGTAATTTAAGTTTATCCTTAGAATTAAATCTAATATATAAAATACGTTATATAATAAAAAATATGATGTATAATATAAAATATAAAATATGTTAAAAAAATAGGTATGAAATCATAACCTTCAGAAAAAAAATATTTTAAATATTAAAATTGATTAAAAAAAAAAGTTATATCTCTTAAATAAATAATAACTCACAGTAGGATGACTCCGATAGTCAGGGTTGCCATTTAACGTCTCTTCTTCTGAAATCTGGACTCGCCAATTAACAGTTGATACTGAAATCTTGATATGCCCTCAAGACTTGACGATGTCCTACCGACTGCGCCAGTTAGATTGTATAGAAATGTAAATACTTTTTTAAAAAGATTTATTTTACATCAAAAACACAAATTTACAATATCAGAAAGAAGACTGGCATAGAGACGGGCTACAGCTACAACTGGAAGCAAGAAGGAATATTTACCAGGGTATTTAAAGGATTAGAAGTGCTTACATTCGTGGGAACACGCCTAGCGCGTGGTAGGATGCTGGTTCCCAGGACGGGATTCTAAGAAATAGATTACAATGCTTTGCAAAAGCTAGGATAGAAGGAGTACAAAATGTTAAGCTAAAGAAAAATACAATATGTAACTAATATATAACTTATATATATATAACCACGTTTGAAAGTCATTAATAAGGATTTTAAGTAAGGTATAATAAGTTCTTCTAATAGATTTTTCAATTTCCCAAAAATAAATATAATTTTTTTTTTTAAGACGTTTTATATTTTTTTAAATAATTGTTTTGCTCTCATTTAATACTTCTGTTGTCATATTATAAAAACAAAATGACTATAAGCATAGTTTTTTAAATGCGGCCATATAACATTCCAATGTTAATAGATGGTTTTAATTTAAAATTTATTTAAAATCTAATTTAATTTAATTTAAAATCTACCCCACACATATTACCTGATACTTCAATCGTACCTCTGCGAAAGAGTTTTCTCTATCCGACAAGGCATTGAGACTTCGTCAGTCAGACCAATCTCGGCAGGGGTTCCAATACTTGCTCCATTATTATACATTATTTACACAAATGACATACCGACAAACTCTGAGACTTTAACTGCAACCTACGCCGATGACACTGCAATTTTTACAATACATAATAACCCAAGATTGGCATCACTAAATTTGCAAAATCACTTACTACATTTACAAAATCGGTACTCACTTTGGAAAAGGAAATTAAACCATAACAAATCTCAACATATAACATTCACACTGCGACGCGACACATGCCCACCAGTTTACATAAGAGACAATCAAATATCTCAGACGGACTCAGTACGCTACCTGGGACTTCTGTTCGACAGAAGGATGACTTGGGGCCCACACGTAAAAAGGAAAAGACAGACTCTTAACAAACGACTGAAAACACTGTTCTCTCTTTTTTCTGAATCGTCAAAATTAAAAATAGAACATAAACTGAACACATACACTTACTTACTTAAACCCATTTGGACATACGCCTCACAGATTTTCGGCTCAACAAAGAGGACGCACTTACGAAAATTACAAACTTTTCAATAAAAAATTTTGAGACTAATAATGAACGCTCCCTGGTACGTAAATAATAAAACTCTACATACAGACTTACAACAACCTACTGTCGAACAACACATACGAACTCTTTATTCACGATTTTTTGTTAAATTACACGGGCATAACAATACACTAATTAACAACATGGCCACGGCTGATATGCCTGTAGCTAGGCGGCTAAAAAGAAGCTGGATGAGGGACCTGCTCACGTAAGGTATCAAGCCCGGAAAGAGGTGCTGCTGGACACCTTCCTTTCATCATGCCTAAAATGCCCTCAAGTTCATTAATTGTAAACAACACATTCGCTTATTGTCACGCTGGGTGACAGGTGTGAATTGAAGATTGAAGCAAAAAAAAAAATTTTAAATTTAGTTTTAAGAGTTATCAAATTTAATAAAAAATATTCTTAATATTTTTTACCTTGGTTCCTTGATTAAGTCATGATCTTATGTTTATCGTTTTAATTAGCATATATTACTCTGATCTTTGTTGCATTTTACATTCCTAAACAAAAATTGTAAAAAATTAATTTATCTTTCTGTCAAATAGAGAAAAGGTGGGAAAATATAAGTTTGAAAAAAAAAATTATATATGTCTGTGTATATTACTCATATAAACAAACACTGTCAATATATGAATAAGATGATAGTAATCGGGAAAAAAATGTGGAAGGAGAGGGTTTACGCGAGGCGGGAGGTTGGCTGCCCTGGGGTGAAACACCACCACCCCTTCAGACAGATCCAAGACATAGTCCGGTTTGATTCTAGTCAGGGTGCGATTGTACCGTCCTCTTTAGGCCATCAGAGATGGTCACCGAAACTCAGGTATATTTAGCCAAAAAATAAATATATATATATAATAAAATTAATTTTATGTTCATGGTAAATTATATATTTTTAAAGATTTTTGTCTAGCTGTAACAGGTACCTGCACTATACAATAGAGCCTCGTGATCCAAAGGATAAATAAAAAGTCCTTTACTTTGAAATGATTTCGAATATTTTTTTTTTTTTTATAATTATTAACTCCGTATTATTATTTCAAAATAAGACACACATAACCTAACCCAAAAAGAATTAAGTAATTCAAAATATTTCGGTGATTATATCGATAAACATAAATAAGTAAATATGCCTACATGATAACATTAAAATTTTTCATTATAAGAAATCTATGATTATCGATGTTTAGAGAAATGTTTATTTTCTTATATAAAATAAATCTACTCTTCTAAAAAATAAATTATTTTTATATATACAACAGACTTTAAGGCTTAAACATATCCGGGATACGGAATAACAAAGTGTTAATATTTATTATGCAACATATTGCATTTGCATATCCTGTTACAAACGAAATTCCCTTGTATTACGTTTTAAATATATTTTCTTTTGTGTTGTTCCGAATTATTTTTAATTTAGAAAATTGAAATAAACCTTTTAAATTATGACAACTTTTTTTTTTTTTACTGGTAATATCTTTAAGGTTGTAATAAAAACCAACTTATAAAAACATGATTTTGTATCAATAACTTTATTTATTTTGTAAAATAATTTAATATTTTATTTATATGTTTATTTCAGGTTGCCTTTATTAAGTTCATTATCAATTATTATTTTGTTTTCTTTTCCAAAAGTTCATTCTGAGGAAATGACTTGTTTCAAAAAATATTTAAGATGCTTTAATTACTCATATTACATTCAATTCTATCATCTTATTATTATTAATAATAATAATAATAATACCAAGAGCTAATAAAACTGCGTAGCTGGGCGTGGTGTGTCAAGAGTGTCTGGAGATATTGATCACATCACTCCGTCCTCTGGACCATAGCATAGGCTACAAAAACAAAAAAACAAAAAATGTTTTAGTATTAATTTAATAATAATTTTAATGGTTAAAACTTTTTCTAAAAATATACCAAAAAATAAATCTTGTTTATAGGATTCAGCTTTATGAAAATTCTATTTGATTGAGCTGCTACCTAATTGAGATAGTCATCACTAATTCATAGATATTTAAAGTAATATGAATCCGAGCTGCGGATGGTTTGAATAATGTAAATTCCTTTTAGAATTGTACAGATCTTTCACCATAAGATGTTACAACAATTATGGCAATTCTTCAGATTTTATCTAATTCTTGATTTTCCAACATCAAACTATAAATAACTAATTAATTATATTTGAATATTCTAACTTCCATTTAATAAATGAGATATTCCTAAAACAATATCTGATAGTTTATATTTCATTATTTCTATATTTCTATCGTTGACCGAAAAAACGGGATCATCATTTACAAAATGTAATAGATCTATAGTTTTTTTGGAATATATTACGTTAAGAATCTCTGAATATTGCGTAATATGACAAAAGAGTGATAGAGGACAGTTCAGATGTTTTAATATCAAAAAATCAGGTGCGATGCGCGCAACACACAACTTTCACTTACGAACTTACTTGGATTAGAAATCAACGTGTTTGGATAATATGTAAACGCCATTCCTCAACTTCACACATTTAAGTATATACTTATATTTGTAGATCTCCATAAGTTATAGAGTATCTGTATAGCAGAATTTGATAATTCTCAGCACTTTTCGATTCTTTATTGCTAATTTATATATGAAGGGACTAATTTCATCAACAGTCGAGTTTTTTTACTGCTTGCTTGTTTTTTACTACGAGTTGCTTTTTGCAAATACATCGTGAAGGTGAATCGATAGATGTATTTTAAGCCGTTTTTGAGTAAACAAAAAAAACACGTGAAAATGGGACAACATTTATTAAGTAAAGTGCCCCCTCCAATTAATCAATTTTGATGAAATTTTTACTGTCGCATCGTGGGCATATAGATACACCGAATACCGAGTTTAATCAAAATCGTTAGAGCCGTTTTTGAGAAAATCGAAAAAACCTAAAACATAGACAAAATTCTTTAAATAAAGTACCCCCTCCGTTTGACCAATTTTGATGAAATTTTTGCGGTCACATCGCGGGCATATACATACACTAAATACCCAATTTCAGGTCTGTGCGGTTTATAGTTTTTGAGCTAGTCTCACACACAGACCATTTCGTGGGACTTGGTTAATTGGACTCAGGGGACCCCAAAATGTGTATTTCCGTTGAAAACCGGAAGTCCAAATTTTTCACGATCACAATACTTTCCTTACTATATATTTCATATATAGGTAAGTGAAAGTAAAAACCGAAAACAAATACGTACATAATTTTTGAAAATGTTTTTTTTATTTTATTTTTTCCCTCTGGTTTTATTGAGGAAGCACATTTATGATTTCACTAGTTCGAATTTTTTTGTATTGAGCCTCAATTTAAGCTGAATTAAATTTATTGTCGTGCTAAACTTTCTTTAGAAGAAATAGTGAATGTCAAATTGAATATTCTGTATGGAATTGAATTAAATTGAATATAAAAAGTTACTTCTTCAGCCATAAAATAATCTTTTTCGTGGCATTACCAGTAGAAGTGTAACATTCCAAAAATTTCCCAATTTCATTTTTATGCTCTATACTTTTATTTAATTTAATTAACTGCATGAATCTTTTAAGTTTAATATATACATACATTTATTACATATTTAGTATTTACAGACATATGTTTGATAAAACATATCAGAAAAAAAAAATTCTCTTTTGCTGGTCTATGTATCAACGTCTCGATTTAAGCCTACGGTAGTCTCTTACCAGGCATCTATTTTAAAATAATAAAAAATCAGTTAAAAAAAAAAAATGTTTAGCTTATTCAAAGACTTATTTTTATATTAATTAATAAGAAATGCATTTAAACTACATAAATATTTTTCATTGTTGTGTTGTACACTCATCTAAACTAACTTCCTTAAAAGCATGGCCCAAAAACATTTTTTTTTAAAATATACAGTCAGCCCGTACGGTTGTTTTATTTTAATTTTATTATTATATTGATAAATATGATATGAATATAATTTAACCTAAAATTTTCTAGCAACTTGCAAATATTAATAAAAAATTGAAAAAACTACATTTCGTACCTTATATTGTGCTAAAGATCCATAATACATCTATTATTCATCACAATAACATATGATGAATAAATTAAATGGGTAAAAAGTCAGTTCTATGTAATAAAAGGGGTAAAAACAAGGATGTTTTTACAATCCTATGTCTTCCTATGTTAAACAAGGATTCTACTTCTATAGTGGCTTTTAAATTAGTTTACCTATGTCGTAAATATTCTTTTAACATATATTTTTTATATGTTTTTATATATTTATTTAATTAATATGTTTTTTCTCTTCTTTTTAGCCTCTACCCTTTAGGGTTTGTGCTCTATTAAACTATGTTATAGTAGAGTTAAATGTTGTTTCTTTTAAGTACTGCAATACGGTACCTATCTTTGTTTCGTCGTCTTTTAGCAATTCTCCAAGAGTTTTATCAATATGATGTTTGTTTCGGAGATCATTATACTTAGGAAAATCAAATAAGATGTGCTTTACTGAACGAGCTACGTTTTTGGCATATGGGCCCCTCAAGACCTCTGAAAAGTTAGACATGAGTGAACTGACAGTGCCCGATCCGAAGGCGGCACAACGTGATTTCTCCTTTTGTTGAGGTTCTTAAGCTGTCGGTTCCTCCACTGCGATTCCCATATTTCTAACAGAGCTTTATTCAACTTATTTAGCCAATCCTCCAATGTGATTTCCTTCAACAATATTATGTGTTCCGATTCCTCTCCTAGTCTTGCCGAATTTGCAGCGTGAACAGAGGTTTCATTGCCTCTGATTCCTCATTGGGATGGAACCCAGGCTAAATTCCCTGTTTTAGCTTTAAATTTCAGCTCACATCACATGTTTATTATATCCCTTATAATGGAATTGCTTGGAAATTAGTTGTTTATTGCTTTTAGAACGCTTTTGGAGTCTGTTAATACTAACCACTTCTCCCATATATTTTTTAACTGAATTATAATAAATAAACTAAGCGTAACAGATTAAAAATGAATATCATCACATTGTAGGTATATTATTAATATTAGTAAAAGCAGTTTATTAACTTATAAAATGGACTTGGTACATTAAATAAAAAAATTATTACAATCCTGTAGATAGCTAAGTATCAGTGTTCTGGGAGTTATTATAACACTCTCTCAGAAGAAAACGAGATTGGAATAGATTAAATTTATCGTCTTCGTGTCTAAAATAAACGATAATTCTATTTTGATACTATGGCCGTTGGCTTTCCCTACTGACAAGTCGCCATGATAGCAACTTATTTTCTGCACGATATCGCCTGCCGTGACATCTGGCAAATTAAAAGAATTCTAAATTACGTCTGCAGCATTTATGTTGATGATTCAAATTAAGTTAAATTATTATATAAAATATAAACAAATAAGAAAACGACATAATTCATGATTTTTTTTTTTTATTCTATATTACATCCACAAGGAAAATTATTGGAATTAGATGATAAGGCAGTTATTCAATGAATAGTATGTTTCATAGTGTCATTGTAGCTTTACTCAAATCGATTCACTTCTGAAGATCCCGATGGTCCGCCACGGATGACTGAATACATTAACTAAACATCCCCAGATACAATATTGGTTTATTATTAGTTGGAAGTTAATGCGATGAAATTATTCTATCACATGCCCAATTGCTTACATGTTTCGTTATATTATTATTATTGGGAAATCGCACGCATTTTTTACATGTCATTTCGGCTACTCCTAAGGCACACTTACCATATAATTGATATGTTTCTAATTAAGGTTTCTATATGTGTTTTAAAAGAAAAATGTTAATTTAATCACTGAATTTATAAGTTCACTTACTGCATGCAACCACTTTCGAAAATGACATTGAATCATTAAACATTCGAGCATAGCAGCTTATATCAAAAGTGGTCAAGAAAAAAAATAAAAGATTGGAAATACTCTACGCAACCTTTCAAATCATCCAAATTGAAAACTAGACAAAAAAAATAAGTATCGACACATACCTATTTGAACAAACGCCCATCAGATTTACGTCACTGCGAAATTAACTAATTAATCTTTTCAAGCAATAATTTTGAAATACATTAGAGCAGTTACTTGGTACGTGGTTAAAACATTGTTAGATCAACCATATATCGAACGAATATCGAACAACACATACGTACCCTTAATTCTCGTTTTTTCACTATAAAGAAAGAGGATAAGATACTTTCTTCCAGAATTAACGGATTTTCCTGAATTAAAGTTAAATTCCTGAAAAAAGTGCGACTAATCACTTTCTTTCCTCATGCCTAAAATGCATTGATGCCACGTTAATTATATCCCATTTGTTGATAGCCTAATATGCCGAAAGGAGCGGATAAAAAGATGAATATAAAAAACAAAACAATATTTAGTATTCGACTTCGGTTACATTTTTAACGAATGTACCTAAAAATAATTTTATTATAGGACTAGATTTTTGTTAAATTGTTGTCAATATTTAACTTGAGTAAGTTGTATAAACATCATCTCACTGGAAAAATTATCATTTATTTAAACTCTTAGGTAATACGAATAGTTATCCTTACATTTTTACTGACTAATTCACTGAGTTACAATTGCCCTTAGCACTGAGATAGCTGAGACGTTTGTTTCTAAAAAATAACGAACGAAACAGTTGTTCCATCGACAATGTTTATATTGGCTTCAAACTGGAAATAAACGGCTGATGGAACAGCTAATGCATCTCACGAATACTGATGTTGATGTCTCATTCTAGTTCAGCTCTGTACTTTTTTAACCTCTCAGAGCTCTCATTTATTGTCATATAAAAATAAATTGCAAATCATTTAATGGTTTGATAGATTTAATGGAAGAAAGTTAATTTTTTAATGAATCGACAAACCATTAACCAAATAGCGTCCAGAATAGATGAAGTAATAACTTAATAAGTTTATATCAGTGAATTATAGTTAAGAACAGAAGAAAAGCTAGGGCGCTGATTTCTTATCAGCTCTCTAATAAACAAGCCCCAAAATGTTAACTTTTCCAAAGACTGTTATCTGGGTCACACAATTGGGGAGTAACCAATTTACTATAAGAAAATGGTCAACTTGTAAACTTATCGGTTCACTACAGGAGAGTTACCAGTGAGGTTTTTCTTTATTTAGAAGTTCAAATAAAAAAATAGAACAAAAATTAGTCCCCTTTAGAGGTGGAAAAGTTATAATAATTTCTTCTGGATTATAAATAACTAAATGGGAATCAATGGGCGTTGATGACCTTAGCAGTTCTTTGCCCCTAAGCAACATCAAACAATATATAATCAACTAACTGTTTATATAATGAATTTAATAACTAAACTAATTATACAAATATTATTATCAAATAAATATTAATTGTAATTTAACACTAAACCTACCGACAATACTGGTAGGTTTAGTATTAATATTGAGGTAAAAAAAAAAAAATTATTTTTTATTTTTTATAAAGACGTAGCAATGCAATATTCAAAATTTATAATATATGAGCTTTTTTGTTTGTTCTTTCTAAAATGGGTCTCGCCTAGGGCAACCATTAGCGAAACAAGATACCATGAGATCCTCAGTTTGCCAAGGTAATGACCTCCGCGAGCACGAAGGCTTCACTTCCATGGGGGAACATGGCCCGATTTCATAATTGCAAGGTGTACTCTTCTGATTAAGAATATTTTTTTAAATAAAAATTTAGTAATATTATATGTTAATAATATTTTATTTTATCCAAACTTCCAACCATGGGAAGTATAATATGAAATTCTTCCAAACTACTAAGAAACAATCAATGGTCACGTATTGTGTAGTCTGCCTACAATCAGGATGCTTTATGAGTTCTGCACTCATAAAGCACCCTGATTTGTTCATTCATGGAAGAAGTACCTTACTATTATATACTGGCAACTTATATTTTAACTTTATCACTGAAATTAATGACGATAATAAAAAACATCGCAACACAACTATCTTCACTAATTAAGATAATTTACATAAATGACAAGACTGCTCACCTAACCTTTGCCCGTCAAATCCATACATACCTGCCTCCAGTACCGAAATGCCTAAATTTAAAAAAAAATCCAAATGATAGCTCAAGCATAATTTCCCGCTTCTTAAGGTTTCGCTCAAATCCACCATCATATAAAATTAATAAAAACTAATAAAATATAAAATAAAGGATAAAAACTAATATGTGAATTGATTTTCTGCGTTTTTCTGATTAGTAAGGTTTTGCGTAACTCAACAGTCGCTCTAAATTAAGATTAAAGGATCTTTTGTATGGTAAAAGGAAAGTTTATACATAAAGTTAAATTTGTATTCGATAAGTACCTTGTGATCTCTATGGTTCTTCATCTTTCTCCTCACTATAATATTATAATATTTTAATTGACACACACACATACATATATAATATTTTTTGAACCCATATATGACCGAGTAGAACAGCTCATTATGTAAACGTTTTAACAATATAAATTGTAATTTATAATTATAATTATATTTTGTATAATTTATAATTTAGTGGTAAATTTCTCAGCAATTTCTTGTTTAATACTAACAAATGTTATAAATTAAATTCAACTACTGAATTAGTTTGTGATTTCATAAATGTTTTCAGTAAATAAATTAAATAAATTATTCTGACAAGCATTTACATCTCTTTATATTTTCTATCGATAAGAATGAAATATTCATTATCAAGCTGCTATCTTAATTTTACTACGCATAGAATAGTGGGTAGGTTCATTTTTTCATTTTATCGACAGTCACTTTTTTTAATACATATATTTGTTTAATGAATTAGTTGAGTTATTTTTTTACATTATTTTAGTTCAGACGTTGCATAGGTATAACATAAATATCCAGTGGAAAATTTATAGTTCAATATTTTTGGAGATAGTGCAATTCGAATTTTCGGTTCGCTTAGCAATTTATATTAATTAACGCTTCAACAACAAGAAATTCCAGTTGCCCCTTTTACCGAGGCTGATTTGGAATACACCATACCGGCGCTGCCGTCAAGTAATGCGGGCTTAACCTGTAGGCTGCGCCATAAAGAAAGATGCTACTAAGAAATCTTTATATTGTTTCCTGTTTTTTCTTTAAAATTTCTTACTTTTAGAAAACTACCTAGTTAACCATGTAACTATTATTAACTAATAGTTAATATTGATTAAATTCAGCTTTTTAGCATAATAAACTGGCTTTAGCCGCCAAATAATAGATTTAATTTTTTTTATATATTGTGATGGGACGCCCTGTTTACTATTAAAACATTTTCTGCAAGAACCTACCATTTACTATTGCAAACCCTTTATTTATTTTCCTTTATATTAGATATTATTTATGCGGGATGGGGTAATTCTATATGTGAATTTTTATCATGATAATGAGGTCTATTATATTACTTGGACATTTCAAATTATTTATGGGACATCCTTTACATAAAATAAGGGGGTATAGAACATCTTTTTGAGCAATAGTGAGTGATAGAGCAAAATAAACGAAATGGCAAAAAGTAAGAAATTTATGTAAATGCGAGATATCCTAATTCATACCCTTAATTATCATTCAACTAAAGAAGCATTCAGCATATTCCAGAATATATCATCTCTAACACCAATCATGGTTAAATTTCACAATAAATTTTATTTTATTCTCCTTCATTCTACGATACAGCATATTTTTTAATATGTAATAGGATATTTTGTCCTGGCCGAGATTTGGTGGATTCTTGAATAGTGGAAACCGATAAATATTTTTGTATACGTATAGCTTTCTGGTATAATTATAGTTGAACAAAGTTGGTATAGTTATCAGACTAAGAATTTTGTTGAAAAGTTAGCATATTTAACAGATTTTTCCACATTTAATCCAATTAAAGTTGAACAGCTCATATAAAAAAATTCTAAATTTTTGAAGTAGGCAGCATATCTTTCTATCTGTCAGCAGTCGAATCCAATGTCGGGAATTTTCACGAATTGTTGCTGTTAGTATTTAGACGGAGACGTGATTCCATCCATGCGAGCTCTTATCTATATTCATAGACAACATGCCTAAATTAAAGAAACGCCTTATATTTGAAAAATTAAACAAATTAGCAAATAAAAATGAATTTTACAGACTTAGGTAAATGTAGGAGAAGTGACTTTCTCTTTTCTTTAAACTTATTTTCCTTAATTCGCTTTCACTTTGAAAACAGCTCATGGGTTTGGCCTAAAGCTACATTCATATTGGAAAATAATATACCCTGGTCTAGTGTCGATAAATCTTTGGAAAAAATGTTAAAGTATTTCGTTATTACAGCACGGATATTCGTGCCCTTTCCCCATCGAAATCCAACTATCTTCTTGAACTGGGTCAGACCCCAGCACACCAACCTTTGGAGAGACAGACAATAAGAAGTCGACTCGGGGAGAGGTCGAAGACGTGCGGAGCCAGCCAGGATCGATCCGACCTTGCCGGAGCGGTACTGAGTCCCACAGTGACCTGACCGGTCGATGTGCACCCCCCCCCCACGTTTGTTCCCTTCTTATTGCCACTATACCATCCCCCCCCCTCATGGTAGGGTCATAGTGCTCGTCGTCCTGAATCGATACCATTCCAATCGACCTCTTCTATTGGCTTGTCTCTATCTAATAGCATGTCATCTTGAGTATGTTGAACTTCAGGGGAAATTGGAATAACATTAATAATTTCTTTTCTTAATTGTGATTAAACATACTGAACAGAAAAGAGCACCTGACCACCGATTCGGTTTTTCCATCTCACCATGCAACCAGCTACACAACCATTAAATCGAGTAAAAAAGGAGGTACTACGATAGTTATCATATGTGCCTATGGTGATCTTTTAAGAGTAGGGACTTGAAAGAGGAAAAAGGTCGAACGGATAGAATTTCAGAGGGAAGCGTAGTAAGTAGCAATTTGGTGGGATGGAGGATAGTGGTCGGACGGGTGGGATCAGGCTGGGTGAGAGCGGATTGAGGGAGATCGAGCAAAAATGATGCTCGAGTGCTTGTAGTTCTTAGTGAATTCGTAAAAGTCTGGCATATGGCACCAGCTGTTCTTCTTCAAATTCAAAACCGTTCTATTACATGCATATAATTCCAAACTCAAATCCGTCTTTTCTAATGATCTTGATCTGATCCAGACAGGGCTCGGAAATTTCTTCAGCTCGATAAGTATTAGCTGGAATTTATCCCAAATGTAGTAGGGATCAATAATGGCTCCCCTTCCTTTACATTATGAATACATATGGCATATACCTACAAACTGCGAACCGAAAACAGGTCAACAGTTTGATAAAACCTTTTCAACTATACACCATGCCCATGCTTCCCTCATTGATTTTTAATAAAGTGCTTACTGCATTTGTATTTAATCGTAAAACGTAAATACTTTCGAAAAGCGATATTTCCACAAATTCTAATTTTAAAATTAAAATAAAAGTGTTTCCCTTAATTAAAAAATTTCTCTTGCGTTTGTACATATCCCGAAATGCAAGTCCAAAAATAAATTGAAACGGAAATCGATTTTTTTTAGGAAATATCAAAAATAAATTATTTAAAATATTCTGTTTATATATATAAAGTCTAAAATGTAAATATATGAAGAAAAAAACTGGGAAACAGGTCTGGCAGATAATAGGTGCGGCACCTTTTTCAATATTATTTTATTTTATTTTTTATACCTCTACTCACCGATCATCAGCGAATGTGATGGGATAAAAAAATATATTTAAAATTCCTACAAACCCGGAAACATTAACATACATGCCCGCCAGTTTATATCGGTGACCACCAAAATCTTCAAACAGACGAAAGTACGATATCTTGGACTAATATTTCACAACAAGATGACTTGGGGACTTACGTCAAAATAAAAAGACAGGCATTAAACAAACTACTGAAAATTCTGTATTTCCTACTGTCGAAATCATCAAAATTGAAAATCAGACAGAAACTCAGAACATACACATACTTACTGAAACCTGTATTGACATACGCCTTACAAATTTATGATTTGGCAAAAAAGACACGCTTAAAAAAAACTACAAACCTCAATCCAAAATTTCACGACTACAACACTATATACCTACTAACAATCACTAACTACCGACGAACAAACAAGAACCTTCTTTTCTGGCTTTCAATCAAATTGTACGGACATAACAACACATTTATTAATGACATGGCACGGATGACATGCCTTTTATGAGATGACTGAAAATGGGTTGGATGAGAGACCTCCTCTACTGAAACTGCTGGACAATATCTTCCCTCATGCCTAAAAATGCCAACAAAACAGGAGCTTATATCTCATTCGCTGGTTGTCGCATAGTTGCGATAGGTGCGAATAAAAGTATGAAGGAAAAAAATTTTCTATTTTTAATTTAGTAAAAAGAAATAATACTACTAATAACATAAACACAAGTTTCTTTTGAAAATGATCTCCTTCTCTAATATACATCCTATTGATCGTACCAATACCCCGAACTATCAGCCTGACAAGTCTAGTCGTGATGGATGTAGCCCTAGGTAGACCTGGACGGGGCGAGGTGCCAACCTGGCTCGGCTCACAGCGCCTCCACTTCTCCCACACAACCATCCTAGCCAGGCTATTTATCAACCAACATCAACAATTAACAACAAACTCACTACACAAATTATAGTTATATAACATTATTCGTTCAATGACTTCTTCCTTGTGTGATTTCCTTTGAAATGTAGAATAACAACTGATAACTTCTTTTTCTCTACCAAAGCCGTTTAGATTTTTTTAATCAATTACGATAATAATAGTCCCTGATTTCAATATTCATTAGCTACAACTATTTTTTTTTTTAATATTTATATTCGCAAATGTGATATAAACTGCTTTGATGTTGGCATTTTAGGCATGAGGGAAGATAGTGCCCAGCAGCACATCATCCCGGACTTGTTTCAGGAGATGAGGTCCCTCATCCAACTCCTTTTCAGTCGCCTCAAAAAAGGCATCTCAGTCATTAATAAGTCTATTGTTATGTCCGTGTAATTTGATATGGAAGCCAGAATCGAGAGTCCTTATTTGTTTGTCGATAGTTGGTAGTTGTAAGTCGGTATGTAGTGTTTTGTTACTAAAGTACAAAGGTGCGTTCGTTACTAGTCGTAAAATTTTGGATTGGAAGGTTTGTAGTTTTTGTAAATGAGTCTTTTTTGCTGGTCCTTAAATTTGTGAGGCGTATGGCCAAATGGGTTTCAGTAAGTACGTGTATGTATTGAGTTTCTGTCTGATTTTCAATTTTGATGATTTGGAAAATAGTGAGTACAGTATTTTCAGTCGTTTGTAACAAGTAATGTTAACACAAAAAAACAAAAACAAATAGCTCTGTCCAGTCACTATACGAAAAAAACTTGGAGAAATAAATTTCTATAGACAAACAGTTATCGCTCATGCCTTTCTACAACGTCACATTTCAAAAACACACTGTTCAGGATAGTGGTTAATGTTCAAAAGTAATATAATATGTCTTCTGATTAAATATGATATAAGCCTTTTTTTTTTTTTTACTCTACAGCTGATTTTTTTATCTTTTTGAAGAAACAATAAATAAATGAAATTTTTGAAAAGATTCACGTTTTTTTTAAAATAAATTAATAACGCTCTGTTGTTTGGAATGAATTAGAAAATTCACGTTCTGTAAAAATATACTACTCCTTTCGTTGCATTTATTAAACAATCTTAAAAATACCCAATTTTTATATGAAGTTGTCGAAAGGAGTGTGCAATATCTTCATGCTCACCAGACATCCTTATCAACCAAGTTTCAGATCTCTGGTACCGTCCTGTGCCCCATAATTAGCCAAAATTGCAGAAAATTATATTTTGCAACTTGTTCTATGCTTGCTAATGCTATGATTTGCTCCCAGATTCCTCTACTTACTTTTTTTTTTTTTACTAATGTACTTCGGCAAATTCGCTCATTCTAATAAGCTATGCCCTCTCTAGCTGTAAGATAAAAGACTAGATCAATTTTAGGATTACAATCCGATGTTTGGGAAACTGACATAACGCTGTTTTTAGGGTAATACTTAAAATTGAAAGAAAAATGAAAATTGAAAGAAAAAAGGGCTTTTATTCTACAGATATTAAGTATTTCAAGCCAAAATTATCTTTATTTTTGCATCATTAAGAGCCTCAATATTTTCTGATTTTTAATATGTTGGAATTTCAAAGAACATTCGAATTTTATATTCTGAAAATCACTATAATTTTGACATCTCCAACGAAGCTATAAATTAGGGCCTTACACGTTTAATATTAACGACATAATAGAATTCATAAGTAGGTTTAATTGTAATTTTGTAATAAATACTGCGACGATTTCTCCGTATTTCGTTCCATGTACTAAATAACAAAGCTCATTAAGCATTTAAATGAGGTTTCCCTCCTGAATCTCTTAAGAGTCCCCCGTAGTTTATGTTTGCCATGTGTGACTTATTTGTCACAGTGACTGACTAGGCAGACATTAATAATATAAATATTATTGGTTTCAATTCATACACATTACATATTCATAATACCATTGCTGGCCCATTGTTTTGATTTCAGTCAGATTTTTATACAGCTCTCGGTCTATCAGGGCTACGTGGGGGGTTACACTGAGTACGAATAATAAACAAGTTTGAATCCTCCTGATGGAACAACTGTCCATTTTTGGATTTTTTAATCTATTTCTGGATGCACTAAAATTTCATTATTTTCTTTTATTCTTAATCAAACCTTATGGCAAGACCTAATAATCTGATCTGATTTCAGTTCTGGTTTTTTATTACTTTTGGGGAAGAACCTCATACAAATAGAGTTGGTCACATGATCCAAGATCCAATTTCAGTTAATCCCACCATGTCCCATTTCTACAAAAGAACGGTTAATTGAAGTGATACTATGGCTAACAACATTTTTTAAAAAATAGTGTAATTTAGGTTGACGAGGAACATCGGACATCTGGATTTTGTCAAGTAGATTTAGTTTCGATGAGTACCCTCTGCCGAGGACTGACGAGATATTCTATTAAGAGGATTATTATTCAGAGGCGAGTCATACAGGAACACGTTATGATGAGACGCCCTGGCTGGGATGGGGTAGGACACAGGAGCTTGCTATATCCGATCCCATCCGTTCTTGGCCGTCATCCAGGCCCGTCTTACGCCATCGTCAGGATTACATCCAGCATCGAAAACAATTAGCTGTGATTGGAATAGGGGATCATACAATAGAAAGAGCTATCGATAAAAACCAATTGAATCTATATCCATAGATACAATATTATTACAATAAAATAACATTATAATAAGTTAAGTACAATATTATTACAAAGTAGTTGAGCTAGATGTCGCTAGAATGATTCAAACAAACATATGTTCTATTACACTTGGATTGTCTTTATATAGGCTTTAAAACACTAAAAACATCATAAAAGTAGTAGTAACTACAAACATCGATCAATATAGAAAAATTAACATCCTTTTATTACCATTGGGTGAAGTTTACTTCGAAAATTTTTTGGTCCTTATTTAAATAAAAAATTTTACGTTTATTTTTTAACTTAAAGCTTGTACTGCAGAACCTGTCATCCTTAAGAATCAGTAAATTAAACAAAAAAAAGAAGACAATTACAACGAAATGCTAATGCATTATGAGAAGGTCATCATTCAGCAGACCGAATGTTGTCAATGTTATTTCCTTCTATCTACCTCTACCTGACTATTTTGACCGTAAAGGTGATTATTCTAAAGGTATTACTCTCTAAATCAAAAGGGGGTAGAGATTCACTTAATGGTCTACCATGAAATGAATTTCAACCCGCTAAGGAATTAGGTTTGATCGGCCATCGCTAAACTCGATAATGCTGCATTGTATGTTTAAGCACTCAAGTACGTTCTTCCTTTACGGCTCGAGTGAAGACTGTTCTTCAGCACGTACTAATAGTAGTAGGGATGTCTCATTCATATTTTGAGGAGGTTCTTTTTTTTTATTTGGTTGATTTTAAAGGTCCATTTAAAAAAAAATAATAATAATAAGTCTATTCAACAAATCAATCATACCGTCATAAAACAATTGATCGAGAATATCATAAGGCGTTGCTTCGGTTGTTTAATGACACAATTGCAAATATTCAAATTCACATTATAAGAAAAAGAAGACTAATGCCAAAAATTTTCAGAATAGAATGGCCCACACAGCATGGGAAAGACGGAGCAGATGCGATACCATGATAACGCAAACTAAGAAATTAGAACGCTCCGAACTTGCCACTTGTCCTCGACATCTGCCGCACACCCTCCATAATCCTAGGGGTCGCGCATGGCTCAATATTTACACTGCCATGTCTACTGGCCAACGGTGTATTGTATTGTACATCACTTGTCTGTTTAAAGCTATTCGATTACTTATTTTGTTTGTAGAACGTTGCAGGTTACAAATGAGTCCGGATTTTTATATGTTAAGATAATATAATTGATGGTTAACTATCCATCTTTTTAACATTACGAATTACATGTTTTTTCAGTTATCATATCATTGCTTGCTTGTATTTATTGATTTAACTTTATATATAAATATCATATAAAAAATGAAAAAAAAAAAAAAAAAATGGAAGGCTACATTAACCACGATATGAGTCTTCACTACAAAGGTTGACGAATTCCACATGTTCTTATCTTATAAGAAACACTAACAGCTTAAATGAATGGATATAAGCTACTTTAAGTGGTATGGTAACAGGCCAACAATCCTATATTAAAGCAAAATAAAGCTCAGATTTCTCAGTGGGCGTAAAACCAATTTTGGATGCTCTGCAGAAATTTTCATTTAAACATGGTAATTATAGCAATGAAGTTATAATTATAGCAATGATAACATAAGGATAATTATAGCAATGAGGTTATCAACACCCAGCACGAATGACCTGATTAAGACACGAAGGGATGTGGTGTTATTTTATTAAGCAAAGTAAAAAAGAAAAAGAACAACAGGAACTCATAATATTAATGACCATTAGTATTTATAATCACTGAAGATATATTATACTTTTTTGTCTTTTGTATTTATGTTCTTACTTCGTCTTCCTATTTCAATAACATACCTGATTTTCTTAGGTCTATTAATGCGTTTAATATCCTTATCGCTTGGAATACGCATATGCTATAAATAAACTCCTTTTGCATAAAGTTACTATGCAAGAGAAAAAGAAAAAAACATGATAATTGTAACAGAACTACATATATATAGATTGCAAAGAAAAATATTACGCTCTAAATTAGTGGGAAAATTATTAAATTAAAGTTTTAAAAGTCAACTGAATACTTGTAACTTCAGATGAACTCAGATGCTCAATTTATATATAAATAAAAAACTATGTTTTTATTTTATAAATGTTCATAATTTCCGAATTCGTTTCGTATTATAATCAGCTTATTTATGACACATGTTTCTCATGAAATAAATCTGGCGATTATATAATAATAAAAACTTATGGAGTGTAATCGGAGAGTGGAGGAAAGTTAAAAAATAAAATTATTATTTAACATTATACCGTATAACGAGAACTATCTAGTAATGAACAAAACAATATACTTACCCACTTTTAAAGTTGTGTATAAAACTTGTGTTGTTAATCAACCAGTTTTTCAAGTTTTTTAAAAGAAATATAGTAGATTGGTGGAAATAATTATTGATAATAAATTAATTTTTAAACTAATATAGCAATGAGGTTATCAACACCTAGCACGAATGACCTGATTAAGACACGAAGGGATGTGGTGTTATCTTATTAAGCATAATAAAAAAAGAAAAAGACCTACAGGAACTCATAATATTAATGACCATTCGTATTTATAATATCTATAATAGTATTTATAAGCTATATTATAAATTTTAAAAATGAGATCCGTTTTATGTGAATGGGCTTGGAAAAAACTCCTCTATGAAGATTAGGAAAAAAATGAGATATAACTTTTCAAAATAGGAGAGATATAATTAATTTTATAACACTTCTAATCTTAAAACGAAATTTCAGGCTGATGTCAGTTCAGTAGACTTATATATCAAATCCTTTTAGAGAAAGGGGCTAGGAGGCAAGAGAGATGTTGTGTTTTTTTTAGTCTAGAATTCTTCGTATTTTTAAAATGTAAAACTCTCTTAAATTTTTACAACGATTATTTTCTTTTAAATGATCTACTATAAAGATTCAACTTTGAAAACGTATATTACAATAAGTCTGTTTAACAAACAAATAACTTTACTTTAAACGCATGGCTCTCATCCAGAACTTAGTAGAGAGTAGGTATTTTGAAACTGCCTTAGAAATATTTTTTTAGAATGGTGTCATTTATTACTATTTATTGATTATTTTAATTCATTTTTATTAATGTTTTCAATTTTTCTTTCTTAACGACTCATTTTTTTTTTTTTCAGTCGGATGGGAATACGGCCTTTCTGCGGGCTGCTCGAGCAGGGCACCTTGAAAAAGTACTCGATCAACTCAAAAATAATGTTGACATTAATACTTCGAATGCGGTAAGTATACTTTATTTTTAGCATTTTGTTACATTAATTCAAATAAAGATTATATTATAACAGTGCATTACTACTGTTTAAATGGTTTGAGGTAAACAAATTCCCTTTAAGAAAAAAGTATGTCATTAATTTTTTTTTTGTAAAGAATTTTTTTTTTTTTTAAATCATGATAATCTAATACCGAAAATGTTAGTTTAAAAAAACATTTTATAAAAAAAAAATTAAACCGACTTCGAAACCTCGGAACCAGTAAAAATGCACTGAAAAGTATCAAATTTACCTTCTGATTTTTATGAATTCACTGCAAAATTGAAAATGGTATAAAAAGCGCAAAAATGCAATAAGACGAATAATTTTAGTTTGATTTGTACAGATACACACTAATTATTAATAAAAATTATTAAAATAAAATATTAAATACCATGTTCAATACAACACAATCTTTTCGAAGGCGGCGCAAAATTTAAAATTATTAACATTAGGCATCTTAAAATCTTAAAATCTTCTAAATGGAGCTCCTCTTCTCATCTATTATTTCAATGCCTGCTAATGAAATTTTATGAGTAACATGTCATATCTATTTGGCGCCGCCTCTATTTTGCGCCAAACTCTCCATCACTGTTTACCAAAAATTTGATAGTAGACTGACTGGATGACATTACAAAAAACTGAGAGCTCTTCGAGACGGCAGCTGCAACGAGGATTAACATAATCGATACACTTCCGTGACTATAATCGCCCTCATAAATAATGCAAAGGCTACCGCTAGTTCTAATAATTTCATGCAGTTATTTCGCTCCTCCGTTCACGATCTTCTCTTTTGCATTCCATAAATTTACTGTTTTATATTGATGTTAGGCACTCTCGGCTCCAAAAAGATTCGATCTTAGATAATACTCGTATTTAATACAAATCTACTATCAAAAAAATATTCAACCTCAGACATGACTGAAGCTACAAAGAACAGCGACTAAACTCCGATTTCTAACACCCTTTAAGTAACAAAGTATATAATAAACGATTTTAAAAAAAAAGTCATATACTTGACCATTGTAAGACCCATTCGGATATAATGTGTTTCGGTTTGAGGTTCAGAGTCCTTCCTGTACCAAATCTTTACAATCCAAAATAATCCGTAGAACATTGTTCTCTATTATGTCACAAACAAAATAATCCATGAAGGGGTGATTATTACATTATTTGCATGCTTTGGCCTGAAACAGACATCTCTCTGTTGATGTCATATCCCTTGGTTACCTAATGCCTATGGTTCATAACCTTTCTTTCCAAACTATTCCACTGAGCCTTCCGATGGGTCAGAAAATAAAATAATCTTAGAAGTGAAATATTTTATCAAGTTGATTGTTTTTGACAAAACAGATTTATTTGTTTTATTTTATTTATTAACAAATTAAATACCAATAAATTAAATACCGACAGCCATATCCTATTATAACAATATGAAATAATGTAGTAGGAAGCAGTCTGAAATTGCAAATTCCGCATGGGTTATCGTAGTTCGGAGCTGACCTCATTAAACGGGAATGAAATTTAAAGAGGAAGTAGAGTAAAAATCGAGTGAATAATGAGCTAGAAAGGAAAAAGCTCACTAATTGGAAAAATTAAATATAGAGGGGTAGGTGCTCTAATATATCCATTGTTCCACCCCACATTATATCCTATTGTTATTATATCCTAAATCCAATTGCACTTTATTTTAAAAAAATCTGGTGCATGCGCGCAACACACAACTTTCACTTACCAACTTACTTAGATTTGAAATTAATGAGTTTTGTTAAATGCCACTACCTAAAGTTACACATTTTTCCTCATTCATTTCTTATTTTTGTTTTCATTTGCTTAAAAAAAAAAAAAAAAAATACAAATTTGTTTATTATTGATTAAAAGTATTTACTTCTGATAATTCGGCAATGCCAGCATACTACTCCAAGTCGTCTGATTTTATAATTCTCTATTTAATGTTGAATATTTCATTTAATTACTATGAAATAAACAATTTCCATTAAATGAACAGAACGGCTTTGATTATAAACAATGGTCTGTCATTAAAGGCGTACTCCGCATGCGTGGACTCAACGCATTTTATTTTAACACGTAGATATACAGTAAAAAGACACAGATATACAGTAAAGAGTAAATAAAAAAAACACGTGAAAACTATACAAAATATATTGAGTAAAGTCCTCCCTCCGGTTGATCAATTTTGATGAAATTTGTACAGTCACATTTCGGGCATATACAAACTTTAAATACCCAGTTTGATCAAAATTTTTAAAGCCATTTTTGAGTAAATAAAAAAAACACGAGAAAATGATATAAAATTTCTTAAGTAAAGTGCCGCCTCCGGTTGATCAATTTTGATGAAATTTTTACAGTCATATCTCGGGCATATTAATACATCAAATACTCAGTTTAATCAAAATCGTTAGAGCCATTTTTGAGAAAATCGAAAGAACGTAAAAAGTATTTAAATGAAGTACCCCCTCCCTTTGAGCAATTTTGATGAAATTTTTGCTGTCACATCGCAGGCATATACATACACTAAATACCAAATTTCAGGTTCGCACGGTTTATAGTTTTTGAGCTAGTCTGTTCACACACACACACACACAGACCATTTCGCGGGACTTGGTTATTTCGAGTCAGGGGACCCCAAAACGTGTATTTCCGTTGAAAACCGGAAGTCCAAATTTTTCACGATCGCAATACTTCCACTTACTATATATTTCATATATAGGTAAGTGAAAGTAAAAATAACATGTAACCTTTTAGATTACATTGAGAGTAATTTGGCCGAATATGATCCATGCAAATATTTCATATAATCCATTAGTACTCAATTCTTAGGTGACGTGTCCCTTAATAATTCATTTTTTTTTAAAGATAAGCCTCAGATGTGTATTTATTTGTATGCGTGTTTTTAATAAGACTATTCATATGTACACATTCATTAAATGTTTGTTGGCTAGTTTGTTAAATAGCCTAGTTCGATAATTTTACTTTCACTTACCTATATATGAAATATATAGTAAGTGGAAGTATTGCGATCGTGAAAAATTTCGACTTCCGGTTTTCAACGGAAATACACGTTTTGGGACCCCCTGAGTCGAAATAACCAAGTCCCGCGAAATGGTCTGTGTGTGTGTGTGTGTGTGTGTGTGTGTGTGTGTGTGTGTGTGTGTGTGTGTGTCTGTGTGTGTCTGTGTGTGTGTGTGTGTGAACAGACTAGCTCAAAAACTATAAACCGTGGGAACCTGAAATTAGGTATTTAGTGTAGGTATATGCCCGCGATGTGACAGCTAAAATTTCATCGAAATTGCTCAAAGGGAGGGGGTACTTTATTTAATAACTTTTTACGTTTTTTTCGATTTTCTCAAAAACGGCTCTAACGATTTTGATTAAACTGAGTATTTAATCTATTTATATGCCCGAGATATGACTGTAAAAATTTCATCAAAATTGATTAACCGGAGGGGGGACTTTACTTAATAAGTTTTGTATCATTTTCACGTGTTTTTTTTATTTACTCAAAAACGGCTTTAACGATTTTGATCAAACTGGGTATATGATGCATGTATATGCCCGAGATGTGAAAGCCAACATTTCATCAAAATTGGTCCAACTGGGGGGGGCACTTTATTTTATGACTTTGTTTCCAATTTTTAACTTTTTTTCGATTATCCCAAAAACGGCATTAACGATTTTTATCAAATTCGTCATGTTTAATGAAAATTAGAGTTTCTTTAATATCAGGTAAGCTTTATCATTATTAAAATGTTCTGGGGGGGCTTTTTTTGGGGGGGCCTTTTTTGTTAGTTTGTTTCTTTTTTATAAAGTACCTGTGTTTTTGTTTACATGGAGAAATAAACTGTCTCTCGATACGCCTAAAAATAAGAAATGGCTAAATGTAAGATATGATAAAAATAAAGAAAACATAAAGAGGAGAAAAAAAGAAAAATATTCAGTCAACTCATTAAACTCGTTGAGCCCACGCATGCGGAGGACGCCTTTAATGACAGGCCATTGTTCATAATTAAAGCCGTTCTGTTCATTTGAGAAGTGGCAATTAACAAAACGCATTAATTTCTAATCTAAGTAAGTTGGTAAGTGAAAGTTGTGTGTTGCGAGCACGCACCAGATTTTTTTATCTTGTTAGCTAATTTGTTAATTTACTTTCTTTTTATAACTTTTTACTTTCACTTACCTATATATGAAATATATAGTAAGTGGAAGTATTGCGATCGTGAAAAATTGAGTATTTGATCTATTTATATGCCCGAGATATGACTGTAAAAATTTCATCAAAATGGAGGGGGGACTTTACTTAATAAATTTTGTATCATTTTCACGTGTTTTTTTTATTTACTCAAAAAAGGCTTTAACGATTTTGATCAAACTGGGTATTTGATGTATGTATATGTCAAAGATGTGATAGTCTACATTTCATCAAAATTGGTCCAACGGAGCAGGCACTTTATTTCATAATTTTTTTTTCCAATTTATACCTTTTTTTCGATGATCTCAAAAACGGCTTTAACGATTTTTATCAAATTCGTCATGTTTAATGAAAATTAGGTGTTCTTTAATATCAGGTAAGCTTTATCATTATTTAAATGTTCTGAGAAGGTTTTTTTTTAGGGGGGGGGGGGCTTTTTTGTTTGTTTGTTTCCTATAAAGTACCTTTGTTTTTGTTTATATGGAGAAATTAACTGTCTCTCGTTAAGCCTAAAAACAAGAAATGGCTAAATATGAGATATGATAAAAATAAAGAAAACATAAAGAGGAGAAAAACAGAAAAATATTCAGTCAACTCATAAAACTCGTTGAGCCCACGCATGCGGAGAAGGCCTTTAATGACAGACCATTGTTCATAATTAAAGCCGTTCTGTTCATTTGAGAAGTGGCAATTAACAAAACGCATTAATTTCTAATCTAAGTAAGTTGGTAAGTGAAAGTTGTGTGTTGCGCGCACGCACCAGATTTTTATTTTATACGCCTCTACCCCAGAGGGTCAATGGCATAAAACTACAAACATTATATTCTACCCAAACTTTGCCCTTTTAAGGTATTCCAGCAGTCTATCTACCCTATCTCGCTCGTTCTATTCAATATCTTGCAATAGTTACTCAAAAGTATTTCCCTATTTCAGGCTATTTCCCGATTCGATGAAGCTTTTACATTCTGAGAGAATGTGGTTCACTGTTTTGATTACGATATCTTACTCATATCTTTTTGTTTCTTTATGTCAGGTTCTTCCCTATTTCTAATCTTTGCTATGAGCAAATAAATTATATGAATTTATAATTTTTCTAGAACGGCCTGAACGCATTACACTTGGCCTCTAAGGATGGCCATATCCAAGTTGTTGATGAGCTCCTCAAGAGGGGGGCCAATGTCGATTCCGCGACGAAAAAAGGAAACACAGCTCTTCACATCGCCTCACTCGGTGAGTTATCAACTATCTTCATATATCAGTGCCAAAGTCTTAAGCTATGAATCTGTATAGGTAGTTTTATTGGTTTGATATGATGAGTTTGTCGGTTTGAACTCACTCATCGACTATGCTCAAAAGAGAAAAGTGAGTGTATAACTAATAACTGATACATAACAAGAGAGTTGCTTCAGTGCATTAAAGTTTGTTGAAATTTGAAGTCGTTTTTATCAATACATTGGATTACTTCATCTTGCTCTTATACCCCCAAATGAGGTTGACAAGTGTAACTCACTTTGAAAATGTTTACTAATGTAAAGTTAAATATTTTTTATGTTTGTACCCCGGAAGTAAATTAAACCTCTTCACATTTTTCAGAAATCAGAGCTATTACAGTTTGCTTTTTTTCGTTACTTACAGGGACACCTTAATGAATGTTTTGCACATTGATATTTAAGTGTTTATCATAGGATTTAAACTCATAGTGTTAAATTAATGCAATAAAAAATACATAATAAATATACATAGATATTGAAAATACATCAAGATAATATATTTAAAATTAATCTATGCCCCAGCTGGCCAAGAAGAGGTGGTTCGCAGGCTAGTAGAAGCCGGAGCCTGCGTCAACGTGCAGAGCCAGAATGGGTTCACCCCGCTCTATATGGCTGCTCAAGAGAACCACGATACAGTCGTCAGGTTCCTCTTGGCAAACGGGGCCAACCAGAGCCTTGCCACCGAGGTGAGATTAATGATTAGTTTATTTAGTTAATCTATATGGTTTTAAACTTTTCATCGAAATCCCAATCCCCTTCGCAGGATGGATTCACGCCACTGGCGGTGGCTATGCAACAAGGGCACGACAAGGTGGTGGCGGTGCTCTTAGAAAACGACACTAGAGGGAAGGTACGGCTTCCTGCCCTCCACATCGCCGCCAAGAAGGACGACTGCAAGGCTGCAGCTCTTCTGTTACAGGTAAGAGTAAGGTGGAGCATCACCTCTTTTCGGGATGGGAGTATGTTTATAGAGGATTTCAGAAGAAAGGTACCAATTCTTTCAGAAGAAAAGACCTTCAGATATTGTACTTAGTAGTTGTATTATTATTTTCACGGGACATTGTTCTCTTTGAATGGACAAGGTCGATATAGGAAGGGTGCAAGCTGTTAATCGATTAGTATAGGTGGGTTCCAAGAAAATATTGATGGCAGATGGAAAGGAAAAAACACTAAAGCTCGTAATAAAGGTGAAACACATGAAATCGTCTCGAAGTATTAACTAACTTTAAAAGAATTCTTATTTGTTAATTTATTCACATATTGAAACACTGAAAAATTTGGATTTTTAGTTGATGAATTGATCATAATTGGAATGGAGAAGAGTAAGTGTACGCCCCGGCACCTCTTCATAGCTTGTCTTAAAATTAAACAGGAAGATCCATGATCCAACATTTTTATTAAACACTGCGGTTGTTTATCAGCTATGTTAGTTGCTTAATCATGCCTTAGTAAGTTTGTTATCGATTAAATGGAGTCGTTAATTTTCTGGGAGGTCATTATGGAGCTTTTGTTATAGTCTTGAAAACTATTGACTGATAATATAAATGTTAGGCGTATTTTCATTTCGGCATAGGCAAGTAGTCCCCAATCTCTATCTAAGCTATTTGAAAATGTCGTGATTTTTAAACAGAATTCATTTTTTTCAGTTAAGTTTCAATTAATCATATATGAAATATATAGAAAGAGAAAGTATTGCGATCAAAACATAAATGGTACAAGATAATCCTTAAAATTATATTTTAGTTAACAAACTTCGGTTCCTAAAAGATTTTCGAAAATAATGTAAGGTGGATTTAGAAGAGCAGTAACCGGAAATTTTTTTGAAATTTGAACATTTGAAAACCAAGTTATAATTTACTACGAGCCTAAATATCCCCTCACGATTTATTTACAAAAAGCAAATCGCATTAAAAGACATGCAAACAGTAAAAAACAAAAACTCGACTATTGAAAAAATTATGATTTTTTCAGGTCCCTTAAAATAATAAGTAAACAATAATGAATTGTAAAGTGCTGAAGACTTTCAAGATTTGCAATAAAAATTATAATACTCATTAAATTAGTGAGACAAACAAAAATAAGTAAATAAATGTGGGCAATTGTGTGTAAGTTCGCGCATTGCACCAGATATTTTGTTGGTTTTTATTATTATTTATTTCTCTCAGTCGTCTGTTAGTTTCATATTGGCCTATTAAGTTATTTTTATTTTCAGATAAAACCCATTGCTGAAATACCATAAGGCTCTGGTTATGGTTGTAGATTGTTTTAGTAATCTTTCTCATGTTTATGTGAACCGTAGGTCCAAACTAAGCTAATTCAATAAAGTATTCAATACTTGTCTTATACTTTATTATAAATAGCGGCTTGAATAGTCCCGCTTATATATAACAGCAACAGTTAGGCTTAAGTTTTGTAGATCCCTTTCGTTCTCGGTATGGCCCCATGTCGCTCATATGTGAAAGATTGATCGTTTGCTAAAATTTATCTACCGGATCGTTTTTCTTTTAGCATTATTAGTTGAGATGTTATTATCATGTTCTAAATAAATATTTATATAAAAACTTACCTTATTAATGATTCACAGAACGAACACAACCCCGACGTAACATCGAAAAGTGGTTTCACTCCACTCCACATCGCAGCACACTACGGTAACGAAGGTATCGCTAACCTGCTCCTTACCAAAGGTGCGGATGTTAACTACGCTGCAAAGGTAAGTGTAAGTTATCAATTTTTGACATTTGGAATTTCTGTATTTTGGGCTATCACCTCTACTCATCTACGGCCTTCGGTCTTGGCTTTTCTATTTTTTTTCTACATACTTTATTTTTTCTAAGACCTAAACTCATTTTCATTTAAAAAATCGAAATAGAAGACTGCATGATTCATTTAATAAATGGGTCCTTATTCATTTCACCTCGCTACAAGAACGAAAGATATTGGAAGCCTTAGTAGTTGCTGTGTAATATTAAAAATAAAATATTATCAGCGAAAATAAGCATTTCTAAATTTTCTTTTGAAAAATATATTTGCAGCACAGCTAATGAAAACTTGTTAAATAACAAAAAATAAAAAAATACATGGTGGCCGCATGTCTCTAGGATGGAATAATTATTGCTTTGTTTTCAATAGCTATTTGTTTAAACAACAAGAAAATCTCTAAACAACAAGAAAATCTTATAAACAATCCGTTACAATCAGCCTTAGTAGCATAAAGGGGCGTTAAACAAACAAATCCGTACCAATGTTATTCTACACCATTTAGTATTACCACCAAAATTATTGTACAGCCTTTATTTAATATAAACTGTCGGAGACTCAGAAGGAAACTAAATTATCTTATAGTTTTTAACTGAAAATCCCTGGTTTTACATTTATTTTAATGTAAAAAAAATGAGCAATGTTGTCAGATCCATGTTATCCTTAGTTGATCCAATGAAATCCCAAATACTTATGAACGGTAACTAGGCAACAGATCCGACCTCGAAGATATCGTTATAGATATCCTCATCCATCGACTGCTTGAAGGTCTTGGCCAAGAGAGTAGCTTTGTCTAGACAGGAGCACCATCAATCACTACTCTAACTGCCAACTGGAATTCCCCATATTGATTATTCCTGACCTCTTCTCCAAGTGCATCTTCATTTATAGGAGCCAGATATTCATGGATTATTATAAAACATTAAATTTATGTTCAATCGTGAAATTCTATGCTATACTAATCCCTTTTATAAAGATACCTGTACTACAATAATAAAAAACTGAAAATCTGCTTGTAAGCTTCTACATGGTTGAAGTGACTCTTTTTGTCACTTGTTTGAAATGTTGTGGTGTATTAAAATTCAATGTTTTTTTATTCAATAATTATATTTTGCATATTATTATTTCATAAATAATATTATATTTTGGAATTTAGGACTCCCACTGTAGCATCATCCGATTAGCCTTGGTAGCATAAAAATGGACGTTAAACAAACAAACAAACAATTATATTTTGGAACAGTTGTCCTTCAAGTCACCCTTAATATACATACCTATACCACTATAACCACTAGAAGACTTTGTTTAATTCACTGTATCTTGATTAGTTTTGGGCAAAGAAGTGATATCACTGAAATCGCTTTACAACTTAATTAATTATTTAATTTTTAATACCCACTTATAGATGATGGGCGTTTCACCGCAGAGCAATTTATGCCCGTTCAAAAAGTATCGTTGTAGAGCTATCGATTGTTTTTGATATGAATAGGTTTAAAATATCGATTCCGTACACAAAAGACCATTATGACGTCCTCCATCAAAATATGCCATTGTTTACATATTTCTACGCAGCCAGATCCTTCTATGGACATTGGATACCAGGAATGACAAAAATCTTATACTATCCATATTTTACGTCCGATAATATCAAAACTATTGATAGTGCGAAATATCGATAGTTTTACATCACTATTCTGTAGCCTCTAGCTACAACGCTCCCCGCTAATATTGAAAATACTTCATTAACTTACTCTTTTTTCTCCACTTATTTGGTATCAACAACTTGATACCAAATATATATTGAATGTGATTAATATTGTTTCAATCTCCGTTATTAAATAACTTCTAAGTCTTGTATCCACACTAGTCGCCGTAGTGTTCCTATAAAATAATGATAATTGCGATATTTTTTTTTTTAAATCAAGGTAATTCCGTAAGCATGAACTAAAATACCGAACAGCAATGTTGACACTGCATAGAGAAAATTTGTTGAAGTATTTCATAACAGATTTTTACCTAAATTCTTAAAGTTTAATCGTGATCTACTTACCAGAAATCATTTTTACTACTAAAACTATCAAAAAAACTCTTTTTTTGAACATATAAAATGTACTCAAATGTTTCTACTGATAAAAACCATATATTTTTAAATAAAACGTATCATCTCATCATGTTTGTTTTCATGTCTTTATCATTTTTTTTTTTTTCGTCTGCTTCTAACTTCTTATACTTTCTTTGTATTTTTATGTCATCTTATATGTATTCTGGCTCTGTCGTTTCATGTTTGCCTTTTAGTTATGTTTTTGAAAATGCATTTAAATTTTAGTATCTATATGTGTTTTTCATTTTCTACTTTCTTTCTTAATATTTTATGTGTATTTTTTTCCATAAAATTGCTTATAAATATTTATCTTTATATTTTTATTTGTAACATAATTTTTAGCTAAAGTTATTTAAACGATAGCTAAAGTTTATAGCTACTTTTACTAAATTATATTGTTTAAACAATAATATAAAAAAATTAACCTGGTTGCAAACGGAAACGAAAATTTAGATCCGATTGAAGCTATACGTTAAAAAGTGATCTTCAAACATATTTGATAATTAACTAAGCTTCTGAATATTTTTAAGCAGTAAATCTCCAATAATGGGATATTCATCCCAAGAGAAAACTATACGTTTCTAAATTAATTTATTTATTATAGCTCAAGTTACAATGATTCCAATGTCATAAGTTATGTGTTGAAAGACTTTTTGAATGTTAACTTCTGATTTTACATTCTGAAACTCATGTATTTACCGTATTTTAATTATTATTAAAACAGCATAACATAACCCCCCTCCACGTCGCTGCCAAATGGGGAAAAGCCAACATGGTTGCAGTTCTTCTAAGCAGGGGTGCCAACATCGAAGCCAAAACTAGAGATGGACTGACACCTCTCCACTGCGCTGCAAGGTCTGGCCACGAACAGGTGGTAGACATGCTTCTGGAGCGCGGTGCACCGATCAGCGCAAAGACCAAGGTAAGCATCATTTATTATAGTCTAGGTAAATGCATATTTCTCATCTAGACTGGTAGACTAGAAATGGTGCATCTCAGCAAAGATCTTATTTTGGATATTCATTTTTATCTGTATTTAAATAATTTTATTTGTAGAGAAATAAAGTGTGGCCCATCTTTTCTCTTCGAATAAATTTATTTTTAAAAATCGTATGGTTCGAAATAATGATTAAATTCAGAATAATTGACATTTACTCAGCGTGTAGATTACCCTCATTACTGAACCCTGAACCGTATCTCGCTAAATGATCCATGGCTGAATCTTCTATTATTTTTCCATATTGACTTCAAGAAAAATTCATGAAAATAAAAAAGTTGCATTATTTTATTGAAACCAAAATATTGTTATTATGTCAATTGATTTACCGATGTGATAGTTCTTCTTTTTAAGTATAAGTTCTTATCCCACCAAAAATTTTTATTTAAGTATACCTATAACTATATAACTATAACCTATATAAGTATAAGCAAATACCTCTGTTCAAATTTCAACCAAAAACCGAAAATAAAAAGGATCGGCCAAGAGACGGGAGGATCCAGGGGAGGTCACGGACTCATGAGCTACTCAAATTTGTTGGCTTTTCGCTTTTTTTTTACTTTTGAGAAAAATGCAATTAGTTAGTTACAATGTCCTACACATGACCCTTTCGTTATTTAGATCGCAGTCCTTCTTAATACAAGGTAATAATTTCATACAAAATGGTGCTGTCAACCACGTGATTGTGGGACAGGGCGGTCATGAATCTCCCCAAAGTTCTTGCTAAATCCGCCCCTGAGCCAAGAACGCAGGGAAACATTCGCGAGCTTAAATTCACCTTTGTATAGCCACCAAAAAATAGATCTTTGTATTTGCAGCGGCTTTATGCAATATCCCCATTACTCAATTCCTAAAGCTATTATAAAGATGATTCTTACATGAAAACAGACCCTCCAACTGCCATCTGCCCATTGACTCCCCCTATTGCGTTATTGAGTTGTCCCCTTTTTCAGAACGGGCTGGCGGCACTTCACATGTCCTCCCAGGGGGACCACGTTGACGCAGCGCGCATCCTCCTCTACCACCGCGCACCAGTGGATGACGTCACTGTAGACTACCTGACGGCACTGCACGTGGCAGCGCATTGCGGGCACGTGGGTGTTGCCAGGCTACTTCTCGACAGGAAAGCGGACCCCAATGCCAGGGCACTCAATGGCTTCACGCCGCTCCACATTGCCTGCAAGAAGAACAGGATCAAGGTGGTCGAGCTCCTTTTGAAGCACGGTGCCTCCATCGAAGCCACCACTGAGGTAACTATGTCTCCATAGATATCTAAGCTAGTACCTAATTGTTCCTTACTCGACTTCCTTACTTCAAATCACTATTTATTTAAATATAGTCTGGCCTGACACCACTCCACGTAGCGAGCTTCATGGGGTGCATGAACATCGTGATCTACCTGGTCCAGAACGAGGCCCACCCCGATGTCAAAACCGTACGAGGTGAGACGCCACTACATCTCGCAGCGAGGGCTAACCAGACTGACATCATCAGAATACTGCTAAGGAATGGCGCCCAAGTCGACGCTAGGGCCCGGGTAAGTTTCGTAGATTATCATATTAACTAAAATAACTAAATCCGTGGCGCTAAAGAACCGCTGGTCCTTATCCTCCTTAGAGGTTTTGTGATCAAGCTGCTTTACAGTTTTAATGTGAACTCAATTTGAAAGAAGTAACATATACTTCAATAGTGACACAATGATAACCCTGCAACGTATGCTTAGGCATATTTGTAACTGAGGATATTATCCCCTTTCGCTGGTAAACGGAAAAAAGTTAAGATGTTATTAACTTAAGTATTACCGATCTTTTAAGAAGTTACATAATTTTATTTGTTCTTAAAATAATAACTATTTCACTACCTAATGTTAACATGGCTTGGATCTGGTCCACAGATATTTAAGATATGTACATATATGTACTACAGGAATAGCTTCCATGTCTAAATTCCGAACTAGACCCATCATCTGTTCGATAAGTCACTCCTAATAGAACTGTTACAATTAAAGGAAGCTTTAGTTCTATAATCTACATCATTATTCATACAAATAACAAATTCGAGCTCCCAATGAGATTTTGTACATGATTCTATGGATTTCTTTATTTCTATAACGTTTTTTTTCTTCCAGGAAGAGCAAACTCCACTCCATATAGCTTCCAGGCTTGGGAATGTGGACATTGTGATGCTTCTACTCCAGCACGGAGCCAGCGTTGACTCTACCACCAAGGACCTCTACACGGCCCTCCACATCGCCGCCAAGGAAGGACAGGACGAGGTAATATCCCTTATCATTAGGAGAATGATGGACCACATCGACATTAGCTATCTCTTGTCTAGGGTGTGGAGGAGGAGGCCGGAGTACCTCATTTAGTAGCGGATAGTAATTAAGAGATTTTCAATCTGTGATTATTCGAGGTTATTCCATGCAGGCTAATGTATAAAGAGAAGGTTAGGTCTATTATTCTTATTGAGAGCATTTATTTAGTTAGCATATGTTATGATAGGCTGTGGTTGAATTATCAGGGAAATGTTTAAGTACTTAGTTACAAAGATATATTCTGTAAAAAGTATTTGTGTGAAAGAGTATTTGTATAGGTAATTAATCTATGTTTGAATTGGTTGTCATGAATTTGAAAACTGACAAGTATTTAAACAACTAAAACCCGACTGGAAGAAATACAAATGCTCGTTTTTATAAATAAAAGATATCACAGATGATTTGTATTCTTTCCTTAAAGTCCAGCAGGTTTCAGGATAAACTATTGAGAATACCGATTAAGTAGCGTAAAGGTAGTTCATACTGTCGACTGGAATTCCAAATATAATGGATTTATTTATTCACTAAAGGGTTTTTGTATACGAATTTACAAATTTCGTCTAAGAAATTCAATAAAACGGCCTCTTTAATAGTTCCATTAGGAAAAAATCCCCTTTATGGAACTTCTCACAAAAGCTGTTATGTTTTTGAATGGTGTTCTCTGTGGTCAAAATTGTATCGGGTGTGAAATCGTATTAAAATCCATTACTCGTGAGAACCCGTAAGAAAAGTTATATACATTTTTAAAGCCAACGGTACACCTGGAACTGACTAACATCAGCGTAACCAATAATCATTTTTCTGTAATATTCCAAACATTCTTGAATGTTTCCAAATATTTTAAAACATTCCAAATATATTAGAATTTTATGGGATTGCACAGATTATCTGTGATATTAGTTTATGAACTAACACATTTTCTACCAAATAAGAATTATAAGATCTTTAAAAGACAATCGTTTATTAATTTTTTAACTTGCAAATACACAATGTAAAGATTAATTCGATAAATAAACCATATTTATTTTGTAATATTTCGATAATGATAAATGGGATTTAAATTCATATCAGAAAATAAATCACCTAATTCATATCAGAAAATAAACTGTCTTTAAAATACAGCGTTGGCCATCAGTATTAGGCACCAACATTTTTGTTTGAAAAAAAAAAAGTTTAAGGGGGTAAAAATGAAACTAATATCGTAACATGTTTTATTCAAACATAAAAACAATCGAATTAATTATTCTTTCAACAAGCCTTTGGTTTTTTTGAACCTTGGGCGTAGTGGCCGAGTGGGAAAACGCGTAAGCAAATACGTGTTGCCCCTAACAACCTAATAAGATTGACAACCCGAAGGTTTTCATCATTTTATCTAGCTGTTCTGAAGAGGTGCTCATACCAAAAAAATTTTTCTTACCAAAAAAACTCCGCTCCTGTTTTTTCCTCTCTTCCTGCTGTGTGTAGGTATGAAAATTTATTAACGTCCAGTGTCGAATAAGCGAACGTTTAACCGCAACACGAGAACACGTTTTAGCTACATACCTCGAATAGGGTAGACCATTCCAATGCCATATAACCTATCCATGGTAGTTCATTTCCACTCAAATATCTAACTTTGATTGAGTAAGAAGAATGTATATTAATAAATGTGAAAAAACACCATGTTTTTTAATTATTAAAAAGTAGAAAATATAAATTACAAACGATTAAAAATTATTAAAATAAAACTAAACCTTTCACTGTTATATAGAGTTATTGCTTTACTGAGTACTTTTGTGTAAAATCAATCACCTAGGGAATTAACTAGGTTGAATGGGTTTATAAATAAATATGAGTGATATAAGGGATAAATTATTGTCAAAAGAACAAGTTTTGAAAGCAGCAGTGGATATATAATTAATTAATAAAATGAAATATACAAGTTTAAAGGGAGACAGTTTTAAAGGGTGCCTTATATTTTTAGCCAAGACTCCCTACTTAAGAACCCTGAATTAACCTTTTTTTTTAATCAAACTAATTATATAATTAGTTACCCCTAATTAATTACCCATTATTTTTAATTCATAATATTTTTTGTACAATCCACGTAAGAAATAATTAAAAACAGTGTATATCCGATTTATATTCAGCTTGAAAGATGTTGTAATTCTAAGCAGTTTTATTTCTATATTTTTCGTTTGGTAATGTCATATCATCATATCATCTTTTACCAAATGTCTATAAATTTCGCTTATAAATATTCAAATAAAACAATCCTAACTGATCAAAGACTTCACCAATATTAAGAGTATTAAGTAATAAGATTGTCTCGTAATTCCAACTTAAACAAAATATTTTAGAGTTACCAATGGGTGTAGCTTCCCTACATGTCTATCACGCCAATGCTTATTTGATATCATATCTTTATGATATATGGATTTTTATAATATAATTGTAAATTATGTCTATATGAAGAATTAAGTAATTTAATTTATGAAATGAACTTTTGTAATTCTTCGGCGCTTAAACTCTAACGAATAAAAAAAAAAAAAAGCCCCCTTCTGAGCCACTAAAGATTAATACTCCAAAACAAGAGAGAAGCCTTAGAAACGGCAACGTTTCCAAAATGGATGGATGGGGCCATTGGAAAAACAAACAAACCCATGAACTTCCCCAGAATTAATGTGGATGTAAATACCATCTAACGGACAATGTTCTTTAATATTAAGTTCTTTTTAGCAGGCGTATCTGTGTCGAAAAGAGGTATCACGAGCTCTCCATTAAATTTCTTAGTAAAATAATAATATTAATCATGACATTAGAAGTTACAATATGTACACACATTTTTTTTTTCTTACGAATTCGAACAAAATTTGTAGGTTTTCTTTCTTAATCATTATTCTAAATCATAATCATTAATTTTTTCTTGGCCAAAATTCTCTTCAACCATCCAAGGGGCAAATCAATGGTCCCAGAATTTCGGTGACAAAATTATGTTAAGTACTCAAACCTTTTCAATAGCTCCTCGGCGTTGAGGTCATGTCATCAAATAAATATTGCTCGTTTCGAAAAAGAGTGCAACAATCCAAAAAAAAATACAACAATATTTTCACAGGGGAAACACCTTCTGTGGTCATTATTGCAGTTACTCAATTCAAAGGAAGACTTTATAAAACGTGTCTTTACAAATCTACTTCGAGAGTTAAGTGTTAGATATAATTTTTTTTTTTTTTTTAATAAATATTATGTGGTTAGAAGTGGTTTAAGTAAAAAAAAAAAAAACGAAATTTTCGTATTGTGAAACTTCCCAACCCATCCCAAACCAGCGATATACTTTTTCTTCTCAGCATTTTTAGTGTTTTTGCTCATTTAAAACTTCTTCGGCAAAATAACAGTATGATAAATTTAATCTCTAATTTCTTAACTACCCATATCCTCTCGAAATAGAGGAGTGTATGACAAATTTCCCATTAGCGTTTTTCTTTAAGGCTTGGGTTTTGTGATAAAACTTGAAAAAAAAGCCGTATCAGAAATAAACAAATTTGCATTTTTAAGCTTAAAGCAAAATAATAAAATATATACAGAAATGAGTATATATAATATATAGGTACTATATTTTATGTTGGGCACTTAATGCAGGTTAGTTACGTGAGAGTTCTATCGACTCCCTCTACAATCTATAGCTCCCCATGGAAACCCTCATCGACAACAACTACTGTTAACCTTACTATTTACTTTTAATTACTAACTGTTTTCGTTAGATTCCTTTTTTTTTTTATTCTCGAAAAATCTTTCTCGTAAAAAAAGTATTCGTGTTAGTTTCGCCAAGGATGAAATTTATTGTTGTTTAATTAAGAAAAATAACAAACATCAGATTAATGTACATATTTTCAGTTATTTACACTGACTTTTCTTTGTGATAATATATATGTATTACAAATGTTCCATCAATCCAGTTGAGATAGTGAACAAATGGGATATTTGAACCCACGGTAAAATTTCACACTTAATTAGGAGAAAAATAGATAAATTTCACACGTTTTAAAAAACAAATATGTGAGTAGCGATCTGACCATTAATACCAAAAAGTCATTTCCTTTTATTATGGCTATATTTAAAAGGATATTTATTTTCCCAACATTACCATATTTTATTAATAAATTTTTCGCTTCTTGAATTTTCCTTAATTATTTTACTAACAGTATTATTAAGTCTTGAACAATACGATCCTTGATTATGAAATAGCATGTGTAAAGAACTACCCCTAAATATTTTTTAATATCAAATCGCTAATGGTTAATGTTAACTATCAAAAGTTATTTTAACATTACGAAAATAAAAAGTGAGATCTTATTAATTCTCTCAGTTCATATATAAATAAATGAAAAATAATAGATAGTGGAAATTATTCCATTATACGGCTTTTCTAGTTAAAGAAATTTTCTCCTTATATAAAATTATAATCAAAAGCTAAATTTAAATAAAGCTACTCTAATAGAAAACCAAACTCTCAGGAATCGAATATAAATATTTAACACGGATCGATAGCCATCTTATACGGATGTCGGAGAAGTTCTAAGAATTCTTCTTCTAATGGAATATTTTAAAAAACAAGGATCATAAAAAATAATTTAAATATATTAAATGTCTAAATCCCACCATTTTCTGAATTTGAAGAATTAATGAAAGATGAAACAGTTCACAGCGGCCCTTATCAGATGAGGTTGGGCCTTATCAACTATGAGTCCGTGTCAGTTGGGATGAACCATTTTCATAATCAATTGCCTAAAATGATCCAAAACTATTTTGAATTTCTAATCTTCAACCCCTAGCTTCTTAGTTACTTTTATTGTGATAAAAATTAAAGCGAATCTTTTGTGAATTGTCGACGATAAAATTGTTTGTTGATTTCGATTTTCTAAGTCTAATATGACGTAAGAGAGTACTACTACAGAAGTGGGGCTGCTCCTTGTTGAATTAGCTAAGATGTTATCTATCACTCACGACAAAATTCCGAAAATGTCCGAGTATTTCGAAAGTAGATGGAGAATACCAGCTATTTAGCGTGGCTTTAATCCAAGGGCGCAGGGGAGGGGGGGGACAGGGAAGGGTAGCTACTCGGCCTCAGAAATTTTGGTAACTGCAATATTCCTATTCATTTACTATGTTTTTAAAAATAATATAAACAAATATTTTAACTTTTAAATATCAATAAGTTTTATTTGAACAATTAATAAAGCCTTGAAAGGTCAAAATACTACGAACCCTTCCCCTAGGCATAACAATTTTTTTTGTTAGCGCCTCCTAGACGAAAATTTTACCATCTGCACTTCCCCTAGACGAAATCCTGCGGACGCCATTGCACCAATCTCTCTACTTAAAATGACCTGTTGTGGGTATTTTGAGCAAGCAAAGTAGAAAATTGTGATTTAATAAAGCTAACGAAGCCTTAATAATCAAGGCTTGATTTGCACTAAAAATGTGCACTGAAAATGATGGGATAAGTTAAACTCCTGAATTGAGTCCAAATGAAGGGAGGTTACACTCAAAACTAGTATTTAATACTTGGCCATTCTGCCTATTAAGTTTATGCGGTGAACGTGGATTAATGTCCCATCCATAGAAGAGAATCCGCATTTCCATAGTGTAACCCAAAAAAGTTGTCCTGGTTCAATCCTTTTAATAGATATTGTAGCCAATGGGCGTCATCCTTCATTTTCAGGTAGACTCAGCTGATTTTGGAATTCCATCTAATGTATGTCACTTATTCTTTCGCTCAGCCTCAAAATGTTCTGCAAAAGTACCATATGTTTAAGTTGTTTTCTTTTCTGTAGTTTGTTCCGCTGTTGTATAAATATATATGTATGGGTAATTTTTTTTAAAACTAAATATCCCAGGCGTCAATACAAGTTAACTTATCCAAATGCTTAGTTAATCTCAAGTATCGATCAAAGGTGTTCCATGTCTAGTTTTATATTTAATTGTGATAGCTTCTCTCTCAAATTAGTGGTTTTTGCCCTTATATTTTATATCTTCAAAGTGTAAGATATGATTTTCCAAAAATGTTCCTTTCTCTATTCTATTCATGTAAGTTAGCCGGAAAAATAATTCAAAACATGATAAGGAATTGGGTGTTCATTAAACTAGTAAAAAATAATATATTATTGAGTGTAATTTATGAACCCCAATATAAATTTATTTTTAAAATTGTCTCAACACTTCTATTAAAATTTGACATGCTGAACAGACAAAAGTGTGATTTTATTTAACAGCTAAGTAGTTAATTTAAAAATCAACTTGAATTTACAAAAATTATAAAATTGAAAACAGAATATAAGAATTGAAACCAAAAAATAAAATCTTTGATATTTACAAGTAGACCTTTTTTTCAATAAGGGAAAAAATGATCTGGGTTGGCTGTCAAAACACCTGTTTTACAAACTACCTGTTTTAAGTTAAGTAATCAGACAAACTTGGTTTTGCCTAGTGTTTTTCTTTAATAAGATATCTGTATTGTAGAGGATTACTTCTGTAATGAATGTTTTGATTTTTTTGTAAATTGTAGATTTTGGAATGTTAAGAAAATAAATTCGTTGATTCATTCATAACTTATTTCTTTATGAACTAACATGTCATAGCAGTAGAACTAACCGCAGTTCCACTAATATAAAATATTATGCCTAAATTAACATGTTAGTTTATCCATTAGAGAATGACATATGTAATATATGCAAATAATTAGTAATAATCATTATTTAAAAAGTAGAACAATATTACCTTCACAAGAGGCCACTCACATCATTTGGCTTTTTCCTCATAAATGTTTGGTAGATATGTAAAATATTTCTTTAAAAAAAAGAAAAAAAAAAAAAAAAAAAAAAAAAAATTAAAAGCCATAGTTGACTTTATGAATTGACTGAATAATTTGTATGTATAATATTATAATTATAAAAAGACTGAGATATGTTTGGAATTGAAAATAATTCTTGCATTTTTTCCTTTAATTGAAGTAAAAATATACCGATAAAATAAGCAATCTTTTATAAATGCCTTCTTTTTTTTTCTGTTTGTCCATATGATGACTGTTAATAATGTAGGAGTATCCAGCAAATTAATCTGTTGCCCAGAACATTAAAGTTTTAATTGGATAATATGATGAATGACTCAAGATAATTCAAATCTAATAATTTTGTTTGATACAAAACATTATTTAAAAAAATAAAATAGTTACATCTTATAGCTTTGGTAAATATACAGTGATGGAAAAAAGTATTTGCACATCAAGTTTTTATGAATAAATGAGTTCAAGGAAACGAAAAACTTCGCTTTCCTTAGCAAAAATTAAAAGTACATTTATTAACAAATAAGAAAAACCTTTTTTAAAAAAATTACAACACTTCATAATGAATCAAAAAAATTAAAACAATAAAAGTGCTTGGAAAAAAGTATTTGCACACTTCCACATTTACAAGTTAAAATTCAATTTTAATAGTTTTAATATTTTGTAAATAGGCCATTTGCGTCAATAATTGCTTTTAGACGTCTGGGCATTGAATGTACTAGGTTTTTAATTAAATCTAGGTTTATTTGTTCCCATTCTTGAATAAGAAGTTTCATAAGGTGATGTCCACTAGTGCTATGGTATTTTCTTACATTTTGGTCAAGGGTGTACCATAAATTTTCAATTATATTTATATATGGTGACTGAGGAGGAGTGTGGAGCTGTCTTGGAACATTAAATACTAAACCACCCCTTTGTTCTCCTTGCAGTACGTTTTGGATCCTTGTCCTGCTGGAAATAGTACTGATCCTGGATTCCCATTTTTTCGACACTAACACGCAAATTACGGCGCAAAATGTTCACATAGCCTTCCGCATTTAAATTGCCTTCGATGCTCACAAGATTTCCCACGCCATGGTAGGAAACACACCCCCAAACCATAACATGGCCTCCACCATGCTTAACAGTCGTTAAAACATTTTGCTCCTTTAGGGTTTCATTACGATGTCACCATATCGTCCTTTGACCATCTGAACCAAACAAATTAAATTTGCTTTCGTCAGAAAAGACGACATTTTCCCAAAAGCTTAAGGGTTTCTGTATGTACTCCATAGCAAAAGCAAGGCGCTTTTTGCGATTGGTTTCACCGATGTATGGCTTCTTTCTCGGAACTCTACCATGGAGCCCTTCCGAATTCAGGGCATACCTAATTTTTCTGGTAATAACCTAGACTCCAGACGTTGATTGGACCATGGCAGCCAGCTCCCGAGAACTTATCACGGGATTTTTAAGAGCTTCTTTTCTTATTTTCCTCTTCAGCCTGGGAGTTAACTTATTTGGACGCCCTTTACGCTCACTGTTTTCGGTTGAACCACGTTCCGCATACCTTTTTATGACGTATCTCACTGTAGAAAAATTCAACCCTAAGAAATCGGCAATTTGGCGATATCTTTTTTGCTGATTCTTCAGTAATACAATTTTTTTGCGAGTCGCGGCACACAGTTCACTTGTCTTTGGCATGATAATTGTCTATTGACTGTAGGAAACTGATTGAAAGACTAGAGAATACTGGTAATAAACGATTAGAGATAAATTAGTAAATAAACCTATGGACACAGGAGGATTAATGCAAAAGTGAACAGGGCTTGTGAGTCATAGTAGACCAAGTGTGCAAATACTTTTTTCCAAGCACTTTTATTGTTTTAATTTTTTTGTTTCATTATGAAGTGTTGTAATTTTTTTAAAAAAGGTTTTTCTTATTTTTTAATAAATGTACTTTTCATTTTTGCCAAGGAAAGCGGAGTATTTTGTTTCCTTGAACTCATTTATTCATAAAAACATGATGTGCAAATACTTTTTTCCATCACTGTAGCTCCAATCCATTCCAACAGCTCTTCAACATATTCTTTCATCCCACCAACTTACTAATTACCTCTATTTTTTTTTAAATTGTTAACAACTACTGCTTAATATATGAAAATACATTATAAATAAAAAAATTGACACAACCAAATACAAAAGAAAAAATTATCATCTGTGAGTACTCAGTAAAACATTATTGATTATTTTTTAAAATTTATATGATACTTTAAAATTGATAACCCTTGCACCTTAGTAGTACAATTAAGTAATTTCTCTTTCTTTTATCATAGGCAAAATATATATTTAAAAAATATGAGATCATTTAATTTTTATAAATACTAATTATTAATAAAAGCCCCAACAAGGTTAGAACACCTTTTATTTCTACATTCTCTTGGTTCCAAATGTTCCTCAGTTCCTATTATTTTTTCTATCCTGTAATTCAAGTTCTGTATATCCATTTCTAAGAAATTCCAGATAGGATACACCAAATTACCAAGACTTACTCATGAGCATGGAAAAGTTATTTAAACAATTAATTAAATTAAAATAATATTTTAAGAAAAATTGTAGCAAGAATACATTTTCTAAGCACGCTTCATAGAAAAATCAAACATAAGTTTTCTTATTATTTGGCAACAGTCAAAAAATCACTGAGTGCCAAATAACTATTTAGATAAGGCTAAAGAAAGAAGGTAGCGCCTTGTTTACTAGGCGATTCAACAGAAATCTTTTTTAATTATAAATCAACTGTTACCTCAGAAATAAATAGAACCTATACTTATCGAAATATAATATTGATTACTGCTATTAAATTCTACTGTCATTTCAACCAATTGAAAGTTTTTAAAAATAACCTCATTTTATTAATTGTTCAAGAGAAAATCTGAGGATATCTCAAACATTTTGACAATGCTATTATTTAATAAATTATTGAAAATTTTATTTTAAGAATTACTATTTGTTAATTTACGAATTTCTTTAGAATTAAAACATAAAAACGAGGTCTATTCTCTAACTTTTATTTTCTTTATAGCGATTGATTATATACTGAATAGTGGCGTGTGACTTGTTTACTATTTTTCTTAATGACTGACCTTTTTCTCTTAAATTAATTATTAAAGCCCGAACGTCTTTTGATATTTCCATTTTAAATTTAAACACTTCATTTTTATCACAGAAAAATGCCCTTTACTTATCACAGGTTAACTCAGAACTGATTGGTAAATAAATATTCCCTTCTTTCCCTTTCTTAATTAAAGTAAATATCTATCATAACATCAGTGTATGGAAAATTAGTTGACCTTTGATTCTTCAATTTTTTCTTCACATCACATTTTTTTAACTAAATAGTTATCAATTAAGATTTATTTTCATATATAATTTAATTGTATTGCACAAGGAAATATTAATATTAATATTATTTTTAATTATTAATTAAATATTAATAATAAATAAATAATTTGAGAATGTAAATATACAGGAAATAAGTGTGCTTAAACTTTTCTACACAAAGTGTATGGAGAATTTTTTGACCCAGCGTATATATATATATATATATATATATATATATATATATATATATATATATATATATATATATGTATGCATATATATATGTGTGTGTGTGTATGTGTGTACACATAGACATATAATAATCCCCACCTAAATTTATCCCTGTTTTGTTACACTATCACTGTTATTAGTTCCATTAACTACCCTATTACATTCCCTATCATATATGTATCAGTTTATATTACATCTGTGTACAACTCAATACATGTTCTCTTCTGTTCTCTGCATCTGCGATTTTAGCTTCAATTTTACTATGATTATGATTAGGTTTTAACATTATCCTATACATAACTTTCTCATGACTCTACCAGTTTTAATTTAGCTCTGATGAAGACCTGTGTTATTGGGTTGAAACTTAGGATAAAAATAAAATAGTATCCCGCTGTTTGTAGATTTTAGGAAGCTCCTGGACAAGTCATTACCTTCATAAATAAGCAGAGGTGTTGTAATACTAAACGACAAGTTATCTTGATAAGAATATTACATGGAAGGTATTAAATCTCCGCCGGGCACTAAGTCTTCTAACACCGCCGTATAGTGGGGTTTTGGACGGCATACAACTTTTGTTCTTTTTCACTTACCTAATGATGCTTAGTTATGATTTATTTGTTAAGAGTTATCAGAACGTTCATTTACAAGAGAACAAATTTATAAATAAAAATTAATAAATACTTTTTATATCATTTTTTCAAATAAGATAAAAAGAAATGATTTCCAAACAAAATTTTTATTAAATTATATTGCAAACACTTTCATCATAAATAAAATAAGCATTGTTCCTCTTACAGATAAAAAACTTCAATCCCGAACAATTATGTACTAAGATAGCAAGATGTCATATGTCACTTCTTTTTAATTTTACAAGACATTTTGTTTGCTTGCTATTAGGTAGCTTTTGAGTTTTTACAATTTTTGATTGTTGTTTTTTCAAACAATAATTTAACAAAAGACTTCTAACAATTTAGGACCTTCTAAACAATTATGACTAAAGAATGAGATAATATAATGTAGAGAAACTTACTTTTTTTAGTAAAAGTGACAAATATCATTTTGCCATCTGAGAGCAGAATTTACAATATATCACTAAAATTTCAAAAAGATGTCTTATTAGCAAATAAAACATATTATTATTTACAATATGATTACTTAATCTTACAAAATATTTCTAAAAAACAGTATATCAAAATTTATGAGGGAATTATTTTCTATGAAGCCTATAATTATAAATGTACAATACATTAATACAATTACTATATGCATATTGTTAACTAGCTGTATATCTCAATTTCACCTGGGGAATTTCATTTTACGGTTGATTTTGTAAAAAATCAATGTAAAGCGAGATTATAATGATTTTTATAACAATAAAGTATATAACCAGAGATCGGCTGAAGTTATGCAATATTAATATGGACAGGTGTTGCACCTTGTATGAAAGAACCACTGAGCGAAATTTGCAGACTTTAGGACAAACGGTATGGATTTCTATAAAGAACAAACAAACAAACAGAATTTCATCTTTATTTATATAGATAACAACAGCCATAAAATTAAGCATAAAGTTTTCATAACAATTTTTTTATTAATCATGATTTATTCAGTCAGTAAACTAATATGAATCATCTGGCATAAAAGTAAATTTATTGAAATGATTCCTTTCCGTCCTTAATTGGCGTCACGGTCCATTCAGAACCAAAGCCTCCTCCATTATTGTGCTCCATTCCACTCTGTCTGTGGCTTTGGCACGCCATCGTCGTATATTTAACTGCTGAAGATAAGCCTCCACGTCATCCAGCCATCTTTTGCGAGGTCTACCTCTCTTTCTTGATCCTCCTGGATGACCATACAGCATTTGTCTAGGCAATCTCGACGAAGGCATCCTTTCCGCATGTCCCAGCCTGCCCAACCTTCTTTTCTTTATTATTTTAACGATGTCTGGGTCCGGAAATAATTCTTTTAATTCGGAGTTTTTCCTTATCCTGTACCCCTCCGTATCTCTTATGGGCCCAAACATTTTCCTTAGAACTCTTCTTTCCCATGTTCTCAGAAAGTTCTCGCTCCAGTCAGGACCCATGTTTCACAGCTGTATATCTCAATTGGTCTAATCATAGTTTTGTGAAGCTGTATCTTTGCACTTCTGGGAAGATGTTTGAGTTGGAAGGCTTTAAACACGGCATAAAGACATTTGTTACCAGCAGCGATTCTAGCCTTTATGTCTTCATTGAAATGATTACCAACAGAATATTCAAAATAGTTTAATTATACTAAGAACAAAAGTTATTAAAGAATAAAAATAACAACATGTTGTTAAAGAATATTAATGAATTATGGTCCATACCAAGTGCTAAGGCTTAAAATGCTGAGCAAAAGAGGGAAAAATATTTTTAACCACAAGTTAAATAAAAAACATTGTTGCTACATGTATCTCCTTGTCTCTAGGAAAAAAATTTTTAGTTGGCTGATCCAGTAATCATACCTCTAACACTTCAAAACACTCTGAAAAATATATTTTTTTTTTCTTTAAACAAAAAATGATCAATTTTATAAAAGTTTGTAAATTTATCAATTTTTGAAGGGCAATAAATTTACAGGTTGCTTCAGTCTTGCTTGAAAATGGGGCCTCACTCGAAGCGACAACAAAAAAAGGATTTACTCCCCTTCATCTCGCCGCCAAATATGGAAACATGAATGTTGCCAAGCTTTTGTTAAGAAGAGAGGCTCCAGTTGATGCCCAAGGAAAGGTAAAAATCAAGACACTGGTGCTGATATAACTTGAATTAATGATGTCCCTTATTAACAAAAAATTATTTTCCTTCCTTCACAGAATGGAGTTACACCATTACATGTCGCCAGCCATTATGACCATCAAAATGTTGCTCTACTTCTCCTAGAAAAGGGAGCTTCGCCACATGCAACTGCAAAGAATGGCCATACACCATTGCATATAGCTGCAAGGAAGAATCAAGTAACTTTAAAAAAATAATTATAATTGAAATTCATGTCTATAAGATTAATTGATTTTATAATTTTTTTTATCTTAAGATGGATATTGCTACAACTCTCCTTGAATACGGAGCCAAAGCCAATGCCGAATCCAAAGCTGGTTTCACACCGCTTCACCTTTCAGCCCAAGAAGGACACACTGAAATGTCGAGTCTTCTCATTGAGCATCAAGCTGAAGTAAATCATAAAGCAAAGGTGAGCAAGCATCTAATTTTGCATAAAAATGATTAAACATTTACATAAGACATATTTACCGATATTTTAAATGCATTTTACTGAAAATAGTATACAATTTTTTTTAAATATGATTTCAGAACGGCTTAAGTCCATTACACCTCTGTGCCCAAGAAGATAGGGTAGATGTTGCGACAATATTGGTAAAAAATGATGCACAAGTCGACACGACTACGAAGGTAAATAACTAATTTATTTTAAAGGGATATATTCTGGAAATAAACATTTAGCTCATCTTTCTTGCTCTTCAAATACATAGTCTCCAATGTATATCAACATAATTAAACTGACATTCCTTTTAGACATAATATTAAATACTATATTATCCTAATTACATTATTCATTATTCAATCATTTATTCTTAAAATGAGGCTGAGGTTATGGCTTAAAAAAACCACGATTTCCCCCTTTTCTTTTTTCTTTCTGATTTCATTTTTTTTTCCCCACAGCTGGTTTCCGTCACTAAACCTTCATCAGGCTAAATCACTCATAAAAATTAATTATAAATCATATCAAAATGAAGCTCACTACAAATCTAAATTAAATTAAATATACATGTTTTAAATATACAGTAGAACCTCCATTATCCGGGGTAATGATGGGTATGGGGGTCCACGGATAATCAAATTAAAATATTTTATTGACTTAATGTGATAGAAAAAAAGGTTAAAAAATCACTTGTAAGGTATAATCACTTTTATTAACAAACAAACGTTTTATATACATTAAATTATAATATACAAAAATAGCAAAAAAAGTAAATGTATGTTTTTATATATTATGGGCCGACGACGATACAAAGTCGAAAATGTCTTTTTTCTTCTTCAAAATATCCCATACAGTTTGTTCGCCGATTCCTAGTTCAGCGGCCAATTTTTTAACACTTTCACCCTTGTCTAATCTGTTTATAATAGTTAATTTCTCTTCAAGCGTTAAAATGAGTATTTTATCGATGTATTTTATCGATGTATGAGTCAATATGATGTATTTTAATCGAGACTAAATCACAACTGACAATATTTTGTTTTGTAGCCAGTTGGAGTTTCCTGGAAAAACTTGAAAACAATACCATTCCTAGATTATGAATTGGAGTATTAGATACCGGAAACATCTCATAATACAATATTCGCTTTCTGTGTTTTTCCATTTATTGTTTTATTTCATAATAGATAGTTAACCATTGTGTAATCGTTAAATATTTACATATACATTTTTTTAAATATTATACATACAAAATAAATGGCCTACAAATTAAAAAAAGCTTATTAAAAAAAAAAATTGGCTCCTCAGGACCCCGGTTAATCAAGGCCCGGATAATGGAGGTCCTACTTTAATTTAGAAATAAGTAAAATGATTATCAGGATTTTCAGTTAAAATTAGTTAAACAGTTAAACTAGTTTTACCTGAAAATCCTGATAATCATTTAACCTATCGTATAGAATAACAGTTGACTATCTCTCAGGCGAGGTACAAAGGCGGGACATTAATGCTGAGTTGTTAAAAGACACCTAACCCCTGTGTGCTGGGACTTTGAACACATGAACATTAAGATATAATTTGTTGTCAAAAGCAACATGTATTCCAACATGTTACCTTGCTCAGCCTCCCTGCTTATTATATGCTGATATGTTGACCAAGTTGCCATCGTCTATGCCTGTGTGTTTGTATTCCATCCTTTCCAAGAGGAGTTCTAAACTTATCTCTATTTTTCCTAAACACTCATCTTTATGTTCATTCAATTAGTTTTATAAATTTTTTATAGTAATATATATATTTACATAAATCATAGCAATACCTTCTACTTCTGTTTTTAATTCATTGCATTTTTAAGGTTTATATTAGTATAAATACATTCTTTCATATTTTCACTTTATTATTCTCTTTCCTATTACTTTAACTTTATCATGTTCAAAATTTTAAAGGAATTACTGCTTGATGATGAACAAAACGGTCTGAAACTCAAATTAAATATTAAAATGATGGAAGTTAAATGTAGTTATAAATAGAAAATTTACAATTTTTATAAAAAGAAAAACAGAAAAATAATTCATAAAAAATAACAATCACAGTGTTTTAAGAAACAAGAAATTCAAGTTTTTTTTTTTGTTTTTTTTAAGGCTGGATACACTCCATTGCATGTTGCTAGCCATTTTGGTCAAATGGGAATGGTAAAGCTTCTATTAGCAAATGGTGCTTCAGCCAATGCTGTTACAACAGTGAACTATACTCCGCTCCACCAAGCAGCACAACAAGGGCACAGTACAATTGTTGCGGCCCTTCTTGATGCTGGGGCTGATCCCAACGCCCAAACAAACGTAAGTAAAGGTTACTATGGATGGCATTTCTTGGGTATAAACATAGTTTAAATTTTCTTCTTGATTATTTTTTTCAATTTAATGAAATGCTTTGTCTGCTATAGTAAAGTAAACATTTTAGAAATTTTTGAAAGAATGTTTATATGCAGTTGAAGGGTTTATCTAATTAAAAAAATTAATAATAATAAATGTGATGTTTATTAGGTTCAACATACTTTATCATTTTCAAACTGCTATCGATTTATATATTTTTTTTAAATAGATAGATTTACTCAGCCAAACCCCTGAGTTATTTAAATATTCGTGAACAGGAAAAAAAATTGATTAGTCATATCAAGATGCATTTTATTAAAGAAGTAAATACAGAATGACATGTGCTTAGAAAATAAGCAAATCAAACAGGTTCTATGGTTCCCGTTCTATGGTTGATAGATAAAAATTATGTAAGGTCAATCAAAGTGGGGGAGATTTTTGCAAGCAAGAAAGGAATTTTTCTTATATTTATCTGATCAATAACGTAAAATCATTTTGGCACACTAATATTCTAAGCTTTGATCTCTAATCAGATACACTCTTTGTTGTTTTTACAGCAAGGTCAGACAGGTTTGTCGATTGCACAAAAACTTGGTTACATCAGCGTAGTTGAGACCCTAAAGGCAGTCACTGACAGTCCCATATCCCCAACACCTTCAGAAGAGAAGTATAAAGTCGTTTCTCCAGAAACGATGCAAGAAACATTCATGTCGGACTCTGAGGATGAAGGAGGTAATATATTTAAAACAATAGACTTTAATTATATCCATATAGCCTTCACTTCCTTTCTGACTAAAACATATGTAGCATTGTGTTGTCATTGAAACTAACTCCTTTCAATGGGATTGTAAATTAACTAACTCAATTTTATGTTCAAAAATAATAATCCGAAAATATTTTTGATTAATGTTTTAAAAAACTGATTTTTTTTTTTTTTTTAATTTGAATGCATGACAAAGTAGAGCTTGATGATTGGTTTTGGATAAACTTCATGTTTCATGTAAAGAGTGTTGTTGAGGAACATCTTGTTAATATTCTGGATACCAATCACCAATGCTTGCTCTGCTTTCTTTGTTCTTGTATTAACCACTTATTGCACTAAGGATCAGACTGTAACTGTGACAAGACTAATTAATATTTTTCTCCATTTGATTGACAATATTTAGGATGGAAACAATAGTAATAAAATAGCCTCCATAGCAAAACTTGAAATTTTCGCATGAATAGTATTGGGTTCCATCAGTTGAACTGCTGTCATATTTCTAGATAACATAGCAACTTCCTTTATATCTTCAAGTATCCAAGATAGCAAATCAATTAAGATTGAAAGTAATGCTTAAAAATAGAATTAGAATTTAAGTGTATAATCTAAAGGCAATAACTGAAATCAGAACCACTTTAAAATTAAGTAATGAATAGTATTTTACAATTAGTGATCAGGGAGCCTAACTATAATAATTATAGTAGCAATATGTCCGTTCATATGAACTATCAATACAAATATTAAATAAAAAATTCAAAATAGTGTTTGAGATGAAACACATTTATCATTTCATTTGGTACACAAAATAGTTCTTATTTAGAGAGAAGAAAAGATAGAACTGTTTTTATATAGGATGGCTTACAGCTGCTATCTGTTGCACATATGTATTTGGTGTCAAATTTGAAGTTTTGTTTGCTTTAACATCGACAATGTGGACATCCAAATTTACATAATTGAAAGATAAATTATGAAAAATATATTTAATGGTTTTATATTTTTTGATTTATCAACCCATGTATACACTACGCGACAAAATGATAGGCCACCCCACAATTTTTCAGTTACAAGAACTAGTAAATAATTGAAAAGAATGTAATTATACTTATTTTACGTCTTTGGCAAGTAGATTATTATATCAATGTATAAATTCCCCCTTAATCCTTTATCTTCTTATAAGGCTTTTTCATGTGCGACAAAAACATAGGCCACTCAGTGTTTTATTAAATCCCCAGTCAAACTATTCGTGCTATTGAATTAATTTTTTGTTTTTTAATTACTGAAGTGTTTAGAAATAAATTTAAAACAATTGAAATCCCTAGAGATAATGTGCTGTGAAATAGGTGAAATTAAATCCTTACGCGGAAAAATTGAACAATTTCAATAATTATTAGAGCTCAATACCGGTGCAGGCACGTGATTACAAATTATTTAAATATGGGAGGTAAAGATGACACAAAGAAATGCCCTGACAGTCTAAGGGGTTACCCTATGTTAGAAAAAAGGAGAATATTTTGCGAAGCATCCAACTCTGCAGGAGCTTCAAGACACATCGCTTTGTTAGCTGCAGTGATCGCTAACATCCGAAACGTGCAAAAAATCCTTCTGAGTGCAGAACACTTGAAACGGCACAGGATTCAGAAAAAAAACATCAGTTTCACAACAAGTCGAGTATATAAAAGTTTGTGCAGGATCATATTGGTTGTTAGAAAAGTTTGAGAAAAGTTATATTCACTACCAAAAACCGGTAAATTTAGATTATTTATAGATGACCTCAAATACTATTTTCATGACCACCAAGAAACCAAAGCATTTTAAGTCGCTGGCAAATGGGTGATGGTGGCGTCATGATTTGGGTTAGTAATAATTATCGTGGCGAAGTCAGATAACTGAGACTTAGAAACTAATGCTAAAAAGTATTGGAAAACATAAGAGAGCCAGTAATGGAGCATATAAACGAGTTCATCAAAGAAAGGTCCGTTTCCCGACAAGACAACGCTCCAGCCCACACGGCTTGGTTGGTAAAAAAATATTTTGAATAGAATAATATTTCACTTTTGCCTGGGAAAGCTTGTTCTTTTGATCTCAACTGCATCGAAAACTGTTTGGTACAATTGAGTAGGGCAGTATTCGCTGCAGGAAGCCAATTCACTTCTCTGGACGAACTCAGAGCTCAGCATTCAAACTCAGTAGTTTAATTTAGGCACAGATATATACAAACCTCTTTAAATCCCTTCAAAATAGAATGATTAACGTTTTAGAAAAATAAGGGGGCTCAATAAATATTAATAATGATAAAAATACACATAATTTTAAAAGTGGCCTATAATTTTGTCGCAATCAATTTTCGTTTATTTTCTTGTTTTCATGTAAATATTTTTAATTATTGGATTATTAGCCTATATTTATTTGTCAAACTTCTATTATGATTCTTACATACAATGAAAAAGATAAAAAGTTGAAGATTTCTTATGAAATTTTAAAATGAATGGGGTGGCCTATGATTTTGTCGAGGAGTGTACATTGTAATAAGCACATACTTTGAAAGTTTTTTCTGTCAGCTTTACAGACCTTGTAAGTCTTTAGCTGACCTAAACTAGACTTATCATTTATTAAACAACATTATACCAATTTTAGGCTACTAATATCTAGTTCACTCAGCAACATCTATGTTGAATCTATCCATCTACTTTTGGCGTATAGTAAGGTCTCTTGTTATTGAGGCATTCATTTTTGTCTAGAGGTTCGATGGTTACTTTCATGTTACTTGGCTTAAATGCTCCTTGCCTCCATACCATGGTACATCAAACAGTTTCTTGGTTGTCCCTGCTCCATCCATTATTAATGTGGTCCCAGATTACTTGGGTTATGGTTCAAAGACTTTCCTCTCAAATCTTTCACACCAAGCATATATTTTGTTTTAGCTACATTTACTTTTTGTCCAATCTGTTCCGCTTTTCTTATCAAGTTTCTAAATGTCCCAAGGTTATATAGCTATTCATCTGCATATTCTCTATGATTTCATGATTCATTCCAATCAATGTACACTCCTCCATTTTCATGCAATTTTATTCTTATCACCTTCAGCGCTAAGTTGAACAACTTCCCTTGTATCCTTTGTTTGAACCCATTCAAGCTTTAAAGACTTCAGACCTTGTAGCTTCAAGATACCAGCAGAAACTGAATGTCTCAAATTTATTTTTTATTTTTCAAGAAAAAAATGGTTTTGTCTTTTACATTACACTACCAAAAAGAAAAACTTTTATAAGAACTAAACCAATGCGAATAAGTATTTTATTTTGGTTAAATTTATTCCAAAATGGTTGTATAATTATGGCAAAGATATTGTCTAATGAAATGGTTGTTGTCTTACACATAAAAATATTTTTAAAAAATAAAGAACTAAACCTATGTAGAAATTATAATTTATTCCAAAGTGGTTGGATTATGATGGTGAATTAAATATAAAAAAAGCAAAGTGAAATTAATCATTTTTAAAGTATAAATCAGTTTTAAAATCAGCTATTGAATGATAAATAACTATGTTTTGATCACCAATTTCATTTTATGTTATTTAAAAATCTTCTTAGGGGAAATTGCATTGATAGGTTTGGTTTGATGCATGCATTTACTTATCAATTTTTATAAACATTGGTATATCCCTGAAAACTCTGTCAGATCACATGGAGTCCTGTGGGACTTAGAGATGCGACATCGAAGGCAAAACATCGATGTTTTGAACATCGATGTTTTTACAATCAAAACATCGATATCGATTAAACATCGACCACAAAATATCGATGTTCAAGAACATCAATGTTTTTCGACATCGATGTTTTTTAATTTATACGTTCTTTAAACTTTAACATATTAGTGCCCAAACGTATTTAAATCGATGTTTAAGTGTAAAGCATGTTTATTTTTCATTATTAATATATAAAAACATCGATGTTTTCTACATAGTTGGTTTTACATAACCATTTATTAAATATTCAACTGTTAGGACCTAAACATCTTATATTATAGCTAAAACATCGATGTTTTTGACAACATCAAATATATTTTAACATCGATGATTTGGACAAAAACGAAAATGTTTTAACATTTTTTTTTTTTTTTCCATACAGCCACCCGTGTGTTTGGATTAATATTATATATAAAATATATGTTTCTATATTTTAATAGACGAATATTAAATATATTTATTTATTGAGTGAAGGTATTTTGATATATTAATGATTTCCTCTCTTTTGTTTGTAGTTAGTAATTTTTTATATTGCATATCGTAATTATCCGTATTTGACAAATTAAGATATTTTTTCCTCTGGTTTTTGTATGCTGGGCATTCCAAAATTATATGTCGAAGGCTTTCTCTTTGCTTGCATTTATCGCATTCAGAAGTATTTTCAACTCCTATCCGTTGCAGGTAAGCTTTACATAACGCGTGATTTGTTCTCAACCGAGAAATTTTTTTTACCATGTCCTTTGTTAAGTTCATTTTAAAAAACCACGGTTTATTTAAAATTTGTGGTACATGATTTTTATAAAATCTGCCTGTGTTCGATTCCTGATAATATTTTGACCATTCGTTTATCGTATCTTTTCTAATCATTAAATACCAATCTGAGTAAGGTAATTTTATGTCAGTTATTTGCGGAAGATCAACGGAATTTTTAGCAAGGAGATCAACCTTCTCATTTTCTGGAATTCCTACTTCGCCCTTAATCCATATAAATATTATTTCCTTGTTTTGATTTACTGCATAAAAATGTAACATTTTTAACATCAATGACAAAAACAAATATGTTTTAACATCGAAGTTTGGGACAAAAAACATCAATATATATGCTCTTAACATCAATGTTTTAGACATGGAATATTTTTTAACATCGATGTTTAAACAATACCCAATTTCTTTTTAACATCGATGTTTTATACAAGAACTAATATGCTCTTAACATCGATCTTTTAACTATTATGTTGTTTTTAGCATCGATATTTTTGTGCAAAACATCGATCTTAAAAAATATTTGATGTTGTCTATATCATTTATATACACTCTTAAGTATATATTGATGTTTTTTTGTCTAAAAGATCGATGTAAAAACATATTTGCTTTTGTCATAACTTCAATGCTTTTTTTAAAACATCGATGTTTTCTGCAAAAACAAATATGGTTTAACATCAATGTTTTGCACAAAAATATCGATGCTAAAAACAACTTAATAGTTAAAAGATCGATGTTAAGAGCATATTAGTTTTTGTATAAAACATTGATGTTAAAAAGAAATTGGTTATTGTTTAAACATCGATGTTAAAAAATATTTGATGTCTAAAACATTGATGTTAAGAGCATGTATATTGATGTTTTATGTCCCAAACTTCGATGTTAAAACATATTTGTTTTTGTCATTGATGTTAAAAACCACTTTTTATTGTTAAAACATCGATGTTAAGAGGATATTAATTGATGTTTTTTGTCCAAAACATCGATGTAAAAACATGTTTGTTTTTGTCATAACAACTTTTATTAAAACATCGATGTTTTTTGCAAAAACAAATATATTTTAACATCGATGTTAAAAAGAACTTTGTTAATGCTTAAAAAAAAAAAAAAAAAAAAAAAAAAAGCCTACTACTAAAAACATCGATGTCAACATCGGCCCACAAACATCGATGGTCGAAAAACATTGGCTACGTAACATCGATGTTAAAAACATCGATGTTTTCCCCTAAACATCGATGTTTCAGAAACATCGACATCGATGTCGCATCCCTAGTGGGACTGTCCTTACTAAGTTGTTCTTCAAACTGTTATTTCACATTGTTGAGTGTGGAAGGAACAAATTTATCTAGGTAGAAAACAAAAAAAATATTTTATAAAGAATTTATTTTTTAGCTTTGATTAATAAACAGCCATTGTCAGCTTTGAAGTATAACAATAGTTATTATTATTTTTCATTACTATAAGATCCTTTCAATATATATATATATTTTTTTTTATCAACAAACAATTATAGGCTTTTTAGAAATATTAATCAAGAAAGGCTGAACTATGGCAAGATAGAACCATTCTTCTATACACATTGCTTTGTGTAGATAAATTGCTGTCTGTCGATCCAAAGCTTTTAAGATCATAGCTAGAGTATAGATCCTGCTTGTACTCCTTTTGGCTTTATTCGAGATTTCCCTAACCTAAAAGCGAATAATAGATGATTTGTTTCCTTACACTGATACTGACTGACAAAACATTTCATAACAAACTAGAAAAATAAAACTAACCAGAACTCAAACTCAATCAGACTCTAGACAGACATTAGCTATTGTCGGACAGCACGGTGTGATTGGGCTGTGTGTGATGACAGGTGATGTGCTTGGTCTCGAGTACGGCTTTAACCCAGCCTACCCCCACGTCTACCTCCCATACTTTAGGGGAGACTCCATTTTCACTCGTAAGTGTTTTCATCATAGTTCTATTTAATATTTCCCTATATCATATATTTTATCTTCAGAGGAACTTTTATAGCTTAGATAAAACAACAACCATTGTTTTAGAAGTAGAAATAAATATTGCAGTTCTTTTTTAATTAATAGTGTGATTATATACAAATTTAAGTGATTTTTTTTTTAAATATTTGTAAGAAAGATTGCCTGGCCAATTTAGCTATTTTTAAAAATCAAAAATGGAGAAATTATTTACTCCACCAAATGAAATGGTTTTTAATTTCTATATAACAATCATCCATGTAATTACTTACCTGACCTTTTTTTTTTTTAATTATTTCATCTATGACCGCACATGATACCCATTTTCTCTTTTAATCATTCTACAGTTAACTATAAATTTACCATTTTAAATGGAGTGTTTAGTTTTTGAATTCTATTCCTCAATTGATACATCAATCAGTTTTAGAAACAATTGAGATAACTTTTACTGCTTTGTTAAAATTATTTGAAGCATATAAGTTTTTCTTAAAAATTATTCAAACTACAAATTCAAAAGCAATTATAAAATAAATGTATATGTGAGCAATAATAAATTTTAGTGAGATAAATGTTAGTTTTAGTTACTCATATACTAAAACATTAATTAATATAAACACTGAAACATCAAACATTATATTCATTCATTAATACAATAATTTTATAAAATTATTATTATAAAAGTGTTGCATTTATAATTATTATTATGAACTAATAATGTAAATAAATAGACTAATATACCAACCTGAAGCATTGGTTTTAAGAATATATAATTATTATTAATTTTTTTTTTGCTAAGCTCTGAAAAGCAATCTTTCTTACATTAGTTATGACAAACTTTATTGCATAAGTATAGATTTTTTGCAACTTTACTTTTTGTTCTATGATAAAATAAACGTATAATGAATAAATGTTGTACTTATAAGAATATTTATATATATAAGAAAAAAAAATCTCAGTTTTAGCTTAAATAAATCATGCTTCATAGCGCAATATCAATTTTTAAATACAATGAATAAAACCCAAAAAAATTAGCTTTTTTCTAAATTGCATGAATGCTGCTTTACTTAATTTTACATCAATGAAAATGTGACTATTCAAAACCTTAAGCATGGACAAATCACTGATCAGAAAATTATTAAACTATTATTTGTTTGCTTTTTATACATTTCTTTGTTACAATGATGTGTACTTACATTGTGTTTTTTCTTTTTATAATTTTATCTTTCTTCCTCATTTTATAATCTAACCACTAACTGAATATTGTTACATAAGCAATAGTATTCAGATCACATAGAGTGTGAATTTCTAATGGAAAATTGAATTAATTAATTAAAATAATAAAATAGATTAATAGGGTAAATATGCAATAATTAATAGGTATATCACTTCATATGTGGTGTTATAAATATTTTTTTATTTTATATTTTTTTATTGTAAATTATTTTATATGTACATATATTTGTGTGTGAGTTACTAACAAATATCACTAAATTTAATTTTGTATTTAATTATTGAGCTATGATATTAATTTCAATTATTTTTAATCTATATTGCAGACCTAAATAAAAAAAATTTACACAATAAACATTCCTCCATTTTTATCAAATTAAATGTTGGGTTAAAAATATACTTGATCCCTTTTAAAATACAATTTAATAATGCTCACATAAATAAAAATGTTATCATTAACAAACCTTATGTATACAAACGTAAAATCATAATGTAGCCATGATTATTTGCAAAAAAAAGATATATAATTACCCAGAACTATTTCACTCTTGTGGATGAATAATTTCTGTGACAATGAGGCAGTTAAAATCTTTAACGATTCTGTAAAAGAACATTTTATGTTTTGTTTTTTAGACTTTTCACTACAGTAGCATGAAATATAAGTAACATAATGATTGACAAAACAGTCCTTGAATCCAGAAAACAGCTCTGATATTTTTTTTCTCTAATGCTGGTTTTATCAATAAGTTAGCTTACCAATAATTACAACTAGTTTTTTCATTAGGTGAAGACACAATGCTGAGCGAGCAGCCCTATCATTACTTGACTGTTGATGAAATGAAAGGGCTTGGCGATGATTCACTTCCGATAGATGTCACTCGCGATGAGAGGGACAACAGGGACAATATTGGTAAGTTTCCTGATAAACAATTGTTATCTGAAGAAGAAAGAGTAATTTTTGGTCTCGTATTTCCTTAAAATTACTTATTTTTTTATTAACCGACTTCGAACGAAAGAGGTTACTCAATTCGATACGTATGTGCCTTTTTTTTTTGTGTTTTTTTTTTTCTATGTAAGTTCACCGATTACTCCAAGATGGATGGACCAATTGGAACGAAACCTTTTGCATCTTGTAGAGTATTTTCCCAAGGTGGTCCCATTAAAACCTTTTTTGGGTTCTTAATTTATTTAAGAAGTTATCGGGAAAAACCATGAAAATAATTATTTAATTATCGCTAAAAATGTTTACTTATTGGAAAAACATATGACATATATAACATAAGGTATGCTCTAACAAACTATTACAACTAATTGATAACTAACAAATCTCAATATTGTTTTACTGCTCGATGAATCGAATGGGAAAACCAACCAATTAAATTCAGAATCAAAAGAGTGGGAGGAGAACATGAGCAGTCTGTTAGTTATCGACGTGTTTTAATTGCTTGTTGGAACCAACCTATACATAACCTTAACTAATTTTTCAACAATAGATTTAAATAAAGATATATAATATCGCTGTCATTTTCTGTAGCGATATTAGTATATATATTAGATAGATATATATATACATTCACTGATAACAGTAAACCTTCTTAATTTAGATCTAATCGACAGTAGGAAATCATAATCATTAGACCACAAAATTCATGGGATTCCAAGAAAGACTGAGTATTGAAAACCGTTTTAAAGCAGACTTTAAGACTTCTTCAAATTCCCGAGGATCATTTAAATTTAAAATCGTGGCCATTATTGATTTAAATTAGATTTTGATTTCCGACTTCCAATCGCTTTGGCCATTTAAAAAGGATACAATAATTCCTGAAAAAGCTTATTTTTAGTTGATTTAGGGGCCTTAACAAAGGATTCAGGCACCCCTGTCTTCTTTCGGATACACTCCGTCACTGTGGGATGGCTACTTCATTGAATGACACTTCTCTGCTATCCGGATTACTGTTATCGGTTTTTAATTTTTTTTTCTGCTTTTATTGAGGCGTATAAATTAAATAGGCTGTCAGTGCCAAATTATTGATTTTAAGAAAACAAAAATCTGTTATCTAAGCTCAAATTTGGTTCGAAAAAAATTATGGACATGTCCAGTTATTAAATAATTTACGTTCTGCTAAATAATTTCAATATTAGTTTGTTCCATCTCTATAAATTTTATTTAAACAGACAGTGAAAATGGACTTGGTTGTGTTTATGGTTTTTTCGCCTTCGAGGTATTCATCTTTAATAACACTAATAACTAACATAAATATTATGTATTGTATTTTCAAATTAATGAAAATATTCCTAGGACACTTTATCCATACAGACATTACATTATTTAAAAAAGAAATTACAATTTCAATGTTTGCTGATGTTCATCCATTATTAAAATCTGCAAAAACAAACTTGATATCACCCAGAAAACAACCTCTTTACATGAAAGCCCCCTCAGCAAAAATTTCGAAGTCATAAAAATGATTGATATCATAAAGGCTACCCCACTAGAATTGAAGCAACAGTGTTTAGCAATTTATTTTCTGAATAATTGTTTATTACAAAGAATATTATTCTTAATACTTTGCTATTAAGTTTAGTCAAAAATTCATCGAGAGGAATTACGATCATAATTGGCTCAACCAAGAAATAATTTTAAATCAAACCAGTGGTGAATTATCGAAAAAAATAATATCCTTCGTAATAATAAACTAACCATAAAATTAGTCCCAAACCCTGTTGCTTCTATCCTAGCAGGACACTCTTTTTGATATCGATCAATTTTATGGCTGCCCCTTTTTTGCTGGCACTTCCATCCAATGATGTTGTTTAATCCAACGATAGATTTAAATAAAGAAATATTAACGGTCCCTACCGGATTAGTATATAATATCGCCATGGCTTTCAGAACGATATTCAAGCGATCATAATTCCAAAATTACTCTCAAATTTATTATTAGCCATAAAACCATCACCATCAATTCTTCATTAACGATATCTTGTCGAAAAATGAACAAAATCTCAACTGTTCAGTGACGTACCTACTTCATAGAATGGCCAAATTTATGTAAAAGCGGTGCAAACTCAACACCTCTCGGTACACAGATGATTTATGTAAATGACAAGTGCTAACGACAATATTTAGTAAAGGAAAAATGTTGTCATTATGGAAAAACATTTAATATGTTCCCTTCCCAATCCAATGTTCCCACCTTAAAAAAAAAAATCCACTTATAATCATAGAAGGTAGGGTGTTTAAAGTTATATAATACATGCACCCCACTATATTTTCGACTTTTCTTAGTGTGTTCATAAAATTAAAAAGGTGACTGTTTATATAATTATAGTAAAAAAGCCCGGGATAGACGAACGCGGTAGAGCGCAAACAATTTTCGAAAAAAAAATTTAAACCAATGCACGGTTTTCCACGAATTATCTTATCTAACTAAAAAGTATGAAATAAACAACATTTTATAAAAAAAAAAAATTAAACCGACTTCGAGACCTACGAAATAGTAAAAATAAATGCACTGAAAAGTATGAAATCATTACCACTCAATTTTATGAATTCTCAGCAAAATTGAAAATGGTATAAAAAAACGGAAAAATGCAATAAGACGAAAATTTGTATTTTGTAAAAATACACACTAAAAATTATTGAATTAAAATATAAAATACTATGTACAATACAACACAATCTTTTGCGAAGGTGGCGCAAAATTTTAAATTTTTAACACTAGACATTATTGAAAATCTTCTAAATGGTTTTTCTCTTCTCATCTATTGATTTGATTGCCTGCTAATGAAATTGTATCAGTAACATGTCATTTATATTTTGCGCCGCCTCCGAAAAAGATTGTATTGTATTGAGTATAGTATTTTATATTTTAATTCAATAATTTTTATTAACAATTAGTGTGTATTTTTACAAAATAAAAATTTTCGTCTTATTGCATTTTTTCGTTTTTTATACCATTTTCAATTTTGCTGAGAATTCATAAAAATGAGAGGTAATTATTTCAGACTTTTCAGTGCATTTATTTTTACTGGTTCGTAGGTTTCGAAGTCGGTTTAATTTTTTTTTTATAAAATGTTTTCTTATTAGTAAAACTATTTTATTTTATAACATTGCATTAGTCGTCCTTATATAATTCTTAAAATAAACTCTACAGGTAACCTTTTCTAGCAGTAGTGGGAAGATCGAGATTTCTTCCATCTGTCCGCCATGAAATAAAAGTCAACCCGCCCTGTTCTAATTCAAACCATTGATTCGGCTTGAGAATGTTTAAGTGGGTCGTGCTCCAACATGCTCACCTATCCCAGCCTCATATTATGCAAATCATACTACTAAATTAATTTAAAAATAATATCAAGTCTTTAGCCCAAAATTTTAATTGTACTTTTTTTTTCACAAAATGCTAGAATGTACACTAAAATTTTACTACATTAATAACTAATAACACTAACAACTACTTTATAAGTAAAACCTTTTCTGTAATACATAATAATGTTAAATAGTATTATTTTAATGTTAAACAATTGAAATTATAAAAAATAATGATAATTTAAAATATAAACTTAAATTATTATTAAATTTGTAAATTTTATGATAGGTATTATTGATAGATTGCAGTTATTATACTATTATATCAGATTACAGATTATTGTGATAGGTGTAGCATTCCTTTCTTTTTAGGGCCACCAACTGCAATCGACGATACTGTTAGTCCACTGCATGTCAGAGAGACTTACACACAGTTTCATATGGCAGATAACATTGATATCGGCAAACATCCACAGCAAGTTGGGTGAGATAATTGAATATTTTATATGTTATTTTTTTTAATTTATTTTCTAAATTGAGAGTAAAATAATTTATTATCGACTATTTTTTAATGCCTTCATATTGGACCATTAGAAAACTTCAATGGAGAAAGTAAGTTTCGACTTTAATATTTTTATTTTATATTAAACAATAATTCGTATGAAATGATAAAATACAGGGTGTCCAAAAAGAGTATTCGGGGTTTGAAAGTTGAATAAAATCTCAAATATAGAATATCAAGTAGGATGTTTACGTTTTATTTAAACACAATAAACTGGAAATTTTTGGAAATTTGGAAAATTTGGAAAATTTTTAGAAAAAACAACATTGTCTAGGTATCCACCATAAGGCTGCTGGCACTCCTCGGATCTCAAACGCAGATTTCTAAAAACGTGTTGACACATTGTTCCTGAGATTGCCGTCATTTCTGTTCTGATATTTTGCTTCAATTGTGTTAGATTCGTCGGTTTCTTTTCTTATACCCTACTTTTCAGGTATCCCCACAGAAAGAAGTCAAGAGGACTGAGATCGGGACTCCTGTGAGGCCAGCTAACAGTGTCTCTACGAGAAATCACTTTGTTTTGGAATAATTTGTTTACCATAGCAATTGATAAGTCTGAAGTATGGCAAGTGGTCTTGCTGAAACCATTTTCTAGAGTTATATCCTTTAAACTCTTGAAGTTTTTGGGCCAAAAAACCTCTGATCATTTCACTGTAACGCTCAATATTTACAGTACTATTTACTGAGTTTGAGATTCGAGGAGTGCCAGCAGCGTTATGGTGGACACCTAGACAATATTGTTTTTTCTAAATAAATTTTCAGTTCATTGTGTTTAAATAAAACGTTAACATCCTACTTGATATTCTATATTTGAGATTTTATTCAACTTTCAAACCTCGAATACTCTTTTGGGACACCCTGTATAAAATTCAGCTTTTTCACTTTTATTTTATTGACTATTAATAATATTTTATTATTGATTTTGATTTAAAATATAGAATAATTGGAAAATTTTAATAACACATTATTTTTGGAATGTTAGTTTCCTGGTGAGCTTCCTGGTAGATGCTAGAGGAGGTGCTATGAGAGGCTGCAGGCACTCAGGAGTTAGGGTTATTGTGCCCCCTCGACGGGCAGCAATGCCTTTAAGAGTAACCTGCCGATACCTCAAGAGAGACAAACTACCTCACCCTCCTCCGCTGATGGAAGGAGAAGCCTTAGCAAGTAGGATTCTAGAACTGGGACCTGTTGGAGCTAAATTTTTAGGGTAAGGGAGTGATTACTTACATGTCAACTTAAATATAAAGAATTTAAGCTAAATAAATTTTCAAAGAACTGGAGCATACTCACCAAATAATAAAAATATGAAGTGACCAAAAAGTCCTTCTAAATCAACTTACCGATTTTGGCAGAGATTCTCTACACCATGGTCCCCATCATCGAATAAAAACATTTAATGTTTGTAAGCTTAATACGCTAGTGCTTCTTATTATTATATAAGTGTCAGTTTGTGTTTGTTTTTTCCTCTCTTCTTTATGTAAGTTGTAATTTTTTTATATTAAAGCCATTTACTTTATTTTTAGGATATTAAAGGAACCAAAAATTTTCCAATTTTCATATTTTAATGTACCACATTTTTTTTCATTATAATCATGTTTAGTTTTTTCTTATATTATTTACCTTCTTCTATAAGTTTTAACATAAGTTAACCATGAATAACCTTTTACAGCAATGATATTATGTTTTTAGACCTGTCATGATTGAGGTACCCCACTTTGGCTCACTGCGTGGGAAGGAAAGAGAAATGGTTATACTACGAAGTGATAATGGAGAAACATGGCGAGAGCACACCTTTGAGGCTACGGATGAAGCTATTCAAGAAATCATCAGTCATTCATTTGATAATGAAGGTTAGTGTTAAATTAATCAATGAAGTATATTCCTTTAGTGATGTAATTGTTAAACATTTGTTTATTTTTTTTTTTTTTTTAAATGAAGACCTAATATGAGAATATAATATGGAGAATCATTTTTGATAACACTTAAAACTTGATCTTTAAAATCCCAAACAGGAAGAAACATCTAAGTAATGTAATATATGTATAAAACCCTATATATTTTTTATGAATTTGTGGTTTCTTGAATTCCTGGCTCAATTAACACTCCACTACTCGAGGTTTATCTGCGAGATACGAGATAGGAGTTTTCATTAACAGATTGAAGTTAGATTTTGGTCCCTCCCCTCTATTTTTCTCGTTAAATTTGTTTTTTCATAACACTCATAGAGAAACTTTAAACCATGTATCTCATACAATGCAAGCACTCTTGCAGCTTTGGTAATGTGAGCAATAGAGTGTTAAAAGTTTGATACATACTCTATGCGATAAAATGATAGGCCACCCCATAATTTTTCAGTTACAAGAATACGTAATTAAGTTAGAAGAAAGTAATTATACTTAGTTTAAGTTTATGGTGTCTAGATTGTTATATTAATATATAAATCCCCCCATAGTTATCATTTTAATCCTTTATCTCTGAGAGATTTATTCATTGGCAAATGGGTAATGGTGGAGTCATGATGATTTGGGTTAGTAATGGTTATTGTGGCAAAGTAAAATAAAATGTCCTTTAAAAACTAAAGCTAAAAAGCATTGGGAAACATAAGAGAGCCAATAATGGGGCCTATAAATGAACTAACCAGAAATTACTGGATCATTAGCCTATTTTTATTTATTAAATTCCTATCTACAATTAAAATAATTAAAAGTTAACGATTTCTTATAAAATTTTAAAATGAATGTGGTGGCCTCAGATTTTGTTGCGTAGTGCAAGTGGTATTTAACATTATTAATAATTTTAAAATATTTATTATAAATTTAATATCTGTGTAGTTAATAAAGGTTTAATAGTCATTATTTTAAAATAATAAAAATAATTTTATCTGAAGAGAAAAGATTGGCTATGACTACGGTGTACTCTAACCAACTGAGCTACCAGGCATATATCCCAGCCAAGTCAACCTTCTCTCTTCAATAATCCTAAGAACTGGCCGATGTCGCCACATTGCCAGGAAGTAATTAGGGCTAGTGCCAATCTTTTCTCTTCAGATAAAATTATCAAAATCCAAATATTAAACATAAATAATTATAACACTGAATCAAAATATTTTTGTATTTTATTTATTTGTTTGTTTGCCTGAGTGTTATATCTGCCATCTGCATAACCTGCAATAAGCTCATCTGTTTGCTTCCAACATTGGTTATATTAATAAGTCTCTTGGTCACAGCCTTGCAGTGGGGTGGGGTGTATGGATTTGTAAGTGATTTCAGTTTTACGTTAATCTGTCATGGAAGTGACTCAAAATATAAAGATTTTAAAATGTATATATTATTTTAAAAAGAAAGATAACAAATATAAACAAACAGGCAAAAAAAAAAAAAAAAAAAAATACATGTAAAAGATACAATTTTAACTTTAACATGGGTTCTTGTAAGCGTTTTAGGAATCATTAAAGTCTATAATAAAAATAAAAAAGACTAAGGAAATTTAAAGAAAATCACAAATAGCCTACCTATGGGGCAGGCAGTACCATTGGGCACTGGTACAACTGTAACTAAAAAGTAGCACTTTTAGTCACTGTGCCCTACACAAGTTGGGAATAGATGGATCTATTAATACTGTTGCGATGATATTCTGGCAATGTAGGTTTTGTGATTCTGATTCCAATCGTATGCATAACTCATAATTGATAAATTTTGTGTTATAACCATCTTCTTGTCGTTGTGCAATATAAATACAAAATACACTTCCTGAGATAAAAATAGGACAGTGTTATTTAGTTTTTGAATGCAAATATATATTATTTCAGAAATGGCTGGCTTGGATGATGGATCAAGGACAACGAGAATCCTTACTACAGAGTTCCCTCACTATATTGCAGTGGTTTCACGGGTGAGACAAGAGGTCCATGCGATTGGACCAGAAGGCGGTATGGTGTCATCCACGGTCGTGCCACAGGTGCAAGCTGTCTTCCCCCAGGGTGCCCTAACGAAGAAGATCAAAGTTGGACTTCAGGTAAACCTCTTCAAGCCAAGGAAGGGGGCACACCCTGCTTCATTGAAAAAAATCACTGTTAATCATATCCCTAAAAAGAAACGTTTTTCCCTCATTTGGTAAAACCAAATTTATCTTGCATTGTTATAGCAGTCACTGCCTTGGTATTATACATCTAGTCATTTTCTGGTCATTGTTATTAAGACATTATTTTTAAATTTATTAAAATACGTTTAGGTGAATCCTAATTTAATTTTTTTTTTTTTATCTTTTTAAACCGAATTTTTTAAAAGAGTTGATTAGTTTCAACATTAGGTTATTATAATAAAGTTATAATATTTATAACCTAAAATATAATTCTTTAGAATTGATAGTGAGCTTAATTAATTAATTAAGAATTGAATAGTTAGAAGGCAATCAAATTTAAATGAAAAACCAAATATTACTTTTATCGAATGTACTTTAAAATTATAAATAAAAGTATATTTGCCTCTTTAATTTTCAGCTAACCTGCTGTCAGTTTAAAAATCCTCAATGGTTAATAATATAGGTATATGGAATCATTTTTATATTATTCTGAATTCATTCAATTTAGTTACTCTTTAAAAATCAAATGAGATTCGAAATCAAATGATAAAAAATGAATACCACTATTAATCTGATGTATGAATGCCAAACAAAATAATTCATCATTAAATAATATTTATCGAGTACTTTCTTTTGTCATTTTTCTATAAGAAAATGTTTCCAATCTAAAATAAGAGTTATCAATTGAATTATTTTTTTTCTATTTGATATAATAAAATAATTCAAAATAAATCACACATCCTAAAAATGTTCCTATGTCTTCCGTAGCTCTATGTGAAATTATTTTAAATATTCATTCAACTGTCTTCCAAATCAGATGCAGATATAAATCATTTAAGTAACAAAATTAGATCTTTTTCATCATGCATTAATAATGTCTGGTTAAGAACTGACAATAGATCATTAAGAGTATTAAAAACCAATGTTAAATTGAAAATTTTGAACTGTGAACATTGGCTGATAGTTAAAGTACCTTTTTTATTTTATTTTTTTTTAATGTAGAGGATTTTGACATTACATTCTTACAATGCCCTTCATTCCCACAGTCAAGTACCCTTGCCTAGAATTTTGTATGTGCTACAATAAAAGCAATACTATTTTCGGATTATTTATATGTAGCATATCTGAAAAAAAAAAAATCAATGAAAGTTATTTCAAAAGGGAATCAGTAAAAGAAAAAATGCTTACAAGGATAATGAAACTTATGGATTGTTTGTTTATTATGATGTAAATAATTTTATGTCACTATAATATTCAGTATTATTTTTTAAAATACTTAAAAAATCTCAGCTCTCAGCCAAGCTCAGCAATTATCAATTGAAAATGAACAAACCATATAAATTTATTCAACCCCGGCTGTGTCCTTTTGCCAAAATGTGAACATAAGTGCCAATAATATTTTAGTTGACATGATTTTAATATGCTTAGAATCATATTACATTACAACTTTTTGTCTTAATCAACTCTGAGGTAAAATTAAACTAGTAAATTTTTAAAGGCATTGTTAAGGAATTTGATTTTTATGAGTATATGTCCGAGTAAATCAATGAGCTAAATACACTCTCACATGTATTATAGGCAGGTTTAAAGAAAGGATTTTATTTCTAGGGGAATAAATAATTTCACATTTATGATTTTTGTTTTACTGGTTTGATTACTAATTTTATTCCAAAAGTATGTTTTAAAAAATAAAATTTAAAATAATAGAACTCTGATAACAGGTTAGCATGATAGTAGCAAGAAGCTACTTATTTTAATATCGAAAGTGAATCTACTTTACAAACTCAGAACTTTAAAATCTTATAAAACAATAAAAATAAAAACGAACTCATAACCTACCTAAATAATTATCTCCATCTAACAAAAATACTTCAATCTAAATCATAGGTTAGCACTAAAATTGCATGCCTGCATGTGCCTTTCCATTTTACTAATATTCCTTCATTTTATCAAAGCTTCATTTAACTTCTTTATATGTAAGTATTCTTTGTTGAATTTGATTCCTCCCAGTACGAAATTAGTTTTAACATGAAATGTTGTTTCAAGTCTCAAATAAAAGCATTTTATGCTTTAATATCGTCTGCTCACAGATAAAAGTCACTAAGTATGCTTTTTTCCAAATTCATGAATGTCATACTGGATTGATATTATTGTATCCCATTAGTGTAAAAGTGATCAGGTCATCACAATTGCTGTAAATGAACATTGAGAATCAGAAATTTCACTGGTAGTTTATTATACTTCTGGGAAATGATTATATCAACCCATTAATACTAACTATTCCATGAATTTGGTAAAAAATTGCACTTAATGACTTTTAAGTCCAAGCAAAAAACATGATTAGATAGGTTTAACAAGGAAAGAATTAGTCCGGGATAGGTGTAAAAAAATCTATAAATATTTCTTATTGTATCCCATTAGTGTTAAAGTGATTGGAGGATTTTTAATTCTTAATAAGGAATTTAGTGAGAAAAAAAAATTGTTGTTTTAGGCTTCCATGGTCTGAATCCATCATATGGATTTCTTCTTCAGAGTTTGACCATGTAACAAGTTTTTCAACTGCCAAGCTTCCACCCATTGTGCTATGGGCTTCTTCAGGGCCAGTGCAAGAAGCCTGACTTGTACTGGCCCTGAAGAAGCCCACAGCACGATGGGTGAAAGCTTGGCAGTTGAAAAACCTGTTACATTGTCAAACTCTGAGGAAGAAATGCATATAATGAAAAAAAAATTGTTTGATTTGGGATTAAAAACCCACCTGACGATAAAGATAAATTGATAAAAAATTGTATTATTGTAGAAATGTTTTATCGTAAAGAGTGCCAGTAATGTATAGTGAAGAGTGTACCTGATGTTAGGGTGGTGGACCCCAAAACGTCCTGAAAACTTGCCATGATCTGACAATAATAAAGGAATATATTCTTTCACTAAATTCCTGAATAAGAACATATATCAATAAATATATAATAAAATATTTTACTGTAGCTTACGTCTTGACCTAACAAAGCAGGTCTTCAGCTTAAGAAGATCTGGATTGTTTTGTCTAAACATTGGCGACATTAAAATTGTTTATTACTTTTTGTAGATGTTTTACCACCAACCCAGAATAATTTTTTCTTTATTGAATATCAAAGTCAACTATCAATAATCCATTAAGATAGGTTTACTTCAAAACTAGAAAATAGGAGGGTCTGATTTGACAAAGATAATCTTTTATAGAAACATTGATATGAGTTTATTAAATATTTGTTATAATTGTATAAATGTCTGTATGAAAATAATGTTATTCAAAGAAATCACTGAATATTATATAATAAAACTTTTAAGTTTCTCATAAGTCTCATTTTCCATTTGAAAATCATGTGTATTCTGATTCATTTTTAAAATAATTAAAAAAATATGTTTACATTTAGATAAAAAAAAATACAATTCTACTGTTATTAGTGAGCAAAATTAGAGAATCAAGTTATAAAACTCTTAATTAAAACTGAATTTGAATATCTCCTTTGTCAACTTATTCACAAATCGGGATTCAAAGAAAACTTTTTGGTCTAGACGTCAAGAGCACATATATTTACTTCTGAAAAATGTATGCTAATTATGACTATTTAAATTCATATTATAGATAAAATTATATATATGTATCCACCACTTTGGTTAAAAAAAATAAATAAAATTTAAAAAGTATTAAAAACTCATTTGTTATTAACAGCTTTATGATATTTTATGAACGAGCAGAGAGCATTACAAGTTATGAAATGAATCATTTGCGCTAATCTTAGTAATTTTTTTTCAAATATTTTATTATGATGATAAAAGATTGGCCTAGGCTGGAATTTCAACAACCCGGGTTCATACGCAACTAGCAGGGGCGTCTAAATTCTTGATTCACTTTTTATTACTTATTTTTTATTTCATTATTTTTTTCCATCAACAAGTGTTTTTAAAATAATTACAATCTCTACAATCTTTAATTTAAAAAAAAAATAAAACTAAGAAACCTACAACCATGGGTTGCATCATTAAGAGTGAATATTCAGAGGGAAATTTAAAATTTCAAAAGTACTATTTATAATACTTATTTAAAAAGAGTATTTAAATTAAATTAGTGCTTTGAAACTTGACAAAATATGTTTAATGCACTGTATTTGTAATTGTAATACACTTTAATATCATGGTCAATTTTTGTTCTCGGACTATGTATATGTATAACCTTAAAATTCAGTGGCCTCATCTACATTCTTAACTCTACCCAATTTCCCTATTCGTCACTTTTTAGCTGAATGGTGAATCATTGAAACTGAGTTTGATCCATCAGTCAAGAAAATCTGTAGATTGATTATCGTGCAGGTGTATTGAAAACTAGTGAATCTAAAAAAAAATCAACTTTTCAGGAAAGCCAAAAAAGTTTCTTACCTTTAGTGCGATTCGGTGCCTGGTGCATATTATTTTTTGATGAGATGTCTATTGATAATAGTTATAATAATTTCAGAGTTTTGAGTTGTCTACAATATGGCACTGGCAGATTACCAAAATTGAAATTACTAAAAATTTATAATCCCAAAAATCAAATTATTTCGCAACAATGAAAAAATTATTTATTTACTAGAAAGGAATTAAGATTGAATCTTGAAAATTTCCCAACTTGTAAGATGCAGCCTACGTTCCAAATATTTCTAAAACTGGAGTTGTTTTTTTTCAGATTAGTTAGTTGACTGTACTCCCAAGGATATTAGTAAGAGAATTATTCTTGATAATAATTTCACTTTAAGTGACAAGTCATGAAATAGAACTGATATGCTCTTATCTCAAAACCAATCAGGCATGAAAATTGGGTTTAAATAGAATTATTGTTGGAAAATTAATATTTTAAAATAAATAAATCTTTTTATTTACTATTGAACCCCTCATTCACTCTTTAAGACGCTACTAATGGCCATGAATTATTCATTGGTATCATAAACTATTAAGAATGAAAAGTTTATTTGTCCCCCACAATAAAAAATGTTATGAGAAGAAATCACACTTAATTAGAAAAAATAAAATATTTCATAAATTTTTGAATCAGAATACTTTATTTTTTAAGACCAATGTATAAATGGCATCTAACTACAAATTCATCTGTTTATTGTTTCCAATTCAATTTTTTTAAAAAATCATTAAATTAATGTTACGGAAAAAAAATACCAGTGATTTTTTAAATATTTTTATAAAAACTCCTCTGTTTTTATTCTAATTTTTACCCTGAATGTTTCTTATCATTTGTAACAACAAAACAATTCTGTAAAAATGTTAATATATACTTAATGTGTAAAGCTGCAAATATTGTATTATACTAAAATATGACTATTGTTGTATACGAATGAAGTCACACTGGTTATATATTGCACTGATTTTGACTCATGTGTATCCTATGTAAAAATATTGTGCCCAATAAATTTAGTTTGATAACGAATCACTCATTTTTCTTCAACTGCATCTGGTTGTGTGAATAGAGTATATTAGATTTATATAATCGTTCATTTGATTTAATATACTCAATTCTAACAAATAACAACAGTTTGGCCGAAATCCACGGCGATTAGATTTTCAATCAGCAAAGTTCGAAAATAAAAGTTTGAACTTAAGCGAACTAATTTATTGGGCATCATCGCTGCTCAATGTCACTTTCCACTTTTATTTTATTATACTTTAGATTGCTTTGCTGTAAAATATTCCAGTGAATGCTAGCACCCAAATTTGCTTGTGCTCTAGAGCCTGCCCTATTTTCGAGCTGTGCTTTTGTGCCGTGTGATTTCTTCCCTGCTGTTGTATTTATTTTTACCCTCTTTACTCCTCTTTAGTTATTCCATAACATGTGACATAACACACTCCACCTTTAAATTTACATTTTATTATATTAATTTTAGTTACTATATAACACTCAACAGTTATTTTTCACAAATTTTCAAAGTTTACATGCATGTTACTTGAATTAAATATAAGTATGATATGCGTAAAAAAACATGATTCACTTGATATCACACCATATCATTATATGCAAGTTCTAGTTAAACACTAAATGTGCGAAAAGGGCATGCATTAATCATATTATGTGCTGCATACATGGCATTCACTATGATTGTTATAGTTTTTAAAAGATAATCTTCACCTATCTTTAAAAAAAAAATTGAACTGGAACAGTTTAAATTGTAGGTATCTCAAAAAAATAACTTTTTTTAGCAATTAAAATATTGTAATGAGTTTTCATAATACTATAGTGTAGCTACAAGTGGTATAACACTTGATATAGAACCACATCATATTTTTACACTAATATTACATTCCTAAAGATGAAAAAATATTAAAACAGAACATTAATAATTTTATAAGAAAAATATTGAAATTTAAACTTATTAAAATTGGTTGAGGCAACAAGAAAATAATTATATATTTGTAAATATATATATTTAATAAATAGTTTAGTACAATATTACAAATGTTATTTTCATGAAATCCAGATTAAATATGTATATTTTGGGTACCAGGTGGGTTTAGTTGGTTCAATAGGTAATCAATGATAAGCAACTTAGAGGATGTTTTTATGACTTAGGCCTTATGGATTTCGAAAAGAGTAGCACTAAGCTATAACGCTTAGAACATTGATTAAATTTTTTTATTCTTCAACTGCTTCATCTTCTATCTCCAATTCAATCTCTCCCTAGGGCAATCTTCCATGTTTCGGTCCTCGTCTTCTTCAGACTCATATGTTAAACATCTGGCCACATAGCTGTTTTCCAATCATTAATTAATGTTTTGAACAGCAGAAATTTTAAAAAAATGATCATTAAACTGAGTAAAGGATCATTTTCAGTGAGGGTGTAGATCCCTGCAGTTCTCAACAGTTTGGCCGTTGACTTCTCAAATGCGGTGTATGACGTGATCTCTTCCTCTACAGTTTCCGGAACACCACATCTTGGGCATCGAGGCTTGACATCCAGGCCAAGACTGAAGAATTGAGACTTTCAATAGGTCGGGAGGACACACTTAGTGGATACTCCTGTTCAGGGTCGTCCACCACCAGCTCCCAGATTATCTTTTTTCACTTGTTTGGGTCATTCATAATCCTCACTTGAAGATCTTCTGGAAGTTCTGTAGAGCCTTCTCTCTTGTATTTATATTTGATCACTGTTTCTCGAAGTAGAAGCTCGAGATAAAGTGTCCTTGCAAGTAACTGCACCGCTTCATCAGAAGTCTTTTAGGTTCTAGTGACTCACAGCAGAGCCAGCCTATTTTGATAAATTTGATGTGGTTCCGTTGCGTACCTCAGGATACTTTCCACTACTCTGCTGTAGATAGTCATAGTGGTTGGGTTACTGAGGCAACAGAGTGCACCTTCTTCACGACTCAAGTAAGAGTAGACACAAAGAGGGGACATATTGGTCTATATGATTTAGGGAGCTGCTTATCTCTTTACTCTCCCTTGTAGAGGAGTCCAATTGGCGACCTTTCACTGCTTTGAAAAGTATCCCTAACCATAACCATCATTCTAAAGTCGAAGCAATTTATTCTCGATGTAGGAGAAACTATTGTGAAAGATTCATACGTAGATTGCATCAAAGCCTGGAGCGATGCCAATTTTTTGCCAATCCATGGCATTACAGAAATCCTATATGTCCCATGGTGGGAAACACTCTATACCGATGGTATTCCATTGCGTGCCTTATAAATGAATCCTCTGAACTATCATGAGACGGTTCATCTCTGGAATATGTTGATTCAGTGAATAAATAAACTTCAATGGAGCAATTATCTGGAATGGGTTAAGTTTACCCTGGTCCACCCAGTAAGGAATACCCCATGGGGTATTTGCTCATTTCTCAACAACAACTCATCCCTAGATTTCTGATTCTGTGCACACATGTGATTTTGGTATACCATGGCCATAGTCTTAAACTCATTACAAAGTGATTCTGTATTCCCAGACTGTATTTCGGAAATTGGTATCCAAGCCTGCAATTGCAATCCTATGACGAGATGTAATTGTCTCCATATCGGCTATGTCTTCAGCAATATTGTTACTGTCATGCAGATAAGCTGAAACCAGATGGAGATACCAACCCACTTGACATAACATGCTTCCTCTTATTTAGTGCACCTTCCTATGCCCTGAAATTTCTTTATATGCCCAGGGCATTCGGGGCCACCTACCTGGTCCGGTGTCTGTTGCTTGAGAGTTCCTTCCCTTACACAATTAGCACTGTGATGAAACTTAAAGCAGAACACCAACTGCAGACAAAGGCATTTGCTGAACAGGTTTCCTTAGTGCGTTCGTAACCTCGGCACTAAAGGCAACATGTTGAATCTATATAGTCCCTGAAGGACATCCATAAATGTTTTGATCCTCTAATTATTTAAAACATATCCTTGGATGTACTTCCATCACCCGATTTTTTGTTATAAAATCACATGCTTTCGTAGAAAATAACAGTTGGTTGCACTCTCTCTTTTGTTGTGGAAGAGTTAGAGACTGATCTGGTAATCTTCCCCCTAGTTCCTGTTCCAGCTGCTCTGCGGTCCATCAATGATGGACTCCTCTCTCCTCCAACCCATGCTTTCTCCTCAGGGCTAGTTTTGGTCTGTATACCCTTTTCTAGAAGTTTTTGCGATATCAGTTTGATATCGTCTTCTACTGGGACTAAAACCATGCCAACTTTAGTAGCAGGACTCTTGCCTGTAACCCAAGTTCGGGCGGAGACGTCTGTTATCGTTTTATTTTTGTTATGTGTTGGCGCCTGCTCAGGGGTAACAAATTTAAATTTAAACCATTCATATTAATTTAACAATCTTATCTTATAATTTTCTAGGTTATAACCTTGAATATAAATCAAATTTACCTTAATAACTACAAATTTAATTAAAATTCCTTTAATAATTGTTATGTACTAAAATAATTTAAAATCATGTCCTTAAAACTCACTTTGTTTCTCCCCTTGATCTCTCCAGACCTTCCAAAGGTAAGGTATTTTTAACTAGTAGACATTTTTAAGTTTTTAACTTCACGAATTTAAATATTTTAGTGCAAGTCTGTAATACTATTGCTTAAATGTTATGTTACGAAGCCTACAGTAAGGTCATCCAGTGTCACACATGGAGCTTTACAACCTCATCCTTATACCAGGTCTGCAAGTTTAAAATGTCGTTTATTTCTTAAAATATATACACAGTAATTTAAAAAAAAAGTATAATATATTTTATTCAAAGTACTGGCCCTCGCTTTCTACACATTTTGTCCATCTCTCGGGCAATTTATGGATACCATTCCAAAAGAATGCTTCATCTTTATTTGAAATCCATTCATCGAGCCATTTTCTTACATCCTCCAAATTTTTAAAGTGTTGCTCAGCCAATGAGTGTCCCATCGATGAGAAGAGATGATAATCAGAAGGCGCCAGGTCAGGTGAATACGGCGGGTGGTGTAGGAGTTCCCAACCAAGCGAAGAAATCGTTTCCTTAGTCAATCTGGCTGAATGTGCAGGAGCGTTATCATGCTGAAGAATGACTTTGGCGTGCCTGTGAGCCCATTCTGGGCGTTTTTCGATCAATGCGTGACTCAAATTGATCATTTGTTGTCGGTAGCGGTCTGTATTGACTGTTTCGCCGGGTTTGAGAAGCTTGTAGTAGACTACTCCCTTCTGATCCCACCACACACACAGCATTGTCTTCTTCCCAAAACGATCCGGTCTTGCACTCGATGTGGATGGTTGTCCTGGCGTTACCCATGATTTTATTCGTTTGGGATTCTGAAAATAAATCCATTTTTCATCGCCAGTTACAACTCGATGCAAAAAACCCTTTCTTTCGTGGCGTAAAAGCAGCATTTCGCACACAGTTTTTCGTTTTTCCATCTGTCGTTCGTCCAATTCATGTGGAACCCATTTTCCAACCTTTTGAATTTTTCCCATAGCTCTCAGGCGATCGGAAATGGCTTGCCTAGTGACATTCAACTGTTCTGCCATCATTTGTTGGGTTTGGGTATTGTCTTCGTCTAATAAAGATTGCAATTCGACGTCCTCAAACTTTTTTGGTCGATTTTCTCGTTTTTTATCAGTAACATCAAAATCACCACGTTTGAAACTTTGAAACCAACGTTCACATGTCTTGACGGTTGGAGCAAGATCGCCATAAGTCTCAACAAGAATTCGATGACATTTAGATGCCTTTTTCTTTTGATTGAATAAGAAAATCATGACATGCCGCAAATGCTCTTTATTTGGCTTAAAATTAAACATTTTTAACACCAAAGAAAGGTATGATACGTCCACGTAAACGACTTAAAAACAACTGACTTTTGTAAACAAATGACTAACAAACAAAATAGCGTTTAGAGATAAGCAAATCCTTCAATAGGCTAAGAGCGCATTCTATTGGAATTAAAACGACATTTTAAACTTGCAGACCTGGTAGTAGGGGAGGTAGAAAGGATGCCTGAAGTTTGGGAAAGAGGAGTGATTTGTCCACTTCACGAAAAAGGCAATCTGATGCTGTCTGAAAATTATCGAGCCTACAAAATTCTATCAAACATCCTTTTTGAGAGACTTGCCCCACATGAGGAAAGGGAGATAGGTAGATCCCAGGCTGGGTTCAGGAAGGGTAGGTCATCCATAGACCAGATTTTCTCCTTGAGGTGCCTACTGGACAAAGCTAAGGAATATAAAATAGGTAGGCATCACCTTTTCATTGACTTCAAGTCAGCGTTTGACAGTGTGAACCGACCAGAGCTATACAGGCGTTAGAGGAAATGAATGTGCCCAAAAAGTTTATTCGTCGGGTCCGGATGACTATGCTGGGCTCGAACAGTGTGGTTTGGTGGTTCACATTGGATCCGACCTCTCTGATCAATGAAGCAAAGACAAAATATTTGAGAGTAGGAGGAACAGGAACAGCAGCTGATTTGTTTGAGGTTGGACCCTACAAATTTGAGAAGATGCAAAACTTTAAAACCTGGGTTCGGAGGTCAATGCACAAAATAACATCTCCCAGGAAATCAAAAGGAGAATCGCTATGGCTAATCGGAGCTACTTTGGCCTAGCCAAACACTTTAGGAACAGAGACCTATAGAACAGGACCAAAATAAACCTTGATCCTTCCTGTTCTAATGTTTTGGTTTGGAAGCCTGGGCCTTCACCAGAGCTGATGAGGCCATGCTACTGGTATTTGAAAGGCAATGACAGAGAAGAATTTCTGGTCCAGCTCGGGAGGGAGACATGTGGAAAAGAAGGAAGAATGCGGAGCTCATAGAACTGTATGGTAACAACGACGTGGTTAAATTCATCAGGTTCGGGAGACTTTGATGGGCAGGTCATGTGGTTAGGATGGAGGACAGCGAGATTCCTACAAAGATGCTGAATGGAGAGCTCCATGGAAAGAGGAGAGTTGGACGGCCTAATGTAAGGTGGGTCGAATCCTTTGCAGAGGATGCTCGGGTTCTTCTGGGTACCCGAAACTGGAGAGCTGCCACGAGAAACCGAACCAACTGGCGGAAGCTCTTGGAGGACGCCCAGACTCGGTGACGGGTTGTTGCGCCAACAATGATGATGATGATATGTTTACCTAAATTTAACATGAAATTGGCATAATATTAAACATTTAGCAAACCTAACCACATTTCTTAGATGCGAAAAATTGAATCGAGTTATAAATGTTTCAACTAGCAACCAATGGCTACAAAGTGCAATCATTTTGCCATCCAATAAACGTGTAAATTATGTAAACAATCAAACAGATTATTTTTTTATGTTTTTTTTTTTATTTAACATTACCATTTTTCAAAAACATTCATGAGCTTGCATCAACGTTAGTAGTTGATTCATTATGTACCTGTAAAGTCTCAGTGAGTCATTGTAGCATTAAAGATAGCTTACCCACCAAGGACAGATATTAATCAGAATAAGTGGTCAGTTGAATAATTTTCCTAAGAAAACCTATAATTTTCTCCCAAGTTGTTCATTTTAGATTTTTTGCCATGGAAAAAGGAGAGTGCATTTAGGTCAAATTTTCTCCAAAAATGTTTGAACCCTTAACTGTTAAATGTAATGGTGAACACCTGGGTGGCTGGAAGTTTGTTTTAAATCTCCTATGAGCCCAAGGGGAGGGTGGGTGTTCCTAAATTCTGATGTACAATATATTTATCCTCAACATTTAGTTCAACGAATTTTTAAAAAAATGAAAAAAACGGTTTCCTTCATTTAAATGTAAGACTTCTAAAGTTATTTTTTAAGTTAGTCTCTCCACACCTAGAGCTCATCGATCTGGAAAAGATTAGTACTACTATATTTCCACTTGTTGATAGATGTGCCAAAATTTTATGGTTATAACGTTGTGTATTGAAGATTCACTCAACCTCCCTAACCATCAACTTTACCAACCTAATGAATTTATGTAGAGACTGCAATAGGGACTTTAATCAGATCTCGGCTTTCGACATCTACTTGCTCAAAATTAATAAATAAAAAATTCTAATGCCTCCTTTTTAGTTGAAATCCAAACCACACTAAATGGTTCATTCACATTTTCTACTTTCAACTTAGGCAATTTTTGGAATTCCATTTGGGGTGTGATTACAAGATCTTACCCCATCCAACAATGGAAAGTAACACTTAAGTTTGAGTAATGTCTAAATGCAATAGATTTTGAAAGAAAATCCACCTATGATTGTGGAAGTTCTAAGGTGCTTATACCCTGGTAGCTTACCGAATTGGCCCCAAAGCAACCCCAACATGCACTGTCGACGTCCCTGGAATATATTCAGGTATTCTGAACTTTCTCGAATTTGATTTCCTAACCTTTTTGTTTATTTACCACATTTATAATAGGTTAGATGGTGACTAATTGTTAAATTTATTCTTGTATTCTTGAAAAGTACCTATGTTTATGTAATAATCCTTATGTTGGTAAGAAATCTCGTTGAAAAAGGTTTTACTTTTGACTCAAGTCCTGGCTTCCTCAATTAGCCTCTGCCATTCTGCTCTTCCAGTCTTCTAGTTTGGCAGCAAAGAGGTTTCTTGCATCTGCTGCCACTCCATAAACCCAACTTTGACTTGGCATGTCAGCCTTCTTATATGATAAAGAATGTCCTCAATATCATCCATACCATGTGATCAGCCCAAGTTTCCCAGCCTTGACTAATCTGACCACCACATCTAACTCATCAAAGATCCTAGAGTTCTCTATTCCTTTCGATTCCCCAGTCCTCTGCAACTCTCACTGAACATATTATGTACTGTAATATTTTTCTTTTTTAACCAAAATATCTTTTCTATTTGTCTTTTAGGCTAGTGTCTTATAGAGAGTCAGTTTTGTTTACTAATGAGAAGCCAACTAGGTTTCTAGGCAGCTGCTCTGCCTGCCCTCCCCCCCTGCAGATGCCTAATGCTTCTATTTATTAAATATATGCACCACGGATGATTTCTACCTTATGAGATTTTCACCACAATGTATATATAGGTTCTCAGAATAGCCAAGCAACTGAACTGCCAAAAACTGTTACATTTCTGAATTCCCAGGTCACCAATTTTTCTAAAGCTAAGTTAAAAAAGTTAATCTTTTCTAATTCAATTGGTCTAAATTTTTTAATTCAAAGTATTTTCAAATCAAGCTTTAATTTTCAAATATTTTTACTATGCTCATTTTTAAGCTTGTAATGGATTAGGTCTGTTATCTTTTATCCACTTCTAATAATTTTGATTTACAAGGATATTAATTATATCTATTGATGAAAACATGTTTCTTAATATGATTGAATAATTTTTAAAATTAATATCTGCAAGACAATATCAATGTTTATGGGTGGAAAAATAAAAATTAAAGGGGAAAAAATGAAAAGGAACAATTATTGATTTATAATTAATTAATTATTGATCATTGATTGATTTTTACCATTTAATTATTGTTTTTATGATTTCTTGTGCAGTTTTATGTAATAGAAATTATAATAAAGGAAAGAAAAGTATACATTGAAAGTATTCTAAAAAAGTAAAACAAAAATAATGGAATCCTCAATAAAATTATTTTAAATGATCATATTAACTTCAAAAGTTCACTATTTCTGGAATACTAACATATAATATATTTTATAAACAAATAAATAAAGGGATTTCTAATTTTATGTATAAAAAAAAAAATTATATCACAAACTTTCCCAAATTTATTAAATGTTCCAGCACAATTTTTTCTTAAAGAAAAATGCTGTACATTCAATGGTCATATAAAGCAGGAAGTTATATTTTGCTTTCTTTAATATACATGAAAACAATACCTAAGCTGTGCGGATGTGCATTTTGAGGTTAAGCCAGACACACATCGAGACAGGCAATGCAGAACAGAGCAGAGCAGTTTTTGTGAAAGATGAACTAGAAAGGAAGCGAACACTTTGAGAAACAGAGCAGCGCAGCTCCTTACCTTAAACATGTTTTATAAAAACTGCCCTGCTGTGCTTCATCTGCATCCCCATCTGGGCCCGGCCTAAGAGGGAAAGTTCACACTTGAGGAATAGTCTTTTTTAACGGGTGCTGACAGATCAGTCTGGGAAGGACAACCTTTTTTAGATACACCAACTAAAACATTTACAATTTTTTGCTTGCCACATGTGAAAACTCATGATAATACTAACACTGAATGAAGAACCCAAATTATTTCTTTATGAAAAAATTAGGCACAGATTATTACTTTAAATGAAAGTAAATAAAAAATGTTTTAAAAAAATACTCATTAATAAATGTGATAGCAGTACTAATATTTTAATTGGCAAATTTTTGAAGCTAAATTATGTTGTTTTTTTTCAACAAACTAAGCCATTATTCTTAATTTTCTGCTATTTTATATTTGGTTTTTCAATTGCTTTTTACTGGCAATTGTTTAAATATAACAGCTCACTTTATAGGAAAACAAAACATTTTAACATTCTAGGTTTTTATTAAGTAATCCTATTGAAGTAATTCTTTAAAAAATAATCCTTTCATAAGATTCATTATTTTTTAAAATCTCACTAATTTATCAATAAAAAAATCTGGTGCGTGCGCGCAACACACAACTTTCACTTACCAACTTACTTAGATTAGAAATTGACGTGTTTTGCTAATTATCATTTCCTAAAGTCACACATTTTTCTACATTCATATCTCATTTTTGTTAATCGTTAAAGCCGTTTTTGAGTAAATAAAAAAAACCCGTGAAAATGATACAAAATTTATTAAGTAAAGTCCCCCTCCCGTAGATCAATTTTGATGAAATTTTTACAGTCATATCTCGGGCATATAAATACATCAAATACCAAGTTTGATCAAAATCGTTAGAGCCGTTTTTGAGAAAATCGAAAAAAAACGTGAAAATGATACAAAATTTATTAAGTAAAGTCCCCCCTCCGGTTAATCAATTTTGATGAAATTTTTACAGTCATATTTCAGGCATATAAATAGATCAAATACTCAGTTTAATCAAAATCGTTAGAGCCGTTTTTGAGAAAATCGAAAAAAACGTAAAAAGTTATTAAATAAAGTACCCCCTCCCTTTGAGAAATTTTGATGAAATTTTTGCTGTCACATCGCGGGCATATACCTACACTAAATACCCAATTTCAGGTTCCCACGGTTTATAGTTTTTGAGCTAGTCTGTTCACACACACACACATACACACAGACACACACACAGACCATTTCGCGGGACTTGGTCATTTCGACTCAGGGGACCCCAAAACGTGTATTTCCGTTGAAAACCGGAAGTCGAAAATTTTCACGATCGCAATACTTCCACTTACTATATATTTCATATATAGGTAAGTGAAAGTAAAAATCTGATGCAATGCGCTCAACTTTCACTTACCATCCCCTTTTGTGGAATAAAATAGAAATTTTTTTTTAAGAGGGTGTAATTAAGTCACGCCTCATGTCTTTATATGCTAATATTTCATTTTAGTGATCTTCAACTTTATTAACTAAATACTATTATTTCTTTAATCTAAGCTTCCCAAGAACATATTATACATATATATTACCACTTACATTACCGGAAATTGAACTTTTTTTTAAGAAATCATGTATGTTTGTTTTCTTTTTTTGATTTGATTATTACATCCTTTCATATTTTATATTTACCCCGTTCTCGCTAATAGGGTTAATAAGTGATTATTTTTCAATCCAAAAAGATGAAATTAAAGGTATTGATGACGTTCACGCTGGCATGTACCACCGGTGGCCCACACTAGACTGCCTCATCGGACACCTTAGTCAATTACAAAACTTTCCAGGTCTATTTATTACGAGGTAGGATTGTATTGTTTATTTTATTATTGTTGGATTGTCAATACTGCATAATGCCCTTGAATAACTAAGGGAAAATCATTAAGCTCAGCCGCCAATGAACGAGGAGCATGAATTACAGTTCCAGCTTGAACCTGTTAATTGGAAGATTTTTTTTTTTTAGCTATTCAAACCCTATCACATCGTTTCTATGATGATAAAACTTAATTCATATTAAAGAAAACTTCATTAGGATTAAACATGACAAGTTTAATCAAAATTGTTCGAGGCGTTTTTTAGAAGTTGTAAAGAGAAAAAATTAGGTTGGAATAAAGTGCCCCTTCAGTTTACACAATTTCGATTAAATCTTTGCTATTACATCATTGGCGTATATCTACCTCAAATATTTAATTTCAGGTTCGTACGGCTTATCATTTTTTAGTTAGTCTGTTCACACACACACCGGACAACCAGTTATAATTTATGAAATGGAGGACATTTATTTTGAAAAAGGAGGACATTGTTAAAAAAAAAAGAGGACAACTATACAACTCAGCAGATTTTATTAATATATATCTATATAAACTTAATGAATCAAAAAAAAATTAATTTAATACAGAATTTTTACATTTCTGAGTTCGGAGGAACAAATAATTTAAAAAGGAATCTTATACTCCTGAGTTTGAAGAAAAAGGAAATTAAAGAATAAATTTTTTTGTAACCTCTATAATCAGTGAAAAAATCTGGTGCGTGCGCGCAACACACAACTTTCACTTATCAACTTACTTAGATTAGAAATTGATGTATTTTGTTAATTGCCAGTTCTCAAAGTCACAAATTTTTGCACATTAATTTCTTATTTTTAAACTTCATTTAGTTACCATGAAACAAATAATTTCCATTAAATGAACAGAACGGCTTTAACTATGAACAATGGTCTGTCATTAAAGGCGTACACCGCATGCATGGGCCCTACTTGTTTTATGAGTTGACGGAATATTTTTCTTTTTTTTCACCTCTATATGTTTACTTGATTTTTTTCATATTTAGCCATTTCTTATTTTTAGGCGTAACAAGAGACAGTTGATTTCTCCAAATAAACAAAAACAAAGTTACTTTATATGAAAACAAAAAAGGCCCCTTCCCCATCCAAGCCCCCTCAGAACATTTTAATAAAGATAAAGCTTACCTGATATTAAATAACACCTAATTTTCATTAAACATGACGAATTTGATCAAAATCATTAAAGTCGTTTCTGAGATAATCAAAAAAAAGGTAAACATTGGAAAAAAAGTAATGAAATAAAGTTTTACTAATTTTGATGAAATGTTGGCTGTCACATCTTTGGCATATACATACATTTAATACCCAGTTTAATCAAAATCGTTTAAGCCGTTTTTGAGGAAATAAAGAAAACACGTGAAAATTACACAAAATTTATTAAGTAAAGTGCCCCCAGGAGATCAATTTTGATGAAATTTTTTCAGTCATATCCCGGGCATATTAATACATCAAATACTCAGTTTAATAAAAATCGTTGGAGCCGTTTTTGAGAAAATTGGAAAAAAATGTAAAAAGTTATTAAATTAAGTAACCCCTCCGTTTGACCAATTTTTGCTGTCACATCATGGGCATACACATACACTGAATACCCAATTTCAGGTTTGCACGGTTTATAGTTTTTGAGCTAGTCTGTTCACACACACACAGACCATTTTGCGGGACTTGGTTATTTGGACTCAGGGGACCCCAAAAAGTGTATTTCTGTTATAAACCGGAAGTCGAAATTTTTCACGGTCGCAATACTTTCCCTTACTATATATTTCATTTAAAGGTAAGTGAAAGTAAAAAGTTATAAAAATATTATAGAAAATAACCAAGTTTATTTTCTGTTCTCCATATAACATTATACTTAAAAGAGAACTTTATTTTTTTTTACTTCAAGCTGCGATGAAAGCCGCGCATCATATCATATTACCCAAATGCTGGAGAACAGAAAGACAAAGCTTAAATAGGAGGACATGTCCTCCAAAAGCCCGACATTTGGTCACCCTGGACTCCGGGGACCACAACACGTGTATTTCTATTGAAATTTATTAGATAGTTAAATAAAAGTAAACATGGATTGCATGGATGACATGGTAAACATGGATGACAAAGTAATTCCTGGATCTTGTAAAGAATATATACATACTACAATTCCTAGAAGTCTCAAATATATATTATGGTTATTTACAAACATAAACTTAACTAATATTAAATTACCTAATAAGCTTGTTTTAAATTGTGAAAAATAACATTGTGGAAAAAACGAAACCATATATAGTTGTAAAATTAATTAAAGGAGAGAAAGTTGGCCAATTTAGAAACAAATACCAAGTTTCAAAGGCAAGGTGAATGACCTATCAGTTTCAAAAGCGAAATGGATTCCCACTGTTATGCATATGCATTTTTTTCAACATAATTTGATATCCCACATCTGGTTTTATGCCTTACTTCTTCCATGACCTTTTTAGGGATATCATTACACTAATGAAAGCTAATTAGCATATCTTGAGAGTTTCCATAGAAGTGAAATCGAATAGATCAGGCTATTTGTATTATTTTAGGTTTTTTCTTCATTTAACTGGGCAGTGCAGACATCTGAAATGGAACACCATATCTTACTCTCATGTATTAAAAGTAATTATTCTAAGAATTTGGAAATTTTCCATTTTTGAGTATTCTGGAGGCTGAGGAAGAAGGTTGGATTTCCTGATGTTTCTTTGAATATCAGCTGCATTAAATTATATATATATATATATATATATATATATATATATATATATATATATATATATATATATATATATATATATATTGCTTTTAAATTATCGCCAAGATTTGTAAATTCATTGACTTATTCAAATTCATGTGAGCCAGCCATTGTTTTATAGTTGCACTATACTTTGTTTTGGCCACATTGATTTCCTGGCCGAATATTTCTAAGCTTACCCTAATCTTGGAAAGCTTTCCCTGATCTTGTAGAGCTTTCCCTAATCTGTAAGGGATCTCCCCACTGTATCCACTTGCATGGAAAGCATAGAATCAGGAAAAATATACTCTTTTTCCCTCCCATACAGAGATTATATGGCTATAGTGGGTTCATAGGCCAAAAGTGAGGATGAGGGATTGATACCGATTTGTGAAAAAACCGTAATCGTGTTTTTTACTCACTAGCTTCTGCTTATCAGGGGCAAAGGATTAACCCGGTCAGCCATCTCGCCAACATTACAAATCTACTAAAGATATTTCTATTTGTTCTGATCCATTATTTGGCCCAGCTCTTTTTTGATCCAACTTAAGTAGCCATCATGCCTTGGCATTTCCTTACCTAATACTTCCCCATTAATGGGGGGTTTTTGAGGCTAATACATACCCTCGCTGCTTTCCATTATAGTCTGGATTCCATTCATCTGAATTTCATTGGCCTCATTGTAAATCTATCTAACTCCAAAAATATCACATTTTAAATTTTGTTTTTGTCAGGGAAGAATTATTTGAGCTGCATGTCTATTTAAAAGCATATAATTCCAAAATAGAGCTGTTAAATTACTTGAAAGAAAGTACACAAAACTAATGTATGCAGTATTTAATTTGAAAAAAGTAGTTTTATACACCTTTAGTCTGGTTTTACAACTGAGCCTACATTTTAAAGTATAAATATAATTACAAGAATATATCTAACAATACTCAATACAACATGCAATAATTCGTTAATTTTTTTCTTTCGATTGATACTATGGGGTATTTAGATCTTTGCTCATGAAATTTGGTCTTATTTTAGACATCAAGTACTTGCAGGGTTGTTGGTCGCCTAGGAGGGGTTACCCAATCTCTTTAGAATGGGAAATTCTGGTTCACTTGCCTAGAACCATGTTTTGCATGTTGCACCTGATCACCCATAGCTCCAAAAGTTTTGAGGCTAATTTTACAATTTCCTTTTCACTGGCTTACTCCACAGGGTGGAGATCAGTTATGAATCGCATAAAATTCATGGAATAAATCTCTAGGTTGATATTGAAATCCAGAAAAACCCCATCCTGACATAGGAGTTAGGGGACATTACTCTTATACCCAGTAGGTGTGAGTTGTCTGCTGTGAACCAACAGTCTTCATTCTCCTGCAGAAGAGAAGATCTTGGGCTCCATTATTTCCCCTTCCAAGTACTTACACCTAGAATACATATTGCAAAATACCTCGGCCTCTCAGTCTTCCCAATATAATAGTATAATGATAAAATAACATTTCTAATGGAACTTCTTTTTTTTTTTTTTTTTGTTCGGTACCCCTACCGGTACCCGGGGGGAGGGAGGGGTTACTCTTTAGTTGTAACCAACCTAATCTAACCATGGTGGGACGGTCGAGATTTATTCCGTGGGGCCTCCACGAAATAAAAGTCAACCCTCCCAGGGCGGATTCGAACCACCGCCGTTCGGCTCGAGCGTGCAACAGCGGATTGCGCTCCTACACGCTCAGCTATCCCGACCCATTTCTAATAGAACATATAAATTAGATAATATTTATTATATTCTGAATTAATGATTAGCACTTTTGGAATAAAAAAAAGAAAAAATGGATTATGCACCCTTAAAAACATAAAATGAAATTTAAGGTTATAAAACAAATTTATGGATTAGGGTTAGATCTTTTACCAATAAATATGGCCATATGTTCATAAAATATTAGACTGCTCGTTTAAGTCACCTCAGTCTTTCCTTAAAAAGCTTGAATTACTTTAATTTGTTTCTGATTGACCAATTATTGAGCTTGTTTTTAATTTATTTTTTCAGGCACAGCCAATACCTGCTGAACTTACTGCTAAGCTCCTCGGCAATCGAGTCGCTGTGTCTCCTATTGTCACTGTTGAACCTAGAAGAAGAAAGTTCCACAAACCAATTTCACTTACAATTCCTGTGCCTCAAGCAGCCAACAAAGGGATGATTAACCAATATAGCGGGGAAGCACCAACACTTCGGCTGCTCTGTAGTATAACAGGTAACTGATTTTCAGTTTAGATGATTATTAGTAACCGATCACCATAACTTTTGTTCATTAACATTTACTTTTAGATGAATCTTCTATTTTCTGAGATCATTGGTTTCAAAATGGTTTTATTCTCCTAATACTTTTGAATTTTTGACACTTTTCTTTGTCATGTTTTCTTTTTGGATATAATCTGCCACTGCAGTATATCACTCTTTCTATAATATATTTTCTATAAAGTATCTGTATATATTTGTTTTCTCTTATTCAAAATTTGAGTTAAACTATAGCATCATCGTGTGCGCTTTATTGAATGAAATTGGTGTTTGCACAAAAAGTTCACTTTCAAGTGTGTGCTTTTATTTTCCATGATCTGGTGGTAAATACTGTTCATATTATATGTCACTTTTTTTGCTCTGGCCGTTTTTTTTGTTTTGTTTTTCCTCTATTAATGAAACTTAAATAATTGAAAGAATAATAATAAATTATTATTGCATGGTGTAAATTTCAGTTGAAATAATGTGTAAAAATATAAAATTATGAATATTTTTTGTAGAGGATCATTCATGATAGTCAAAATAAAGCAGAACTAATAGTTTTCGTTTTATTTATTCTGATAGCTGGTGTTGTTCAACAAAGTGTGATAAAGAACCAATCATAAAGGGGTAATGCTAATATGCATTTTTGTCATTAATATACAATTTTTTATCATATAATTAGGGTATTTCTCTATTTAAAATTCAAAAAAAATAAATTACTTAGTTCAAAACATTTCTTTTGTATTTAATCATTTTTCAACCAATATTGCTCTTATTTTTAACATAAGTGAGTCAGCTATATTCTAGGAAATAGAAGAAAAATATCTGCTAGGTTCTTTTTCTTCACTTAGAAGAAAAATAATAGCAAGAAAAATAAATGCTTCTTCTTTAAATTAATCAATCTAAGCATGGATTATGAAAAGAATATTCAAGTATGATTACAGTCTTAAATGTTCTAAAATAATTGTTAAACTACGCCATCGAATTGAGGTCTAGATACATTAGAAAGAAAAAAAAAAGATTGTAGATTTATTTTCTGATCAAATGAATTTTAACTAATTTTTAAAAAGTCTAATTTATACTGTAAGATTCAAATGTCAATTTAAATTCATCAACTTATTTTTTACTAAACTAAAAATGTCTTATTCTATAATTGATTTTTCAAAATGTGAAACATGATAAAGAAAGGTAAAAAGGGCTTTATTGTTGTCTAAGAAGTTACATTAACTTAACCACTTGTATGCCTCAATCTGGTAACTTTCAGCTTGGAAGAGTCCAATTTTTTTTTTTTTTTTTTTTTTTTATTGTTTTCTTTGGTTAGAATAAATAAAATAATAATGGAAGGTTGAAAAAAATCATATTATCTGTGTAATCTTTTGTCATAAACATCACTTAAATGTTCAGATAAATCATAAACTTCATTCATTTCAAATGATCAGAACAAAGCTAAATCCAGTATCAAAATATCCTGCTTATAATTTTCATTTTTATTCCTATTATATAATCCTTGATAAAACTTAGTATTACAGTTTTCGTTTCAATATATAAAAAATTATATATTTTAATATATAAATACAAATAAACTTGGTCAAAAAACAAGACTCCAGTTTGAATTAAAAATATAGCATTAAAAGGAATTAAAAATGGAATACATATGTATGTATGCATTTATGAGTGTAGTTAATCCTAATACAATTTATATTAGAAAAGTTTATAGATTATAGATCAACACCAGCCTCAGAATCGATATCATCATAATTAGCATCTTTTCTTAACTAATAATTGACCTCAGTATTGTTTATATCATATAATTTGGAATGAATCAATAACTGAGCTCATAATCTTAAAATTGATATCATTCCCATAATCAGCGATTTCAATAACCTAATTGCCAACCCTAATACCACTTATATCAAATGATTTATAATAAATCGATATCTGAGCAAGTAAACTTAAAATCGATAGTTTTCATGCTCAGCATCCCCAATAACCTAATAATTTACCACAATATCATAATCAGGTAATTTATTATTTACCAATATGATTGACATAAAAACTGTTAACCCAATAATGTTTACCAATAAGGAGAAATACTTATACATAATAATAAAAGAAACCTATACATTTATCCTGACTTAATTAATACAAAAAAATGCACCACTCATTCTGTGAAATTTTCCGTTTTACAATTTTATTTGTGCATGCATTCGTATTCACATTCTTTGTGAATATTTACTATTTTTTCTGTAAATATATTTGTATTTACAGAAAAAAATGTGATAAAATATCGTATTCTTATTCATACTTTTGAATACAAAGTATTTAATTTTGTATTTTAAAATAATGCATTATTGATAAACTTGCATTCATATTCACTTTAAAATCTAGATATGAATACAAATATTCTAACTCTGTTAAATAGTGCATCTTACATTCAAAAGTTGGACCTTTTTCCTTCCAATAATTTCTATTCATGAACTGAATTTAAAATCAAAGAACCAAAGATACATCATTTCAAAGTTTTTTGGAATAGTCTTTTTTTGGAATGGAATAGTAATATTCTAGAGTAATAAATTAAATTGTAAATTGCTAAAAGAAAATAGGTCTTGGGTGTTTTATTTACTTGAGAGTTTAACCCCAGGGGTCTGCATTAGTAGTCAGCTTCTTCAAGAGCTCAAAATGTTCCTGATTTCATATTGAAAGACCATTAAAAAAAATAATGGGTAGTAATATATATATTTTTTTTTTTTATAAGAATATTTATAAGATGATGTTGCTTCTGAAATAGACCACTTATTTCAGAATTGGTATTTATTTCATCTCGTAATCATAATGTAGTTGAAATATTTTATGATTAATGGGAAAATATATATTTATATATAATCGTAATGTACAGTTTAGTTGTTATATTCCATCAGTATTATTAATGCATTATTCATACAGACTTAAGTAATTTTTTGCTCATGTAGAAATATGTTTAAATGATTCAATTAATGCATAATATTTGTTAGAAGTTGTAATAACAATTCAAGTATTAGAATATACTATTTCTTGGAAGATTAATAAGTAATTTGTTTAGATTTAAGGGTTTCTTTGAGTTACTTTCATGATGGGTTTTCCTTGTAACGGCTTTTTTCCACATTTGTTTTAGAATTATCCATATCCCTCTCTCTATCTCTCTCTCTCTCTCTCTCTCTCTCTCTATATATATATATATATATATATATATATATATATATAGAGAGAGAGAGAGAGAGAGAGAGAGAGAGAAATATTGTCCTGATCGGATAATAATTTCCATGTCTTTAGATGTAGATAGCTTAAACCCATCTACTTCAAAATTAGTATAAAAATTAAAATTGATCCTAGCCATTAAATAAAGAATCAGTTTTTTATTCAATAGGAATGAATTTTCAAGAAGTAATTTTGAAATGACCTTTTAATTACACCATTGTATATCACAGCATTTGAGACTATGTTTATTTTTTGACAAAACTTTAATAAAAATAAATAAATTAACAAATAAAATAATACATTGACCAAAATGGAGTTAAAGGTTCAGAGGTTTATTTGATGGGCTCAGAATATTTCAAAGGTATAACTGAAATTCGTTAACAGAATAAAACTTTCCTGACTTGAAATTCATGATTCAAAGAGGGATCTACTTCATATTGTTTACATGGTTTTTATAAAACTTTTTATGATGGCAAAGTCTAAATAAGAATGTTTAATTAATTAGTTATGAAAATTACACCCACCAATGCAGTATAGTTTGAACAGACATGCCTCCTTAACACATACTTCTTTTTATTTAATTTCTGATTATTAACATGCTGTCATCTTATGTTGTCTATGTTATCTTAAAGTAATAATATTTATGATAAGATATGCCTGACAAAACAAATTTATGCTTGGAGTCCTTTTTTGATTATCGAAGTGGAAAAAAACCGTTTTCGGAAAACGTAGTTGTAATTGTTTACTATTGAATGATTACTTATTACCTCTATATTACCAATTACCTTATATTGTCTGTAACACATTTTCCTTCTTAAACCAGCAAAGAAAACCCTTTATATTATATTAATATTTAGGTATATTTCTTAGATTTTAGTTTATTGGAAGTAATTTGCTTAACAATATTTATATTTTTTTATATATCTAATTATATAGTTTAAAAATAGAACCATATTTGTGGTAGTTAATCATATACATTACGGTTTTTGCTGAATAGATTGCTTCAGGGGTTGGTAAATTTTTTGAAGTAGTATTGGTCCTAAAGAAACTCATCAAATTAGGCAAATATATGTATACGTATAATTTATTTTTCTCCTCGTACTGTCTTAGAGGTAGAGAGGAAACGATTAAGTTTAAGTTATTTTTTTTTTTAATTTTCTATTTAATTACCTATTTAAGGTTCTTCTAGATTTTTTCCTCAAAATTATTTTATAGATGTATGCCTTAATATTCATATGCATTTGGAAAATTATATTCCCTACTATCATTAAATAAATGTTTTAAAATCATTAATATCTAAACTTATCTTATTTACATATTAGCTTTAAATGGAAATTTGTTGTGGATTATGACAAATAAAAAAGATTAAATACTAAATACACAAAATATTTATATTAAGACAATAAATAAGAAATTTTAATTATGATAAATTTGAATGAAGCTAATAACTGATATCTCCATTTGTTTTCTTACATTGATAAATCAGACCTTTTCATCAGCATTTATTTCAAAAGACTAACACTATATTTATAAGAATATTTTTATCAATATATGAAAACTTTTGATTAAAGCTATAAAGCTGTATAATGAGAAAATGGTGAGAGAATATGAATAAGTCCAGGCAATGATATAAAAGAATTAAAGAAAATATTCATTACTGAACTTATGATTTTTTTTTTTTTTTTATATTGGTATTTATGGTTAATCATTTTTTTTAATAAAGTCATTTTAACACAAAATTAATTTTTTTTTTTTAGAGTTATTTACAATTTTTTTTTAAAGAAATAGATATTTTTACATATTTAAAATATAATTTAAAATATTCTTCTAGTTTCCACAAAAACGAACTATAAATGGCAGAACTATTTTTTGTATTATTACTATCATGAAAGAGTGAAATTTGATGACTAATTCATCTTGTTCAAAACTAAAACATTAATTAGTTTTTTTAAAATAAAATAATAACATCTTATGAAATATTTGAGATTCTTATTCACCAATTCAATTTTCTTCCTGGGAATAAGAGTAAAAATAGGCATTGGAGTCTTATAACTATTGAGCGGTTTATTGAGAATTAAACAAAAAAATGTTTTGGTTACCAATAAAGTAACTAATCAAAGTAAATGTAAGGCACGTAAATGGCATTGATGATGTCTCAATGTTTTGTTCAATTATCCCCTTCCACCATTTACTCAGCTATCCCAGTTTTACGGTAATTTATGTTTGATTTTAAATTTGTTGGTAAAGCTTCACACACCGTTTGGAATGAACAGAACCATGAACTGGTGGAGCAATTACATTTAGAAGCTTCGCAAAATGGTAAGTTGCCATTCTCAAAACAAGTCTGTATTCTCCAGATTATGATCAAGGGCCATTCTACACTTTATTTTAATGTTTCAAGTTGTATAAATATCCGTACTAAAAATTTTTTAGTTTTTTTTTTTTTATAAGTACAGTAAAACTTGGATTAATTAAGGTATAATTATATTTGTGAATAAAGCAGGAAATAATAATAACAATTCAATCATTATCTCATCTCATCATTTTGGTCTCATTGGGGTCATTCCATATCTAATCTTACAATTTTAATGAAAAATTGTACCAATAGGTCTTTGCATTTGATAACCATTGGGTTTTTTGTTGCTAGGTAAAGAAAAATAAAAAAAATTAGATTTTTGGAATTATGTTTTTGAATTATTAATTTTTAAAATGATGAAAATACTTAAAACTCGTTGCGGTTTTTAAATAATTTTTGGGGTATTTCTCAAAAAATATTTGAACTATGAAACTGGATGAGGTGTCATCAAGTATCATTCAGTATTGGGGCCTTTTTCTTTGGTTATGTTACTTGATCATTTTTTAAAAACATAATATTTTTCAAATCAAACTTAAATCTTATAAATTTTGGATCACACCCTTTTTAATTTTTAAGAATAAATTATTTTATGTTATTTTAACATACGGTGGTCGTACCAGATTTCAAAGTGGAGAAATATAAGATCTCAAGATAAACAATATAGGTATACTGAAATAATGTATACACCTTAAATTGATTGAATAATTCCTATATTTGAGGAACAAATGGATTCTAAACTGTACTCACTGAGTTTTTGAGAAATAATGAGCGACCTGTACTATCAGGTACTTTTATTACAGACGACCAGATATATTTCTAAACAGGTTTTGCTACTGTTTAGTACGATAAAAGCTGGTGGTTGGCCTGCATCCTAACAAAAATGAAATGAAAGTTAGTTTTTTATGTTTTCAAGTAGAAAAACAACTGGTTCACAAGATCAATAAAAATGTTGACCTAAAATTGCTACCTACACAAAAAACACCATCAAGGTCTGCCAGTATTAGAATATACATTGTTTTATGTATATATATATATATATATATATATATATATATATATATATATATATAATATAATAAATTATATAATAAATATTTAATAATAATAATGCATAATAACAATAACAATAACAGAAATTATATTTTTTAAAAAAGAAATCTTTTATTGTAGTTTGTTTAAATGAACTCATATACATATACACACCCCTCCCCCCTCTCAGACTTGGCACCTTGGTTAATCGGGACCTCGGTTGACCGGACCTCAGTTAATCGGAACCCTACTCTCTCTCTCTCTCTCTCTCTCTCTCTCTATATATATATATATATATATATATATATATATATTTTGGTTTTAAATCTAACCAACGTTTAAGTTTATTCAAAGAAATACAAAAACTTTAATAACATCTTTATAAATAACAGTTCTAGTGTGTCTTATTATTTATATTCTTTTTAATATGATGGACGAACCATTCATTTCTTCACTGGTTAATGTATATGCCCTGGTTAAAAAAAATGTCGGTTTTGACTGTGGATGGAAGCCGATCCGTGAGGATGCAAAAAACTAGCTTTAATATCATTGGAATCATTTTTTGCCAGAATGCAGGCCAACCAACAGCTTTTGTCATAACTTACAGTATAGTAAGGGAACCTAGTTGGAAATTCATCAGGTTCTCCGTCAAAACTGTTCTTGATATTACAGGCTGCTCTATTTTTTACTTTCACTTACCTATATATGAAATATATAGTAAGTGGAAGTATTGCGATCGTGAAAAATTTCGACTTCCGGTTTTCAACGGAAATACACGTTTTGGGGTCCCCCGAGTCGAAATGACCAAGTCCCGCGAAATGGTCTGTGTGTGTGTGTGTGTCTGTGTGTGTGTGTGAACAGACTAGCTCAAAAACTATAAACCGTGCGATCATGAAATTGGGTATTTAGTGTAGGTATATGCCCGTGATGTGACAGCATAAATTTCATCAAAATTACTTAAAGGGAGGGGGTACTTTACTTAATAACTTTTTAGGTTTTTTTCGATTTTCTCAAAAACGGCTCTAACGATTTTGATTAAACTGAGTATTTGATGTACTAATATGCCCGAGATATGACTGTAAAAATTTCATCAAAATTGATTAACCGGAGGGGGGACTTTACTTAATAAATTTTGTAACATTTTCACGTGTTTTTTTTTATTTACTCTAAATCGGCTTTAACGATTTTGATCAAACTGGGTATTTGATGTATGTACATGCCCGAGATGTGACTGTTAAAATTTTATCAAAATTGATTAACCGGAGGTGGGACTTTACTTAATAAATTTTGTATCATTTTCACGTGTTTTTTTTATTTACTCAAAAACGGCTTTAAAGATTTTGATCAAACTGGGTATTTGATGTATGTATATGCCCGAGATATGACTGTTAAAATTTCATCAAAATTGATTAACCGGAGAGGGGACTTTACTTAATAAATTTTGTATCATTTTCACGTGTTTTTTTTATTTACTCAAAAACGGCTTTGAAGATTTTGATCAAACTGGGTATTTGATGTATTTATATGCTCGAGATATGATTGTTAAAATTTCATCAAAATTCATTAACCGGAGGGGGCACTTAACTTAATAAATTTTGTATCATTTTCACGTGTTTTTTTTATTTACTCAAAAACGGCTTTAACGATTAACAAAAATAAGATATGAATGTAGAAAAATGTGTGAATTTGGGAAATGATATTTAGCAAAACACGTCAATTTCTAATCTAAGTAAGTTGGTAAGTGAAAGTTGTGTGTTGCGCGCACGCACCAGATTTTTTTTTTTTTTTTTTTCTAAAAGTGAACAATTTAGTCTCTATTTGCTCCTCAAATATAGGAATAATGGATCGATTTTATGTATATGTATTATTGCACAGTAACTTTTGTTGTTCAACATTTTTTTCTCATATCGACCCATTGTTTCTCCACTTTGCAATTTGGCATACCCACCATATGTTAGAATAGCATATATTAGAAAATAAGAATTAAAAAGGGCATTATTTAAAATTTTTTTTTTTTATTTATTTATGTCACATGTTTTAAATTTGCTATCTGCAAAAAAATTTAAATAATTAAATATTTAATTAATTAAATTTAATTAATTATAATAAATATTTAATTAAATTAAAATTTAAATAATTAAAAATAAAAAATAAAAAAGTTTAGTTTTATTGGAAAAATATTGTATTTTTAGAGTATGGTAAAGTAGTATATAAAAAAAAAAAAAAAATGACAAAAAAACACAACACAATGGCAAAAGTGAGCATGATGACAAGTTCAAGCTTTTGTTAACTTAATTTTAAAAATTAATTACTCAAACACTGTTATATTAGTCGAAAAAGTCTAAAAGTTTATTGTTTTCTTTACCTTAATACATGCAATAAATAATCCAGAAATTATTAGTGTATATCAAATTCCAAGATCTTTGGGATTAAGTCCAGGTTGATTTGATATGGAATGACCTGTTGGCTTGACCTATTGGAAAATTAAAAAATGTATATATCATTCAAATGTTTTCCTCTTAAAGTTTTTCTTACCTCTCATCCTTTTTATTATTATTTTTCATTAAGGACATAAAAATTGGTTGTTTATCATTTATGTTGAGAAATAAATATTTCCATAATCTTATTAATAGTTTATAAAAAAATACTTGACTTATAAAATAAACAAATAAAATAAAAAAAAATCATAAATAATAGTAGCAAAAACATATTCTGACTTCATTATTCATATAAAAGTCATGAAGTAATATGTCAAAAGATTAAATCACTAAACACTTTGATGAACATTCCCTCTTTTAAACCGCAACATTATGCATGTAGTACATATAACATTTTTTTACATTAAATAATGTTTTGACAAGTTATTTCTACAATAAATAGGATCGAAATTAACCACTATGTACTTTAAATTTTAGCTCAGAAGGAAAAGAAAATATCTTTATTATACTAGGACAAAGTGCCTTCAATGTTATTTTTGCCAAAATAGTGATCTTGATCTTTAGTATAAATGAGAAACATTAATAAGGTAAATATTAAAATGCTGGGTAAGGAAATGATAATATAATCTGGCAGAAAAAATAAAAACTAAATGAAATAGGAAAAGTTATTAAAAAAAATTAAATTAAAATAAAACATATACTTAGTTTGTCATTGACTGAAACAACAGTGGTCTAGAGACCTATTACTGAAATAGACATAAAACTTTCCAAAATTAACAAGCAACTTGAAGCCAAAAGAGGTCTCATTTGCTTGTTGAATCACAACATAGCTGCAAATATGCAATAAACGTGTAATAATAATAATAATAATAAAAATATATATCTATATTATTTATAGCTTCTTTCTGTTTATTAACATAAAAGTTTTGTAGGTGAAATAATGTGTGAAAATAAAAATAATGTACTTAAGGTTTTACAGTAGTAAATATTTTATCCTAAAATTATAGGTATTTTGATTGAGTAATCAACCAAATAAAATGTACCAAAACACATAAAAAGTATTTAAACAAGTTATAGCTAAAGTTATAAAAATACAAATGAAATATATTAATTTAATTCAGAATGAAAATTAAATTATTTTTGGATTGGGCAGTACTCAAAATAAGTTTAGTTTGAATTTCTGTTTATAAAATATATATTATCATGGCTCTCTGTTTCCATTAAAAACAAACATTCAAAATTTGTCATAATGAGCACACAAAATAACATCCTGCTGCTACCTTTTATTTTTTGAGGAACTTCTGCCATTTTATTTATTAATTTCTTTTTTTTTTTTTTTACCACTCATTGTTTAGGTTTTTTTTTTTTATCTCGTACTATGTATATTTGCCTGGAAAAAGTGTTCAAAAATTTAGCTAAACTACAAATTTCCCAGCCCCCAGAAGTTTTGTTTAAGTTCCAATAGAAAAACAAAATGTTTAAAATGTCTCTGACTTGACCACTTTTGATTATTGCTGCACTGTTGCTCACTTGCAGGCGTGTTTCGGAAAAGATCTCTCAGAGGTAAATACTATCTTGGGAAACCCCTTTCTTTTATACTGTAATATTACATATTTTTCCTATTATTTAATTCTATATATATTTTCATTGATTCTTTTCCTTTTAAATACCAATTTCAGTCCTTGTGTTTTGACCGATGGGACTTTTGACGGTACTTTGCAACTTTTTTTTGGTTTTGGTTTTTGAGGAATTTATTTTATTTTATTTAATTTGTTTTCATTTTAATTTTATTTTATTTTAATTATAAATTAGACTGCTGCATTATTATAATTTGGCATATTGTCTTGTATATTAAATCCTTTAAATTTGTCAAAAATTCCTTTCTTTTCGTGGCAATGATCTTTTTCTTCACAAACAATTAGAGCATACAATCACTTGGTTGATTTTATTTTAATTTGCACAATCACCTTCATTAGCTCTCTTAACAATATTTGTTTATATTGATATATTATACACTCAAATTATAGATATTTACTCAATTAAATATGTTTGTACAAACATATAGGTACAAAAATATTTAAGGTTTTGCATTTAAAAAAAAAATATTACAAAATCAGAAGAAAAAGGAATGAAAAGTGGAAATGTTTTCTACTATGCAGAAGAAAATGTATTTTTATCAAAGGGGATATTTAACACTGGGGCTTTATAATGACACATATGAACCCCCATCAATGATTTATTTTTATTAGCAGAAAAATTTTAATTATCTAAAAGTAGGAATGCACAGCGAGAATCTTTTCTGAAACATATAGCCGCTTATTCTTTGCTATATACCCCCTTGACTGCTTTTTTTTAGTTTCTTCTTTCACAGTAGGTGAACTTTATTTTATTATGTTTGCCAACTAACTTTATGCATAAATAGTTTGTGAATATTATGCTTCTTATTCCTGAATGCACACTAATATTGTTTGTAATGTAAAAAAATAGTAATTATACCTGTAATGCTTATTGTAAATATTTTTTTTTTTTTAATCATTGGAATGAATATCTTAGTGTTTCCTATGGTATCTTGAAGGTAAGATAATACCTGCCTGTTAAATTGAATGATAAAACAAAGCATATTGGAATGCTGTTTGATTCTTATTCTTATTGCATTTTGCTTGATAACTAATTATATCAAATATTTTTTTACAGCCTAGTTATAATTAAGTTAAACATTATTATTCAGCATTGATGAACATATACTTATTGATAATATATATAAGTGAAAGTTTTAATCAATATCAGCAACATTAAGTTGATGATGTTATATTGATGCAGTGATTGAATATATCAAATTTACATTTAGCTTAAATTAATTTTTTAGCTTTATTGCCTTATTTACATTGATTTATGCAATATGGTGTCTGCTTTTGCTCATTTCATCAACTAACTAAAAAATCATTGATAAAAGGAAATCAAACAGAGTTTAAATAATTAAAAACAATTTATTAAATATCAAAATTAACTTAAATTATTCACAATACTATTGTGCTTTGATATGCATTAATATCTTTTATTAATTGTTGACACTTTTAGGATTTTTAAGCACTGTCAGGAAGTTTTTTACTTAGATTTTAACATATCCATAACATGTGTGAACTGGAGGGGCATGCCGATGCAAGGGGGGCGGGTGAGATAAATAAAAAAAGGAAAGAAGTAATTCAGATGAAAATAACTATTTCAGAAATATTAATTTTTAGTATTATTAATATTTCTGGAATTATAATTTTGTTTCTTAACTTTCTAGAATAGGATTAACTATACTAGACAGTTAAATAAAATGTCCAATCAGATGCTTTTTCATATATAATATTAATAAGATCAAAATAGTAGAGTGTGCTCTTGATGACTATTGAAAAAATAAGTGGTAAGGTTTCTTTTCATTTTATTTTTGTTTTTTGTGGTTACTTCATTGTTTCAAATAAAGTGTCAGTGATATATACTGAATTTGCTCTCATCCATGTTCTTTAAAGAGAATCTTTTTTGTCCTTTTTACGAATGGAGGTGAATGATACCTGACTGTGACATAGCTCTGGCCCTTTAGAATAGGTTTAGGGCATATTGACATGATATTTACAAAGTCATTATTCTTTAAATTTATATATGATATCATATATATATAGTAATGAAACAAGTATTATTGAGGTAACCCTGGACCCTAGAAATGATAACCGATACCCCTAGAAACATCTTTGACTGTTAATGATCATTTGTGGATTTATATTTTTATTGTAAATAATTTCATGTACTGTTGTTAATTAATGAAGAAATTAAATTGTTCTTAGGAGGGACAACTCGGGCACAATGGGAAGACGTTACTGGTTCAACCCCTCTAACGTTTGTAAACGACTGTGTTTCATTTACTACCACAGTTTCTGCAAGGTTTTGGCTAATGGACTGCAGAAATGTTAGTGAGGCGACCAAAATGGCTACAGAGCTTTATAAGGAAGCAATCCATGTTCCATTCATGGCTAAGTAAGTACTTATAAATATAGTATTTAGGGGTTATTTTCCATTATCATATCGAATTTAATATTCATGTAAGAATATATATATTTGAATAAACAGTATCTTTCAATGCTATTCTATTATTATTTATAAAATATTCTTTTATTCATATTTTTATCAAGAAAATATAATAATCTTCATCATGTTTGTTTATATGACGGGAGAATATCAAGCAATGTAAAAAAGGAATTGAGAAAAATAAATATATTTTTACTTTTTTTTCCAAATTTGGGAGCCAAAATATTATGATTTTTGTCCATGTTCTGGTACCAAAAATATTTTGATCTTTATGTCCAGTGAAATTAGTAAATAACAATCTGTATAAAACAATAGTTACACTTCTTTATTTTGAATCTACAAAAATGAGGAGTTCTTTATGCTTATGCTAAAATTCTTTATGGTCTTATGCCTTTGCTAGTATTTAAATTAGGTCTTTAATTGTTTTATGTTTATCCTGGTTTTCAATTCAGATCTCACTATTTAAAATTATACTAAAACACTTAAACATAGACATTCACTTCACAATAACAACTTTTTTTTTATTAAAAATTTGCTTTTAATACCTGGTAGCTCCACAATACCTTTCTCTAACTAATCAGTATAAATTAAATTATCTCTAAACATGCTCTAGACTGAACTGCTACTGAACCTGAGGTTCTTCACCATTTAAATGTATAAGGTGGCCAATAGAAGGCACCAGAACACTCCACTGCCTTCAGCCACAAATAATACAGTTTCATTTTCAAATTCACCTATAACATTACAATGAATATTTATCTATTTATGTCTAATAAATATATGTATAATTTTTGGAGTTTACAGATATGTTAATATATATATATATATCATTAATTTTCTTGTCATGATAACATTAAAATTATAACTTTTTAAATAATTTTTTTATTATAATTTCTAAATAATTTTAAAAAGAGAAAAGATTGGCCTTGGCCAGGATTTGAACCCGGATTACCTTATCACTAGTAAGGCGCTCTTGCCACTTGGATAAAGAGAAAGGATTAACTTGACTGTGATATGTGCCTGGTGGCTTTAATGGCAAGAGTACCTTATTGGTGATAAGGAAATTCGGGTTCAAGTCCTCGCCAATCTTTTTTCTTCTTATAAAAAATATTTAAAAATTATATATATATATTCTCAACTGTTGATATTAAATATTTTGAGTTGATATTGAATAGTTCTTGAGGTTCAGTCAGTAAAGTTATTATGGTGATGTTTCAAGATTGATGTCAATTCTATCACATGATTGTAAATTGTTGTCATTATCCTGCTGTCAAGAGAACAAAAATGTTATTATAATATTACATAACTTACATTGGTAAAATTTTGAGATTAAAGTTATCAATATTTTAAATTTATGAAATACATAAGTTTGGAATATACAACTATAAAATTCAAAATATTTAAGATGTAAAAAAAGATTTTTATCTATTGACTTGGTGATATGCCATTTAAATTGAAAGTGAATATTTATATAATTACAATAAAAATAAATAAATTAAATTTTACATGTATATATTTATGAAAAAAAATGTTTTGTCTCTATTTATGATTTACTGAATTTAAATACTGCAGTCATTTACCATTAATTACATTATCATTTTCTAAAATAATAGTAATCTTCTTGGTAAAAAACAAATTAATTTAGTTTATAGATGCAAATCTGGGAGAAAAAATTTTATATTTTCTTTTTTAGGTTTGTGGTTTTCGCTAAAAGAGTAGACACTACTGAGGCAAGACTAAGAGTTTTCTGTATGACAGACGACAAGGAAGACAAAACTTTGGAACATCAAGAACACTTCACAGAGGTTGCAAAAAGCAGGGATGTTGAGGTAAGTATTGTAAATGAAATTGAAATATATTCTATATTACAAAACCCATACACCACAAATTTTGATTCCTGCTTGATCCTGAACTGAAAACCGTGAGCCTTTTTTGGTTGTAAAATTAATTATTTTTATTTTCAACTGTTTAATTATAAAATCTTTTGCTATCTTTTTTTTTGCTACATTGTGAAATTTTTATTTATGTTGTGTTATCAATATCAACAGCTATAACCTTATTTATTTCATAATTTAGGTGCTGGAAGGTAAAATGCAGTATTTAGAATTCGCTGGAAATTTGATTCCTGTTACTAAATCAGGAGATCAACCAAAGCTTGGATTCAGGGCCTTTAGAGAAAATAGGTTACCATTCACCGTTAGAGTGAAAGATCCCCATGCAGATGCATTGGGTAGAATAATATTCATGCGTGAACCTAAGGTGAGGGCACGTTACTATTATTATTTAGTTTAATATTGAGACAATAATAATTTTTACCTCTCATGTATTAAATGTTAAAATACATACATATATATATATATATATATATACAGGGTGTTTCGGAATTGCACGGCACTATTTTAGGTACGTGTTCTCTAACACAAAATAAACAAAAAAGTTCATATTAACATGTATCTCAAACTCATTTATTAAACAGATATCAAAGGTTAAAGATTTATTATTACTATTTATTTATTATTATTACAACATTTAGAGTAAATGTTCAAAGGCGCCTCCGTTTTGTTGAATGCAACATTCAGCACGACGAATCCATGCTTCTCTGGCTCTTCGTATAGCATCAGGATGGTGGTTGATAGTTACTGCGGCTTCCACGATCCGATTTCTTAGCTCTTCTTGCGTGTCAACTGCCGCAGAATAAACCATAGACTTCATCCAGCCCCACACAAAATAATCTAATGGCGTTAAATCCGGAGATCGTGGTGGCCATTTAACAGGTCCGTTTCGACCAACCCATCGGTCTCCATAAGTTGCATTTAAGTAATCAGTGACACTATGAGAAAAGTGAGCTGGAGCACCGTCATGCATAAACCACAGCCTTTGCCTAATGCCTAGCGGAATATCTTCTAGAATATCATGCAGATTTTTTTGCAAAAAATGCAAGTAAGATATACCTGACAGCCTAGGTGGCAAAAAGAAGGGGCCGATGATTTTGTCGCTTAGAAGACCACACCAGACATTTAAAGAGAATGTATGTTGGTAATGTCCAACAGCAGTCGTATGAGGGTTTTCTTCGGCCCAAGTATGGGTATTTCGAAAATTAAGAATCCCGTTTCTTGTAAAGCAAGATTCATCAGTAACCAAAATGCAGTTCAGGAAGTTAGGATCTCGTGTGCATTGTCGAATTAACCACTGGGAGAAATTTCTGCGCTTGTTATAATCTTGTGGTAACAAATCTTGCCTACTTGATACGTGAAATGGATATAATTGTTGTTCGCGTAAAGTTCGCCATACGCTGGTAGAGGAAACATCGAAACGACGTGACAATCTTCTGGTACTAGTAGTAGGAGATTACTGAACAGCATCGAGTATTTCTTCTTCTACGTTTGCAAGTTCGTCGAAATCGTTGTCGACCGGCGTTCACTCGTATAGGTTTTAGCGTACCATTATCCCTACGTCTTTCAATGGCCTCAAACGTTTTACGATTTGGTATTCTTCGGTTAGGAAATTTTTCACGATATCTTCGAACAGCAGCAGCACCGTTTGTATGTACCTCGCCATAAGTTAAAAGCATGTCTGTTTGTTCATCAAAAGTGAATAAATTTGTGGTATCTCCCATGATAATCATAAATTGAACTGTGTCACAAGATTCACTCACACTAAAACACACAGAATTAGACAAACAGATGAGCAACTACTGTCATTGCTTATCGTTCATTTGTTTATCAGGTGATTAAAACCTTTTATTTAGTATTAAACACGTTAAACGTTGTACAGTCAGTCTTAATGCAGTAAATAAATAATAAATCTTTAACCTTTGATATCTGTTTAATAAATGAGTTTGAGATACATGTTAATATGAACTTTTTTGTTTATTTTGTGTTAGAGAACACATACCTAAAATAGTGCCGTGCAATTCCGAAACACCCTGTATATATATGTATATATATATGTATGTGTGTGTGTGTGTGTGTGTGTGTGTGTGTGTGTGTGTGTGTGTGTGTGTGTGTGTGTGTGTGTGTGTTTGTATATATATATACTAAATATTATTTTATTTGACAAAATTTAGGTAGCTAAAGGTGATGTACCTCAGCAACCCATTTGTATTTTAAATATCGTACTCCCAGAAGATATAATACCAGAACCAGATCTTCCTGAGACTGAAACACATAAGCACTCTTACATTACTCATACAAGTGAGTAAATCATTTTTTCTATTAATATTAAAAATTATCCCAATCCCACTTATATTATTTCAGAAAGCCTCAAATCGGTATTTCATGAAATATAAGATCCTGCCTTAATAACTAATAAATAACATGAATGTAGTATTTTTCTTTTAAAATATGTTTATGCGATGTTTGCTCAAAAATAATCTGAAGTGTCTAAACTAAAAATTATCTTAAAACAAAAAAATGTTAAATTAATTTAAATAAAACTTTGCGTTAATTTTTGTACGTTGGTCTAACAAGAACGTAAACATATGATCTAAAACGAAATAGGAGGTTACTCAATTCGATACGTATGTGCCTTTTTTTTGTGTGTGTTTTTTTTCTATGTATGTTCACCGATTACTCAGAGATGGATGGATCAATTGGTACGAAACCTTTTGCATCTTGTAGAGTATTTTCCCGAGGTGGTCCCATTAAAACCTTTTTTGGGTTCTTAATTTATTAAAGAAGTTATCAGGAAAAAACATGAAAATAATTATTTAATTATCGCCCAAAATGTTTATTTTTTGGAAAAACATATGGCATATAAAACATAAGGTATGCTCCAACAAGCTATTAAAACTAATTAATAACTAACAAATCCCAATGTTGTTTTAATGCTGGATAAATCAAATGGAAAAACCAACCAATCAAATTCAGAATCAAAAGAGTGGACGGAGAACATGAGTAGTCTGTTAGTTATTGACGTGTTTTAAGTGCTTTTTGGAACAAACCTATACATAGCCTTAACTAATTTTTCAACAATAGATTTAAATAAAGATATATAGTATCAGCAGAATATAATATCGCCGCCGTTTTCTATAGTGATATATATATATATATATACACCGATAACAGTAAACCTTCTTCTTAATTTAGATCTAATCGACAGTGGGACACCATAATCATAAGACCACAAAATTCGTGGAATTCCGAGAAAGACTGAGCATTGATAACCACTTTAAAGCAGAATTTAAGACTTCTTCAAGTTCTCGAAGGTTCATTTTAATTTAAAATCGCCATTATTGATTTAATTAGATTTTGATTTCTGACTTTCATTCGCTATGCACATTAAACAGGAATGCAATAATTCCTGGAAAAGCTTATTTTGAGTTAATTTAGGGAATATATATATTATATACCTATATACTGGGTGTCCCAGACCTAGTGTAAAAAAAAAAAAATTGGGTAATACTGCATGTTAAACTGGGTAGAATGGCGCAGAAACGAGTTTCCTATCTCAATCTGTTGAGGAGATAAAATATTTTTTGTTTTTATTTTTTGAATCTTATTTTTTTCTGAAAAATGACAGTTTTCTCTACTTTGGTATAGCGTAGAAACAAAAACGATGATATTTTCTTAATCAGCATTAAATTTTCTAAAAAATGAAATCAGTCTGGTTATTGTAAACCCACTTTCAGTGGGACTTTTAACGTGCTAAACACAAAACATTTATTAAAACTTAAATTTTTAATTGTTTTTGAAAATTCCTCACTCCCCACTGGAGCACCCTAGAAGCTGTCAAATTTCCTAAAAACTGCGGAATTCAGTTAGCTTTTTAGTGGTGTAACCCATGATACAATTGCACTTCACCTTTTGAGTCTATAAGAAGTTTTTCTGATGAAAAACACGCTAGAGAATGTCACTGCTGGGGCTATGAGGAAGCGCGCTAGAGCCTGCAACCAAAGTAATGGATGCCGAATTTCCCAAGAATTAGAGCTAGTTTTACTTTTTTGAGACTAGAAAGAAAAAGTATGAATTCTAAATAATATAAAAAGGGTAATAATAATCTAAAATTGAAAACTCCTTAGTTTAAATTTAAAAAATACTTTCTTTAAAATATGGAACACGCCCTGCAATAATCCATTTTTTATATGGTTCTACAATAATAATATTATTTTTTATCTTCAACATTGTTTATGTAGGATTTTTCAAATTTTAGTAGAAGAGATGAAAAAAGTTTAATTTATTTTAAAGAAAGTATTATTTAAATTTAAACTAAGGATTTTTTTTTTTTAGATTTAGATTATTATTACCCTTTTTATATTATTTAGAATTCATACTTTGTTCTTTCTAGTCTTAAAAAAGTAAAACTAGATCTAACTCATAGGAAATTTGGCATCCATTACTTTGGTTGCAGGCTCTCCTCATTGCCCCAGCAGTGACATTCTCTAGCGTGTTTTTCATCAGAAAAACTTCTTATAGACTCAAAAGTAGAAGTGCGATTATACCATGGGTTACACCACTAAAAAGCTAACTGAATTCCGCAGTTTTTAGGAAATTTGACAGCTTCTAGGGTGCTCCAGTGGGGAGTGAGGAATTTTCAATTTTTTTTACATTTGGTCTGGGATACCCAGTATATATATTAGGCCTTAAAAAAGGATTCCGGAACCTCTGTCTTCTTCCAGATACACTCGGTGACTGTCGGATTTTAATATACAATGTAATCATGAAATCTTGTGCCGATTCTTCGTGGAGTGACACTTCTGTTATGTTATCCGGATTACTATTGTCGGTATTTAATTTTGTTTCTGCAACTATTGAGGTGTATAAATTAAAAAGGCTGTCAATGCCGAATTATTGATTTTAAGAAGACAAAATCTATTATCTAAGCTCAAATGTGGCTCGAAAAAATATTAGGAACTTGTCCAGTTATGGACAAGTACTGACGACAATATTTAGCAAAGGAAAAATATTGTCATTGTGGAAAAACATTTTATGTGTTCCCTTTCCAATGGAGCATTGATCTTTAAAAAAAAATTCCATTTATAATCATAGAAGGTGGAGTGTTGAAAGTTGTATAATACACGCACCGCTTTTCAACTTTTTTGTGTGTATTCATAAAATTTAAAAGATGACTGTTAATATAATTATAATAAAAAGGCCCGGGAAAAACGAACATGGTAGAGCACAAAAAAATTTCGAAATTTTTTAAACCAATGTACGGTTTTCTACATTTGTTATCTTCTCCAACTAAAAAGTATGAAATAAAAAAAATTTAAATTAAAAAATTAAACCGACTTCGAGAACTAGGAACCAGTAAAAAAAATGCATTGAAAAGTATGAAATAATTACCTCCTGATTTTTATGAATACTCAGCAAAATTGAGAGTGGAATAAAAAGAGGGAAAATGCAATAAGACGAATAATTTTATTTTGATTTGAACAAATACACACTAACTGTTGATAAAAATTATTTAATTAAAATATTACATACTAAGTTCAAAACAACAAAATCTTTTCGGAGGCGGCACAAAATTTAAAATTTTTAACACTATACTTTATGAAAATCTTCTAAATGGATCTTCTCTTCCCATCTATTTATTTCAATGCCTACTAATGGAATTGTATCAGTAACATTTCATTTCTATTTTGCGCCGCCTCGGTTTCATTCCGATCATTTTGGAAGTCGGATTAATTTTTTTTTTATAAAATGTTTTTTATTCATTTTACAGATTTTAAGGTTAATAATTCTTGAATTAGTCTAATCCAAAAAATATTTTAAACGAACACGTAACTGGTTACATTCAAACATTTTTTTTTTTGCAATTACATTTTAACATAATTTGATATTTATGTCTGATATTTGTTTTGTTTTTATAAATCTAAAACTACCTTCTTTTACTACATAAATTACTGTAAGCAAGGTATAAAATACAAATATGATAATATAAGGTACAGTCATGCTCAAATTTCATGAGTGTGGATTCATAATTTCATGGAGCGATTAACAATCGCAGTCTCAGTTTTTGTCTCTTCATTGAAAATGAATAAAGTCGATTTAAAGCAAGAAATTTAGTAAATTAACGGACTGAAAAGGGGCAAATCGCATTTTAAAGATTTCGGCGCTGGCATTTGTTTTAATCAGCCCCCCTTCCTGGTCATCTGTTTAATATACGGAGTTACTCTAGAGGTGTAAACAACCTATGTATTTTAACCATATCGAATTTCAACCGTGATTCATTCCCAGGGCGGATTTGAGCACCACCGTTATAATTGAGCGGTTTGCACTCTAACTTGCTTGATCATAAGGCCCTTCGATGCGGATTTAATGATTCAGGTATTGGGCTCTGCATTTTAAAACTTTAAAACCTACTGTTTTTGAGAATGAATTAGACCCCTCCGCTGCACGAACCTGCTTATAGTTTTATTACCTTTCCTTGGACACATGTCTTTGAACTAAATAATTTAGAAGGCTAACTTCTCCAGTGTGAGAAAAATAGCTGTTAAAAATTTTATGTAGAAAATAATTGGAACTTTGTTCCAGTTCATAAAATATTGAAAACAAGAATCAGGGAAATCGGACTATTACTAAAGAACTTAGAGCTTTTTGAATTTCACACACTTGATGGGTAGAAATCATATTCTTTGTAAAGCTTGAGAATGGTCCAACTTATTTGGCTATTAATTTTCGTTATTTTAGTTAATAATGTTTTCATACAAAGAATAATATGAAAAATCACCATGAAAATTTCAAATCATGAGAAAGCATATTATGCAGTCCATCTATATTGAGTGCAGGTAGGTAAAATTATTACTAATGAAAGAATGAAGAGTGGAAGAGGCTGTATAATCGTTCACATCAAGAAACCCATTTATTAGCTTTATTGAAATTTAACCTATTTATTTATGCCTTTGTCCAGCAATAAATCAAATAATTAAAGATGTGAATCATAAGTAGTTCCATAATAATATCCACGGGCTGTGCTTGTTTAATAGTGTTAAATTTAATAGTATTAGGAAGATTACAGGAAAATGTTTTGAGGAGATGAACGCCTGAAAATCAAGTCCTTATGTCAAATGTAAAACATTGCTGTCGAAAAAAATTCATATAAGGCAGGGATGTATTAAGCGGACAAGTAAAATCTGATAAAATTTTCCTGTAAGTTCGCACGGGTCATCTAGTTTTATATTATTTCTAATTGATTTGAAAAATTTACTGAACTTGGCTTGGAACATTTACTGCTTTCTGTGAAAAAGTTATGTATTGGTACATAATGTAATGGATTATTACTTACAATTTTTTGGAAATTGTAATTTTTTTAATGATGAATAGATAGTGTTGATGAGTTAATCAAAGATTGCAATTTTCAGTTAAAAAGGTTCAGGTTATAACTAGAGAGGTCTCCTCAAACAAATGTTTTTTTAGTGAGCCGTAATAGTTAACTATAAAGGTTGGAAACTGCTTAAGGTTATATAAGGATTGAGAAAAGGGATTGGAGAGCATGAAAATTAAATGCTCAAATAGCCTTGAGCAGGGTGGTTGAGCGAGCAAACACATAGGAATATGCTTTGACTCTGATGAACATTAGAACCTGAAATTAATATTTTCGATTACCTAGGGAAGGGAGTCTTTTTACAACTCGTCACTTATCGAATCCCTGTCCCTGAATAGCCATAATTGCATGGAAGGGGAGAGAGAAAAAAATATAATCTCGGTGACATAAGTCAACAGTTAAATTTAAGCTAATATATACTATCACTTTAGCAAACTATTGTTTGTTTTTCCTTTATGATTGTGTTTTATTTGAAACCATTGCAATGTAATATTAGGTGGCCTTCAGAGGTTATCTGATATCAGTAATCTCCTTGGTGAAGACTGGATAAAACTTGCTTCTGAATTAGATGTCAGCCCGTCAGAAGTAAACAATATCAAGAGTGAACTTTGTGAGAGTAGTGTTGAACACCAAGGCCTAGCGATGTTGAGGCTATGGCTTCAGGGGAACAAATCAACAGGTATGTACAGTTTTTAAAAAAATTATGAATGCTTAGATATTAATATTCTCTGGCATTTCATTTTTTTCTTTATTAAGTTATTTTATAAGTTAATTGTTTTATTAATATTTTTTCAGTTAACATCTTGACTAGAGTATAGAATTTGAATGGTGTACTCATTAATACATTGTCTTTTTAGATAAATAGGTTAGTATGAATCTGAAGTGATACTGGTTTAGATGGAGATTTTTTTTTCGCAAGTTAGCCCTTTGGCTATTTTGACTACCATTGGTATCGATCCAATGGCATCTGCAGGATTTTGTCAAGGGGGGAGGCTGGTAAAATTTTCGTCTAGGGGTGGGCAAGTAGGTAAAATTTGCATGCCTGAGGGAAGGGTTTGAGGTATTTTGGCTATTAATTTTTCAAATAAAAGTAAATGATATTTTAAAGTTAAAATGTTTGTTTATATCGTCATCACCATGCTAAAGTAACGAATATGCATAGGTTTTTAGTTGCACATTCGTTACTTTAGCATGGTGACGACGATATAATGGTTAAAAACTATAGTAAATGAATACAAATTTATTTAATTTGTAGTTCTTGTTTCTCAAAATTTCTAGTGGGGGCAGCTGCCCTTTCCTGCCCCCCCCCCCAATGTATCGATATAGAGGGTGACCCAAAGTGTAAAGGTAACCAGAATGAAAGTTGTCAGATTCATCCTTTCAGATCTCTTAAAATATATATTAACTGACCTAGGTGGGAATCAAACCCACACTGTTTCAAATCTTGCTTCAAAATGCTCAGCCATCACAGGTTCTGAGAATCTGTATGTTCAATCATTCGTTGCTGTGTAACCTAAAACAAGTAACTCTGACAATTTTAATTTGTAGTTCTTGTTTCTCAAAATTTCTAGTGGGGGCAGCTGCCCTTTCCTGCCCCCCCCCCCAATGTATCGATATAGAGGGTGACCCAAAGTGTAAAGGTAACCAGAATGAAAGTTGTCAGATTCATCCTTTCAGATCTCTTAAAATATATATTAACTGACCTAGGTGGGAATCAAACCCACACTGTTTCAAATCTTGCTTCAAAATGCTCAGCCATCACAGGTTCTGAGAATCTGTATGTTCAATCATTCGTTGCTGTGTAACCTAAAACAAGTAACTCTGAATCCTCGAATTGAAAAATAAATTTTAAGTCAATTTTGAAAATCTTTTTATATTTCTTTGATACATTATTTCATCTAAAAGATATTTCATTCATTTAAATTGCAAACCATGTCTTCTTATTAATTGAAATTACTAATTGCAATAAAATGCAATGATTTATTAATGAGAAGCATCTTGCTTCTGCTTTAAGATTTAAAGTCCTTCTGATAATATTTCAGGTACTCAATTAGAAGAAGCCCTTCGTAGGATAGGTCGAGATGACATTCTTTCCCAAGCAGTGTTCAATACTGAAGAATCTACGGTTCTTAGTGAAGAACTCAGTCCCTCTTATACTACTTCCCATAATATATTTAGAAGAGCTACAATAGATAAAAGTATTAAGGTATTTAGATTTTTAAAACATCTTTTAGTCTTTCTTTGTACATAAATTACTCTCATGGATACACTAAATATAAAAATATGAAGTTTCTGTCAGTCATAGTTTTCAAATAAATCTTCATAAATTATTTTTAAAACTCATTGATGCATCATCTTACTTTTTTCTAATATTTCAAAACAAACTATTATTTTGAAAAGGTTAAATTTATATCTGTATTTATATCTTGATGTGAATGACCTAGCTTGTTTTCCAGGAATCTACTGTGATAATAGAAAGCCAAGAACTGAAGAAAACAGGTATGAGGCAGATACCATATTATTTCATATTTAATTTAGCATAATGTAATCTTTTATTTAGACTGTATTATAATAAGCTGTTACCATAATTTTGACTTACTCCCTACTCTAGTCTTATAGTCCTTAACTTTTATGATTAAATATTCAATAGATAAACACTTAATAAATTTCTAAATCAATTTCAGTAGAAGAGTGATTCTCAAACAACAGGCAATGATTGAGTCCCAATGAGATTCTTTAGCAACATCCTCCAAGTTTTTGTCCTAAAGGTTAAAGTAAGAACTTATCTACAGAATCCAATGGTTGAATGGACTATAAATTCAATAAATATTCACTACTTAAGATGATTATTGAAATTTCCATGGTCGTCTGAAATCACGTTTTTAACATTTCAAAAGTATCCTCTTATGAACTACACCTATCTCATGATTTTAAGAGTCGAGTTATTCAAAAGTGAACAATTAGAATAATCTAAACCGAAAGAAAAACTCTATTTTAAATTTATCACCTATGTGGATGGAAAAAGAAAATAGATCCCCAAAAATGTAATTAATATTTCAAAAAAAGAAAAATGGATATTTTGTTGGTGGTGTTGGAAATTGTGTGTGTTTCTTATGCAATGGAAGTTGGCAACCCTGCCTGATTAAACTCCAGAAGGTTCTTGAAGGTTGGAATCAGTTGAACACTTCATTAACCTCAGACCTGTATACTTTTGCTTGTAATTACCATGGTCTTCTTTAATTTGTATATTTTTTACCATTTTGATATGCACTTTTCTCTTTCTCTCAGCTTGACCAGCTATTTTGAAATATATAATTAGAATTTTATTATTATTTATATTGGTCAAGATATTTGGATTAAAAGTTTAAGATGTAATCGCCATGCTAGAAAATGTGTAATTACCAAAACAAATTCTGTAATCACCGTGGTTCTAAGATTCAAAATTTTTCATCTGAACTAAAAATGTTTATTGATTTGAGAAATAACCTGTCTTCTTCCTCCATTATATCCCACAAATCATTTAAAAAAAAAAATGTTTAACTATGTTAAAAACTAGACATTTTAACTCCTGAAAATTGCCTGTAGTTAGAGAATCAACCTTATGAAGAACTTTAATAGTTACAATTTAATTAATTCAAAACTGTATTTGAATTATGAATAATAATTTCTATAGTTAAAATTAAATTATCTATTAAATAATATAATCATTAATATTCTATGGATTTCTGTTATATATAAATGGAAAATCATATATTTTATAGGCTTAGAAAAAGATGACGATGAAAAGAAATATACTGCCGAAGAAAAAGTTATAGAGGAAAAACCAGCAAAAGATATATTAATAGAACACCAAGTTATAGAAGAAAAAATGAAGGAAACATTTAAGGAAGGAAAAAATAAAGAAGAGGACATAAAAGAGGATAAAACAAAAGAAGAAAAAACAAAAGGAGAAAAATACAAAGTAGAAGAGAAAACAGAGAAAGGAAAAGTTATTGAGGAGAGGTTAGAAGAAATATTCATTTCAGAAAAAGTTAAAGATGAAAAAATAGCAGAAAAAAAAACAAAAGAAGAAATGGAGGCTGAAGAAGAGGAAATGAAAAAGAGTGTGTCTGAAAGAAGAAAAGAAATTGAAAAAAGATTGTCACAAGAAATAGAAGAGAAGAAAAAGGTTGTACCAAAAGAAATAAAACCTATAATGAGAAAAAAAGAAAAAAAATCAGAAGATTTACCTGAAAAAGAAACCGCTGAAGAAAAAGCTGTATCTCCGGAACCTGCACACCTTTCATTTGATGAAAAAAGAAAATCATTTGAGTTAGGTATTACACCAAAGACTATATCAGTGGCACAAGCAGATGTTAACCAAAAATTTATTGCTCAAGAGCGGAAGGCCGATGATAAAATTGAAAAGGTTTCAGAGTCTGTCATTGAAGAACAGTTGTCTTTCCAAGAGAAGAGACGATCATTTGAAAAGGGCCTTTCTATGAAAAAACCTGGAGATAAACTTCCTGCATCTGACAGAATTAAAGTAAGTTTCAAAATCTCTAAAATTCACATAGTCTTCTTTATCTTGTGATTCCATTGTTTAGTTCTACCGTGTTTTTAAATTTGCATCTTATTTTTTAAACCTATATTTATGCCTTGAATCTCTCTTGTATTTATTCTACTATAATTTTGACGGTATATTATTTTATATTTTTATTTTTTTACTTGTTTTTATTCTACTTTTTTATTCAAAAGTCTAGAGCTTGTTTTGTTCCCCAAACTCTTCAGAACTATTTTTTTTTCTTAAATTGTAATTATTGAAATTTACACATGTACTAACTAAAATATAATAAGTAAATGTGATCAATGAACTAAAATAGGGATGTGGCACTAGTGTTTTGGCAACATAATGTTAAAAATGTTTTGAGAATAAGTTCATTGATTCCTTATAAATATACGGTGATGGAAAAAAGTATTTGTACATCACGTTTTTATGAATTCAAGGAAACAAAAATATTTCACTTTAATTTTGTAAAATTGAAAAACACATTTATTAATAACTCAAAAAACCCTTTTATAAAATAAATAAAAACACTTCATAATTAAATAAAAATATAATACAATAAAAGTGCTTGGAAAAATGTATTTGCACACTTTGTCTAGTATGACTAATAGCTCTGTTTATTTACATTTACATTAATCCTCCTGTGTCCAAATGTTCGTTTTCTAACTTATCTCTAATCCTTCATTACCGATATTCTGTGTTCTTTCAACCAGTTTCCTTCCGTCTATCAACATGCCAAAGACAAGTGAATTGTGTGCCGCAACCCGTGAAATTTTTTTTTACTGAGGTATACAATACAATACAGCTCCACGCTCCTCCTCAGTCGCCAGATATAAATATAATTGAAAATCTATGGCACACCCTTGACCAAAATGTAAGAAAACACAATATCACTGGAGGGCATCACCTTAAACAACTTCTGGGTCAAGAATGGAACACTCAACCTAGATTTAATTAAAAACCTGGTACATTCAATGCCCAGGTGTCTACAAGCAATTATTGATTCGAATGGCCTCTTTACAAAATATTAAAACTAATAAAATTGAGTTTAACTTGTAAATGTGGAAGTGTGCAAATACTTTTTTCCAAGCACTTTTATTGTATTATTTTTTTGTTTAATTATGTAGTGTTTTTATTTTTTTTTTCATAATATTTTTGAGTTATTAATAAATGTGCTTTTCATTTAATTTAATTTAATTCATTCAAAGTAAAGGGAAGTATTTTGCTTCCTTAAATTCATTTATTCATAAAAAAGAGATGTGCAAATACTTTTTTCCATCACTGTATACAGGGTGACATGCTACTGGTGCAACAAACTTCACCAGTAGATTCTCCGCCATAAAATGAATTAAAAAGTTCATATTGACCATGGTCCGATTCTCAACCATTTCGGAATAATTTCGCTTTTTATCGATTTTGAAAGATATCACGACTTTGCATCGGAAAACCGGATTATCTTTAAACCTGAAAATTTCTCCGAAAAGCTGATAGCACCGTTGAAATCTACATTAATTTTTCATTAATAAAATGGTCATATCAAAATTTTTGGGCCAATTTTTCGTGTTTTATTTCAGCCAGAACAACAAAATAAGTGAAAAATTTTATAAATCGGAAAGTGTTTGACATAATCCCGAGTTTCTAATTTTAGTTTCAGAAGGCAGCAAATTTAAGGGAAAATACCTAATTTAATAACGCTTCTAATGCACTCTTCATTTTTTAATTTGGTGTTTCTAAGACCAAGATATGGATGACCTAGAGAAAAAATTATGGTTCAAAGATTGTTAACGTTTGAGAATTTACATTTTAAATTTGAAAAAAAAAACTAACACAACTCACCAATATCTTTAAAATAAATTTATTTTTAATCATTTTATTTATGTTCGAATTGGAAGCCGTTCTCTGCAATACACAAACGTGGCCGTTTTCTCATACTTCAAACTGTCACACCAAAAGTGAGAAAACTATTATAACTATAAATTATAACTATTATAACTATAAATTATAATTAACTTTTTTAATTCATCACACTAATTTTTTTTCGTCGAAATTTCGGGGGGGGGGGGGGATTTTATATTCCCCGGGCTTTTATTTGATATATCTATATGCCAAAGATGCGATAGCCAACATTACATCAAAATTGATCGACCGGAGGGGGACTTTACTTAATAAATGTTGTATCATTTTCACCAGTTTTTTTTTTTATTTACTCAAAAACGGTTTTAACGATTTTGATCAAACTGGGTATTTGATGTATGTATATGCCAAAGTTGCGATAGCCAACATTACATCAAAATTGATCAACCGGAGGGGGGACTTTACTTAATAAATTTTGTATCATTTTCACGTGTTTTTTTTTATTTACTCAAAAAAGGCTTTAACGATTTTGATCAAACTGGGTATTTGATGTATGTATATGCCAAAGATGTGATAGCCAACATTTCATCAAAATTGGTGAAACCGAGCGGGCACTTTATTTCATATTTTTTTTCCAATTTTTACCTTTTTTTCGAGGATATCAAAGACGGCTTTAACGATTTTTATCAAATTCGTCATGTTTAATGAAAATTAGTTGTTCTTTAATATCAGGTAAGCTTTATCATTATTTAAATGTTCTGAGGGGGCTTTTTTTTTTAGGGGGGTCCTTTTTGTTTGTTTGTTTCCTATAAAGTACTTTTGTTTTTGTTTATATGGAGAAATTAACTGTATCTCGTTACGCCTAAAAATAATAAATGGCTAAATATGAGATATGATAAAAATAAAGACGACATAAAGAGGAGAAAAAAATAAAAATATTCAGTCAACTCATAAAACTCGTTGAGCCCACGCATGCGGAGTACGCCATTAATGACAGACCATTGTTCATAATTAAAGCCGTTCTGTTCATTTGAGAAGTGGCAATTAACAAAACGCATTAATTTCTAATCTAAGTAAGTTGGTAAGTGAAAGTTGTGTGTTGCGCGCACGCACCAGATTTTTCACTTATTTTGTTGTTCTGGCTGAAATAAAAAACGAAAAATTGGCCTAAAAATTTTGAAATGACCATTTTATTAATGAAAAATTAATGTAGATGTCAACGGTGCTATCGGCTTTTCGGAGAAATTTTCAGATTTAAAGATATCACGGTTTTCCGATGCCAGGTTGCGATATCTTTCAAAATCGATAAAAAGCGAAATTATTCCGAAATGGTTGAGAGTCGGACCATGGTCAATATGAACTTTTTTATTCATTTTATGGTAGAGAATCTACTGGTGAAGTTTGTCGCAGGAGTAGCATGTCACCCTGTATATATGCCTTGGCCGCCAAACTTGGACTGGGTCTCCCACGTAACTAGTGCCCTGTGTTCCTTTACACCACAATGAGTCCAAGTCAAGTCTCTCTTCATCATTGGGGGATCCAGGGGAGGGGGGGGGCTGTGGGGGCTGCAGCCCCTCCCTTTGGAAAATTTTTCGTCATTTAAAGATAGAATTTGACCTTCCTTAATGTAAGGAAGCAAGTTAAAGAACAAATAATGTGCAGAACAAGTAAAATTTTAGTTGTGGGAAAGGAATATAAAGGTAAAAAAGCTGATTAGCAGATCCAAAGGAAGGGCTGTGGGGCTGCAGCCCCCCCCCCCCTTTAGGACTGCAGCCCCCACCTTTACGATCGGCTGGATCCGCCCATGCTCTTCATTGTTCCTGTTCCCGCTTTATCCCATGGGGGGGGGGGGGGGGGGGGTCGGACAGTGCATCGAGCTTGTACAAAATTTAATAAACAAAGTTTATCAAACAATCCAAAAACTTATGTCAATTGGAAGAGAACTATACAAGCCTCTCAGAGGGAAGGTTCTTTAGCAAGGAGTTTGAAGAAAATTGGAGAGGGAGGGATTAAAGTTTGAGATAACAGTCAGTCCCACTGAAATCATTAGTTATGTATCACGTTAGTTATGTATCACATGTTTTTTCTTATCAAGAAATACTTAAATTCAGTGAAAAACATTTTTATTTTCCTCACATTTTCCAAAACACCTCAAAGAAGGGTAATCAGCCTTTTATTTATTAAAAAGACTAATTGTTGGGGTCGAAAACCAAAATGAATGTGAACTAAAATTTTAATTACACTGTAATGTAAGGCAGACTATTGTATGTAAGGAAGAACTTGAAGCCAATCTTAAATGCTTAATGAATTTGCTTAATATATTTTAATAAGCAGAGTTGAAGTGACTCTACCCCTCCTTCTACCATAAATATCTACATGCCTTCTTCCTGTACCAGACCATCAATACTCAGTGACCTTCCTATCCAACAGAGTCTATAATTTTTATCCTCCATCCATTCCAGCCCAACCAGACCCCATGCTGACTTTATCCTCCACCTCATCCAACTGCTACTTTTGAAAAATCCTTCATAATAAAAACCACCTACCTCTGAAATTGTATCTCTTCCAATATTCGACATGATTTATCAATTCCCTCCTCTTCGATTTTCTATTCGATTGGTCAAACAATCCTATTGATCATCATAGGCACATATTAGAACTCGTGAATTACCTTCTGGTTTTGTTTTTGTGTTACCTCGAAGAATATTTCTTCTTTCTTTGTATTGTATATGATAATTCATTTGTATATATTATAATTTTTTGTTTTCATTTTATTCACTTGTATTACTACTACGATTTTCAAATTATTTTCTTTTCTTTTTTCTAAATATGTAAATTAATTTACGGCCATACTGGTATGTGTATTTATAATTTACTCTAAAAGGACATCAGTCCCAGGATAATAAAATTATATTTTATTTCATCAAACTTCTGAAACTTTTATACCATCGCAAATAGTTTTCAACTTCTGCTAAGGTGTTCTCATGGAGGTGCAAAGAAATGCAGCTCATAAATGGATGTGAAGGTCAATTTCTGAGCTACATTCTGTCAGTCATTAGTAGAGTAAGGCATTTTGGGACTCTCTAGGTACTGATTAGCTACCTAAGTTATACCAATTATATACTTCAAGATAAGATTAAGCACATTATGACATATGGAATATTAAAAAAATCTGGTGCGTGCGCGCAACACACAACTTTCACTTACCAACTTACTTCGATTAGAATTCGACGTGTTTTGCTAAATATCATTTCCCAAAGTCACACATTTTTCTACATTCATGTCTTATTTTTGTTAATCGTTAAAGCCGTTTTTGAGTAAATAAAAATCTGGTGCGTGCGCGCAACACACAACTTTCACTTACCAACTTACTTAGATTAGAAATTAATGCTTTTTGTTAATTGCCACTTCTCAAATGAACAGAACGGCTTTAATTATAAACAATGGTCTGTCATTAAAGGTGTACTCCGCATGCGTGGGCTCAAAGAGTTTTATAAGTTGACTGAATATTTTTCTTTTTTTCTGCTCTTTATGTTTTCTTTATTTTTATCATATCTCATATTTAGCCATTTCTTATTTTTAGGCGTAACGAGAGACAGTTAATTTCTCCATGTAAACAAAAACAATGGTACTTTATAAGAAACAAACAAACAAACAAAAAAGGCCCCCCCCCCAAAAAAAAAAACCCTCAGAATATTTTAATAATGATAAAGCTTACCTGATATTACAGAAAATCGAATTTTCATTATACATGACGAATTTGATAAAAATCGTTAAAGCCGTTTTTGAGATAATGGAAAAAAAGTTAAAAATTGGAAAAAAAATCATGTAATAAAGTGCCCCCTCAGTTGGACTAATTTTGATGAAATGTTGGCTTCTATACATTTGGTATATACATACATCAAATACCCAGTTTCTTCAAAATCGTTGAAGCCGTTTTTGAGTAAATAAAAATCTGGTGCGTGCGCGCAACACACAACTTTCACTTACCAACTTACTTAGATTAGTAATTGACGTGTTTTGCTAAATATCATTTCCCAAAGTCACACATTTTCCTACATTCATATCTTATTTTTGTTAATCGTTAAAGCCGTTTTTGAGTAAATAAAAAAACCCCGTGAAAATGATACAAAATTTATTAAGTAAAGTCCCCCCTCCCGTAGATCAATTTTGATGAAATTTTTACAGTCATATCTCGGGCATATAAGTACATCAAATACCAAGTTTGATCAAAATCGTTAAAACCGTTTTTGAGTAAATAAAAAAAACACGTGAAAATGATACAAAATTTATTAAGTAAAGTCCCCCCTCCGGTTGATCAATTGTGATGAAATGTTGGTTATCATATCTCTGGCATATAAATATATCAAATTCCAAGTTTGATCAAAATCGTTAAAACCGTTTTTGAGTAAATAAAAAAAACATGTGAAAATGATACAAAATTTATTAAGTAAAGTCCCCCCTCCGGTTGATCAATTTTGATGAAATTTTTACAGTCATATTTCAGGCATATAAATAGATCAAATACTCAGTTTAATCAAAATCGTTAGAGCCGTTTTTGAGAAAATCGAAAAAAACTTAAAAAGTTATTAAATAAAGTACCCCCTCCCTTTGAGCAAATTTGATGAAATTTTTGTTGTCACATCGCGGGCTTATACATACTCTAAATACCCAATTTCAGGTTCGCACGGTTTATAGTTTTTGAGCTAGTCTGTTCACACACACACACACACAGACACACAGACAGACACACAGACCATTTCGCGGGACTTGGTTATTTTGACTCAGAGGATCCCAAAACGTGTATTTCCGTTGAAAACCGGAAGCCGAAAATTTTCACGATCGCAATACTTCCACTTACTATATATTTCATATATAGGTAAGTGAAAGTAAAAAATAACAAAAGGTAATTTTTTTTAAATTACTGAAATTGTTTGGCACTAGTTCATGTTTGCATTAGCTATCATATACGTCTATACTCAGAGACTGACTAAGTTTCTTAACTATAATGGAAGAATCCGTATATTTAACTACTTTGCATGCCAGTTGTGTTTCCCTCTAATAGAGCCCAAGAAAGTAAGGAGCCCAGTCGACGAAATCAAATATGATATTGTCTATTCAGTACTTCACGAAGAAGTAAAAAAAATAAATTATAAAATTTTAATTTAAATTTTAAAATTTTAGGAAAAAGAAAGCGAAAAGAAGATTGAGGAAAAATATCAATCGGATTTCAGGAGGGACTCTGAATTGTTCGAGGAAGTCAGTCAAGGACTTGATAGAATAGAAAAGGGAGTTGTGAAGCCACAACATGGTAATATTTCTAGTATATTTCTATAATATACGATCTAACCAAATTTATTTAACAACTTTTTTTTTTTTTTATGATACAATGTTCTTTATTTAAATGTCGAGCATTACTTATTGTTCTTATTTATCTTATAATTAATTTACTTAGGTATCTCACTAAGGATTAGTATATTTTATCATATTTATTTAATTGTTATTTATTATTTAAGGTAACTGTACCAATAGTTGAGAGTTTAAGAAAAAAATATTATATTATTGACACTGTTAACTAATATATTGATGTTGGGACAACCTTTGTTATGAATTTAGTTAGGAAAATCCCTCTAGAAAACTAGGAATACAATATCCTATGGTCTGCATTTACGGTTTTTATAAAAAATGATTTCTTAGAAACTTCTAAAATGAAGCAATAGTTGACACATCAAAATGTAAAGGTTTGGAAAGTTGTCATTTATGGTTTTAAAGTTGATACATGCATTAATATTTGATTTCCTGTGATAATAAAAGTTAATATTTTTTTTATGCATAAACTAGTAAATTCACAATGGAAACGAAATAAAATTTCCACAATTTAATTATTTTATACATAAAAAGCTTAAATGAGACAAAAAAACAAACAAAACATATTTAAACGAATAATGAGATCACCCAGTTAACTAAGTATGATAAGTAGATTTTAGTAATGGCCAGAAGTTTCGTTTTTAATGTTGGGTTTAGACAATTTTATACTCTCTAATGATGAACTTCACTATTCCAGTGCTCCTATAGACAATTAAAGATGGCCACCTTCATTGGTTGGATGAAATGTGTAGCATTTTGATAGAGTGCAACTAATAGGAAGTATCACATGTTCTTTGCAGAAGTGGGAAGTGGGGAGAGCCAGATGAGACGCTTGTTCATTCAGGAATAGGATTATTGGCAATGCAATTTTGCTCTCAATGATCGATGGATAGAGCACACTAGCTATAAATTCATAAAATAAGACACCTGTCATCCAACCAGACTCAGACTTCCATAAACCACGCCCAGATGGATAAACCATGCCAGATTTTCTAATTCTGGCAGTGAGTTGACATCAATGTCAACTTTTGAAATTAAGGATTAATTTCTGTTCTAATAGTTGACACCTACATTTAAGCTCTAAAACGTTGTCTAAATATATTAAAAAGGATATCAATTGATTCTCATGAACTTAATGAATACCATAAAAGTAATTAAATTATAACCGAACTCAAATAAAGCAACTAAAAAGCTTATTTAACTTGTCTTCCACCCTAATGAAACAGGGAAGCAGAAACCAAGTTTTCAGGCCACTAGAAAATTCGCCATTACAACCTCTCAGAAATATGCTTGAGTTTTCATCAAACTAATGTCGATGATAACACAGCTAACTAGTATAACTTGGCAAATTACCGCCAAATTTTGAACCAAAATAATCAACCCTGAATCTTATTATTCACACTTTTTGTACAAGATGTCAACTATTGGAGCACTGTCAACTAATGGTACAGTTACCCTATAGTTTTTAAAATCTTTATAATAATTCAAATTATTATTTGAGAAACTGGAAATAATATTAATATAATAATAATATAATATATAATAATATTCTATCCTATACATTGGATGATTCGGAAATTAATTTAGTTTCTTCCCAAAATAGGGCTTAATTGTATTTTTTCATAGCGAACATCCCATTTAAGCCGCATAATCCTTTTATAGTTTGATAGATGACATAGCCTAGCCTGTAATAAATTTAGATTGATTCTATGCTGTAGCTTATGATTGGCGCCCTTTCAAGTATGGAAAGTGAAAAGCAGCATTTTCTGCATATTTTACTTTTGTACAATCACAAAGCTCAAAATGCTGTTCAATTATTTATCAGATAAAATATTTAAAGATTACATTTATCGAATTTGACCGTTTATGACTAAGAAACATCAAGGTTTACCTCTAAGCTTGACATTGACTAAGTTCTTCATGTTCTAAAAAAAAAAAGGTTTGCCTTTGCATTGATGTGTTCCTCAAACATAAAGAAAATAATCCATTTTTTGGAGTGCATTTTCACTAGAGATGAGAAATGGTGTTTCAACACCCAATACGTCTCACGTTATCGACGTGGAAAGGGAAGGTTGACAAGAAATAATTAAAAATTAAAGAAACTGTAAAGTTAGTTCTGCCGGAGTGCGGTGGTTGACAAAATAAGGTTTCTAAAATAAATTATAAATAAATCAAGAACATACATAGCATATATTAATAATCAATGCCAATACAAAATAAAAGATAGATAAAAGTTGCCTGATAAATTTTAATATGATAATTATAAGAAGTATAAATTAAATTAATGCCATAAACAGTTACCTTAACAACAAAAAAATAAACATGTGACAAAATTTATCATTTCAATATAATAGGCTAAACTAATATTTCTAATTCATTTATAATTAACATTAACGTTAAGCTAACTTAGATCTAAATCTAACCTTTTTTTGTTAATTAAAAGTTTTTAATGATGTTCGTACAAACCCATTAGGGCAGGTAGTGATGGTAGACTATTTCTTCCAGATACATATAGATATGGTCCAAATAGATAGACTAGATATAAAGAATCAATCTTCCAGTCCTCTGTGCCTTCAATGAGTGGAGAAATCAACTGAAGTTTGGTACTCGTTAGAGCGAAAGAAAGAAAGTGCCGGCCGGCTGTTTGCACTGAACTGAACGCAACGCAATTGAGATTTTTTAATTAAAAAACAATAGAAAAACATATGATTGATTGTTCACTGACGCACATTCAAAATAATAACATTTGTTCTTGTTAATAGAGCTATGATGTTGTATAAATTGTATAAATTGAAAAATAAAAAAAATCTTTTACATGTTAAATTTAAATGAAACATTACAAAAAAAATGTAAACTTAAAAATAAACCCAATTGATCAAGTAATTTAACTATGCGGTTCGGTCCCGAACATTCCGCCCACCAAAATTTCCATGAGATATAATGGAAATTTGAATCTTCATAGCTGTTCACCATTGTTAGAATTAAGAAGCGGAATTAACTTGACAACGGGACGCTTGAATTCCCCCTTATTTGTTTTAAGGGTGACTACCCTGACAACCTCGTCAGCACCTTTGTGTAAGGATGTTATGCGTGCTGTAGGCCAGGAAAGGGGCGAAGCTGTTTTGTCGTGAATTAAAACCAAGTCACCAATTTGTGGCGAATACGGAGCTTGTTTGGTCCATTTAATTCTTTGCTGCAATGTGTTCAAATAATCATGGCGCCACTTCGTCCAAAAATGTTGTGTACGTTGCTGTATCAGTTGCCATCTGCTGAGACGATTCTCAGCCACATTTGTCCAGTCTTGAGTGGGACGAGACGTTAAACAGTCGCCTATTAAAAAATGACTTGGAGTTAGGTATTGGAAATCTTCTGGTTCAGATGATAGGGGATATAGAGGCCGCGAATTCAATATGGCTTCAACTTGGGCGACTATGGTGTAAAACTCCTCGAAGGTGTATGGAGTAGAAGATAAAGTTCTGGTTAGATGGTGTTTTACGGATTTAACCCCTGCCTCCCATATGCCTCCAAAGTGGGGAGCTGCAGGAGGGTTAAAATGCCATGCTATTTCTTTCCCTACTAGGTGATTTGCTATGGTATGTTGATTTGCAGGTACTCTAATCCATTCTGAAATTTCCTTTATCTCCCGAGCTGCTCCCACGAAATTGGTTCCACAATCGGAATAGATGTTAATAGGTTGGCCTCGCCTGGCTATAAAACGATCCAGTGAAGCTAGGAAGGCATCAGTGGTAAGACTTGAAACTATCTCCAGATGTAAAGCTCTTGTTGCTAAACATATAAATAAGCATACGTATCCTTTAGTGGTCGGGGAATTCTTTCTTGACGAACATTTCAACTGGAAGGGACCGGCATAATCCACTCCAACATTCAGAAAAGCTCTTCCACTGGTGAACCGAGCAGGCGGCAAGTCTCCCATAAAGGGTTGCGAAGGTTTCGCCTTTAATTTAAAACACTTGAGACACTTGAATATTCGAGATTTTATTAAACGCCTGTAGGAAAGAATCCAATATTTCTGGCGTAAAGCGGATTGGATCATCTGTAAACCCCCATGAAATGTAATACGGTGGTAATGATCTACCAAAATGTTAGAAAGGTGACATTTGTGGGGTAGTAAAACAGGATGTTTTCCGTCGTAGGGTAGATCAGAATGACGAAGTCTGCCACCCACCCTTAGTAGTCCATCACCGTCAACAAAAGGTGAGAGTCGAGCTAATTCCTTCCCATTGCATAGCAGAGCTGGCTCGGCGAGATGTTTGGGAAAATATTGTTGCTGGGTCCATCGAATAATGTTGACCTCGGCGGCGTGAATTTCTGGAACAGTTAAGGCTCCCATCGTTTTGGAGTTGGATGGTTTTATGTTACGGATAAATCGAAAGAAATAAGCGAGTACTCTTAATAATTTAGCGAATGAAGAAAACCTCTCTAACCATGTACACCAATAATAAGTGCTAGTTTGAACGTTTGATGTCAGAAAAATGTTCTTTTCAAGTTTGATTTCAGGAAGTACAACATTCGTAGCAATATTGGCTGGTTTAGGCCATTCGGTTGTCGGTTGAAATAGCCATTTAGGACCCGCCCACCATAGTGGGTATTTCAAAAAATTAGAAGGGGTCATGCCTCTGGAGGCACCATCAGCAGGATTATCAGATGAATCCACATGAAACCAATATGTCTGCTCAGTTTTCTCTAATATTTGTAGAACTCTATTTGCAATATAGATGTTCAGCTTATGGGGTAAAGTATTCAACCACCCTAAAACTATAGTCGAATCCGTGAACATGTAAATGTCAGCATTCAGACGCCTTACAAATTCTTTCATCGAGTCATACAGTAGTGCTAACAGGTGAGCTCCACACAGCTCGAGTCGAGGAATCGTGATGGTTTTAATGGGAGCAAGTTTTGTCTTAGCTTTAAGCAAAAAAACATGAACGTCACCATTAGCATGTTCGACCCGAAGAAAAAGCATAGCGGCGTATCCTCGTTCTGAGGCGTCACAGAAGCCTATTAATTGGGTGTTGACAGCTGTTTTTAGTTTAAGACTTCTTGGTATTTGAATGCTTGATATTGATCTTAATTCTTGAATAAAAGTTGACCACTTGTTGCTTATGTCGGTAGGTATAGGATCATCCCATTTCACCCGATTTTTCCAAAGTTCCTGCATGATCACTTTGGCATAAAACACTACGGGGGAGAGATATCCTAAAGGGTCGTAAATTCTGGCAATTGTGGATAGTATTGAGCGCTTAGTGGTAACTGTTGGTAGGTCATGGATATGATAAGAGAACATGTCATTGGATGGGTCCCAGTGCATCCCTAAAATTTTAATTGAAAAGTCATCTTTGGGCTTCAATTTTACGCCCTGTTCACGATGATCTTCTGGAATCACGTTCAGAAGTTCTTGAGAGTTACTGGCCCACTTTCTGAGCTGAAATCCACCCCTTTCCATTATGTCGATTAACTGTTTCTGAAGAATTAATGCTCCTTCTAGTGAATCCGATCCAGTGACTATATCATCAACGTACATGTCCTGCGACAATGCTTGCACCGCTTCAGGAAAACAACTGCCTTCATCCATTGTTAACTGTTTAATGACACGTAAGGCCAGGAATGGTGAAGCAGATATGCCATAGGTTACAGTCGTGAGCTCAAACTGTTTTAGCTCTTCGTTGGGAGCTGATCTCCAGAAAATATGTTGATAACAGCGATCATCCTTATGTATTTCAATCTGCCGGTACATTTTGCAAATGTCAGCAGTGAAGGCAATTTCGTGGGTGCGAAAATTTAATAAGATGTCTGCTATGTCCAACTGCAGTTTTGGCCCCGTGTAAAGAAAATCATTCAATGAACCAAATTTGCAACGCATTGAAGCATCGAAAACCACTCGAAGCTTAGTGGATGAGCTATCCTTTTTGACAACACCATGGTGTGGTATTATATACTGGGCTTGATCGTTTGTTGGCCTCATGTGTCCCAATTGGCGATATTCTTCCATAAAGAGAGAATATGAATTTTTTAAATCTTGATTTTTTGAAAATTTTGATTCCAAGGAGAAAAAACGTTTTAAAGCCTGTTGGTTGCCATCACGCATATCCGGAGGTGTACCTTTAAAAGGTAGTCGAACCCCATATCGTCCAGAAGGTAATCTATAATGAGTTTGTTCAAAATGAGCTTCACAAGCGAGATCTGCATGATTCGATGGAATTTTCGAAGAAGCTGGTTCCTCAAGTTCCCAGAATTTTTCGATTAAATTGTCAATTGTTGGTGTGGTTAAAATATGCAACGAAGCTGTGTAACAAGGTTCAACATTGTTAAATCGTCCTAAAACAACCCATCCGAATACTGTGTTCATTAACGTGGCTTCCTCACCTTTGATTCGCCGTACTCCATTCCGAAGAATTTTCCAAAATAAATCAGCTCCTAATAAAATGTCAATTTCTCGAGGCTCAAAGAAATTAGGATCAGCTAAAGCATATGATGCGATTTTGTGTTGGATATTACGGGGTACATGGCTTGTTGGCAGTTTTCCAGTAATATTGGGCACAACGGTTGCTTGTGTGGATAATAAAGGACCGTGGCTGTTTCTTGGCTTTAATATGCAATGAACTGTTCCTGTTCCCTCCGTTAGATGTTGCCCCACTCCTGAAAGATTTCTTTTACCTTTCTCAACATGGAGATGAAAGGCATTCGCACATGATTGGGTGATCAATGTACACTGTGAACCGGAATCTAGGAGTATTCGAATTGGTTTAAACCTCGACTTATTGTCCTGCAAATGCACGATAGCCGTACTTAGCAATATATCACTGTTGTCTTGCCAGGCATGTGTCATTACTGAAGGAGATGTTTCAGGTGGATTTTGATTGGCCACAAGTGTTATGTCCTCATTCGCTTGGCTATTAAATTGGTTGTTTTGGCTCGGAAAATGCAGCAGTGAATTGTGTGATTTTTGACAATATTTACAACATGTTTTATTTTTACACTCTTGAGTTGAATGAGTTAAGGTGAGATGATAGCGACAACCTGGGTAATTTTTTAGTGATTCAAACCGCTCTCTGGCAGTCATTGCCTTAAAGCGAGGACAGCTAGATAAGTAATGGTTTTGTTTGCATAAAAAACAGGTGGGTAGTTGTCTATTCTCTTGAGAATTTGGTTGCTTTGCAACAATAAAGGAATAACCTTTGGGCTTGTGATTGGTAGTTGCTTGAAATTCAGATAGGGATGAAGATAATTCCAGAACTTTACATTGCTGAGTTACAAACTTTGTAAGTTGGTCAATAGTAGGGAACTCGACATCAATATGTTTTTGTTCGAAGGCCCTTTTAGTTGATGCATCTAAACAACGCATAGCTAAGCTGAATAGAATAAATCCAGTTTCATCCTCGAGGTGTAGCTGCCGAAATGGTGTTACATTATCCGCAATGCAATCCAAGAAATGCCTTAAGGACGATAGCGAAGGTGATCCATTAGTTGGCTTGAAGGCTAATAACCGTTGAACATAAAGAGAGGCTAAAATCCGTTTATTATTGTATCGAGTAAAAAGCCTTTCCCAGGCCAAGTCATAGTTCTGCTCCTGAATTGGGAGATTTTTAATAAGATTTAGAGCATCGCCACTTAGAGTCGAATTCAGATAATGAAATTTTTCAATTTTGTCTAAACCGGAATCCTTGTGAACCAGAACTTCATAGGTATCGCGGTAGTGAGGCCAATCAATAGGATTTCCATTGAAAATTGGGAGCTTAATTTTTGGCAAACGCCCTCGTGGATTTTTGGAATCATTTAATGAGGCTGTTACATTAAGTGTTTGATCTGCTGATTTAATCCGTGATGTTTCGGCATCTTCCTCAGTTAGACGTTTGTATAAAATTTTACATTCGTAATAGTAACGGTCGGAATTTTCCCTTTTTGCTTTCGCGTTTTCATCGGGATATTCTTTTTCGCGACCTTCTTGAAAATAAATTTGTGTAATTTCTTCCTGAGTTTGTTCCATTTGTAGCCGAAGGGAAGTTAAATCATCATACATGGCGTAAAAAAGTGGTTTTTGTGAAGCATCGGCTGCAACCCGCCTTCCTTGGTCTGTTACTCCCTTGATACGGATTTGAAGCATCGATAACTTCGACTTTAAATATTTTAAATGTTTTTCAGTATCTATATCAGTAGCCATGTTGAAAAGGAAGAGATAAAAATTTAATGATAGGTTAAACTCAATAAATTATCACGTTAATCAAAAAGGGAATATTATGATCAAGAGAATAGTGGGAATGAACAGAATATTCGGGCCCACGCGAACTAAAATTTAATGAGATAACACAATTATAACCTAATAAGTGAAAGAGAAAAAATACATGAAATAAATGATAAATAACTTACAATACATAACCTTTTTTGTCATGCACCGCGATCCGGCCCGGAGGACCAATGTTTCAACACCCAATACGTCTCACGTTATCGACGTGGAAAGGGAAGGTTGACAAGAAATAATTAAAAATTAAAGAAACTGTAAAGTTAGTTCTGCCGGAGTGCGGTGGTTGACAAAATAAGGTTTCTAAAATAAATTATAAATAAATCAAGAACATACATAGCATATATTAATAATCAATGCCAATACAAAATAAAAGATAGATAAAAGTTGCCTGATAAATTTTAATATGATAATTATAAGAAGTATAAATTAAATTAATGCCATAAACAGTTACCTTAACAACAAAAAAATAAACATGTGACAAAATTTATCATTTCAATATAATAGGCTAAACTAATATTTCTAATTCATTTATAATTAACATTAACGTTAAGCTAACTTAGATCTAAATCTAACCTTTTTTTGTTAATTAAAAGTTTTTAATGATGTTCGTACAAACCCATTAGGGCAGGTAGTGATGGTAGACTATTTCTTCCAGATACATATAGATATGGTCCAAATAGATAGACTAGATATAAAGAATCAATCTTCCAGTCCTCTGTGCCTTCAATGAGTGGAGAAATCAACTGAAGTTTGGTACTCGTTAGAGCGAAAGAAAGAAAGTGCCGGCCGGCTGTTTGCACTGAACTGAACGCAACGCAATTGAGATTTTTTAATTAAAAAACAATAGAAAAACATATGATTGATTGTTCACTGACGCACATTCAAAATAATAACATTTGTTCTTGTTAATAGAGCTATGATGTTGTATAAATTGTATAAATTGAAAAATAAAAAAAATCTTTTACATGTTAAATTTAAATGAAACATTACAAAAAAAATGTAAACTTAAAAATAAACCCAATTGATCAAGTAATTTAACTATGCGGTTCGGTCCCGAACAAATGGATTGGCCCCAAAAATATAATACTCAACACCTCATGATGTTGAAAGGTTATATCAGCTCAAAGCATTTGAAAGCTGATATTTCGTAAAAAAAGAAAGGTTATGCTATCTGTTTGTAGGATTTCAAAGGAATCTTTTTTTAGCTCCTACGGAGCAAGATAATGATCAGTTCGAAGTTTATTGTAATAAGCTAGACAAATTACAATAAATGACTCACTTAAACAGAATTATAGAAAAAATCAGACCAGGAACAGAAAAGCCAGAATTACTCGTAAAAAACAAAACAAAAAAAAAACAGTAATATTACACCAAGATAATGCAAGACCTCATACAAGTTTGGTTATTCACCAAAAGTTTTTACAGCTTGGTGAGATATCGTGCTATATTCACCGTATTCTCCATCTGGTTTCAATTCAAACGAGGGGTCAAAAATCACCTCACACAGTTTTTCCCAGCAAAGAACAAACTTTTTATGATTGTGTAATCATGCTACTGCCAGAAATGTAGTGAAAGGTATTGGAACAGAATGGAGAATCAATTTTTCAATAATAATGTATATTAATTCACTATTAGAAAACTGTCCATAATTTTTATTAAAAAAAATAAAGAAATAAAGAAAATAAATTACTTTCCAAATAATGCAATCAAATTTTCCTTGCTATTCATCCTTTTGATACCCTGTTTTCATTCACTGAGCTAGTTTTTAAAAGAGTTGATGCTCAATAAAAAGGCTTTTTGTCCATAACATTTTTTATTTTCAGAGATATTGTCACCTATGGTCGTCAAAACTCCGCCACCCAGTCCTGCTGACTTCTCTAAAGAACCACAAGGTATAGAAGGTCATTAATGGTACATCTAGTAACATTTATTATTCATTATTTCGAAATTAAATCTGAAGATTATTATTCAATATTTTCAACTTATTATATCGTAAGACTAAAAATTTTGAACAAAATTTTGAACAATAAAAATAATATCTTTATTGATATGTCATATCTAAATTAAGACACTGAATCGTGGTGCCTATCATAAAATGAAGTCAGTATCCATTCATTATCATTTCATTACAAAAGCCAAACAAGTGGCTTTTAAAATAAAATTGCAATGGCTGCATCTTGATTATTTATTCCTTAATAATTATATTTTTGGTAGTGTGAATGAATGAAAAATAATTTTATTCTGGGACAAATGTCTCCTCAGAATTATTGAAATGTTGAAATATCAACTATAGGTACATTTGTCTGACTGATGGAGTCTTTATAGATAATAAAAGTTATGAAATAATAATACTATCAATAATTAAATAATAAATTAGACATATAATGGTGATCACTGTAATTTAAATTAATACCGATTACACCAGTGTGGTGCTTTGATTATGTAGTAGGCGGAGGAATTTTTTATTTGAAGGAAAGTAGGGTTGGGATTGAGGAGCAGGAATAGGTAGAGCATTCCAGATGGAGGTAGCACGAATAAATGATTTATGGAAGGTTGTAATTTTGTAAGATGGAATATATAAATCATTAGGTTAGGGTCACTTTTTGTTCTAAAAGAAAAAACTAATTACACTCACCACCTCATCAATATACCTCTTTCATTGAAATGAGCAGCTACATATTAAAACTACCAACTTGCTTCAAATCATCACATTCCACTCTCAGTACTCTCATAACTGTGAGTGGTTTTCTTCCAATGCTCATACATTTTGTTTTGTCCATATTTCCCTATTAATTACAATTAATTCTTCTTTTAGAGTATTAATAATACTCTGGAGATCTCGGTCTTTGGGGGCAAGTATGAAAGGTCATCAGCAAATGCCAGCAGGAAATAAAGACTAGCTGCATATCGTGGTGTCCAAGATGAAAAATCCTCAAGTTACTCATTTTTCTATCTAGATAATGTTATTATGGATAGAGATTGGGGGGGGGGGGTTATGGAGGTTAATTATTAACTTTATACAGGTAGATCTTATTTAAAGGAAACTCGAAATATTTGTTCATAGGTGAAGTAGGAGTGTTTTTAATGAGGTTCCATTTTCATAAATACTATTAAGAATAAGGAATTGGGAGGGAGTAGTTATTAACTTTTTAGAGGTTCATCTAATTGTAATGAAATTTAGAACACTTGACATTTACAGGTCAAAGAAAAGCAAAGGTTAATTGCAAATAAGTTTTATTAGGATTAGTATGAGGGGCTATGGGGTTAATTATTGACTTCTTATCAGATATCGAATACATTTGAATCACTGGTTTTCCATTGGTCAAATAGAAGTAAAAGAATATTAATTTCTCTTAAATTATGGGTATTAGTGTTAGGTTATTAGGGTTAGGTAATGTGGAGCAGGAGGGTTTATTTGTAACTATAAATTCTTCCTGAATTCTTGAAATCCAGGGGTTGCAGCTAATTTTTGATAAAATTTACATGGGGGTTTTCAATAAGTGTGAATGTAGGTAAAAATATATGTTCAAAGTGTGTTCAAGTTCGGTTTAAAAAGGCAACATACATGATAAAAGAGCTCAAGGATTGTGGAGGGATTGAAACCCCCTTTTCTAAGCTTAAAAAAATTTTTCGTAACAGAAGATAATCCTTTACTAATGTGGTACAACTTCTGAACAGCAACTCATGTGCCGTTCAGTAAGGCATCCTTCACAGAAAGACCCTATCTCAACTGAAACCGATACTCTACAGGTCTAACCAACCTATTCTACTTTACTCTATTATTTATATTTTTAACCTTGAATGCAATGGATTGAACACATTTCTAAAATAGGCCTAAAAAGAGATAATGAGTTAAATGTCATGGGATCTGGAGACCTGTACATGCCTTTACCTTTACCCTGAGAGGCTCAAAAGGATGATAAAGAAGAAGCAAATTTCTTCTAGTCCTTAAGTTTTAATTTTTGTGTTTTTTAGTAAAAAATAAAAAGAGTTCATGAAATTCTTTTTAATTGTCACTAATATTTACTTGTTATATAATTATTTTAATGCTAGGGCATACTTGTAATTTCCAGCAGAACTTTCAATGTGTTAACCAACAACAATCTTTGTTATCATCAACAATCAAAAATCAACTGCAAAACTAAACACCAGAAAAACTAGAAAGCACTAATCCTTATGAAACAGTTGGTAAAAGATGGAATTTGTGCAGAGAAATAATACATGGGGTGGCTAAAGAGATCATCGGAGAGAAAGCTATTAATAAAAGGGTTTGACTTTGAATGCGAATTGGCAACGGATAAAAAGAATGCGGTATATTGCCTTATGATCCAAAGAAGAAACATCAGAGCATCTGTGGAAGATCATAGAATTAAAACAAGGAGTGAAAAAAGGATTCTGCAGAGAAAGAAGAGATCTTGGGAAATGAAAGAGATGGAAGAAATCAAGACTAATAGGACCCTGAACCAAATCAGAAAGTTCTACCATATCGGATAAACCGATGTTGCCAAGCATTCATGCCCCGATCAAATGCATGTAAAGATACGGATGGTTCCCTGATCACAGAAAGTGAAAAGATTATTGAACGATGGAGAAACCTTTTTGAAATTTTGTTAAATGGTGAATTCATAGGAGAAGTCACATCTAGAGGGAGTACCATAAGTGGTTGAGTTCGAGCCCTAAGATGAAGAGGATGTTCAGGATGCCATTGATAGGATGGGGAACAAGAAAGCCCCAGGTGTGGATGGGAAGCTAGCTGATATCTGGAAACATGGAGGTAAAGCATTGTCTAAACACACACACGTATGATCTGATTTTAGACATCTGAACAGAGGAGAGCATTCCAGATGTTTGGTACAGAACTATTGTATGCCCAATCTATAAAAAAGGGGACCCTCTCAACTGCGACAACTACAGTCATCTCCCTCCTACCATCTTCATACAAGATAATATCCAGTATTCCTCCCATTTGTTGAAAGAGCTATAGGTCAATATCAAGCAGGCTTCATGAAAGGCAAAGGAACGACAGACCAAATTTTGAAAATGATCATGGACAGAGTGGATGAATGCAATTTAGAAACTCACCACCTCTTTGTGTAATTCCATGCTGCCTATGACTGTGTGAATGTTGGTTTGAGCACTTTAGACATTCCTCCTAAGGTCCGTCTTTGTCCGTCTTATCAAAATGACAATGAAAGCCAATCAGTCTACAGTTAGAGTTTTCAGAGATACATCTGAGTTTTTCCATAGCCACAATGGACTTAGACAAGAGGATTGTTTGGCATGCCTTTTGTTTAGTATTGCATTGGAATATAGAATCAGCGGATCAGGAATCTAAGTGGGAGGTATAATTTTTAACAAATTCTGTCAAATCCTTTCCAGAAGAATTTCCGGGAGGGAAAGTTACAATAGGAGACTTTGAATTCGACAGCTTGCAGCAATTTATTTACCTAGGAACACAGCTAAACTCGACCAACGATACGAAACAAGAGATTTAGCGCCGGATCAGAAACACCTAAGAAGCAAGTTCCTCTCCAGGGCTACTACGTTACAAATATACAAGCCACTAATCAGACCAGTTCTCACATTTTCATTCAAGTGTTGGATCATTACATAGGCCATGGAATCATCTCTATTGAGATTTGAAAGGAAAATACTGAAAGGGATTATGGGGCTTGTATGTGCCAGCGGCACATGGAGATTAAGAAAAAATGCCGAGATTATAAGATTGTATAATGGCCTGATGTCGTTAACTTAATTAAGGCTGGTCGTTTGAGACGGGCTGGACACATTACTCAACTAAGCAATAAAAGGTCCCAAAAATGCTCTTGGAAGAAAAAATCTTTGGACAAAAGAAGGTTGGTAGACCTCGCCTGCGCTGGGTGGATTGTGTAGTGGTAGATGCCAAAAAAATGCTTGGCATTAGAAATTGGAGAGCAGCTGCACAAAACAGAGAAAACTGGCGGCTCTTACTGCAGGATGCCCTGACTCTTCATGTGTTGTAGTGCCATTGAAGAAGAAGAAACTAATCACACATTCCAATCTCTTCCTCTCAGTACCGAAGCATAATTATGTCCTTTCTTTATCTCAGTACCTGGTTATTGTTATATATCCCCGGGATTTCCCATAATGACTACCATGCTTACATTTTAACAAAACATAAAATGTTGACTTGCCATCTATCTACTTACAAATAGTTTTCTTTATATTATAAAAGAAATATCAAATGTGTATATCACTATATATGTACTATCAACTATCCAATTATCATAATATTAAGAGCTAGCTATATTCACTTAGCCTTGTAATGTTTTCTTAATATTATTTTTTTTAATTTTGACATTGTTTTAAATTATTATTTTTATCAAATACCAACAACATTATATGAAGAAATTTACTTTTGCTATTTTGTTTCGCAGACAATAAAAAATGGTCGATGGAAGAAAAAGTTTCACCTCCATTTTATACAACTCCAGGTAAGATATTTTGTAATTATTATGTGAATCACAAAATACTCAAGTTCCAAGCTTTCAATAGTCCCGAATATAATTTTTTCATACAAGGAAAAAGAAATCTTGGAAAGCCTTAAACTTAAAATTAAGGTTGCAAATTAAGGTCATTTATGCTACTCAATCTTTTATAAACGGTTAAAGAAGTGAATATAAAAATCATAATAATAACTGAAGACTATTTCTTTTCCCCTTCCGAGCAATGTGGTTTAAATGGACGTTTTCTTTAGCCAGTGATGAGGGCAGTGGATAAATGCAAAGTTGGAACACAGACCTGGCATTTGGGATTTAAACTTACGAACTTAAGGTTATTGTTGGTTGTCAGGGCAATGTTCGCTTTCCCTAATAATTGTAAAATATAAAACATGAAGTATTCACCTTTTATAATATGAATTATTTGGATCACGTTTTCTGAAATATATTGCATGTGATAGGACTAAAAGAGAAAACATTTTTGCCGAGTTATTTAGAATTTTTTTTCATAATTAGGCCAGGAATTTGAGGACCAATATAACACTTAAAACTTTCTCAGTGGTTAACCCATGCTGTATGGCTATTGCCCAACCCTCTCCTATATTTGAACAGATAAATCATTTTCATTAAATCACTAAATTATTTATTTTTTTCATCCTTGGTGAGGCACAATAGAAACCTTATACCTTTGTTTAATTAAAAATAAATTTAAGTTTAGACTTGAGATTATACATCTAATTTCCTTTATGTATGTGTGTGTTCAATTATGAAATGATTGTCTGTGTATGATCTGTAGCCCATCTGATTCTAATAGTGCATACTGAATCATGTGAATGTTTTGTTTTTGTTTTTTTTGTATTGCTAACTAATAAATAGAAATCGAATTGGCAAATCATATATTTTCTCTTTACGTTTACCTCTTCAACAACTAGATTTTGATTTATGCTTTTGGTTTAAATCTCACATCCTATGATAATTTAGATGTATTGGTTATAATGTAGTTAAAATATTAATAACAGGCTCTCGTAAGGTGAAGCCATCTAAATTCATTTATAAGGTTTCGTTTATCTTTACTATTCCTAATACAATATTTGTACCAATGATGAAACATTTCATGAACTGATTTATTTTGATTTGCTGTGTTCTAAGTTAAAAAAAAATAACATGCCTCACTTCTTAACTGAAATCAGTGTGAATCAATTTCAATTTATTATTATTTAAAAAGCTTACACCTTCAGTTAAGTATTCATAACAGATTTATTTAACAGTAAAAAATAAAAATAAAATATAATTAAACTTAAGAAAACATTTCCAAAAGTACTTACATAGTCTGGTGCAGCAAGCAAAGCAATTTCATAATGTGAATTTCATTTTTCATTAAATTTATTGGTTTGGAAAATTAGTACTTACGGTTTGTCAGGATGAAATAAAACTCAGTGTATTGTTTAAATAAAATTTATTTTAACCTACAGTATATTGACCATTATTTAATATGTTTTTTTCCCATCTTTCCACCAACTGCATAATGCCATGTTCGTAGATTGTCTGAGGTTTATTGTTAAAAATTTGATCCAAGTGATTTTTGTGTTCTCTTGCTTTAGGAATTTCTTTCCAATCATAGAGTTCTGCTGAGACCGGAATAAGTGGCAGTTGCTTGGAGCTAAGTCTGGTGGAGCAAAGGGTCCAATCCACGGCTCAATAATTTCTTGCGAGTGACCAATGAGGTGTGGGGCTTAGCGTTGTCTTGGTGGAACACAAAACCCTTCCGATTTACCAGTTCTGGGCCTCCAATTTTGTTAATTGTGAGCAGTATAGCAGTATATAGTTGAATCAATTGTTTTTCCTGTTGGCAAAAGGTCAAAGAAAAAAATATCCTTGAAATCCCACCATATGGAAAGAATTATCTTCTTTGAATGCAATCCAGGTTTTGACATTCTTATTGAAGCCTCACTACTTGATCCCCAAGATTTTCTACGGACTACATTATCGTAAAAGATCTATTTTTCACCTCCTGTATCCAATCTTTTCAAAAATGGGTCGTGGGCTCCTGCTAATCCACATGTAAAAATATAATGTGAACAAATTTAAATTGACATTATCATTTTGGAATAAAAATTTATCGAAATTTTTTTTCTTTCGAGAATGCAAAATTATTATTGAGAATATTTAACTATAGACTAAGGATCGACCTTTAGTGTGGTCATTTCTGTTTATACTAATTTTTTCTCCATTTTTTATCAACTCCATTAACCATATAAACAATGATGTGTTTTTTTTTAAATAAATAATTTTGTATTTATTCATTCTATACTCGTACAAAAAGTGAAAAATTCTTTTATTTGAAATATTTGTTGTTTATTTTATGTCTTTAAATTAACAACTATGAATATAGAGACTTTTGGAGACACCAGTTTAGCTGGCTCACAAAACCCTTTTTACGAAATTTTTTTGTTGATATTAATTTATATTCTTAAATCAAAACTTGTACTTGCTCGACAACCTTAGTCTTATGTTAAGAAGCACCTCAATACACTTGTTACATAACAGAGTTTATGTCTGCCCTCCATTAGTTTCCAGGCTTCAGCTTAGGGTTTGAGTCGATAGTGTATTGCTTCCCTTCAGAAAGTGTTGTAAGGTTCACCAAGAGTCATCAAAGGGTATGTTTTTTTTGGTTTTGTTTTTTATCTTTATTATATTTTATTGTTTTGTGGGTTAAATTATTTATTTTAAAAGTAAGGTTAATAGTAAAGTTATCACCATCCGTAATTAAAATTGTACTCATTAAAAAGAAGTTAAATATGAAATATTTATCCTAGTTATAGGAGCTGAAAATAGAATCAAAGAAAAAACACACAGAAGGGAAAACAGTGGAAAACCTTAGGCTTTATTGTAATTAAAATTTAGAAATGTATAATCCCTATCTTACAAATATTAGAATGGCATTACAAAGAAAAAAATGTTAGCTTTACATTAGAATTCAATTTGTTGAAATTTCGTCATGAGTAGATTTACACTAATTGATGACCAATCATCGATCTTCTGAATCCTTGATGCCAAAATTAACAATAGCTTTCAATGATTTATTTATTTTTATCTTCTAACTTTTATGAGAAAGAAATCTAAATTTAATGCAAGAATTTTAAATCTGATTCCAGTCGATGTAGTCTCTTTGCTACAATAAAGTATTAATATTTAAGAAATATTAAATACTAGTTGTTTATCCCGGTTTCACCCAGAGAATTTCATTTTACGGCCGATTTCGTAAAAAAACAATGTAAAGCGAAATCATAATGATTTTTATAACAATAAACAATATACCCAGAGATCTGCTGAAGTTATGCTATTTTAATATGGACAGGTGTTCGCTGAGCGAGAAATTTGGAGAATTTTAGGACAAACGGTATGGATTTTTATAAAGAACAAACAAACAAACAAACAGTATTTGATATTTATTTATTTAGATTATACCAATAATAAATATTATACCAATATTAATATTTAAGAAATTTTAAATATTTTTATGCCCCCCAAAAGCGCCGTGCTTAACAGATATTTCTGTATAAACCCAGTCCTCAGATATTTTGTAGATATATTTCAATGAAAATTTTCTTAGACTTAACATCTCTATCTTTGAATACCTATACTCATCAAAATCCACCCACTGCTTCTGCTTACACATGAGCAAACATAGTTTCATCGACATACCTCCACAGCAAAAACAAGCTTTTAATTTAGCTCGTTCCATTCGGCTCTACGTTGGAGAATAGTTTACTGATGATCAAGTAATGATTTCTCCAAATTCTATATAATATTATTCACTTAATTTAAACATCAAGAATACAAAAGCAGTGTAAGCCATTGAATGACTTGCATGTTAGGTTTTAACAATTTTTAAGCTTAATGCAATTAATGAGGTCTTATTCAGAAAACAGCAAACAATTACTTTTTGAAACTGTAACTTATTTTTTTACTATTAAAATAACCACATGTTCCCACTTATATGATAAACTGTAAAATTTTGATAAGAAAAGTGAAGGATTTTATCACTTTGGTTTGGTAGATTAATGACAAAAAGACTGGGTTCAACTATTGATATGTTACTTCTGGGCTTGGCCAATATGGAGCCATTTAATGTGGCCCCGATCCCAACCGAAAAGGACCCTTTAGGGGTTTGATTATTCCTTTTGAGGGAGCGGTAGTCAGAAGCTGGGATCTAATAAAGCTAATCACGGTTTTTTCAACTGAAAAAGATGATTATACCACAAGAGTGTTTGCTTATAGAAATTTACATGGTTGGAGTGTAGTAAAATATCCTACTGCGAATTTCTATAGTGTTTGTTTGTTTGTTTGTTTAACGTCCATTTTTATGCTGCTTAGGCTAATCGGACGATGCTACAGTGGGAGTCCTAAATTTTGCCTATCCAGGTATAATTAGGATAGGGATCTTTAACGAGTACCTGACATCGTACAGGCTCGGGACCTCCATTTTACGTCCTATCCGAGGGACGGCATAGCTAAGGATTTTTTACTCCCATTAAAAAATCCTAGGGCCACCGCATTTCTATAGTGTTAAAATATACATTTAGTTTTTTTTTTATATAAAATACTAATTGCTATCATAAATTTTATATCACCAAAATGAATTTTTTTTTTTGTTGTCAATGCTTAATTTTTTCGCATGTATTAATTAAATACTAGAAATAAAAGTAACCAGTTACAGTTCCAAAACGTCTTCATATATATAAAATCTTGTGTCCCGATGTTTTTCGGAGGTAAACTCAGAAACTACTCAACCGATTTTGATGATATTTGGCTCATTGTGTGTATTTTTGTCCAACTTAAAAGATAAGCTATTTTTATCTCGATTATTGGCCTCAATATTTCTTTTTTTTTGCAAATTAAATGCTTACCATTCTACAGTTGAGTGGATTAAGTTCTATAATTTTTCGACAGATGGCAATGTAATTTAATTACAACACTTCATTTTCTTTCGATATTTAGGGAGCATAAGCGTAAATCTATTATTTCCGGCTTGGACTAGGAAAATCCGTGCTTTTCCCAATGCAAATTATGTGTCGCCGTTTCACATGTGGGGAAAACATCAAATGAATTTGTTTTAGCAAAAGACAGGTTAACCAAAATCATTATGCACCTATTAGTATAACCTCCTGATATGATCTCATATTATCATGTGTTATATTCTGAATTTAATTAATATGGTAAAGATTAATTTGGTACATTTTTGCTAACTGTCTATTGTGATCGTACTAAACCTGTTCCAATTATATTCTGTATTAGTTCCTTTTACGTGTGTCATTCATTATCACACTATGGTCATATATGAGATGTAAAAAATAAAAACTTCAGCCCATCTAAATTCTTTTAGCCATTAACCAAACAATTTTAAATTTGACGTGAAGTTCTATTTTCAATCCCGTTGGTTTTTAGATTACCTGAAACATTTTTATTTTTATCAATGAATTTTGATTTGATAATAAAAAAAGAATAGGATATAACTAATTCAACGCATTGTAGTTACTGAGCCACAGCAATGCGTGGCAGGGTCTGCTCGTATATATATATATATATATATTTTTTTTTTTCAATTTTTTTTTTTTAGCATTCTATTCAGTTTTCAAATTATTACGTGTGTGGGTATCAATATTCTTTTTTGTTTTAGTATTGTTTTTATTTATATTTTATGGTTTTAGTAGTCATTGTATTGAGACTAATAGGGACTTGTTTTATATTAAATAATAGTAAATATGTTGAACTTTATGTAACATTTCAAAATAAACAATTAAATTTGTTTTTTTTATGTATCCCCCAGTTACAGTGAGATAGCTATACCGATTTCACTTGGCAGATGTTTTATTTATTTTAATAGATTTTTTCTGTTGTAATTTTCAATCAACTTTCTTGTTTCTTTCTTCACTGATTCACTTAATTTTTTTTTTTAATACCTTATCTTTAATTTAACCCTTATTTTTTAATTTATTTTTTTAGTCACTTAGTTATTCCTGCTATATATAGTTTAAGAATAAAATAATTCAGTCAATTGGTTCTTGCTAAAATTGCTAAAGTAATTTTTAATTTATGTTAAAAGTTCTAATTTATTATTTAAAATTTTGGAGTTAGTTTAAATTATGTTTTTGTGAACTTAAAAACTTTAAAAATACACACTTCAGAAATATGAAATTCACGCTGAATTATTGGTGTTTCAAGAATATCATGAAAAATAAATTTTTAAATTTTTTTAAAATGTTTTGCAATTCTACTATTTAGTAAAGGAATATAATAATTAAAGGAAAAAATCTGGTGCGTGCGCGCAACACACAACTTTCACTCACCAACTTACTTAGATTAGAAATTGACATGTTTTGCTAATTATCATTTCCTAAAGTCACACATTTTTCTACATTCATATCTTATTTTTGTTAAGTCCCCCCTCCCGTAGATCAATTTTGATGAAATTTTTACAGTCATATCTCGGGCAAATAAATACATCAAATACTAAGTTTGATCAAAATCGATAAAACCGTTTTTGAGTAAATAAAAAAAACACGTGAAAATGATACAAAATTTATTAAGTAAAGTCCCCCCTCCCGTAGATCAATTTTGATGAAATTTTTACAGTCATATCTCGGGCATATAAATACATCAAATACCAAGTTTGATCAAAATCGTTAAAACCGTTTTTGAGTAAATAAAAAAAACACGTGAAAATGATACAAAATTTATTAAGTAAAGTCCCCCCTCCGGTTGATCAATTGTGATGAAATGTTGGTTATCACATCTTTGGCATATAAATACATTAAATACCAAGTTTGATCAAAATCGTTATAACCGTTTTTGAGTAAATAAAAAAAACATTTGAAAATGATACAAAATTTATTAAGTAAAGTCCCCTTTGGGGGCCCGGTGTGGCTGTGCGGTAAAGCGCCGTACTCCCATGCCGGAGCTGCGGGTTCGAGTCCCGCCCTGGGTGGTGCTTTTCTTTCGTAGGAGAAGTATCACCCAGTGCCATGGGTGTTAGTATGGGCAGTATAGGGCTTCAGTGGAAGCCTTGAAGTCCCAAAAAAAAAAAAAAAAAAAAAAAAAAAAAAAAAAAAAAAAAAAAAAAAAAAAGTAAAGTCCCCCCTCCGGTTGATCAATTTTGATGAAATTTTTACAGTCATATTTCAGGCATATAAATAGATCAAATACTCAGTTTAATCAAAATCGTTAGAGCCGTTTTTGAGAAAATTGAAAAAAACTTAAAAAGTTATTAAATAAAGTACCCCCTCCCTTTGAGCAATTTTGATGAAATTTTTGCTGTCACATCACGGGCATATACATACTCTAAATACCCAATTTCAGATTTGCACGGCTTATAGTTTTTGAGCTAGTCTGTTCACACACACACACACACACACACACACACACACACACACACACACACACACACACACACACACACACACACACACACACACACACACACACACACACACACACACACACACACACACACACACACACACACACACACACACACACACACACAGACACACACACACACACACAGACCATTTCGCGGGACTTGGTTATTTTGACTCAGGGGACCCCAAAACGTGTATTTCCGTTGAAAACCGGAAGTCGAAAATTTTCACGATCGCAATACTTCCACTTACTATATATTTCATATATAGGTAAGTGAAAGTAAAAAATTGGGGCTGATTTATTTTTTCATTTTTTGTTTCCAAAAATAGTATTACCGAAGGGCAATAATTTGTAAATTTAGCAAACATATATTTTTGACATATAGAATAGAAAGAAACATCAAAAATTCATATTAATTCTGCCCTTGGGAACTCAGGAATATATAAGGGGCGGAGGGGGACCAGACCCCCCTCCCTCTGAAATTAGTTGTATATAGAAAAAATTGAGTACTGTAATCTACATTATATAAATGATCATGCAAAACCGATTATGAGGGCTAGTAACACTTTAGTTGTCTTTGTAGCAGTACCAGAACTCCCCAAACATTCCTCAATCATCACTGAGTATGGTAACTCAGACGCTCCCTCCCTAGACATCACCATTTTTGTCCCAAAAATTTTTTATCTATATAATCTATTGCTTGGGACCCTCTGGCGAACAATCTGCAAACTGCAATATTTCAATCTGAATATTAAGCTGCGGATTGTCTTTGGGATTGAGGAGCCCTCCTGGAGCATACCCTATGTAAATTAGGTAAACTTAATTGAAAAATAATGGTGGATGGAAAATTCTGGTGGTTGAGTGTGATTTCATTCAAATCACATCTTTGCAAGAGGACAAAGAAGCATTACTTCCTTACACATTACTGAACCCAAGACAAAAACATGGGCTGTAGTGTTACTTTTCTGGTAAATTGGGTATTTAGTGACAAAGAAACCTTGTCAAAAATATTCATTGTATGAAAAAATTTGTTCTGGCAATGACTACTCACTTTGCTGATGACACAGTCACTGTTACTTAAGTCCATCTCTAAAACAAAATAATAATGTTGGCCTCCTCCTACTCAATGTTTCATGTTGTTTAGTATCTAAATCAAGTATTTTAAATTTCTGGAATTTTAAATTTGAAGAAAACATTATGTTCTATTGTTACTGCGTAAGTTTAAAATTTTATAACAATGACATTTTAAGTTTTTTATGCAGAAATGTTTTAGTATAGCTAATATTTAAATCACCTTGCCTTTAGAAAAAAATCTAAAAATATAAGAAGGATATATTTATAACTTTTAATTTTAAAAGAGATGGTTGTTAGTTTGAAAACTACAAAAAATTTACCTGTTTCTGAAAATTGCTTAAAATTTAACTCTTTTATGTTTACTCGTCTACATATGGCATTTTAATCATTTAAGAACATTTGATTGTACATTGATATAATGTGCTCTATCGAAATTTCCACCGCTGCCAAACCTGTTTAACCCCTGTGATAAGCTAGGCTGCAATAAATAAATATATAATGGAAAATTTGAAAATTGATTTTAGAATGAATTTTATTATTTTTGAAAATTAGTAATTAAAAAACTAATAAAAGTCTCAATGATGAAATATTAACCACTTACTGAATCATAATAAGAAACCATTTTCTGAATATTTTGGATTTTTGAAGCAAGTTCTTCTTGAGATTTAGATATTTGTTTGATATACCTGTTTTAATTTAAATTCCAATTAGAGGACCAGTTATAAATTGGAAATAATTCAGTGAATTCCAATATTTGCATTGAAAAATATATATATCTCAGGTTTGAAACTTTTTGGGGAAGTATTACCGATGACACTATTCCTCGGGGGATCCGGGCCTCCTTCAGCACCAAACTCTCCACTATTCCCTCTCAGCTGAGAGCTTTATTTATAAGATCTCATCTTGATTTAGATCTTACTTGATCTTATTAAATGTTTTATATTTCATTCATTGGTGTAGCTATTTGCAAATATTTGTCTGTAAGAAAGGGCCTAAGGCCATAAGACAATAAAGAATCTATCAATCAGCAGCTACTTCCCTCCACCGTCTAGCACGGCGACTCATAATTTGCATTGAGAAAAACACGGATTTTCCTAGTCCAAGCCGGAAAAAATAGTTTTATGCTTATGCTCGAAAAATTATAGAATATCTGTCGAAAAATTATAGAACTTAAAAATAATCACACTCAATTGTAGTATGGTAAGCATTTAATTTGCAAAAAAAGAAATATTGAGGCCAATAATGAGGTAAAAACTATCATATCTTTTAAGTTGGACAAAAATACACACAATGAGCCAAATATCATCAAAATCGGTTGAGTAGTTTCTGAGTTTACCCCCGACAAACATCCTGACACAAGATTTTTACTTTTTTACTTTTATATAAAGATATAAACTTAACAGAAAACATTGAACACTATATGTTATTTGATAAAAATTTTTCAAAAGTCAAATATCTTTTAAAATAAGGGAGTTTAAGTAAAAATTTTTAAAACATGAAAAAAAAATAATTAAATTAAATTTTGTAAAAAAAAAATATTAATAATAATAAAATAAATAAAAACTGAGTATCTCAAACATTAATAAAGTACAAATTTTTAAATGAATACATCTTTTCATCAACTGTCATTAAACTATTTCATCAATTCATATTTTTGATAAAACCTTATTTCACGAAGTGTTCATCACATTACTAGAAGAACTTGAACTATTTATACAGCAACAATATTCTTTTTCAAGAAAGTTAAAAAGCCAAGTCAAATTTCTAATCTAGACCCAATAGATAACACTTTATCTGTTTGCAAGTTTCTGTTTAAAATTTAAAAATACAAGATATATTAATAAATCAGACTAATTTATTGGAAAGTGATAAAAGTATCTGGTATCTTTTATAATATATTTAAGATCTTTTTTCATTTGTGTTTATTTTGCCAAGGTTCTGGTCTTAAAATTCTTGATTAGTCTTTGGAAGCCTGGAAACAAACGATTTCAGTGTATAGAAATTCATTAAGGATATAAAATATAACATAAAATATCTAATAAAAAAAAAAATTCCAAATAACTGAAAGCCATAAAAATAGTAATATCATGCATTGGCAAAAAGAGGGTTACAACTCAAAAACTGTTTTGTTAGATAATCACATCAATAATTTTGTGAGGTTTTAATTGCATGTACCTACAAACTTTACAGTTAGTATCCCTCGTACAAATATACCTTATGCATACCTTATGCCAAATATTAATACTATATTCTGGCCTTATCAAATATTAATACTGTATTCTGGCCTTGTAGGATTTGTCATTCTAATTCCAGCATTATGCATGAGTCAAAATTGATATATTTTGAGTTTTTACCATCTTCTTGCCGACGTAAAATATTTATTATTGGTGTAAATTATCCTGATACAATACTTAGTTATACAAGTTTAGGAAATAATTAAATTTTTTTAAACCGAAACAATATACTCAACATACACTAAACATACATTTTCAAAGACAAAATACTCAAGGCAAGGTTTTTTATTATATGTTTATACATCGCGTAATTTACGAAGTAGCGATGTACTAAGATAATAACAACACTGTCAGTGATAAATTATAACTCCATAAGGATAAATTAAACCAGTATTAGTGTATAAATGACCTTGAATTTTATTCGGACTATTGAAACAAATGATTTTTTGTATAGATTATTTTTATGAGTTATAGTAATACTTTTTTTTTTCTTTTTTTTGTGAGAGTGAGCTTTGTGATTGGGATTCCATTCATAAATAACCTTGCACAGCCAAAGTCCAAAAATAATAACTTTTACTTATGTTTGTGATTTTTGTCTTAAAAATCTGTTATGGAGCTTTAAATATTTTTGTTCTTACATGTGCCAAGCACCATGGCAGATCATTGTTTGAATTCCTAAAACTCCCATTAAAACCTGATTATATCCCTTAATCATATTTATTTAATTATGCTTTGTATTTTATTCTGCTTATTCTTATTTTATTTGCCAAATGTGAATGTTTATGGTTTTTGATATCTTGTCTGAGCTTAATAAAGTTTTAAATCCTGCTATAGCAATAAGCTGTTTATTTTTTATGTAATGAGCACTTTGGTACCTATTTACACAAAAGCTTGGTAGAAAATAGAAATAAATAAGTAATCTATGAGACTATTGCAATTTTAATTAAAACTCATGTAACACTGACTTAAATATATTGAGAGAAATATATTTAAAATTTAAATAATTTCTACTAAAAAAATAATTATTTAATTATTTTTTGGAGACAAAAAAATCCTCTTGGATGATAGTGCGGTATTCACCGAAATGTAAGTAGTTTTAAGATATTTTGAGATAAATATGAAAAAACATCACAATGGAAAAATTTGAGCTCTCTAACAGTCAAGTAAGTAGTTAAATATACAATACATAGTTATATTTTATGAGTGTAAAAATTATAGCAGATAAATTAAGCTGCTTGGGAAAACTATGTAATGCAGAGTGCGGCTTGCATGAGATCTGACAGACAAATTAGATTACCAACAAATTAGTTTATAAATATAAATTAAAACAAGAAAAAGACTGAGAGGTGACAACACTGCACATTGACTTATACTTGCTACAAGTAGATTTTATAGGCTTACCTGACTTTGGGCAAGATGAGCTTCTTATTCTTTTAATTGCTATGTTTATCTTCTCACCTCCAAAACCACACCCTCCTCCTTTTGGCACCTATAAAGAGAGAAAGAGAGAGCGAAAGTGTGGCTTAGTAAATAATTGTTATAAAAGATAACATGTATTATTATGTTGGAGCAGTTGCGAGGTCTGCATCACCTCAAGATGATGATGATTCTCTTGACACGGATGGATTTCAAGAACAGTTCCTCCTTGGAACTCCAACCCCTATCGAAGAACCCATTGCTCGTCCATTGGCTTTTCCACTTCCATTTTCACCAGATCAAGAAAAAGGAGCCAAGGATTCAAAGTATAGGGAATATCCAAAGTTTAGTGACATTGATAAAACAAAAAATGTTAAAAGGTTGGTGGGAGGAGTAGGGGATGGTGAGAAGAGGGTTAATTGGGGCAAAGATGAAGATAAAAAAAAACAAAATGAAGATAAAGGAACAAGTCCACCACCAGATGGAAATTTTAAACCAAAAGAAGGGCAAATTCCAGCCATAGAGTTGATAATTGGAAGAAAAGAAGTTCATACTAAAGAAGCTAGTGCATCTTCTGAGAGTAAGCTTACATTGTATACTGCCACTGATTTAGAAATTTCAATTAGATCACAATCTCATATTAGCTTAACAACAACATCAGGTAAAAAGACTTCTCATACAGTCGATTTTGATACTACCTTTGAAACGGTAAAAGATGAAACTGAAAATTTTGAAGAATATATAATTCCTAAAGAAAAAAAGAAAGAAGATACTGTCTTTTTCAGTGGAAAAAAAAGTATTTACAGATATGATTCACAAACATCGCCTGGTTTTGAAGAAAGTCCTATTAGTGAAGAAAGTATGTCTCACCATATAACAGACACAGGCATTAGTTTAACTCGTGGTACTGTTTCTGACACTAGTATGGCACAAAATGCTGCAAGTAGTGGTATAAAATTAGTTTCAGATACTCTTGTATGCAGCGAAGAAGCTGAATTGACAGATGCAGGTCTTAGTCCAATCCAGGCTGATGACATTGGAATACATCAGACAGACATACAGTTTATAGAAGAAGAAATGAAAAAGTATACCGACCAAGCCAGTAGTCCTATTCAGTTAGATACAGAAACTGTTGCTCTGTCTCCACTCCAAGTTCCAGTAACTGAAACATCTGTATCTACTGATTCTGTGAACACTTGTGATGCAAGTGTCAGTCCAATTCGATCAGAAGAAATTGTCTTTCAGTCTCAATCCGTCCCAGAAACAAAAAAAGATGTATTTGAAGAAATGATCTCAAAAAAAAGTGGAGAAGTAAAAGCAATTATTAAGTTACTTGAGGAACATACACAAAAAGTTGAAGAAACAAAACAGAAAAAGGAAGAAAGCACAAAAGAGAGCCCACATGTGACACCAACACACACAAAACAAGTAGTTGCATCCAAAATTAAAGAGCTCCAGAAAGTTTTTACTCCTCCAGTAGAAAAGGAATCCGTCCAGTATATAGAAAAGGAAACTACCTTAGAAGGAAAAAATGTTACTATACATGAAAAACTAAGTGAGCTGGTAAATTTGCAGGCAGGTATATTATCTTCAATGGCTGTACAGAAGGCAGAGGGCCAAGAATCAATTGCACACTCATTAGAATCACAACCGGACTTAAGTATAAGTGATAATGACATTAATATTGAGGGTGTATTTGTAGGAGGAAAAATTTCCATTGATGATAAAATGATAAAACAAGAAACGGCAAAAAAAGATGCAGTAAAAAAATTTCAGGTAAATGAGCTCTACTTGACAAAAAGTGTCAAAGACTTTATCGATGAAGAAATTATAGAACATACTGAAACATATAGTAATAAATTTGATTTTGAAGATCCAGAAAAAGATGATTTTGTGATAGAAGAAATTTGTCGGAAAAAGACAGTAGATAAAGAACAATTAGGAGAAGACAAATTTATGATTCAACATAGAAAAGTAAAGCAACACAAGGATTATTCTGAAATAAGTGAAACTGATGTCAGTGCATTAATGTCTGAAGTTCAAGAATTCACAAGGCAAATAAAACAAGAAGTTAAAAAATTAAAACCAGACTTGACTCCTACCCCTGAGGGTAAAGACATTCCTGCAGCAGAACATCCATTTTCTGCAGGAATCAGTAGTATTTTAGAGGAAAAAGAAGATACTCAAAAAGAAGGCGCTTTAAAAGAAATAGCTATCATTAGGTATGATACAACAGAAATAGACAAAGAAATCAGCAGAGATCAGGAAATATTTAGGCTCCAGGAAAAACCTGTAACAGACAAACAAAAATTAACAGAGGTAACACCCAAACAAAAACAATCTATATTATTAAATAATAGACTTGAAACAAAACAAGACCTAGACCAAAAGAATGTATCTGACCTTTACCAGCAAAAAACACTACAAGATGACAGCATTCCAATAGACAAACACTCACAAATAACATTAACTGCAGATCCTATGCAAACCTCTATTAAACAATTAGATTTACAAATTAGTTATAGTATAGAAAAAGGAAATGAAAATGAAACAGATAATCAGACATTTATGAAAAAAGAATCAACACAGAAATCTCTAACATATAAAATTAAAACTCATGAATCACCAAAAGAGGAGATAAAGAAACAATATGCTTCACCAGTTACTGAAAAACCATCTCCAACGCTACATAAATCACCTTTACAATCAAAGGATGAAGTAACTAAGATCACAAGCACAGATATTGTAACTAAGGAAGCATTAACTACTAAGGGATTAAACCACGATATAGTTACACCAAAAATGATTAAAACCACAGAAATTGCACAATCATCGGAGATCAAAGAAAAACTAGTTTCTTCTGAACCCAAGGAATCTCCTGAAGTCCAGGAAAAAGCAATTTCTCCTCCAAAATCACCAACTGATATACTCGAAGATGAGGTGATAGCTAGTCCGATTAAATTACCAGAACAACCCAAGGAAGTCTTGGTTAGCCCAGTCAAGGAAGAGAAGGAAAAGGAACCTTCCCCTAAGACTATATCACCATCAGAGGAAGTAAAAGTACCATCTCCCTCACCTCCAAAATCACCTCTAGTTTCAGAGGATGATGTTCCAACAATCATAAGCAGAGATATCGTGTCAAAAGAAGTAATAACAACCACCGAAATACTACCATCAACGAAGATCAAAGAGATACTAGTTTTTCCTCTACCCAAGAAATCTCCAGAACACAAGGAAAAAGCGATTTCTCCTCCAAAATCACCAACAGATCTAGTCGAAGATGAGGTGATAGTTAGTCCGATTAAATTACCAGAACAACCCAAGGAAGTCTTGGTTAGCCCAGTCAAGGAAAAGAAGGAGAAGGAACCTTCCCCTAAAACTATATCACCAACAGAGGAAGTAAAAGTACCATCTCCCTCACCTCCTAAATCACCTCTAGTTTCAGAGGATGATGTTCCAACAATCATAAGCAGAGATATCGTGTCAAAAGAAGTAATAACAACCACCGAAATACTACCATCAACAGAGATCAAAGAGAAACTAGTTTCTTCTGAACCCAAGAAATCTCCAGAAAACAAGGAAAAAGCGATTTCTCCTCCGAAATCACCAACAGATATAGTGGAAGATAAGGTGATAGCTAGTCCGATTAAATTACCAAAACAACCAAAGGAAATCGTGATTAGCCCCGTCAAGGAAGAGAAGGAGAAGGAACCTTCCTCTAAGACTATATCACCAATAGAGGAAGTAAAACTACCATCTCCTTCGCCTCCGAAATCACCTCTAGTTTCAGAGGATGAAGTTACAACAATCATAAGCAGAGATATGGTGTCAAAAGAAGTAATAACCACCGAAATACTACCATCTACAGAGATCAAAGAGATACTAGTTTATTCTGAAACCAAAGAATCTCCAGAAGAAAAGGAAAGAGCAACTTCTCCTCCAAAATCACCAACTGTTACAGTCGATGATGAGGTGATAGCTAGTCTGATGAAATTACCAGAACAACCAAAGGAAGTCGTGGTTAGCCCCGTAAAGGAGGAGAAGGAACCTTACTCTAAGACTATATCCCCAATAGAGGAAGTAAAAGTACCATCTCCCTCGCCTCCGAAATCACCTATAATTTCGGAGGATGAAGTTACAACAATCATAAGCAGAGATATAGTGTCAAAAGAAGTAATAACAACCACCGAAATACTGCCATCAACCGAGATCAAGGAGAAACTAGTTCCTCCTCTACCCAAGGAATCTCCAGAAGACAAGGAAAAAGCAATTTCTCCTCCAAAATCACCAACTGATATAGTCGAAGATGAGGTGATAGCTAGTCCGATTAAATTACCAGAACAACCAACGGAAGACTTGGTTAGCCCAGTCAAGGAAGAGGAGGAGAAGAAACCTTCCTCTAAGACTATATCACCATTAGAGGAAGTAAAAGTACCATCTCCCTCACCTCCTAAATTTCCAATAGTTACAGAGGATGAAGTTAGTTATGATGAAATCATAAGCCAAGATATCGTGTCAAAAGAAGTAATAACAACCTTCGAAATACTACCAGCAACGCAGATCAAAGAGAAACTAGTTTCTTCTGAACCTAAGAAATCTCATACTATATCACAAACAGAGGAAGTAAAAGTACCATCTCCCTCACCTCCTAAATCACCTCTAGTTTCAGAGGATGATGTTCCAACAATCATAAGCAGAGATATCGTGTCAAAAGAAGTAATAACAACCACCGAAATACTACCATCAAAAGAGATCAAAGAGAAACTAGTTTCTTCTGAACCCAAAGAATCTCTAGAAGAAAAGGAAAAAGCAACTTCTTCTCCAAAATCACCAACTGATACAGTCGATGATGAGGTGATAGCTAGCCCGGTTAAATTAATTGAACAACCAAAGGAAGTTGTGGTTAGCCCCGTCAAGGAGGAGAAGGAGAAGGAACCTTCCTCTAAAACTATATCACCAACAGAGGAAGTAGAAGTACCATCTCCCTCGCCTCTGAAATCACCTCTAGTTTCAGAGGATGAAGTTACAACAATCATAAGCAGAGATATTGTGTCAAAAGAAGTAATAACAACCACCGAAATACTACCATCAATGGTGATCAAAGAGAAACTAGTTTCTTCTGAACCCAAGAAATCTCTAGAAGAAAAGGAAAAAGCGATTTCTCCTCCGAAATCACCAACAGATATAGTGGAAGATAAGGTGATAGCTAGTCCGATTAAATTACCAGAACAACCAAAGGAAGACTTGCTTAGCCCAGTCAAGGAAGAGAAGGAGAAAGAACCTTCACCTAAGACTATATCACCATCAGAGGAAGTAAAAGTACCATCTCCTTCGCCTCCGAAATCACCTCTACTTACAGAGGATGAAGTTACAACAATCATAAGCAGAGATATAGTGTCAAAAGAAGTAATAACAACCACCGAAATACTGCCATCAACCGAGATCAAGGAGAAACTAGTTTCTCCTCTACCCAAGGAATCTCCAGAAGACAAGGAAAAAGCAATTCCTCCTCCAAAATCACCAAGTGATCTAATCGAAGATGAGGCGATAGCTAGTCCGATTAAATTACCAGAACAACCAAAGGAAGTCGTGGTTAGCCCCATCAAGGAAGAGAAGCAGAAGAAACCTTCCCCTAAAACTATATCACCATCAGAGGAAGTAAAAGTACCATCTCCTTCGCCTCCGAAATCATCTCTACTTACAGAGGATGATGTTCCAACAATCATAAGCAGAGATATCGTGTCAAAAGAAGTTATAACAACCACCGAAATACTACCATCAACGGAGATCAAAGAGGAAATAGTTTCTTCTGAACCCAAGAAATCTCCAGAAGACAAGGAAAAAGCGATTTCTCCTCCAAAATCACCAACTGATCTAGTCGTTGATGATTTGATTGCTAGTCCGATTAAATTACCAGAACAACCAAAGGAAGACTTGGTTAGCCCAGTCAAGGAAGAGAAGGAGAAGGAACCTTCCCCTAAGACTATATCACCATCAGAGGAAGTAAAAGTACCATCTCCTTCGCCTCCGAAATCACCTCTACTTACAGAGGATGATGTTCCAACAATCATAAGCAGAGATATCGTGTCAAAAGAAGTTATAACAACCTCCGAAATACTACCATCAACGGAGATCAAAGAGGAAATAGTTTCTTCTGAACCCAAGAAATCTCCAGTGGACAAGGAAAAAGCGATTTCTCCTGCAAACTCACCAACTGATCTAGTCGTTGATGATTTGATAGCTAGTCCGATTAAATTACCAGAACAACCAAAGGAAGACTTGGTTAGCCCAGTCAAGGAAGAGAAGGAGAAGGAACCTTCACCTAAGACTATATCACCATCAGAGGAAGTAAAAATACCATCACCCTCGCCTCCGAAATCACCTCTAGTTTCAGAGGATGAAGTTACAACAATCATAAGCAGAGATATGGTGTCAAAAGAAGTAATAACAACCACCGAAATAATACCATCAACGGAGATCAAAGAGGAAATAGTTTCTTCTGAACCCAAGAAATCTCCAGAAGACAAGGAAAAAGCGATTTCTCCTCCAAAATCACCAACTGATCTAGTCGTTAATGATTTGATTTCTAGTCCGATTAAATTACCAGAACAACCAAAGGAAGACTTGGTTAGCCCAGTCAAGGAAGAGAAGGAGAAAGAACCTTCACCTAAGACTATATCACCATCAGAGGAAGTAAAAGTACCATCTCCTTCGCCTCCGAAATCACCTCTACTTACAGAGGATGATGTTCCAACAATCATAAGCAGAGATATAGTGTCAAAAGAAGTAATAACAATCACCGAAATAATACCATCAACGGAGATCAAGGAGAAACTAGTTTCCCCTCTACCCAAGGAATCTCCAGAAGACAAGGAAAAAGCAATTCCTCCTCCAAAATCACCAACTGATACATACGAAGATGAGGTGATAGCTAGTCCGATTAAATTACCAGAACAACCAAAGGAAGTCGTGGTTAGCCCCGTCAAGGAAGAGAAGGAGAAGGAACCTTCCTCTAAGACTATATCACCAACAGAGGAAGTAAAATTACAATCTCCTTCGCCTCCGAAATCACCTCTACTTACAGAGGATGATGTTCCAACAATCATAAGCAGAGATATCGTGTCAAAAGAAGTTATAACAACCTCCGAAATACTACCATCAACGGAGATCAAAGAGGAAATAGTTTCTTCTGAACCCAAGAAATCTCCAGTAGACAAGGAAAAAGCGATTTCTCCTGCAAACTCACCAACTGATCTAGTCGTTGATGATTTGATAGCTAGTCCGATTAAATTACCAGAACAACCAAAGGAAGACTTGGTTAGCCCAGTCAAGGAAGAGAAGGAGAAGGAACCTTCACCTAAGACTATATCACCAACAGAGGAAGTAAAATTACAATCTCCTTCGCCTCCGAAATCACCTCTACTTACAGAGGATGATGTTCCAACAATCATAAGCAGAGATATCGTGTCAAAAGAAGTAATAACAACCACCGAAATACTACCATCAACGGAGATCAAAGAGGAAATAGTTTCTTCTGAACCCAAGAAATCTCCAGTAGACAAGGAAAAAGCGACTTTTCCTCCAAAATCACCAACTGATCTAGTCGTTGATGATTTGATTGCTAGTCCGATTAAATTACCAGAACAACCAAAGGAAGACTTGGTCAGCCCAGTCAAGGAAAAGAAGGAGAAGGAACCTTCACCTAAGACTATATCACCATTAGAGGAAGTAAAAGTACCATCTACTTCGCCTCCGAAATCACCTCTAGTTTCAGAGGATGAAGTTACAACAATCATAAGCAGAGATATGGTGTCAAAAGAAGTAATAACAACCACCGAAATAATACCATCAACGGAGATCAAAGAGAAAATAGTTTCTCCTCTACCCAAAGAATCTCCAGAAGACAAGGAAAAAGCAATTTCTCCTCCAAAATCACCAACTGATCTAGTCGAAGATGAGGCGATAGCTAGTCCGATTAAATTACCAGAACAAGCAAAGGAAGACTTGGTTAGCCCAGTCAAGGAAGAGAAGGAGAAGGAACCTTCCCCTAAGACTATATCATCATCAGAGGAAGTAAAAGTACCATCTCCTTCGCCTCCGAAATCACCTCTACTTACAGAGGATGATGTTCCAACAATCATAAGCAGCGATGTCGTGTCAAAAGAAGTTATAAAAACCTCCGAAATACTACCATCAACGGAGATCAAAGAGGAAATAGTTTCTTCTGAATCCAAGAAATCTCCAGAAGACAAGGAAAAAGCGATTTCTCCTCCAAAATCACCAACTGATCTAGTCGTTGATGATTTGATTGCTAGTCCGATTAAATTACCAGAACAACCAAAGGAAGACTTGGTTAGCCCAGTCAAGGAAGAGAAGGAGAAAGAACGTTCACCTCCGAAATCACCTCTAGTTTCAGAGGATGAAGTTACAACAATCATAAGCAGAGATATGGTGTCAAAAGAAGTAATAACAACCACCGAAATAATACCATCAACGGAGATCAAGGAGAAACTAGTTTCCCCTCTACCCAAGGAACCTCCAGAAGAAAAGGAAAAAGCAACTTCTTCTCCAAAATCACCAACTGATACAGTTAAAGATGAGGCGATAGCTAGCCCGGTTAAATTAACAGAACAACCAAAGGAAGTCGTGGTTAGCCCCGTCAAGGAGGAGAAGGAGAAGGAACCTTCTTCTAAGACTATATCCCCAATAGAGAAAATAAAAGTACCGTCTCCCTCGCCTCCGAAATCACCTATAGTTTCGGAGGATGAAGTTACGACAATCATAAGCAGAGATATAGTGTCAATAGAAGTAATAACAACCACCGAAATACTGCCATCAAGCGAGATCAAGGAGAAACTAGTTTCCCCTCTTCCCAAAGAATCTCCAGAAGACAAGGAAAAAGCAATTCCTCCTCCAAAATCACCAACTGATACATACGAAGATGAGGTGATAGCTAGTCCGATTAAATTACCAGAACAACCAAAAGAAGTCATAGTTAGCCCCGTCAAGGAAGAGAAGGAAAAGAAACCGTCCTCTAAGACTATATCACCAACAGAGGAAGTAAAAGTACCATCTCCCTCACCTCCTAAATCACCTCTAGTTTCAGAGGATGATGTTCCAACAATCATAAGCAGAGATATCGTGTCAAAAGAAGTAATAACAACCACCGAAATACTACCATCAAAAGAGATCAAAGAGAAACTAGTTTCTTCTGAACCCAAAGAATCTCTAGAAGAAAAGGAAAAAGCTACTTCTTCTCCAAAATCACCAACTGATCTAGTCGTTGATGATTTGATTGCTAGTCCGATTAAATTACCAGAACAACCAAAGGAAGACTTGGTTAGCCCAGTCAAGGAAGAGAAGGAGAAAGAACCTTCACCTAATACTATATCCCCATCAGAGGAAGTAAAAGTACCATCTCCTTCACCTCCTAAATTTCCAATAGTTACAGAGGATGAAGTTAGTTATGATGAAATCATAAGCCAAGATATCGTGTCAAAAGAAGTAATAACAACCTTCGAAATACTACCAGCAACGCAGATCAAAGAGAAACTAGTTTCTTCTGAACCTAAGAAATCTCATACTATATCACAAACAGAGGAAGTAAAAGTACCATCTCCCTCACCTCCTAAATCACCTCTAGTTTCAGAGGATGATGTTCCAACAATCATAAGCAGAGATATCGTGTCAAAAGAAGTAATAACAACCACCGAAATACTACCATCAAAAGAGATCAAAGAGAAACTAGTTTCTTCTGAACCCAAAGAATCTCTAGAAGAAAAGGAAAAAGCAACTTCTTCTCCAAAATCACCAACTGATACAGTCGATGATGAGGTGATAGCTAGCCCGGTTAAATTAATTGAACAACCAAAGGAAGTTGTGGTTAGCCCCGTCAAGGAGGAGAAGGAGAAGGAACCTTCCTCTAAAACTATATCACCAACAGAGGAAGTAGAAGTACCATCTCCCTCGCCTCTGAAATCACCTCTAGTTTCAGAGGATGAAGTTACAACAATCATAAGCAGAGATATTGTGTCAAAAGAAGTAATAACAACCACCGAAATACTACCATCAATGGTGATCAAAGAGAAACTAGTTTCTTCTGAACCCAAGAAATCTCTAGAAGAAAAGGAAAAAGCGATTTCTCCTCCGAAATCACCAACAGATATAGTGGAAGATAAGGTGATAGCTAGTCCGATTAAATTACCAGAACAACCAAAGGAAGACTTGCTTAGCCCAGTCAAGGAAGAGAAGGAGAAAGAACCTTCACCTAAGACTATATCACCATCAGAGGAAGTAAAAGTACCATCTCCTTCGCCTCCGAAATCACCTCTACTTACAGAGGATGAAGTTACAACAATCATAAGCAGAGATATAGTGTCAAAAGAAGTAATAACAACCACCGAAATACTGCCATCAACCGAGATCAAGGAGAAACTAGTTTCTCCTCTACCCAAGGAATCTCCAGAAGACAAGGAAAAAGCAATTCCTCCTCCAAAATCACCAAGTGATCTAATCGAAGATGAGGCGATAGCTAGTCCGATTAAATTACCAGAACAACCAAAGGAAGTCGTGGTTAGCCCCATCAAGGAAGAGAAGCAGAAGAAACCTTCCCCTAAAACTATATCACCATCAGAGGAAGTAAAAGTACCATCTCCTTCGCCTCCGAAATCATCTCTACTTACAGAGGATGATGTTCCAACAATCATAAGCAGAGATATCGTGTCAAAAGAAGTTATAACAACCACCGAAATACTACCATCAACGGAGATCAAAGAGGAAATAGTTTCTTCTGAACCCAAGAAATCTCCAGAAGACAAGGAAAAAGCGATTTCTCCTCCAAAATTACCAACTGATCTAGTCGTTGATGATTTGATTGCTAGTCCGATTAAATTACCAGAACAACCAAAGGAAGACTTGGTTAGCCCAGTCAAGGAAGAGAAGGAGAAGGAACCTTCCCCTAAGACTATATCACCATCAGAGGAAGTAAAAGTACCATCTCCTTCGCCTCCGAAATCACCTCTACTTACAGAGGATGATGTTCCAACAATCATAAGCAGAGATATCGTGTCAAAAGAAGTTATAACAACCTCCGAAATACTACCATCAACGGAGATCAAAGAGGAAATAGTTTCTTCTGAACCCAAGAAATCTCCAGTGGACAAGGAAAAAGCGATTTCTCCTGCAAACTCACCAACTGATCTAGTCGTTGATGATTTGATAGCTAGTCCGATTAAATTACCAGAACAACCAAAGGAAGACTTGGTTAGCCCAGTCAAGGAAGAGAAGGAGAAGGAACCTTCACCTAAGACTATATCACCATCAGAGGAAGTAAAAATACCATCACCCTCGCCTCCGAAATCACCTCTAGTTTCAGAGGATGAAGTTACAACAATCATAAGCAGAGATATGGTGTCAAAAGAAGTAATAACAACCACCGAAATAATACCATCAACGGAGATCAAAGAGGAAATAGTTTCTTCTGAACCCAAGAAATCTCCAGAAGACAAGGAAAAAGCGATTTCTCCTCCAAAATCACCAACTGATCTAGTCGTTAATGATTTGATTTCTAGTCCGATTAAATTACCAGAACAACCAAAGGAAGACTTGGTTAGCCCAGTCAAGGAAGAGAAGGAGAAAGAACCTTCACCTAAGACTATATCACCATCAGAGGAAGTAAAAGTACCATCTCCTTCGCCTCCGAAATCACCTCTACTTACAGAGGATGATGTTCCAACAATCATAAGCAGAGATATAGTGTCAAAAGAAGTAATAACAATCACCGAAATAATACCATCAACGGAGATCAAGGAGAAACTAGTTTCCCCTCTACCCAAGGAATCTCCAGAAGACAAGGAAAAAGCAATTCCTCCTCCAAAATCACCAACTGATACATACGAAGATGAGGTGATAGCTAGTCCGATTAAATTACCAGAACAACCAAAGGAAGTCGTGGTTAGCCCCGTCAAGGAAGAGAAGGAGAAGGAACCTTCCTCTAAGACTATATCACCAACAGAGGAAGTAAAATTACAATCTCCTTCGCCTCCGAAATCACCTCTACTTACAGAGGATGATGTTCCAACAATCATAAGCAGAGATATCGTGTCAAAAGAAGTTATAACAACCTCCGAAATACTACCATCAACGGAGATCAAAGAGGAAATAGTTTCTTCTGAACCCAAGAAATCTCCAGTAGACAAGGAAAAAGCGATTTCTCCTGCAAACTCACCAACTGATCTAGTCGTTGATGATTTGATAGCTAGTCCGATTAAATTACCAGAACAACCAAAGGAAGACTTGGTTAGCCCAGTCAAGGAAGAGAAGGAGAAGGAACCTTCACCTAAGACTATATCACCAACAGAGGAAGTAAAATTACAATCTCCTTCGCCTCCGAAATCACCTCTACTTACAGAGGATGATGTTCCAACAATCATAAGCAGAGATATCGTGTCAAAAGAAGTAATAACAACCACCGAAATACTACCATCAACGGAGATCAAAGAGGAAATAGTTTCTTCTGAACCCAAGAAATCTCCAGTAGACAAGGAAAAAGCGACTTTTCCTCCAAAATCACCAACTGATCTAGTCGTTGATGATTTGATTGCTAGTCCGATTAAATTACCAGAACAACCAAAGGAAGACTTGGTCAGCCCAGTCAAGGAAAAGAAGGAGAAGGAACCTTCACCTAAGACTATATCACCATTAGAGGAAGTAAAAGTACCATCTACTTCGCCTCCGAAATCACCTCTAGTTTCAGAGGATGAAGTTACAACAATCATAAGCAGAGATATGGTGTCAAAAGAAGTAATAACAACCACCGAAATAATACCATCAACGGAGATCAAAGAGAAAATAGTTTCTCCTCTACCCAAAGAATCTCCAGAAGACAAGGAAAAAGCAATTTCTCCTCCAAAATCACCAACTGATCTAGTCGAAGATGAGGCGATAGCTAGTCCGATTAAATTACCAGAACAAGCAAAGGAAGACTTGGTTAGCCCAGTCAAGGAAGAGAAGGAGAAGGAACCTTCCCCTAAGACTATATCATCATCAGAGGAAGTAAAAGTACCATCTCCTTCGCCTCCGAAATCACCTCTACTTACAGAGGATGATGTTCCAACAATCATAAGCAGCGATGTCGTGTCAAAAGAAGTTATAAAAACCTCCGAAATACTACCATCAACGGAGATCAAAGAGGAAATAGTTTCTTCTGAATCCAAGAAATCTCCAGAAGACAAGGAAAAAGCGATTTCTCCTCCAAAATCACCAACTGATCTAGTCGTTGATGATTTGATTGCTAGTCCGATTAAATTACCAGAACAACCAAAGGAAGACTTGGTTAGCCCAGTCAAGGAAGAGAAGGAGAAAGAACGTTCACCTCCGAAATCACCTCTAGTTTCAGAGGATGAAGTTACAACAATCATAAGCAGAGATATGGTGTCAAAAGAAGTAATAACAACCACCGAAATAATACCATCAACGGAGATCAAGGAGAAACTAGTTTCCCCTCTACCCAAGGAACCTCCAGAAGAAAAGGAAAAAGCAACTTCTTCTCCAAAATCACCAACTGATACAGTTAAAGATGAGGCGATAGCTAGCCCGGTTAAATTAACAGAACAACCAAAGGAAGTCGTGGTTAGCCCCGTCAAGGAGGAGAAGGAGAAGGAACCTTCTTCTAAGACTATATCCCCAATAGAGAAAATAAAAGTACCGTCTCCCTCGCCTCCGAAATCACCTATAGTTTCGGAGGATGAAGTTACGACAATCATAAGCAGAGATATAGTGTCAATAGAAGTAATAACAACCACCGAAATACTGCCATCAAGCGAGATCAAGGAGAAACTAGTTTCCCCTCTTCCCAAAGAATCTCCAGAAGACAAGGAAAAAGCAATTCCTCCTCCAAAATCACCAACTGATACATACGAAGATGAGGTGATAGCTAGTCCGATTAAATTACCAGAACAACCAAAAGAAGTCATAGTTAGCCCCGTCAAGGAAGAGAAGGAAAAGAAACCGTCCTCTAAGACTATATCACCAACAGAGGAAGTAAAAGTACCATCTCCCTCACCTCCTAAATCACCTCTAGTTTCAGAGGATGATGTTCCAACAATCATAAGCAGAGATATCGTGTCAAAAGAAGTAATAACAACCACCGAAATACTACCATCAAAAGAGATCAAAGAGAAACTAGTTTCTTCTGAACCCAAAGAATCTCTAGAAGAAAAGGAAAAAGCTACTTCTTCTCCAAAATCACCAACTGATCTAGTCGTTGATGATTTGATTGCTAGTCCGATTAAATTACCAGAACAACCAAAGGAAGACTTGGTTAGCCCAGTCAAGGAAGAGAAGGAGAAAGAACCTTCACCTAATACTATATCCCCATCAGAGGAAGTAAAAGTACCATCTCCTTCACCTCCGAAATCACTTCTAGTTTCAAAGGATGAAGTTACAACAATCATAAGCAGAGATATGGTGTCAAAAGAAGTAATAACAACCACCGAAATACTACCATCAAAAGAGATAAAAGAGAAAATAGTTTCCCCTCTACCCAAGAAATCTCCAGAAGACAAGGAAAAAGCGATTTCTCCTCCAAAATCACCAACTGATACAGTCGAAGATGAGGCGATAGCTAGCCCGGTTAAATTAACAGAACAACCAAAGGAAGTCGTGGTTAGCCCCGTCAAGGAGGAGAAGGAGAAGGAACCTTCCCCTAAGACTATATCACCATCAGAGGAAGTAAAAGTACCATCTCCTTCGCCTCCGAAATCACCTCTACTTACTGAGGATGATGTTCCAACAATCATAAGCAGAGATATTGTGTCAAAAGAAGTTATAACAACCTCCGAAATACTACAATCAACGGAGATCAAAGAGGAAATAGTTTCTTCTGAACCCAAGAAATCTCCAGTAGACAAGGAAAAAGCGATTTCTCCTCCGAAATCACCAACTGATCTAGTCGTTGATGATTTGATTGCTAGTCCGATTAAATTACCAGAACAACCAAAGGAAGACTTGGTTAGCCCAGTCAAGGAAGAGAAGGAGAAGGAACCTTCACCTAAGACTATATCACCATCAGAGGAAGTAAAAGTACCATCTCCTTCGCCTCCGAAATCACCTCTAGTTTCAGAGGATGAAGTTACAACAATCATAAGCAGAGATATGGTGTCAAAAGAAGTAATAACAACCACCGAAATACTACCATCAAAAGAGATAAAAGAGAAAATAGTTTCCCCTCTACCCAAGAAATCTCCAGAAGACAAGGAAAAAGCGATTTCTCCTCCAAAATCACCAACTGATCTAGTCGTTGATGATTTGATTGCTAGTCCGATTAAATTACCAGAACAACCAAAGGAAGACTTGGTTAGCCCAGTCAAGGAAGAGAAGGAGAAAGTACCTTCACCTAAGACTATATCACCATCAGAGGAAGTAAAAGTACCATCTCCTTCACCTCCGAAATCACCTCTAGTTTCAGAGGATGAAGTTACAACAATCATAAGCAGAGATATGGTGTCAAAAGAAGTAATAACAACCACCAAAATAATACCATCAACGGAGATCAAAGAGAAACTAGTTGCTCCTCTACCCAAAGAATCTCCAGAAGACAAGAAAAAAGCAATTTCTCCTCCAAAATCACCAACTGATACAGTCGAAGATGAGGCGATAGCTAGCCCGGTTAAATTAACAGAACAACCAAAGGAAGTCGTGGTTAGCCTCGTCAAGGAGGAGAAGGAGAAGGAACCTTCCCCTAAGACTATATCACCATCAGAGGAAGTAAAAGTACCATCTCCTTCGCCTCCGAAATCACCTCTACTTACTGAGGATGATGTTCCAACAATCATAAGCAGAGATATCGTGTCAAAAGAAGTAATAGCAACCACCGAAATACTACCATCAACGGAGATCAAAGAGAAACTAGTTTCTCCTCTACTCAAAGAATTTTCAGAAGACAAGGAAAAAGCAATTTCTCCTCCAAAATCACCAACTGACACAGTCAAAGATGAGGCGATAGCTAGCCCGGTTAAATTAACAGAACAACCAAAGGAAGTCGTGGTTAGCCCCGTCAAGGAGGAGAAGGAGAAGGAACCTTCCCCTAAGACTATATCACCATCAGAGGAAGTAAAAGTACCTTCTCCTTCTCATCCGAAATCACCTCTACTTACTGAGGATGATGTTCCAACAATCATAAGCAGAGATATCGTGTCAAAAGAAGTAATAACAACCACCGAAATACTACCATCAAAAGAGATAAAAGAGAAAATAGTTTCCCCTCTACCCAAGAAATCTCCAGAAGACAAGGAAAAAGCGATTTCTCCTCCAAAATCACCAACTGATCTAGTCGAAGATGAGGCGATAGCTAGTCCGATTAAATTTCCAGAACAACCAAAGGAAGACTTGGTTAGCCCAGTCAAGGAAGAGAAGGAGAAGGAACCTTCCCCTAAGACTATATCACCATCAGAGGAAGTAAAAGTATCATCTCCTTCGCCTCCGAAATCACCTCTACTTACAGAGGTTGATGTTCCAACAATCATAAGCAGAGATATCGTGTCAAAAGAAGTAATAACAACCACCGAAATAATACCATCAACGGTGATCAAAGAGAAACTAGTTTCTCCTCTACACAAAGAATCTCCAGAAGACAAGGAAAAAGCAATTTCTCCTCCAAAATCACCAACTGATCTAGTCGAAGATGAGGCGATAGCTAGTCCGATTAAATTACCAGAACAAGCAAAGGAAGACTTGGTTAGCCCAGTCAAGGAAGAGAAGGAGAAGGAACCTTCCCCTAAGACTATATCACCATCAGAGGAAGTAAAAGTACCATCTCCTTCGCCTCCGAAATCACCTCTACTTACAGAGGATGATGTTCCAACAATCATAAGCAGAGATATCTTGTCAAAAGAAGTTATAACAACCTCCGAAATACTACCATCAAAAGAGATAAAAGAGAAAATAGTTTCCCCTCTACCCAAGAAATCTCCAGAAGACAAGGAAAAAGCGATTTCTCCTCCAAAATCACCAACTGATCTAGTCGTTGATGATTTGATTGCTAGTCCGATTAAATTACCAGAACAACCAAAGGAAGACTTGGTTAGCCCAGTCAAGGAAGAGAAGGAGAAAGAACGTTCACCTCCGAAATCACCTCTAGTTTCAGAGGATGAAGTTACAACAATCATAAGCAGAGATATGGTGTCAAAAGAAGTAATAACAACCACCGAAATAATACCATCAACGGAGATCAAGGAGAAACTAGTTTCCCCTCTACCCAAGGAACCTCCAGAAGAAAAGGAAAAAGCAACTTCTTCTCCAAAATCACCAACTGATACAGTTAAAGATGAGGCGATAGCTAGCCCGGTTAAATTAACAGAACAACCAAAGGAAGTCGTGGTTAGCCCCGTCAAGGAGGAGAAGGAGAAGGAACCTTCTTCTAAGACTATATCCCCAATAGAGAAAATAAAAGTACCGTCTCCCTCGCCTCCGAAATCACCTATAGTTTCGGAGGATGAAGTTACGACAATCATAAGCAGAGATATAGTGTCAATAGAAGTAATAACAACCACCGAAATACTGCCATCAAGCGAGATCAAGGAGAAACTAGTTTCCCCTCTTCCCAAAGAATCTCCAGAAGACAAGGAAAAAGCAATTCCTCCTCCAAAATCACCAACTGATACATACGAAGATGAGGTGATAGCTAGTCCGATTAAATTACCAGAACAACCAAAAGAAGTCATAGTTAGCCCCGTCAAGGAAGAGAAGGAAAAGAAACCGTCCTCTAAGACTATATCACCAACAGAGGAAGTAAAAGTACCATCTCCCTCACCTCCTAAATCACCTCTAGTTTCAGAGGATGATGTTCCAACAATCATAAGCAGAGATATCGTGTCAAAAGAAGTAATAACAACCACCGAAATACTACCATCAAAAGAGATCAAAGAGAAACTAGTTTCTTCTGAACCCAAAGAATCTCTAGAAGAAAAGGAAAAAGCTACTTCTTCTCCCAAATCACCAACTGATCTAGTCGTTGATGATTTGATTGCTAGTCCGATTAAATTACCAGAACAACCAAAGGAAGACTTGGTTAGCCCAGTCAAGGAAGAGAAGGAGAAAGAACCTTCACCTAATACTATATCCCCATCAGAGGAAGTAAAAGTACCATCTCCTTCACCTCCTAAATTTCCAATAGTTACAGAGGATGAAGTTAGTTATGATGAAATCATAAGCCAAGATATCGTGTCAAAAGAAGTAATAACAACCTTCGAAATACTACCAGCAACGCAGATCAAAGAGAAACTAGTTTCTTCTGAACCTAAGAAATCTCATACTATATCACAAACAGAGGAAGTAAAAGTACCATCTCCCTCACCTCCTAAATCACCTCTAGTTTCAGAGGATGATGTTCCAACAATCATAAGCAGAGATATCGTGTCAAAAGAAGTAATAACAACCACCGAAATACTACCATCAAAAGAGATCAAAGAGAAACTAGTTTCTTCTGAACCCAAAGAATCTCTAGAAGAAAAGGAAAAAGCAACTTCTTCTCCAAAATCACCAACTGATACAGTCGATGATGAGGTGATAGCTAGCCCGGTTAAATTAATTGAACAACCAAAGGAAGTTGTGGTTAGCCCCGTCAAGGAGGAGAAGGAGAAGGAACCTTCCTCTAAAACTATATCACCAACAGAGGAAGTAGAAGTACCATCTCCCTCGCCTCTGAAATCACCTCTAGTTTCAGAGGATGAAGTTACAACAATCATAAGCAGAGATATTGTGTCAAAAGAAGTAATAACAACCACCGAAATACTACCATCAATGGTGATCAAAGAGAAACTAGTTTCTTCTGAACCCAAGAAATCTCTAGAAGAAAAGGAAAAAGCGATTTCTCCTCCGAAATCACCAACAGATATAGTGGAAGATAAGGTGATAGCTAGTCCGATTAAATTACCAGAACAACCAAAGGAAGACTTGCTTAGCCCAGTCAAGGAAGAGAAGGAGAAAGAACCTTCACCTAAGACTATATCACCATCAGAGGAAGTAAAAGTACCATCTCCTTCGCCTCCGAAATCACCTCTACTTACAGAGGATGAAGTTACAACAATCATAAGCAGAGATATAGTGTCAAAAGAAGTAATAACAACCACCGAAATACTGCCATCAACCGAGATCAAGGAGAAACTAGTTTCTCCTCTACCCAAGGAATCTCCAGAAGACAAGGAAAAAGCAATTCCTCCTCCAAAATCACCAAGTGATCTAATCGAAGATGAGGCGATAGCTAGTCCGATTAAATTACCAGAACAACCAAAGGAAGTCGTGGTTAGCCCCATCAAGGAAGAGAAGCAGAAGAAACCTTCCCCTAAAACTATATCACCATCAGAGGAAGTAAAAGTACCATCTCCTTCGCCTCCGAAATCATCTCTACTTACAGAGGATGATGTTCCAACAATCATAAGCAGAGATATCGTGTCAAAAGAAGTTATAACAACCACCGAAATACTACCATCAACGGAGATCAAAGAGGAAATAGTTTCTTCTGAACCCAAGAAATCTCCAGAAGACAAGGAAAAAGCGATTTCTCCTCCAAAATTACCAACTGATCTAGTCGTTGATGATTTGATTGCTAGTCCGATTAAATTACCAGAACAACCAAAGGAAGACTTGGTTAGCCCAGTCAAGGAAGAGAAGGAGAAGGAACCTTCCCCTAAGACTATATCACCATCAGAGGAAGTAAAAGTACCATCTCCTTCGCCTCCGAAATCACCTCTACTTACAGAGGATGATGTTCCAACAATCATAAGCAGAGATATCGTGTCAAAAGAAGTTATAACAACCTCCGAAATACTACCATCAACGGAGATCAAAGAGGAAATAGTTTCTTCTGAACCCAAGAAATCTCCAGTGGACAAGGAAAAAGCGATTTCTCCTGCAAACTCACCAACTGATCTAGTCGTTGATGATTTGATAGCTAGTCCGATTAAATTACCAGAACAACCAAAGGAAGACTTGGTTAGCCCAGTCAAGGAAGAGAAGGAGAAGGAACCTTCACCTAAGACTATATCACCATCAGAGGAAGTAAAAATACCATCACCCTCGCCTCCGAAATCACCTCTAGTTTCAGAGGATGAAGTTACAACAATCATAAGCAGAGATATGGTGTCAAAAGAAGTAATAACAACCACCGAAATAATACCATCAACGGAGATCAAAGAGGAAATAGTTTCTTCTGAACCCAAGAAATCTCCAGAAGACAAGGAAAAAGCGATTTCTCCTCCAAAATCACCAACTGATCTAGTCGTTAATGATTTGATTTCTAGTCCGATTAAATTACCAGAACAACCAAAGGAAGACTTGGTTAGCCCAGTCAAGGAAGAGAAGGAGAAAGAACCTTCACCTAAGACTATATCACCATCAGAGGAAGTAAAAGTACCATCTCCTTCGCCTCCGAAATCACCTCTACTTACAGAGGATGATGTTCCAACAATCATAAGCAGAGATATAGTGTCAAAAGAAGTAATAACAATCACCGAAATAATACCATCAACGGAGATCAAGGAGAAACTAGTTTCCCCTCTACCCAAGGAATCTCCAGAAGACAAGGAAAAAGCAATTCCTCCTCCAAAATCACCAACTGATACATACGAAGATGAGGTGATAGCTAGTCCGATTAAATTACCAGAACAACCAAAGGAAGTCGTGGTTAGCCCCGTCAAGGAAGAGAAGGAGAAGGAACCTTCCTCTAAGACTATATCACCAACAGAGGAAGTAAAATTACAATCTCCTTCGCCTCCGAAATCACCTCTACTTACAGAGGATGATGTTCCAACAATCATAAGCAGAGATATCGTGTCAAAAGAAGTTATAACAACCTCCGAAATACTACCATCAACGGAGATCAAAGAGGAAATAGTTTCTTCTGAACCCAAGAAATCTCCAGTAGACAAGGAAAAAGCGATTTCTCCTGCAAACTCACCAACTGATCTAGTCGTTGATGATTTGATAGCTAGTCCGATTAAATTACCAGAACAACCAAAGGAAGACTTGGTTAGCCCAGTCAAGGAAGAGAAGGAGAAGGAACCTTCACCTAAGACTATATCACCAACAGAGGAAGTAAAATTACAATCTCCTTCGCCTCCGAAATCACCTCTACTTACAGAGGATGATGTTCCAACAATCATAAGCAGAGATATCGTGTCAAAAGAAGTAATAACAACCACCGAAATACTACCATCAACGGAGATCAAAGAGGAAATAGTTTCTTCTGAACCCAAGAAATCTCCAGTAGACAAGGAAAAAGCGACTTTTCCTCCAAAATCACCAACTGATCTAGTCGTTGATGATTTGATTGCTAGTCCGATTAAATTACCAGAACAACCAAAGGAAGACTTGGTCAGCCCAGTCAAGGAAAAGAAGGAGAAGGAACCTTCACCTAAGACTATATCACCATTAGAGGAAGTAAAAGTACCATCTACTTCGCCTCCGAAATCACCTCTAGTTTCAGAGGATGAAGTTACAACAATCATAAGCAGAGATATGGTGTCAAAAGAAGTAATAACAACCACCGAAATAATACCATCAACGGAGATCAAAGAGAAAATAGTTTCTCCTCTACCCAAAGAATCTCCAGAAGACAAGGAAAAAGCAATTTCTCCTCCAAAATCACCAACTGATCTAGTCGAAGATGAGGCGATAGCTAGTCCGATTAAATTACCAGAACAAGCAAAGGAAGACTTGGTTAGCCCAGTCAAGGAAGAGAAGGAGAAGGAACCTTCCCCTAAGACTATATCATCATCAGAGGAAGTAAAAGTACCATCTCCTTCGCCTCCGAAATCACCTCTACTTACAGAGGATGATGTTCCAACAATCATAAGCAGCGATGTCGTGTCAAAAGAAGTTATAAAAACCTCCGAAATACTACCATCAACGGAGATCAAAGAGGAAATAGTTTCTTCTGAATCCAAGAAATCTCCAGAAGACAAGGAAAAAGCGATTTCTCCTCCAAAATCACCAACTGATCTAGTCGTTGATGATTTGATTGCTAGTCCGATTAAATTACCAGAACAACCAAAGGAAGACTTGGTTAGCCCAGTCAAGGAAGAGAAGGAGAAAGAACGTTCACCTCCGAAATCACCTCTAGTTTCAGAGGATGAAGTTACAACAATCATAAGCAGAGATATGGTGTCAAAAGAAGTAATAACAACCACCGAAATAATACCATCAACGGAGATCAAGGAGAAACTAGTTTCCCCTCTACCCAAGGAACCTCCAGAAGAAAAGGAAAAAGCAACTTCTTCTCCAAAATCACCAACTGATACAGTTAAAGATGAGGCGATAGCTAGCCCGGTTAAATTAACAGAACAACCAAAGGAAGTCGTGGTTAGCCCCGTCAAGGAGGAGAAGGAGAAGGAACCTTCTTCTAAGACTATATCCCCAATAGAGAAAATAAAAGTACCGTCTCCCTCGCCTCCGAAATCACCTATAGTTTCGGAGGATGAAGTTACGACAATCATAAGCAGAGATATAGTGTCAATAGAAGTAATAACAACCACCGAAATACTGCCATCAAGCGAGATCAAGGAGAAACTAGTTTCCCCTCTTCCCAAAGAATCTCCAGAAGACAAGGAAAAAGCAATTCCTCCTCCAAAATCACCAACTGATACATACGAAGATGAGGTGATAGCTAGTCCGATTAAATTACCAGAACAACCAAAAGAAGTCATAGTTAGCCCCGTCAAGGAAGAGAAGGAAAAGAAACCGTCCTCTAAGACTATATCACCAACAGAGGAAGTAAAAGTACCATCTCCCTCACCTCCTAAATCACCTCTAGTTTCAGAGGATGATGTTCCAACAATCATAAGCAGAGATATCGTGTCAAAAGAAGTAATAACAACCACCGAAATACTACCATCAAAAGAGATCAAAGAGAAACTAGTTTCTTCTGAACCCAAAGAATCTCTAGAAGAAAAGGAAAAAGCTACTTCTTCTCCAAAATCACCAACTGATCTAGTCGTTGATGATTTGATTGCTAGTCCGATTAAATTACCAGAACAACCAAAGGAAGACTTGGTTAGCCCAGTCAAGGAAGAGAAGGAGAAAGAACCTTCACCTAATACTATATCCCCATCAGAGGAAGTAAAAGTACCATCTCCTTCACCTCCGAAATCACTTCTAGTTTCAAAGGATGAAGTTACAACAATCATAAGCAGAGATATGGTGTCAAAAGAAGTAATAACAACCACCGAAATACTACCATCAAAAGAGATAAAAGAGAAAATAGTTTCCCCTCTACCCAAGAAATCTCCAGAAGACAAGGAAAAAGCGATTTCTCCTCCAAAATCACCAACTGATACAGTCGAAGATGAGGCGATAGCTAGCCCGGTTAAATTAACAGAACAACCAAAGGAAGTCGTGGTTAGCCCCGTCAAGGAGGAGAAGGAGAAGGAACCTTCCCCTAAGACTATATCACCATCAGAGGAAGTAAAAGTACCATCTCCTTCGCCTCCGAAATCACCTCTACTTACTGAGGATGATGTTCCAACAATCATAAGCAGAGATATTGTGTCAAAAGAAGTTATAACAACCTCCGAAATACTACAATCAACGGAGATCAAAGAGGAAATAGTTTCTTCTGAACCCAAGAAATCTCCAGTAGACAAGGAAAAAGCGATTTCTCCTCCGAAATCACCAACTGATCTAGTCGTTGATGATTTGATTGCTAGTCCGATTAAATTACCAGAACAACCAAAGGAAGACTTGGTTAGCCCAGTCAAGGAAGAGAAGGAGAAGGAACCTTCACCTAAGACTATATCACCATCAGAGGAAGTAAAAGTACCATCTCCTTCGCCTCCGAAATCACCTCTAGTTTCAGAGGATGAAGTTACAACAATCATAAGCAGAGATATGGTGTCAAAAGAAGTAATAACAACCACCGAAATACTACCATCAAAAGAGATAAAAGAGAAAATAGTTTCCCCTCTACCCAAGAAATCTCCAGAAGACAAGGAAAAAGCGATTTCTCCTCCAAAATCACCAACTGATCTAGTCGTTGATGATTTGATTGCTAGTCCGATTAAATTACCAGAACAACCAAAGGAAGACTTGGTTAGCCCAGTCAAGGAAGAGAAGGAGAAAGTACCTTCACCTAAGACTATATCACCATCAGAGGAAGTAAAAGTACCATCTCCTTCACCTCCGAAATCACCTCTAGTTTCAGAGGATGAAGTTACAACAATCATAAGCAGAGATATGGTGTCAAAAGAAGTAATAACAACCACCAAAATAATACCATCAACGGAGATCAAAGAGAAACTAGTTGCTCCTCTACCCAAAGAATCTCCAGAAGACAAGAAAAAAGCAATTTCTCCTCCAAAATCACCAACTGATACAGTCGAAGATGAGGCGATAGCTAGCCCGGTTAAATTAACAGAACAACCAAAGGAAGTCGTGGTTAGCCTCGTCAAGGAGGAGAAGGAGAAGGAACCTTCCCCTAAGACTATATCACCATCAGAGGAAGTAAAAGTACCATCTCCTTCGCCTCCGAAATCACCTCTACTTACTGAGGATGATGTTCCAACAATCATAAGCAGAGATATCGTGTCAAAAGAAGTAATAGCAACCACCGAAATACTACCATCAACGGAGATCAAAGAGAAACTAGTTTCTCCTCTACTCAAAGAATTTTCAGAAGACAAGGAAAAAGCAATTTCTCCTCCAAAATCACCAACTGACACAGTCAAAGATGAGGCGATAGCTAGCCCGGTTAAATTAACAGAACAACCAAAGGAAGTCGTGGTTAGCCCCGTCAAGGAGGAGAAGGAGAAGGAACCTTCCCCTAAGACTATATCACCATCAGAGGAAGTAAAAGTACCTTCTCCTTCTCATCCGAAATCACCTCTACTTACTGAGGATGATGTTCCAACAATCATAAGCAGAGATATCGTGTCAAAAGAAGTAATAACAACCACCGAAATACTACCATCAAAAGAGATAAAAGAGAAAATAGTTTCCCCTCTACCCAAGAAATCTCCAGAAGACAAGGAAAAAGCGATTTCTCCTCCAAAATCACCAACTGATCTAGTCGAAGATGAGGCGATAGCTAGTCCGATTAAATTTCCAGAACAACCAAAGGAAGACTTGGTTAGCCCAGTCAAGGAAGAGAAGGAGAAGGAACCTTCCCCTAAGACTATATCACCATCAGAGGAAGTAAAAGTATCATCTCCTTCGCCTCCGAAATCACCTCTACTTACAGAGGTTGATGTTCCAACAATCATAAGCAGAGATATCGTGTCAAAAGAAGTAATAACAACCACCGAAATAATACCATCAACGGTGATCAAAGAGAAACTAGTTTCTCCTCTACACAAAGAATCTCCAGAAGACAAGGAAAAAGCAATTTCTCCTCCAAAATCACCAACTGATCTAGTCGAAGATGAGGCGATAGCTAGTCCGATTAAATTACCAGAACAAGCAAAGGAAGACTTGGTTAGCCCAGTCAAGGAAGAGAAGGAGAAGGAACCTTCCCCTAAGACTATATCACCATCAGAGGAAGTAAAAGTACCATCTCCTTCGCCTCCGAAATCACCTCTACTTACAGAGGATGATGTTCCAACAATCATAAGCAGAGATATCTTGTCAAAAGAAGTTATAACAACCTCCGAAATACTACCATCAAAAGAGATAAAAGAGAAAATAGTTTCCCCTCTACCCAAGAAATCTCCAGAAGACAAGGAAAAAGCGATTTCTCCTCCAAAATCACCAACTGATCTAGTCGTTGATGATTTGATTGCTAGTCCGATTAAATTACCAGAACAACCAAAGGAAGACTTGGTTAGCCCAGTCAAGGAAGAGAAGGAGAAAGTACCTTCACCTAAGACTATATCACCATCAGAGGAAGTAAAAGTACCATCTCCTTCACCTCCGAAATCACCTCTAGTTTCAGAGGATGAAGTTACAACAATCATAAGCAGAGATATGGTGTCAAAAGAAGTAATAACAACCACCGAAATAATACCATCAACGGAGATCAAAGAGAAACTAGTTTCTCCTCTACCCAAAGAATCTCCAGAAGACAAGAAAAAAGCAATTTCTCCTCCAAAATCACCAACTGATACAGTCGAAGATGAGGCGATAGCTAGCCCGGTTAAATTAACAGAACAACCAAAGGAAGTCGTGGTTAGCCTCGTCAAGGAGGAGAAGGAGAAGGAACCTTCCCCTAAGACTATATCACCATCAGAGGAAGTAAAAGTACCATCTCCTTCGCCTCCGAAATCACCTCTACTTAATGAGGATGATGTTCCAACAATCATAAGCAGAGATATCGTGTCAAAAGAAGTTATAACAACCTCCGAAATACTACAATCAACGGAGATCAAAGAGGAAATAGTTTCTTCTGAACCCAAGAAATCTCCAGTAGACAAGGAAAAAGCGATTTCTCCTCCGAAATCACCAACTGATCTAGTCGTTGATGATTTGATTGCTAGTCCGATTAAATTACCAGAACAACCAAAGGAAGACTTGGTTAGCCCAATCAAGGAAGAGAAGGAGAAGGAACCTTCCCCTAAGACTATATCACCATCAGAGGAAGTAAAAGTATCATCTCCTTCGCCTCCGAAATCACCTCTACTTACAGAGGATGATGTTCTAACAATCATAAGCAGAGATATCGTGTCAAAAGAAGTAATAGCAACCACCGAAATACTACCATCAACGGAGATCAAAAAGGAAATAGTTTCTTCTGAACCCAAGAAATCTCCAGAAGACAAGGAAAAAGCGATTTCTCCTCCAAAATCACCAACTGATCTAGTCGTTGATGAATTGATTGCTAGCCCGATTAAATTACTAGAACAACCAAAGGAAGACTTGGTTAGCCCAGTCAAGGAAGAGAAGGAGAAAGTACCTTCACCTAAGACTATATCACCATCAGAGGAAGTAAAAGTACCATCTCCTTCACCTCCGAAATCACCTCTAGTTTCAGAGGATGAAGTTACAACAATCATAAGCAGAGATATCGTGTCAAAAGAAGTTATAACAACCTCCGAAATACTACCATCAACGGAGATCAAAGAGAAACTAGTTTCTCCTCTACCCAAAGAATTTTCAGAAGACAAGGAAAAAGCAATTTCTCCTCCAAAATCACCAACTGATACAGTCGAAGATGAGGCGATAGCTAGCCCGGTTAAATTACCAGAACAACCAAAGGAAGACTTGGTTAGCCCAGTCAAGGAAGAGAAGGAGAAGGAACCTTCCCCTAAGACTATATCACCATCAGAGGAAGTAAAAGTACCATCTCCTTCGCCTCCGAAATCACCTCTAGTTTCAGAGGATGAAGTTACAACAATCATAAGCAGAGATATGGTGTCAAAAGAAGTAATAACAACCACCGAAATACTACCATCAAAAGAGATAAAAGAGAAAATAGTTTCCCCTCTACCCAAGAAATCTCCAGAAGACAAGGAAAAAGCGATTTCTCCTCCAAAATCACCAACTGATCTAGTCGTTGATGATTTGATTGCTAGTCCGATTAAATTACCAGAACAACCAAAGGAAGACTTGGTTAGCCCAGTCAAGGAAGAGAAGGAGAAAGTACCTTCACCTAAGACTATATCACCATCAGAGGAAGTAAAAGTACCATCTCCTTCACCTCCGAAATCACCTCTAGTTTCAGAGGATGAAGTTACAACAATCATAAGCAGAGATATGGTGTCAAAAGAAGTAATAACAACCACCAAAATAATACCATCAACGGAGATCAAAGAGAAACTAGTTGCTCCTCTACCCAAAGAATCTCCAGAAGACAAGAAAAAAGCAATTTCTCCTCCAAAATCACCAACTGATACAGTCGAAGATGAGGCGATAGCTAGCCCGGTTAAATTAACAGAACAACCAAAGGAAGTCGTGGTTAGCCTCGTCAAGGAGGAGAAGGAGAAGGAACCTTCCCCTAAGACTATATCACCATCAGAGGAAGTAAAAGTACCATCTCCTTCGCCTCCGAAATCACCTCTACTTACTGAGGATGATGTTCCAACAATCATAAGCAGAGATATCGTGTCAAAAGAAGTAATAGCAACCACCGAAATACTACCATCAACGGAGATCAAAGAGAAACTAGTTTCTCCTCTACTCAAAGAATTTTCAGAAGACAAGGAAAAAGCAATTTCTCCTCCAAAATCACCAACTGACACAGTCAAAGATGAGGCGATAGCTAGCCCGGTTAAATTAACAGAACAACCAAAGGAAGTCGTGGTTAGCCCCGTCAAGGAGGAGAAGGAGAAGGAACCTTCCCCTAAGACTATATCACCATCAGAGGAAGTAAAAGTACCTTCTCCTTCTCATCCGAAATCACCTCTACTTACTGAGGATGATGTTCCAACAATCATAAGCAGAGATATCGTGTCAAAAGAAGTAATAACAACCACCGAAATACTACCATCAAAAGAGATAAAAGAGAAAATAGTTTCCCCTCTACCCAAGAAATCTCCAGAAGACAAGGAAAAAGCGATTTCTCCTCCAAAATCACCAACTGATCTAGTCGAAGATGAGGCGATAGCTAGTCCGATTAAATTTCCAGAACAACCAAAGGAAGACTTGGTTAGCCCAGTCAAGGAAGAGAAGGAGAAGGAACCTTCCCCTAAGACTATATCACCATCAGAGGAAGTAAAAGTATCATCTCCTTCGCCTCCGAAATCACCTCTACTTACAGAGGTTGATGTTCCAACAATCATAAGCAGAGATATCGTGTCAAAAGAAGTAATAACAACCACCGAAATAATACCATCAACGGTGATCAAAGAGAAACTAGTTTCTCCTCTACACAAAGAATCTCCAGAAGACAAGGAAAAAGCAATTTCTCCTCCAAAATCACCAACTGATCTAGTCGAAGATGAGGCGATAGCTAGTCCGATTAAATTACCAGAACAAGCAAAGGAAGACTTGGTTAGCCCAGTCAAGGAAGAGAAGGAGAAGGAACCTTCCCCTAAGACTATATCACCATCAGAGGAAGTAAAAGTACCATCTCCTTCGCCTCCGAAATCACCTCTACTTACAGAGGATGATGTTCCAACAATCATAAGCAGAGATATCTTGTCAAAAGAAGTTATAACAACCTCCGAAATACTACCATCAAAAGAGATAAAAGAGAAAATAGTTTCCCCTCTACCCAAGAAATCTCCAGAAGACAAGGAAAAAGCGATTTCTCCTCCAAAATCACCAACTGATCTAGTCGTTGATGATTTGATTGCTAGTCCGATTAAATTACCAGAACAACCAAAGGAAGACTTGGTTAGCCCAGTCAAGGAAGAGAAGGAGAAAGTACCTTCACCTAAGACTATATCACCATCAGAGGAAGTAAAAGTACCATCTCCTTCACCTCCGAAATCACCTCTAGTTTCAGAGGATGAAGTTACAACAATCATAAGCAGAGATATGGTGTCAAAAGAAGTAATAACAACCACCAAAATAATACCATCAACGGAGATCAAAGAGAAACTAGTTTCTCCTCTACCCAAAGAATCTCCAGAAGACAAGAAAAAAGCAATTTCTCCTCCAAAATCACCAACTGATACAGTCGAAGATGAGGCGATAGCTAGCCCGGTTAAATTAACAGAACAACCAAAGGAAGTCGTGGTTAGCCTCGTCAAGGAGGAGAAGGAGAAGGAACCTTCCCCTAAGACTATATCACCATCAGAGGAAGTAAAAGTACCATCTCCTTCGCCTCCGAAATCACCTCTACTTAATGAGGATGATGTTCCAACAATCATAAGCAGAGATATCGTGTCAAAAGAAGTTATAACAACCTCCGAAATACTACAATCAACGGAGATCAAAGAGGAAATAGTTTCTTCTGAACCCAAGAAATCTCCAGTAGACAAGGAAAAAGCGATTTCTCCTCCGAAATCACCAACTGATCTAGTCGTTGATGATTTGATTGCTAGTCCGATTAAATTACCAGAACAACCAAAGGAAGACTTGGTTAGCCCAATCAAGGAAGAGAAGGAGAAGGAACCTTCCCCTAAGACTATATCACCATCAGAGGAAGTAAAAGTATCATCTCCTTCGCCTCCGAAATCACCTCTACTTACAGAGGATGATGTTCTAACAATCATAAGCAGAGATATCGTGTCAAAAGAAGTAATAGCAACCACCGAAATACTACCATCAACGGAGATCAAAAAGGAAATAGTTTCTTCTGAACCCAAGAAATCTCCAGAAGACAAGGAAAAAGCGATTTCTCCTCCAAAATCACCAACTGATCTAGTCGTTGATGAATTGATTGCTAGCCCGATTAAATTACTAGAACAACCAAAGGAAGACTTGGTTAGCCCAGTCAAGGAAGAGAAGGAGAAAGTACCTTCACCTAAGACTATATCACCATCAGAGGAAGTAAAAGTACCATCTCCTTCACCTCCGAAATCACCTCTAGTTTCAGAGGATGAAGTTACAACAATCATAAGCAGAGATATCGTGTCAAAAGAAGTTATAACAACCTCCGAAATACTACCATCAACGGAGATCAAAGAGAAACTAGTTTCTCCTCTACCCAAAGAATTTTCAGAAGACAAGGAAAAAGCAATTTCTCCTCCAAAATCACCAACTGATACAGTCGAAGATGAGGCGATAGCTAGCCCGGTTAAATTACCAGAACAACCAAAGGAAGACTTGGTTAGCCCAGTCAAGGAAGAGAAGGAGAAGGAACCTTCCCCTAAGACTATATCACCATCAGAGGAAGTAAAAGTACCATCTCCTTCGCCTCCGAAATCACCTCTAGTTTCAGAGGATGAAGTTACAACAATCATAAGCAGAGATATGGTGTCAAAAGAAGTAATAACAACCACCGAAATACTACCATCAAAAGAGATAAAAGAGAAAATAGTTTCCCCTCTACCCAAGAAATCTCCAGAAGACAAGGAAAAAGCGATTTCTCCTCCAAAATCACCAACTGATCTAGTCGTTGATGATTTGATTGCTAGTCCGATTAAATTACCAGAACAACCAAAGGAAGACTTGGTTAGCCCAGTCAAGGAAGAGAAGGAGAAAGTACCTTCACCTAAGACTATATCACCATCAGAGGAAGTAAAAGTACCATCTCCTTCACCTCCGAAATCACCTCTAGTTTCAGAGGATGAAGTTACAACAATCATAAGCAGAGATATGGTGTCAAAAGAAGTAATAACAACCACCAAAATAATACCATCAACGGAGATCAAAGAGAAACTAGTTTCTCCTCTACCCAAAGAATCTCCAGAAGACAAGAAAAAAGCAATTTCTCCTCCAAAATCACCAACTGATACAGTCGAAGATGAGGCGATAGCTAGCCCGGTTAAATTAACAGAACAACCAAAGGAAGTCGTGGTTAGCCTCGTCAAGGAGGAGAAGGAGAAGGAACCTTCCCCTAAGACTATATCACCATCAGAGGAAGTAAAAGTACCATCTCCTTCGCCTCCGAAATCACCTCTACTTACTGAGGATGATGTTCCAACAATCATAAGCAGAGATATCGTGTCAAAAGAAGTTATAACAACCTCCGAAATACTACCATCAACGGAGATCAAAGAGGAAATAGTTTCTTCTGAACCCAAGAAATCTCCAGTAGACAAGGAAAAAGCGATTTCTCCTCCGAAATCACCAACTGATCTAGTCGTTGATGATTTGATTGCTAGTCCGATTAAATTACCAGAACAACCAACTGATCTAGTCGAAGATGAGGCGATAGCTAGTCCGATTAAATTTCCAGAACAACCAAAGGAAGACTTGGTTAGCCCAATCAAGGAAGAGAAGGAGAAGGAACCTTCCCCTAAGACTATATCACCATCAGAGGAAGTAAAAGTATCATCTCCTTCGCCTCCGAAATCACCTCTAGTTTCAGAGGATGAAGTTACTACAATCATAAGCAGAGATATCGTGTCAAAAGAAGTAATAGCAACCACCGAAATACTACTATCAACGGAGATCAAAGAGAAACTAGTTTCTCCTCTACCCAAAGAATTTTCAGAAGACAAGGAAAAAGCAATTTCTCCTCCAATATCACCAACTGATACAGTCAAAGATGAGGCGATAGCTAGCCCGGTTAAATTAACAGAACAACCAAAGGAAGTCGTGGTTAGCCCCGTCAAGGAGGAGAAGGAGAAGGAACCTTCCCCTAAGACTATATCACCATCAGAGGAAGTAAAAGTACCATCTCCTTCGCCTCCGAAATCACCTCTAGTTTCAGAGGATGAAGTTACAACAATCATAAGCAGAGATATGGTGTCAAAAGAAGTAATAACAACCACCGAAATACTACCATCAAAAGAGATAAAAGAGAAAATAGTTTCCCCTCTACCCAAGAAATCTCCAGAAGACAAGGAAAAAGCGATTTCTCCTCCAAAATCACCAACTGATCTAGTCGTTGATGATTTGATTGCTAGTCCGATTAAATTACCAGAACAACCAAAGGAAGACTTGGTTAGCCCAGTCAAGGAAGAGAAGGAGAAAGTACCTTCACCTAAGACTATATCACCATCAGAGGAAGTAAAAGTACCATCTCCTTCACCTCCGAAATCACCTCTAGTTTCAGAGGATGAAGTTACAACAATCATAAGCAGAGATATGGTGTCAAAAGAAGTAATAACAACCACCAAAATAATACCATCAACGGAGATCAAAGAGAAACTAGTTTCTCCTCTACCCAAAGAATCTCCAGAAGACAAGAAAAAAGCAATTTCTCCTCCAAAATCACCAACTGATACAGTCGAAGATGAGGCGATAGCTAGCCTGGTTAAATTAACAGAACAACCAAAGGAAGTCGTGGTTAGCCTCGTCAAGGAGGAGAAGGAGAAGGAACCTTCCCCTAAGACTATATCACCATCAGAGGAAGTAAAAGTACCATCTCCTTCGCCTCCGAAATCACCTCTACTTACTGAGGATGATGTTCCAACAATCATAAGCAGAGATATGGTGTCAAAAGAAGTTATAACAACCTCCGAAATACTACAATCAACGGAGATCAAAGAGGAAATAGTTTCTTCTGAACCCAAGAAATCTCCAGTAGACAAGGAAAAAGCGATTTCTCCTCCGAAATCACCAACTGATCTAGTCGTTGATGATTTGATTGCTAGTCCGATTAAATTACCAGAACAACCAACTGATCTAGTCGAAGATGAGGCGATAGCTAGTCCGATTAAATTTCCAGAACAACCAAAGGAAGACTTGGTTAGCCCAATCAAGGAAGAGAAGGAGAAGGAACCTTCCCCTAAGACTATATCACCATCAGAGGAAGTAAAAGTACCATCTCCTTCGCCTCCGAAATCACCTCTACTTACTGAGGATGATGTTCCAACAATCATAAGCAGAGATATCGTGTCAAAAGAAGTTATAACAACCTCCGAAATACTACAATCAACGGAGATCAAAGAGGAAATAGTTTCTTCTGAACCCAAGAAATCTCCAGTAGACAAGGAAAAAGCGATTTCTCCTCCGAAATCACCAACTGATCTAGTCGTTGATGATTTGATTGCTAGTCCGATTAAATTACCAGAACAACCAACTGATCTAGTCGAAGATGAGGCGATAGCTAGTCCGATTAAATTTCCAGAACAACCAAAGGAAGACTTGGTTAGCCCAATCAAGGAAGAGAAGGAGAAGGAACCTTCCCCTAAGACTATATCACCATCAGAGGAAGTAAAAGTACCATCTCCTTCGCCTCCGAAATCACCTCTAGTTTCAGAGGATGAAGTTACAACAATCATAAGCAGAGATATGGTGTCAAAAGAAGTAATAACAACCACCGAAATACTACCATCAAAAGAGATAAAAGAGAAAATAGTTTCCCCTCTACCCAAGAAATCTCCAGAAGACAAGGAAAAAGCGATTTCTCCTCCAAAATCACCAACTGATCTAGTCGTTGATGATTTGATTGCTAGTCCGATTAAATTACCAGAACAACCAAAGGAAGACTTGGTTAGCCCAGTCAAGGAAGAGAAGGAGAAAGTACCTTCACCTAAGACTATATCACCATCAGAGGAAGTAAAAGTACCATCTCCTTCACCTCCGAAATCACCTCTAGTTTCAGAGGATGAAGTTACAACAATCATAAGCAGAGATATGGTGTCAAAAGAAGTAATAACAACCACCAAAATAATACCATCAACGGAGATCAAAGAGAAACTAGTTTCTCCTCTACCCAAAGAATCTCCAGAAGACAAGAAAAAAGCAATTTCTCCTCCAAAATCACCAACTGATACAGTCGAAGATGAGGCGATAGCTAGCCCGGTTAAATTAACAGAACAACCAAAGGAAGTCGTGGTTAGCCTCGTCAAGGAGGAGAAGGAGAAGGAACCTTCCCCTAAGACTATATCACCATCAGAGGAAGTAAAAGTACCATCTCCTTCGCCTCCGAAATCACCTCTACTTACTGAGGATGATGTTCCAACAATCATAAGCAGAGATATCGTGTCAAAAGAAGTTATAACAACCTCCGAAATACTACAATCAACGGAGATCAAAGAGGAAATAGTTTCTTCTGAACCCAAGAAATCTCCAGTAGACAAGGAAAAAGCGATTTCTCCTCCGAAATCACCAACTGATCTAGTCGTTGATGATTTGATTGCTAGTCCGATTAAATTACCAGAACAACCAACTGATCTAGTCGAAGATGAGGCGATAGCTAGTCCGATTAAATTTCCAGAACAACCAAAGGAAGACTTGGTTAGCCCAATCAAGGAAGAGAAGGAGAAGGAACCTTCCCCTAAGACTATATCACCATCAGAGGAAGTAAAAGTATCATCTCCTTCGCCTCCGAAATCACCTCTAGTTTCAGAGGATGAAGTTACTACAATCATAAGCAGAGATATCGTGTCAAAAGAAGTAATAGCAACCACCGAAATACTACTATCAACGGAGATCAAAGAGAAACTAGTTTCTCCTCTACCCAAAGAATTTTCAGAAGACAAGGAAAAAGCAATTTCTCCTACAATATCACCAACTGATACAGTCAAAGATGAGGCGATAGCTAGCCCGGTTAAATTAACAGAACAACCAAAGGAAGTCGTGGTTAGCCCCGTCAAGGAGGAGAAGGAGAAGGAACCTTCCCCTAAGACTATATCACCATCAGAGGAAGTAAAAGTACCATCTCCTTCGCCTCCGAAATCACCTCTAGTTTCAGAGGATGAAGTTACAACAATCATAAGCAGAGATATGGTGTCAAAAGAAGTAATAACAACCACCGAAATACTACCATCAAAAGAGATAAAAGAGAAAATAGTTTCCCCTCTACCCAAGAAATCTCCAGAAGACAAGGAAAAAGCGATTTCTCCTCCAAAATCACCAACTGATCTAGTCGTTGATGATTTGATTGCTAGTCCGATTAAATTACCAGAACAACCAAAGGAAGACTTGGTTAGCCCAGTCAAGGAAGAGAAGGAGAAAGTACCTTCACCTAAGACTATATCACCATCAGAGGAAGTAAAAGTACCATCTCCTTCACCTCCGAAATCACCTCTAGTTTCAGAGGATGAAGTTACAACAATCATAAGCAGAGATATGGTGTCAAAAGAAGTAATAACAACCACCAAAATAAAACCATCAACGGAGATCAAAGAGAAAATAGTTTCTCCTCTACCCAAAGAATCTCCAGAAGACAAGAAAAAAGCAATTTCTCCTCCAAAATCACCAACTGATACAGTCGAAGATGAGGCGATAGCTAGCCCGGTTAAATTAACAGAACAACCAAAGGAAGTCGTGGTTAGCCTCGTCAAGGAGGAGAAGGAGAAGGAACCTTCCCCTAAGACTATATCACCATCAGAGGAAGTAAAAGTACCATCTCCTTCGCCTCCGAAATCACCTCTACTTACTGAGGATGATGTTCCAACAATCATAAGCAGAGATATCGTGTCAAAAGAAGTTATAACAACCTCCGAAATACTACAATCAACGGAGATCAAAGAGGAAATAGTTTCTTCTGAACCCAAGAAATCTCCAGTAGACAAGGAAAAAGCGATTTCTCCTCCGAAATCACCAACTGATCTAGTCGTTGATGATTTGATTGCTAGTCCGATTAAATTACCAGAACAACCAACTGATCTAGTCGAAGATGAGGCGATAGCTAGTCCGATTAAATTTCCAGAACAACCAAAGGAAGACTTGGTTAGCCCAATCAAGGAAGAGAAGGAGAAGGAACCTTCCCCTAAGACTATATCACCATCAGAGGAAGTAAAAGTATCATCTCCTTCGCCTCCGAAATCACCTCTAGTTTCAGAGGATGAAGTTACTACAATCATAAGCAGAGATATCGTGTCAAAAGAAGTAATAGCAACCACCGAAATACTACTATCAACGGAGATCAAAGAGAAACTAGTTTCTCCTCTACCCAAAGAATTTTCAGAAGACAAGGAAAAAGCAATTTCTCCTCCAATATCACCAACTGATACAGTCAAAGATGAGGCGATAGCTAGCCCGGTTAAATTAACAGAACAACCAAAGGAAGTCGTGGTTAGCCCCGTCAAGGAGGAGAAGGAGAAGGAACCTTCCCCTAAGACTATATCACCATCAGAGGAAGTAAAAGTACCATCTCCTTCTCCTCCGAAATCACCTCTACTTACTGAGGATGATGTTCCAACAATCATAAGCAGAGATATCGTGTCAAAAGAAGTTATAACAACCTCCGAAATACTACCATCAACGGAGATCAAAGAGGAAATAGTTTCTTCTGAACCCAAGAAATCTCCAGTAGACAAGGAAAAAGTAATTCCTCCTCCAAAATCACCAACTGATCTAGTCGAAGATGAGGCGATAGCTAGTCCGATCAAATTTCCAGAACAACCAAAGGAAGACTTGGTTAGCCCAGTCAAGGAAGAGAAGGAGAAAGTACCTTCACCTAAGACTATATCACCAACAGAGGAAGTAAAAGTACCATCTCCCTCACCTCCTAAATCACCTCTAGTTTCAGAGGATGATGTTCCAACAATCATAAGCAGAGATATGGTGTCAAAAGAAGTAATAACAACCACCGAAATAATACCATCAACGGGGATCAAAGAGAAACTAGTTTCTCCTCTACCCAAAGAATCACCAGAAGACAAGGAAAAAGCAATTTCTCCTCCAAAATCACCAACTGATCTAGTCGAAGATGAGGCGATAGCTAGTCCGATTAAATTACCAGAACAAGCAAAGGAAGACTTGGTTAGCCCAGTCAAGGAAGAGAAGGAGAAGGAACCTTCCCCTAAGACTGTATCACCATCAGAGGAAGTAAAAGTACCATCTCCTTCGCCTCCGAAATCACCTCTACTTACTGAGGATGATGTTCCAACAATCATAAGCAGAGATATCGTGTCAAAAGAAGTTATAACAACCTCCGAAATACTACAATCAACGGAGATCAAAGAGGAAATAGTTTCTTCTGAACCCAAGAAATCTCCAGTAGACAAGGAAAAAGCGATTTCTTCTCCAAAATCACCAACTGATCTAGTCGTTGATGATTTGATTGCTAGTCCGATTAAATTACCAGAACAACCAAAGGAAGACTTGGTTAGCCCAGTCAAGGAAGAGAAGGAGAAAGTACCTTCACCTAAGACTATATCACCATCAGAGGAAGTAAAAGTACCATCTCCTTCACCTCCGAAATCACCTCTAGTTTCAGAGGATGAAGTTACAACAATCATAAGCAGAGATATGGTGTCTAAAGAAGTAATATCAACCACCGAAATACTACCATCAACGGAGATCAAAGAGGAAATAGTTTCTTCTGAACCCAAGAAATCTCCAGTAGACAAGGAAAAAGCGATTTCTCCTCCAAAATCACCAACTGATCTAGTCGTTGATGATTTGATTGCTAGTCCGATTAAATTACCAGAACAACCAAAGGAAGACTTGGTTAGCCCAGTCAAGGAAGAGAAGGAGAAAGTACCTTCACCTAAGACTATATCACCATCAGAGGAAGTAAAAGTACCATCTCCTTCACCTCCGAAATCACCTCTAGTTTCAGAGGATGAAGTTACAACAATCATAAGCAGAGATATGGTGTCTAAAGAAGTAATAACAACCACCGAAATACTACCATCAACGGAGATCAAAGAGGAAATAGTTTCTTCTGAACCCAAGAAATCTCCAGTAGACAAGGAAAAAGCGATTTCTCCTCCAAAATCACCCACTGATCTAGTCGTTGATGATTTGATTGCTAGTCCGATTAAATTACCAGAACAACCAAAGAAAGACTTGGTTAGCCCAGTCAAGGAAGAGAAGGAGAAAGTACCTTCACCTAAGACTATATCACCATCAGAGGAAGTAAAAGTACCATCTCCTTCACCTCCGAAATCACCTCTAGTTTCAGAGGATGAAGTTACAACAATCATAAGCAGAGATATGGTGTCTAAAGAAGTAATAACAACCACCGAAATACTACCATCAACGGAGATCAAAGAGAAACTAGTTTCTCCTCTACCCAAAGAATCCCCAGAAGACAAGGAAAAAGCAATTTCTCCTCCAAAATCATCAACTGATACAGTCGATGATGAGGCGATAGCTAGCCCGGTTAAATTAACAGAACAACCAAAGGAAGTCGTGGTTAGCCCCGTCAAGGAGGAGAAGGAGAAGGAACCTTCCCCTAAGACTATATCACCATCAGAGGAAGTAAAAGTTCCATCTCCTTCGCCTCCGAAATCACCTCTACTTACAGAGGATGATGTTCCAACAATCATAAGCAGAGATATCGTGTCAAATGAAGTTATAACAACCTCCGAAATACTACCATCAACGGAGATCAAAGAGGAAATAGTTTCTCCTCTACCCAAAGAATCACCAGAAGACAAGGAAAAAGCAATTTCTCCTCCAAAATCACCAACTGATCTAGTCGAAGATGAGGCGATAGCTAGTCCGATTAAATTACCAGAACAAGCAAAGGAAGACTTGGTTAGCCCAGTCAAGGAAGAGAAGGAGAAGGAACCTTCCCCTAAGACTATATCACCATCAGAGGAAGTAAAAGTACCATCTCCTTCGCCTCCGAAATCACCTCTACTTACAGATGATGATGTTCCAACAATCATAAGCAGAGATATTGTGTCAAAAGAAGTTATAACAACCTCCGAAATACTACCATCAACGGAGATCAAAGAGGAAATAGTTTCTTCTGAACCCAAGAAATCTCCAGAAGAAGAGGAAAAAGCGATTTCTCCTCCAAAATCATCAACTGATACAGTCGTTGATGATTTGATTGCTAGTCCGATTAAATTACCAGAACAAGCAAAGGAAGACTTGGTTAGCCCAGTCAAGGAAGAGAAGGAGAAGGAACCTTCCCCTAAGACTATATCACCATCAGAGGAAGTAAAAGTTCCATCTCCTTCGCCTCCGAAATCACCTCTACTTACAGAGGATGATGTTCCAACAATCATAAGCAGAGATATCGTGTCAAATGAAGTTATAACAACCTCCGAAATACTACCATCAACGGAGATCAAAGAGGAAATAGTTTCTCCTCTACCCAAAGAATCACCAGAAGACAAGGAGAAAGCGATTTCTCCTCCAAAATCACCAACTGATTTAGTCGTTGATGATTTGATTGCTAGTCCGATTAAATTACCAGAACAACCAAAGGAAGACTTGGTTAGCCCAGTCAAGGAAGAGAAGGAGAAAGAACCTTCACCTAAGACTATATCACCATCAGAGGAAGTAAAAGTACCATCTCCTTCACCTCCGAAATCACCTCTAGTTTCAGAGGATGAAGTTACAACAATCATAAGCAGAGATATGGTGTCAAAAGAAGTAATAACAACCACCGAAATAATACCATCAACGGGGATCAAAGAGAAACTAGTTTCTCCTCTACCCAAAGAATCACCAGAAGACAAGGAAAAAGCAATTTCTCCTCCAAAATCACCAACTGATCTAGTCGAAGATGAGGCGATAGCTAGTCCGATTAAATTACCAGAACAAGCAAAGGAAGACTTGGTTAGCCCAGTCAAGGAAGAGAAGGAGAAGGAACCTTCCCCTAAGACTATATCACCATCAGAGGAAGTAAAAGTACCATCTCCTTCGCCTCCGAAATCACCTCTACTTACTGAGGATGATGTTCCAACAATCATAAGCAGAGATATCGTGTCAAAAGAAGTTATAACAACCTCCGAAATACTACAATCAACGGAGATCAAAGAGGAAATAGTTTCTTCTGAACCCAAGAAATCTCCAGTAGACAAGGAAAAAGCGATTTCTCCTCCAAAATCACCAACTGATCTAGTCGTTGATGATTTGATTGCTAGTCCGATTAAATTACCAGAACAACCAAAGGAAGACTTGGTTAGCCCAGTCAAGGAAGAGAAGGAGAAAGTACCTTCACCTAAGACTATATCACCATCAGAGGAAGTAAAAGTACCATCTCCTTCACCTCCGAAATCACCTCTAGTTTCAGAGGATGAAGTTACAACAATCATAAGCAGAGATATGGTGTCTAAAGAAGTAATATCAACCACCGAAATACTACCATCAACGGAGATCAAAGAGGAAATAGTTTCTTCTGAACCCAAGAAATCTCCAGTAGACAAGGAAAAAGCGATTTCTCCTCCAAAATCACCAACTGATCTAGTCGTTGATGATTTGATTGCTAGTCCGATTAAATTACCAGAACAACCAAAGGAAGACTTGGTTAGCCCAGTCAAGGAAGAGAAGGAGAAAGTACCTTCACCTAAGACTATATCACCATCAGAGGAAGTAAAAGTACCATCTCCTTCACCTCCGAAATCACCTCTAGTTTCAGAGGATGAAGTTACAACAATCATAAGCAGAGATATGGTGTCTAAAGAAGTAATAACAACCACCGAAATACTACCATCAACGGAGATCAAAGAGGAAATAGTTTCTTCTGAACCCAAGAAATCTCCAGTAGACAAGGAAAAAGCGATTTCTCCTCCAAAATCACCCACTGATCTAGTCGTTGATGATTTGATTGCTAGTCCGATTAAATTACCAGAACAACCAAAGGAAGACTTGGTTAGCCCAGTCAAGGAAGAGAAGGAGAAAGTACCTTCACCTAAGACTATATCACCATCAGAGGAAGTAAAAGTACCATCTCCTTCACCTCCGAAATCACCTCTAGTTTCAGAGGATGAAGTTACAACAATCATAAGCAGAGATATGGTGTCTAAAGAAGTAATAACAACCACCGAAATACTACCATCAACGGAGATCAAAGAGAAACTAGTTTCTCCTCTACCCAAAGAATCCCCAGAAGACAAGGAAAAAGCAATTTCTCCTCCAAAATCATCAACTGATACAGTCGATGATGAGGCGATAGCTAGCCCGGTTAAATTAACAGAACAACCAAAGGAAGTCGTGGTTAGCCCCGTCAAGGAGGAGAAGGAGAAGGAACCTTCCCCTAAGACTATATCACCATCAGAGGAAGTAAAAGTTCCATCTCCTTCGCCTCCGAAATCACCTCTACTTACAGAGGATGATGTTCCAACAATCATAAGCAGAGATATCGTGTCAAATGAAGTTATAACAACCTCCGAAATACTACCATCAACGGAGATCAAAGAGGAAATAGTTTCTCCTCTACCCAAAGAATCACCAGAAGACAAGGAAAAAGCAATTTCTCCTCCAAAATCACCAACTGATCTAGTCGAAGATGAGGCGATAGCTAGTCCGATTAAATTACCAGAACAAGCAAAGGAAGACTTGGTTAGCCCAGTCAAGGAAGAGAAGGAGAAGGAACCTTCCCCTAAGACTATATCACCATCAGAGGAAGTAAAAGTACCATCTCCTTCGCCTCCGAAATCACCTCTACTTACAGATGATGATGTTCCAACAATCATAAGCAGAGATATTGTGTCAAAAGAAGTTATAACAACCTCCGAAATACTACCATCAACGGAGATCAAAGAGGAAATAGTTTCTTCTGAACCCAAGAAATCTCCAGAAGAAGAGGAAAAAGCGATTTCTCCTCCAAAATCATCAACTGATACAGTCGTTGATGATATGATTGCTAGTCCGATTAAATTACCAGAACAAGCAAAGGAAGACTTGGTTAGCCCAGTCAAGGAAGAGAAGGAGAAGGAACCTTCCCCTAAGACTATATCACCATCAGAGGAAGTAAAAGTTCCATCTCCTTCGCCTCCGAAATCACCTCTACTTACAGAGGATGATGTTCCAACAATCATAAGCAGAGATATCGTGTCAAATGAAGTTATAACAACCTCCGAAATACTACCATCAACGGAGATCAAAGAGGAAATAGTTTCTCCTCTACCCAAAGAATCACCAGAAGACAAGGAGAAAGCGATTTCTCCTCCAAAATCACCAACTGATTTAGTCGTTGATGATTTGATTGCTAGTCCGATTAAATTACCAGAACAACCAAAGGAAGACTTGGTTAGCCCAGTCAAGGAAGAGAAGGAGAAAGAACCTTCACCTAAGACTATATCACCATCAGAGGAAGTAAAAGTACCATCTCCTTCACCTCCGAAATCACCTCTAGTTTCAGAGGATGAAGTTACAACAATCATAAGCAGAGATATGGTGTCAAAAGAAGTAATAACAACCACCGAAATAATACCATCAACGGGGATCAAAGAGAAACTAGTTTCTCCTCTACCCAAAGAATCACCAGAAGACAAGGAAAAAGCAATTTCTCCTCCAAAATCACCAACTGATCTAGTCGAAGATGAGGCGATAGCTAGTCCGATTAAATTACCAGAACAAGCAAAGGAAGACTTGGTTAGCCCAGTCAAGGAAGAGAAGGAGAAGGAACCTTCCCCTAAGACTATATCACCATCAGAGGAAGTAAAAGTACCATCTCCTTCACCTCCGAAATCACCTCTAGTTTCAGAGGATGAAGTTACAACAATCATAAGCAGAGATATGGTGTCTAAAGAAGTAATAACAACCACCGAAATACTACCATCAACGGAGATCAAAGAGGAAATAGTTTCTTCTGAACCCAAGAAATCTCCAGTAGACAAGGAAAAAGCGATTTCTCCTCCAAAATCACCAACTGATCTAGTCGTTGATGATTTGATTGCTAGTCCGATTAAATTACCAGAACAACCAAAGGAAGACTTGGTTAGCCCAGTCAAGGAAGAGAAGGAGAAGGAACCTTCTTCTAAGACTATATCCCCAATAGAGAAAGTAAAAGTACCATCTCCCTCGCCTACGAAATCACCTATAGTTTCGGAGGATGAAGTTACGACAATCATAAGCAGAGATATAGTGTCAATAGAAGTAATAACAACCACCGAAATACTGCCATCAACCGAGATCAAGGAGAAACTAGTTTCTCCTCTACCCAAGGAATCTCCAGAAGACAAGGAAAAAGCAATTTCTCCTCCAAAATCACCAACTGATATAGTCGAAGATGAGGCGATAGCTAGTCTGATTAAATTACCAGAACAACCAAAGGAAGGCTTGGTTAGCCCAGTCAAGGAAAAGAAGGAAAAGGAACCTTCCTCTAAGACTATATCACCAACAGAGGAAGTAAAAGTACCATCTCCCTCACCTCCTAAATCACCTCTAGTTTCAGAGGATGAAGTTACAACAATCATAAGCAGAGATATGGTGTCAAAAGAATTAATAACAACCACCGAAATAATACCATCAACGGAGATCAAGGAGAAACTAGTTTCCCCTCTACCCAAGGAACCTCCAGAAGAAAAGGAAAAAGCAACTTCTTCTCCAAAATCACCAACTGATACAGTCGATGATGAAGTGATAGCTAGTCCCATTAAATTACCAGAACAACCAAAGGAAGTCGTGGTTCGCCCCGACAAGGAGGAGAAGGAGAAGGAACCTTCTTCTAAGACTATATCCCCAATAGAGAAAGTAAAAGTACCATCTCCCTCGCCTCCGAAATCACCTATAGTTTCGGAGGATGAAGTTACGACAATCATAAGCAGAGATATCGTGTCAAAAGAAGTTATAACAACCTCCGAAATACTACAATCAACAGAGATCAAAGAGGAAATAGTTTCTTCTGAACCCAAGAAATCTCCAGTAGACAAGGAAAAAGCGATTTCTCCTCCGAAATCACCAACTGATCTAGTCGTTGATGATTTGATTGCTAGTCCGATTAAATTACCAGAACAACCAAAGGAAGACTTGGTTAGCCCAGTCAAGGAAGAGAAGGAGAAGGAACCTTCTTCTAAGACTATATCCCCAATAGAGAAAGTAAAAGTACCATCTCCCTCGCCTACGAAATCACCTATAGTTTCGGAGGATGAAGTTACGACAATCATAAGCAGAGATATAGTGTCAATAGAAGTAATAACAACCACCGAAATACTGCCATCAACCGAGATCAAGGAGAAACTAGTTTCTCCTCTACCCAAGGAATCTCCAGAAGACAAGGAAAAAGCAATTTCTCCTCCAAAATCACCAACTGATATAGTCGAAGATGAGGCGATAGCTAGTCTGATTAAATTACCAGAACAACCAAAGGAAGGCTTGGTTAGCCCAGTCAAGGAAAAGAAGGAAAAGGAACCTTCCTCTAAGACTATATCACCAACAGAGGAAGTAAAAGTACCATCTCCCTCACCTCCTAAATCACCTCTAGTTTCAGAGGATGAAGTTACAACAATCATAAGCAGAGATATGGTGTCAAAAGAATTAATAACAACCACCGAAATAATACCATCAACGGAGATCAAGGAGAAACTAGTTTCCTCTCTACCCAAGGAACCTCCAGAAGAAAAGGAAAAAGCGATTTCATTTCCAAAATCACCAACTGATCTAGTCGAAGATGAGGCGATAGCTAGTCCGATTAAATTACCAGAACAAGCAAAGGAAGACTTGGTTAGCCCAGTCAAGGAAGAGAAGGAGAAGGAACCTTCCCCTAAGACTATATCACCATCAAAGGAAGTAAAAGTACCATCTCCTTCGCCTCCGAAATCACCTCTACTTACTGAGGATGTTGTTCCAACAATCATAAGCAGAGATATGGTGTCAAAAGAATTAATAACAACCACCGAAATAATACCATCAACGGAGATCAAGGAGAAACTAGTTTCCCCTCTACCCAAGGAACCTCCAGAAGAAAAGGAAAAAGCAACTTCTTCTCCAAAATCACCAACTGATACAGTCGATGATGAAGTGATAGCTAGTCCCATTAAATTACCAGAACAACCAAAGGAAGTCGTGGTTAGCCCCGACAAGGAGGAGAAGGAGAAGGAACCTTCTTCTAAGACTATATCCCCAATAGAGAAAGTAAAAGTACCATCTCCCTCGCCTACGAAATCACCCATAGTTTCGGAGGATGAAGTTACGACAATCATAAGCAGAGATATAGTGTCAATAGAAGTAATAACAACCACCGAAATACTGCCATCAACCGAGATCAAGGAGAAACTAGTTTCTCCTCTACCCAAGGAATCTCCAGAAGACAAGGAAAAAGCAATTTCTCCTCCAAAATCACCAACTGATCTAGTCGTTGATGATTTGATTGCTAGTCCGATTAAATTACCAGAACAACCAAAGGAAGACTTGGTTAGCCCAGTCAAGAAAGAACCTTCACCTAAGACTATATCACCATCAGAGGAAGTAAAAGTACCATCTCCTTCACCTCCGAAATCACCTCTAGTTTCAGAGGATGAAGTTACAACAATCATAAGCAGAGATATGGTGTCAAAAGAAGAAATAACAACCACCGAAATAATACCATCAACGGGGATCAAAGAGAAACTAGTTTCTCCTCTACCCAAAGGATCACCAGAAGACAAGAAAAAAGCAATTCCTCCTCCAAAATCACCAACTGATACATACGAAGATGAGGTGATAGCTAGTCCGATTAAATTACCAGAACAACCAAAAGAAGTCATAGTTAGCCCCGTCAAGGAGGAGAAGGAGAAGGAACCTTCCCCTAAGACTATATCACCATCAGAGGAAGTAAAAGTACCATCTCCTTCGCCTCCGAAATCACCTCTACTTACAGAGGATGATGTTCCAACAATCATAAGCAGAGATATCGTGTCAAAAGAAGTTATAACAACCTCCGAAATACTACCATCAACGGAGATCAAAGAGGAAATAGTTTCTTCTGAACCCAAGAAATCTCCAGAAGATAAGGAAAAAGCGATTTCTCCTCCAAAATCACCAACTGATCTAGTCGTTGATGATTTTATTGCTAGTCCGATTAAATTACCAGAAAAACCAAAGGAAGACTTTGTAAGCCCAGTCAAGGAAGAGAAGGAGAAGGAACCTTCTTCTAAGACTGTATCCCCAATAGAGAAAGTAAAAGTACCATCTCCCTCGCCTCCGAAATCACCTATAGTTTCGGAGGATGAAGTTACGACAATCATAAGCAGAGATATAGTGTCAATAGAAGTAATAACAACCACCGAAATACTGCCATCAACCGAGATCAAGGAGAAACTAGTTTCTCCTCTACCCAAGGAATCTACAGTAGACAAGGAAAAAGCGATTTCTCCTCCAAAATCACCAACTGATATAGTCGAAGATGAGGCGATAGCTAGTCTGATTAAATTACCAGAACAACCAAAGGAAGACTTGGTTAGCCCAGTCAAGGAAAAGAAGGAAAAGGAACCTTCCTCTAAGACTATATCACCAACAGAGGAAGTAAAAGTACCATCTCCCTCACCTCCTAAATCACCTCTAGTTTCTGAGGATGAAGTTACAACAATCATAAGCAGAGATATGGTGTCAAAAGAATTAATAACAACCACCGAAATAATACCATCAACGGAGATCAAGGAGAAACTTGTTTCCCCTCTACCCAAGGAACCTCCAGAAGAAAAGGAAAAAGCAACTTCTTCTCCAAAATCACCAACTGATACAGTCGAAGATGAGGCGATAGCTAGCCCGGTTAAATTAACAGAACAACCAAAGGAAGTCGTGGTTAGCCCCGTCAAGGAGGAGAAGGAGAAGGAACCTTCCCCTAAGACTATATCACCATCAGAGGAAGTAAAAGTTCCATCTCCTTCGCCTCTGAAATCACCTCTACTTACTGAGGATGAAGTTACAACAATCATAAGCAGAGATATCGTGTCAAAAGAAGTTATAATAACCTCCGAAATACTACAATCAACGGAGATCAAAGAGGAAATAGTTTCTTCTGAACCCAAGAAATCTCCAGTAGACAAGGAAAAAGCGATTTCTCCTCCGAAATCACCAACTGATCTAGTCGTTGATGATTTGATTGCTAGTCCGATTAAATTACCAGAACAACCAAAGGAAGACTTGGTCAGCCCAGTCAAGGAAGAGAAGGAGAAAGAACCTTCACCTAAGACTATATCACCATCAGAGGAAGTAAAAGTACCATCTCCTTCACCTCCGAAATCACCTCTAGTTTCAGAGGATGAAGTTACAACAATCATAAGCAGAGATATAGTGTCAATAGAAGTAATAACAACAACCGAAATACTGCCATCAACCGAGATCAAGGAGAAACTAGTTTCTCCTCTACCCAAGGAATCTCCAGAAGAGAAGGAAAAAGCAATTACTCCTCCAAAATCACCAACTGATATAGTCGAAGATGAGGCGATAGCTAGTCTGATTAAATTACCAGAACAACCAAAGGAAGACTTGGTTAGCCCAGTCAAGGAAAAGAAGGAGAAGGAACCTTCCCCTAAGACTATATCACCATCAGAGGAAGTAAAAGTACCATCTCCTTCGCCTCCGAAATCACCTCTACTTACAGAGGATGATGTTCTAACAATCATAAGCAGAGATATCATGTTAAAAGAAGTAATAACAACCACCGAAATACTACCATCAAAAGATATCAAGGAGAAACTAGTTTCCCCTCTACCCAAGGAATCTCCAGAAGACAAGAAAAAAGCAATTCCTCCTCCAAAATTACCAACTGATACATACGAAGATGAGCTGATAGCTAGTCCGATTAAATTACCAGAACAACCAAAAGAAGTCATAGTTAGCCCCGTCAAGGAAGAGAAGGAAAAGGAACCTTCCTCTAAGACTATATCACCAACAGAGGAAGTAAAAGTACCATCTCCTTCGCCTCCGAAATCACCTCTACTTACAGAGGATGATGTTCCAACAATCATAAGCAGAGATATCATGTCAAAAGAAGTTATAACAACCTCCGAAATACTACCATCAACGGAGATCAAAGAGGAAATAGTTTCTTCTGAACCCATGAAATCTCCAGAAGACAAGGAAAAAGCGATTACTCCTCCAAAATCACCAACTGATCTAGTCGTTGATGATTTGATTGCTAGTCCGATTAAATTACCAGAACAACCAAAGGAAGACTTGGTTAGCCCAGTCAAGGAAGAGAAGGAGAAAGTACCTTCACCTAAGACTATATCACCAACAGAGAAAGTAAAAGTACCATCTCCTTCACCTCCGAAATCACCTCTAGTTTCAGAGGATGAAGTTACAACAATCATAAGCAGAGATATGGTGTCAAAAGAAGTAATAACAACCACCAAAATAATACCATCAACGGAGATCAAAGAGAAACTAGTTTCTCCTCTACCCAAAGAATCTCCAGAAGACAAGAAAAAAGCAATTTCTCCTCCAAAATCACCAACTGATACAGTCGAAGATGAGGCGATAGCTAGCCCGGTTAAATTACCAGAACAACCAAAGGAAGACTTGGTTAGCCCAGTCAAGGAAGAGAAGGAGAAGGAACCTTCCCCTAAGACTATATCACCATCAGAGGAAGTAAAAGTACCATCTCCTTCGCCTCCGAAATCACCTTTACTTACAGAGGATGATGTTCCAACAATCATAAGCAGAGATATCGTGTCAAAAGAAGTAATAACAACCACCGAAATACTACCATCAACGGAGATCAAAGAGGAAATAGTTTCTTCTGAACCCAAGAAATCTCCAGTAGACAAGGAAAAAGCGATTTCTCCTCCAAAATCACCAACTGATCTAGTCGTTGATGATTTGATTGCTAGTCCGATTAAATTACCAGAACAACCAAAGGAAGACTTGGACATCCCAGTCAAGGAAGAGAAGGAGAAAGAACCTTCACCTAAGACTATATCACCATCAGAGGAAGTAAAAGTACCATCTCCTTCACCTCCGAAATCACCTCTAGTTTCAGAGGATGAAGTTACAACAATCATAAGCAGAGATATAGTGTCAATAGAAGTAATAACAACCACCGAAATACTGCCATCAACCGAGATCAAGGAGAAACTAGTTTCTTCTGAACCCAAGAAATCTCCAGTAGACAAGGAAAAAGCGATATCTCCTCCGAAATCACCAACTGATATAGTCGAAGATGAGGCGATAGTTAGTCTGATTAAATTACCAGAACAACCAAAGGAAGACTTGGTTAGCCCAGTCAAGGAAAAGAAGGAGAAGGAACCTTCCCCTAAGACTATATCACCATCAGAGGAAATAAAAGTACCATCTCCTTCGCCTCCGAAATCACCTCTACTTACAGAGGATGATGTTCCAACAATCATAAGCAGAGATATGGTGTCAAAAGAAGTAATAACAACCACCGAAATACTACCATCAAAAGATATCAAGGAGAAACTAGTTTCCCCTCTACCCAAGGAATCTCCAGAAGAAAAGGAAAAAGCAACTTCTTCTCCAAAATCACCAACTGATACAGTCGAAGATGAGGCGATAGCTAGCCCGGTTAAATTAACAGAACAACCAAAGGAAGTCGTGGTTAGCCCCGTCAAGGAGGAGAAGGAGAAGGAACCTTCCCCTAAGACTATATCACCATCAGAGGAAGTAAAAGTACCATCTCCTTCGCCTCCGAAATCACCTCTACTTACTGAGGATGATGTTCCAACAATCATAAGCAGAGATATCGTGTCAAAAGAAGTTATAACAACCTCCGAAATACTACAATCAACAGAGATCAAAGAGGAAATAGTTTCTTCTGAACCCAAGAAATCTCCAGTAGACAAGGAAAAAGCAATTTCTCCTCCAAAATCACCAACTGATCTAGTCGTTGATGATTTGATTGCTAGTCCGATTAAATTACCAGAACAACCAAAGGAAGACTTGGTTAGCCCAGTCAAGGAAGAGAAGGAGAAAGAACCTTCACCTAAGACTATATCACTAATAGAGGAAGTAAAAGTACCATCTCCCTCGCCTCCGAAATCACCTCTAGTTTCAGAGGATGAAGTTACAACAATCATAAGCAGAGATATGGTGTCAAAAGAAGTAATAACAACCACCGAAATACTACCATCAAAAGAGATAAAAGAGAAACTAGTTTCCCCTCTACCCAAGAAATCTCCAGAAGACAAGGAAAAAGTAATTCCTCCTCCAAAATCACCAACTGATCTAGTCGAAGATGAGGCGATAGCTATTCCGATTAAATTACCAGAACAACCAAAGGAAGTCGTGGTTAGCCCCGTCAAGGAGGAGAAGGAGAAGGAACCTTCCCCTAAGGCTATATCACCATCAGAGGAAGTAAAAGTACCATCTCCTTCGCCTCCGAAATCACCTCTACTTACTGAGGATGATGTTCCAACAATCATAAGCAGAGATATCGTGTCCAAAGAAGTAATAACAACCACCGAAATACTACCATCAACGGAGATCAAAGTGAAAATAGTTTCTTCTGAACCCAAGAAATCTCCAGAAGACAAGGAAAAAGCGATTTCTCCTCCAAAATCACCAACTGATCTAGTCGTAGATGATTTGATTGCTAGTCCGATTAAATTACCAGAACAACCAAAGGAAGACTTGGTTAGCCCAGTAAAGGAAGAGAAGGTGAAAGAACCTTCACCTAAGACTATATCACTATCAGAGGAAGTAAAAGTATCATCACCCTCGCCTCCGAAATCACCTCTAGTTTCAGAGGATGAAGGAACAACAATCATAAGCAGAGATATGGTGTCAAAAGAAGTAAAAACAACCACCGAAATACTACCATCAACAGAGATCAAAGAGAAACTAGTTTCTCCTCTACCCAAGGAATCTCCAGAAGACAAGGAAGAAGCGATTTCTCTTCCAAAATCACCAACTGATCTAGTCGAAGATGAGGTGATAGCTAGTCCGATTAAATTACCAGAACAACCAAAGGAAGACTTGGTTAGCCCAGTCAAGGAAGAGGAGGAGAAGGAACCTTCCCCTAAGACTATATTACCAACAGAGAAAGTAAAAGTACCATCTCCCTTATCTTCGAAATTTCCAATAGTTACTGAGAGTGAAGTTACAACAATCATAAGCAGAGATATAGTGTCAAAAGAAGTAATAACAACCACCGAAATAATACCATCAACGGAGATCAAAGAGAAACTAGTTTCTCCTCTACCCAAAGAATCTCCAGAAGACAAGGAAAAAGCAATTTCTCCTCCAAAATCACCAACTGATCTAGTCGAAGATGAGGCGATAGCTAGTCCGATTAAATTACCAGAACAAGCAAAGGAAGACTTGGTTAGCCCAGTCAAGGAAGAGAAGGAGAAGGAACCTTCCCCTAAGACTATATCACCATCAGAGGAAGTAGAAGTACCATCTCCCTCACCTTCGAAATTTCCAATAGTTACAGAGGGTGAAGTTACAACAATCATATGCAGAGATATCGTGTCAAAACAAGTAATAACAACCACCGAAACAATACCATCAACGGAGATCAAGGAGAAACTAGTTTCCCCTCTACCCAAGAAATCTCCAGAAGACAAGGAAAAAGCAACTTCTTTTTCAAAATCACCAACTGATACAGTCGAAGATGAGGCGATAGCTAGCCCGGTTAAATTACCAGAACAAGCAAAGGAAGACTTGGTTAGCCCAGTCAAGGAAGAGAAGGAGAAGGAACCTTCTCCTAAGAGTATATCACCATCAGAGGAAGTAGAAGTACCATCTCCCTCACCTTCGAAATTTCCAATAGTTACAGAGGGTGAAGTTACAACAATCATATGCAGAGATATCGTGTCAAAAGAAGTTATAACAACCACCGAAATACTACCATCAACGGAGATCAAGGAGAAACTAGTTTCTCCTCTACCCAAGGAATCTCCAGAAGAAGAGGAAAAAGCGATTTCTCCTACAAAATCACCAACTGATCTAGTCGAAGATGAGGTAATAGCTAGTCTGATTAAATTACCAGAACAACCAAAGGAAGACTTGTTTAGCCCAGTCAAGGAAGAGAAGGAGAAAGAACCTTCACCTAAGACTATATCACCATCAGAGGAAGTAAAAGTACCATCTCCCTCGCCTCCGAAATTACCTCTAGTTTCAGAGGATGAAGTTACAATAATCTTAAGCAGAGATACGGTGTCAAAAGAAGTAATAACAACCACCGAAATACTACCATCAACGGAGATCAAGGAGAAACTAGGTTCTCCTCTACCCAAGGAATCTCCAGAAGACAAGAAAAAAGCAATTTCTCCTTCAAAATCACTAACTGATACAGTCGAAGATGAGGTGATAGCTAGCCCAATTAAATTACCAGAACAACCCAAGGAAGTCTTTGTTAGCCCAGTCAAGGAAGACAGGGAGAAGGAACCATCCCCTAAGACTATATCACCAACAGAGGAAGTAAAAGTACCATCTCCCTCCCCTCCGAAATTACCTCTAGTTTCAGAGGATGAAGTTACAACAATCATAAGTAGAGATATAGTGTCAAAAGAAGTAATAACAACCACCGAAATACTGCCATCAACCGAGATCAAAGAGAAAATAGTTTCTTCTGAACCCAAGAAATCTTCAGAAGTCAAGGAAAAAGCAATTTCTCCTCCAAAATCACTAACTGATACAGTCCAAGATGAGGTAATAGCTAGTCCGATTAAATTACAAGAACAACTCAAAGAAGTCCTGGTTAGCCCCGTCAAGGAAGAGAAGGAGAAGGAACGTTCCTCTAAGACTATATCACTAATAGAGGAAGTAAAAGTACCATCTCCCTCGCCTCCGAAATCACCTCTAGTTTCAGAGGATGAAGTTACAACAATCATAAGCCAAGATACGGGTTCAAAAGAAGTAATAACAACCACCGAAATACTACCATCAACGGAGATCAAAGGGAAACTAGTTTCTTCTGAACCCAAGAAATCTCCAGAAGACAAGGAAAAAACCATTTCTCCTCCAAAATCAGAAACTGATCTAGTCGAAGATGAGGTGATAGCTAGTCTGATTAAATTACCAGAACAACCAAAGGAAGACTTGGTTACCCCAGTCAAGGATGAGAAGGAGAAGGTACCTTCCTCTAAGACTATATCACCAACAGAGGAAGTGAAAGTACCGTCTCCGTCGCCTCCTAAATCACCTCTAATTTCAGAGGATGAAGTCCCAACAATCATACCATCCCCATCGCCTCCGAAATCACCTCTAGTTTTAGAGGATGAAGTTACAAGAATCATAAGCAGGGATATGGTGTCCAAAGAAGTAATAACAACCACTGAAATACTACCATCAACGGAGATCAAAGAGAAACTAGTATCTTCTGAATCCAAGAAATCTCCAGAAGACAAGGAAAAAGCAATTTCCCCTCCAAAATCAACAACTGATCTAGTCGAAGATGAGGACCTAGCTAATCTGATTAAATTACAAGAACAACCCAAGGAAGTCGTGGTTAGCCCAGTCAAGGAAGAGGAGGAGAAGAAACCTTCCCCTAAGACTATATTACCAACAGAGGAAGTAAAAGTATCATCTCAGTCGCCTCTGAAATTACCTCTAGTTTCAGAGGATGAAGTTACAACAATCATAAGCAGAGATATGGTGTCAAAAGAAGTAATAACAACCACCGAAATAATACCATCAACGGAGATCAAGGAGAAACTAGTTTCCCCTCTACCCAAGGAACCTCCAGAAGAAAAGGAAATAGCAACTTCTTCTCCAAAATCACCAACTGATACAGTCGAAGATGAGGCGATAGCTAGTCCGATTCAATTACCAGAACAATCCAAGGAAGTCGTGGTTAGCCCAGTCAAGGAAGAGGAGGAGAATGTACATTCCCCTAAGACTGTATCACCAACAGAGGAAGTAAAAGTACTGTCTCCCTCGCCTCCGAAATCACCTCAAGTTTCTGAGGATGAAGTTACAACAATTATAAGCAGAGATATGGTGTCAAAAGAAGTAATAACAACCACTGAAATACTACAGACAACGGAGATCAAGGAGAAACTAGTTTCTTCTCTACCCAAGGAATCTCCTAAAGACAAAGAAAAAGCAATTTCTTCTACAAAATCACCAACTGATACAGTCGAAGATGAGGTGATAGCTAGTCCGATTAAATTACAAGAACAACTCAAACAAGTCCTGGTTAGCCCCGTCAAGGAAGAGAAGGAGGAGGAACCGTTCTCTAAGACTATATCACCAAAAGAGGAAGTAAAAGTACCATCTCCCTCGACTCCGAAATCACCTCTAGTTTCAGAGGATGAAGTTACAACAATCATAAAAAGAGAAATGGTGTCTAAAGAAGTAATAACAACCACCGAAATAATACCATCAATAGAGATCAAAGAGAAACTAGTTTCTTCTGAAACCAAGGTATCTCCAGAAGACAAGGGAAAAGCAATTTCTCCTCCGAAATCACTAACTGATCTGGTCAAAGATGAGGTTATAGCTAGCCTAATAAAATTACCAGAACCACACACAGATGGATTAGTTAGCCCAGTCCAGGATGAGAAGGAGAAGGAACTTTCTCCTAAGACTATATTACCAACAGCGGTAGTGAAAGAACTATCTCCTCTTCCTCCGAAATCACCTTTAGTTTCAGAGGATGAAGTTACATTACATATCATAAGCAGAGATGTGGTGTCAAAAGAAATAATAACAGCCGCTGAAATACTACCATCAACGGAGATCAAGGAGAAACTTGTTTCATCTGAACCCATGGAATCTCCTGAAGAAAAGGAAAAAGCAATTTCTCCTCCAATTTCTCCAACTTATCTAGTCGAAGATAAGGTGATTTTTAGTTCGATTAAATTACCAGAACCTCTTATGATTGCGATTAAAGAGGAAAGGAGAACATCCAATACATTGCCCGCAAGTGATGATACTAATGAGGGTTTATTTTCTTTAATTACTGATGCTCCTTTGTTACATGAAGAGGCTGGATCATTTCTTGATGATAGATCTATTTCTCAATCAGTCATGAAAACTTCTAAGATTGCTGCATTTAGATTAAGAGATGACCAATCATATGAATATTTTAAGAAGGAAGCAATCGACTATTCGAGTAAAGATCTTGTTGATAGTTCTTGTGAGAGTTCTGAAACAGAAGCTGTTCTCTGTGACAGATGTGAGTGTAAGGTTTCTAATTGTTATTGCTATCGTAATTTTGAATTGGAAGGAACTAGTGAAAGTTTGAGTCTTCCTTCTTATGAAGAATACCATGTCAAAGGCGATCTTTCTGTTTCCAAACCAGATTCTGAGAAAGATAAAGATATAGTGGAAGAGCCCCTGAAAGTTTTATTAGTTGAAGGGTCAGTTATTGGGATTGTAGACATTCCTTTACAGTCTACTTCTCAGAATGTAAAATTAGGGCAAGTAGATATTTTAGAAAGCAATGTTTCCTCCTCTTCGTTGGCAGCTCCTTCAAGCCCGTTGTACTTAGATGAACAATATAGAGAGATAACTAAATATCAAACAGTAGATAATACCTATAAGGATCCGTCCTTGATTGTTGATGACATATTCATGACTGATGACTTATTAGAGGTAACTGTTTCAAGATGCGAGAAATTTTCCACTCTTTCAGATGATTCACATCAAGAGAAAGAAAGTATTTTAGAGGGAAAGAAAGCTCCAGCACAAAGTAGAATTCCAAAAGTTACCTTGGAAGCCCATAGAAAGAAACCTAGACCTACCAATGTTCGAACAGAACAAGTGAAACCCAAGAGGGAAGATCTAAATAAGAAAAAGCAAGTTATTCCCAAAGATACTAAAAATAAGTTGGAAATGACATCTGAGCCTCATCACCAATCAACTTCTCAAGTGAAAAAATCATTTGAAATGATGCCTGCTCCAGGTTCTGTTTATGCATCTGGTAGTCATAGTGCCAGGACATCAAAGAAACGTTTTGACAAAAAAGAAGGAGTCTTGACTCATCAAGAAAAAGATCTGAAAACTTCCAAAGAAATAGAACACTCACAAATATCAAATCAAAGATCAAATTTTATCCCTAAAAGTTCTCTGTCGAGGACTAAAATAGAACCAATGGAAAGTGATAAATTGGTTATTAAAACAAAAAGAGTGGAATCCAAGGAAAATGAAAGACAGAAAAAAACATTTAAAAAAGAGCATACATCAGACAAAGAAAAACAAAATATTAGAGTTCTAAAAAAAGAACCTGACTTGAGTGAAAATCAAATCATCAGATTACCAAAAACAAAAGGGTACATGGCTTCAACTCTCTCTCGTGATATAAAAGTTGAGACTACATTGAGGGAAAGGAAAAAAGGAGATATGTTGTTATCTAAACGCACTATTTCTTCTTCTTCAACAGCATCACCTAAGACAAGTACCCCTGAGAAAAAACCAACAATGTCTAAAACAAGTACCCCTGAAAAAAAACCAACAGTGTCTAAAACAAGTACCCCTGAAAAAAAACCACGTTCATCTAAAGTTCCTACTCCAGAAAGAAAATCAAAACAAATTAAAAGTCAGTTATCACCCAGAATGAAGACAGCAGAACCATTAAAAGCTTTTGAGACTTCTGATGTCTCTAAATCATCTGATAAAATGATCAGTCCTAAATTTCAACAAAAAAAAGAATCTAACTTATCATCACCAAAAAGATTATATAAAAAGAATGAGACTATTTCTAAAGATTCAATGACATGGAATACTTTGGATAAAGGAAAAGCTAAAAGTTTAGGAAAATCATTTTATGAGACAAATCAAAAAAGTAATAACCAGGAACAGACTGTTGCCGGTGTTTCAAAATATAGCTTTATAGGAGGATATAAATCTACAAAATCTAGTAAAATTGTCAAGCAATTAACTGAAACTGAGAGCAAGGGATGTGAAAGATATAAGAAACCTCAAGAAATGAAAGAAGAAGAATTTAAGTCAGATATGAGACAACACACTGAGGAATCAGAGGGTATAAGTGTCAAATCTCATTCCTCATTGCAAAGCACTTCATTAGAAATAAGCACTGAAGCTCATACATCCGATGATACGACTGAAAGTGTTAAAAGAGCTTCTTCAGCTCCATCAACTGTAAGCTATGAAAGATCTTCGAGCTCCCAAGGAAGGAGGAAGAGTGGAGCAGACCTGGGCTCTAAATCGAAAAAAAGAGGTTCTAGCATTGATCGTAAAAAGGTACCAACGTCATTACCATCAAGTCCAAGTAAAATGAGGACAAAAGATAATGGTAACAGTGTTCAGTTACTCACATCAGAAGTATTTACAAGAACTATTGACTCCTCAGGAATAGAAATAGTTTTCAAACAACCAGAATCATTAAGAAAAATAATTAAATATGAAAATGAATTTTCTCTCATTGATACTACAGATTCTTCCCTTTCTGATTCTGTTGCATTACCTCTATCCTGTTCAGAATTAGATATTAGTTTAGAATCAAGACATCGTATGACTGGCTCACCAGTTTCCCCTAAAATGTTAAGGCGCTGTGAAGTAGTAAGTCCCCGTCTAAAATCAGGAGATGAAAGTTCTAGTAGTGATGCAGAATATTCCCTCATGAAGCAGAAAGCTAGCCCAACAATGGTGGACCGTAGTGGAAAAACTCCCAGGAGAGTTTCAGAAGAAAGGCTGTCACCCATCCTTGATGTCAGATCAGTCACTCCTCCCAGAAGAAGATGTGATGACCAAGATCACGAGGAGAGAGCAGGTAACACTACCTCTTTGGACCAGTGATCCCAAGATGCCAGCATGCCGCTTCACTCCCAGGTACATCCCCCTAATGTCTTCTCTTAGATTAGACTGTACTTCCATTATATGTTTGAGATAGCATTTTATATCCATAAAATTAATAAAATGTTATACAATGGCCTCTAAGTTGTTTTAAATAAAATAATTGCAAAAATAGATTTATGTATAGAAAATTTGTGAAAAATCTAATCTACAAATCTTAAACAAATAATAAAACTATGGTTTATTTTTACAAATATATTAATTTACAAATTACTAAAATTTACAAATTATGAATTATTTTAGTTTTTTTTTTTTAATTTTGCATTATGGATTTTTTTAACACCTCTGACTCTATTTAAGTATACCTAAAAAAACTAAAACTATCTCTGTATTATCGCACTATCTCCTTTTTTTGTCCTTAGGCATAGGAATTATTTTAATATTAAATGAAACTTTCATTTATTCACTTTATCTTTTTGTAGTATTGATGTTTTGAGATAGTTCCTCCATCCTCATAATGTTTTTCTTAAAAATCTACATTACTATTCATGTTGTTATCTTGTCTACATACATTTTCTAGATATTTGCAAACGTTAAGAAAATGTTTTGTGAGAATGGAAGTTATATTTCAAAAAATAATTATTACAACATTCCACTTGTGTCATAATTTCTTTGATAATTCAGTACACTACTGATTATCCACATTTGGCCATTAATTAATTAATCATTTATTTATAAATAATTTTCAGAAATAAAGTAAAACCAAAAATTGTTCCAACCCTTCCTATACTGGTCAATCAGTTTTTGTCACTTTCGGAATAAAAAATGAATGGATGATGCAAGTTACAGATACTTTTTTATTGGGATACTGTAGTCCAATGCCTCCAAGACTTTTCTACACTTACGAATAGTACTCATGCAGCTGTGAATACCCCAAGTAGATTTATGCTTATACAGATTTATATAAATTATAAAATTGATAATATATTAAATATATACACACTCGTAAACAAAAAAAATAGATCCTCATTCGAATCTATCAGAAAAGTTATAATTTCCTAATAGGGAGTAAACCCCCACAACATCAAGATTTTAAAATCGTTAATATTTTTAAAATTTACACCAGCATAAACCATACTCCCATTTTGAATAATCTGAAAATTTAAAATATTTGATTAAGGAGTGACCCTTCCCCCACAGTTAAAATTCTCTTACAAGGTGAAATCCCCCCTCCCTTCCACAGCATCAAATTTCAAAATTTATAATACATCTATTCAAAATTGATGCCCGCATATACATATTAATATAAGCTTATTACGTAGAAATCCATCAAAATTTAATTTTCCTATAGAAATTTCCTGCACCCTATCAATTCTTAAACTTGATGTATAAGTATCCGGAATGTTAGCTGTAAAACTGTATTTGAATACTGAAAGTATTTGTTGATACATGGACATCCACAACTGACAGATAGGAGTAGTAATCCTAACTGTGGAAACATCTTGGAGAGATAGAGGGAGATTTCTATCTCCCCTCAAACTCAAATGTACAGTCGTCAAACCAGCAATGGGCTAATCAAGGTTTTGATGCCATAAAAATAATTTATAAAATAATAATAATCATCTTTTTAAGCAAAATTTCTGTAATAATGGGCCTTGGAACATTAAGATTTACTTCATACAGAACATTTTATATTCTGTTTTAAGTGTAATTATCAGTCTCTCAATCTCCTTAGTTGGAGATGAAGGACCAAGTCCATAAAATACAATCATTTCCAAGCATTCCAGGATTCTCAATTCAGAAGTGGCCCTGGAAAGATTAGCGACTATTTTTAATGTAACCCATGAAATAAAAATCACGTTAGCTTCAAGTTGGTAACCAATAGGGTAATTTGACTTTCTTGGTTCTTATGAAATAATCATAAGAACGCTTAAATAAACTCAATTTCTACTAAAAGAACAAAAAGATAATGAATAGAAATTAAAACATTAATTCTTTCAATATTCTTTTGCTGAAAATAAATTTTAAAATTAATTCTTAATACATGATTTGAATCCAAAAGGTACTTATTTTTCACCAATTAATTTCTAAACATGATGAATGATTTATTTTGCTATCCCACATGTATAATGGTCACTAGTAGAATTGTATTTTTACTCCTCCTGTACATGTAATTTCAAATGTAAAAATCTGCAAGAACTGTAAAATATCAAAACAAGTGAGCATGTAGCTTTCTTTTTTGTATCCACAGTTTATGTTTGATTATTAATGTTGCTTGAAGGCCATGCTTTTATTACTGGCTTAGTAAGTATATAACCAATACCTGAAGCTATACCTAAATTAGTAAAGTTAGGTAATGTATCTTTTTAAAGATTAATTAATCATTTGTTATGGTAAATACTAAATTGAAACATTCTGTTAAGAAAAACAGAGTTTCTCTGGTGTTATTTGAGTAAATGTTATTTTATAATGGAGTCGCAATAATATATCACTATTATTTATTTATATGTAATAAATTGCCAAAAATAGTGTCATAGCAGAAGAAAAGTGTTCAGTTTTAGTCATAGATTAAGCCATCACCAAGTAAATATTTGATTTTCCTAAAATTGGAAATCAACACATGTTTTTAAAAACAGAAAATTAGTATTATCTAATTAAAATCAAAGAACTTTCATCCACAGATCAATTGTTTTTTCTGTCTTTTTATTGAACTATCACAAAAACCACTGTTATCAAAAAGATAGGGAAATAGACAGTAGCGGATCAAGGGGGGGGCGCCCGCGGGCGCCTGTGTCGCCCCCCCCTGAGAGGTGAGAACACTCATAAAGTATTACTACTTCTATATAAAATGAGCTATAGTTAGTCATTTTTCAAGTCTACTAATTGAAAATGAATTGTATTTAAACATTACCAGTAATTTACAACGTCATTATCTACTAATATGTATTTTAAATTAGGGCCTTCATTACTCATGAAATGTAAAAAAAAAAGTGCGCCCCCCCTCAGAAAATTTCTGGATCCGCCACTGGAAATAGACCATTCCTTTATGTGAAATTTTCGGGTGGTAATTTGATATAGGATTGCTGATATTTTTGTTTGTACTTATCTGGAATACATATATGTGAAACTGAATTACAAAATTACTCTATCTTTCCCCCTTTAACCCATGCCTGACCATTTCTGGCATAAGAAGTTGTTATTCAGCCTAGTTAAGCCAGAGGGGGAAAATCAAAATTCATTCCAGGTTCAATCCATATCAAGTGGTCCAATTAATTAATTAAGTCGACCAATTAATTAATTGGTTGGCTCAACATTTTTTTTTTTAATTTTTACTATAGAAAGTACAATACCTTAGAAGTACAAAAATTCAAGTACTTTATTTTTTAAATTTTTATTTTGCCAATGGTGGGTATTTGATTGTCCACCAAATGCCTTTATAGTGCTCTGCGTCAAATCAAATATCTCCTCTTTTACTCATCTTAGAAAATTTAAATAAAGATTTCTTTTGAAAGATCTGAACTTCAATAAAGTTTATTACAAGTATGAACTTAAAACTAAGTAAAACAGTCCGTATACCCCTTCAAAGTTCTCAGTAGCAATTTTACAAAAATGGGTTTTTATTTGATAGATAAAGGATCAAAATTTCATTTTGTGGACTCAACTAATTGCAAGTATATAATACTTTTATACCTACCAAAATAATTATTATTTCCAAAGCGCTTTCGGTTTGTTCTGCCTTATTATATTATCTGCTACTAGGCCGATAAGGATTTAATACTAATCTTAATAATGATATTATTATTTATTAGAGGAAAAGGAAAAAAACTTAAGGAAAAAGTCTCAATTGCATGAGTTGACCCTCAGGCTTATTTTATTTGTGGGCTGTCTTTATTTGTCAGTTTTGTGTTTGCTCATTTTGATATTGACCAAAGATTGTGTGCAAACACGGTATATGTATCATGTATCATATTACTTTTTAAATTTCATTTATTATATCAATGAGTAAATAATAAATTTAACCAGTTTGCATCTGACCATTAATATTTATTAAGCCTCAGGTTGTCTAATATAATTTTCTTGCTTAATGTGTTGTTATTAATGTTAGGCATATATTTTATTTTTTAAACTGGGCTCTAAAATTTAGGGAACTTCAATTATTTTATATATCAGTGTATCTTTGATTGCAGCCTATTTATCTCAAATCTAAATTCAAATAAAATTAACTTTTAATAAACTTAAACAGATTTTAAAATAAATCCTCATTTATAAAAATATTTTAATGAGATTACTCAACAGTTTAAAATTCGTAAAAATTATTCTGAAAATATAACAATAATCTTAGAAAGAAAAAAAATAATCATTCAAAAAAATATTAGCAATTAAGTGAAAATAATACTATCCTCCTTCTTGTTGATTTTAGATCTAAAATTTGTGATCTTTATTTGATCATTATTTTCTTTATACCATATTTGACAATTATGACAATTATTCATGCAAGTAGATTTAACCCACAAAACAATTATTTTATATTTGATTCAAAAATTCAAAAATAAAATTTATTACATTTTAAGGTAGTGATTTGGAGATCGAAGAAGTGAATGTGAAAAATGGCAAAAGTTATTCCTGAAATATTCATATCAAATGTTGATCAAACAGAATTATTGGGATCTCCAGATGCATGTTCTGATGGTTTAACAGATAATGAAATGTTGCAATGTGCACCAGATGAGGGTGAACTACCTAACAATATAGATGGATTATTCAGTGACTTAGAAATATCATCTACCGAGGAAGAAGTCACTCCATTTAGACCTGTAGAAGTTTTAAGTTCTGATTTTAATATTGGCAATACTTCAGAAAAACTAATTAATGTTCATAGCCCAGGAAAAACACAGAAATCCTTTATATATTTTCTAAAAGAATCCGAAATTAATAAGATGGAAGATTGTTTGACTGATTATGAAGGTGTTTCCGCTTCTGAAGATGAGGCAGAACTGATTCCAGTGTTTCCTCAGATCAGCCTCAGTGCAACAACAGATGAAAAAACAAATATTAAGGAGCACTTAGTTACTGGACCGATTCTTTCACCTTGTGTTACTCCAGAACATAAATTCAATTATAAAAATCAGCTTGCTCGATGTTCAGCACAAGCTCATACTGATACGGAATTGGTTTATAGTGATAATGATGTTCCATTTAGAAAGAGAATCAGAAATGGGAGATCTTTATTTGATGGTTTTTTATCTGATGCAGAAGATTCTGACACTTCGTTGAGTGACAATCCTTTTGTGCAAACCAGAAAAGCAAGTTTACCATATAGCAAAGGTAATCAATCTAGATCAAGTGTTAATACAAGGAAGAAAAGTGAACCGAACCTTACAGATATTGAATACATTGATGGATTTAATACCAAGGGAAAGACTAAACCAGGAAAGCAACAAAAAGTTAAAAATTCCCTAACTGGGAAGAAAACTATACAAACCGTAAAAAGAAATTCAGATAAACAGAAAAAAATAAAAGGTAAGAATTTAAGTGAGAGCAACTTCAGTTATTTACAAGTGAAATCAGAATATGAAGGCAACACTGATATAGAAGAATTTGATGAAGAAGGCATAGAAAGTGATATTGACATTGAAACCCCAGTGTATATACCTGAAACCAAGAGTCATATTATTATCTCAAATCAAAATTCCAAAGGTGATGTCGCTCTAATAATACCAATAAATAAACCCTCAGGGTCGAGACTTTCAATCATGGAATCAAAAGAATGTGGGTTCTCAGATTTTGAAGAATTACAAGATTACGGTGCTGTAGAGACTGCAATACTTTGTCCTTCTCCAGACCCTCCTATATTTGAATCATCTTTTGTTCAGGCTTCAGAATCGGTGAGAGAAAACTCAAAATTGAACCCTACAAAGGAAGCTTGTGAACCACTTACTGACACTGAAGAAATCAATATCAATAAAACTTTTAGATCAAAAAAAATCTATAAAAAAAGACAAAACCAAATTTCTCACCAAAAACCAGAAGAAATTAATGAAAGTTTGACTGATGTAGAAGATTTAGAAATGGAAAAACACGATATTGTTATTGAAAGCCAGCATTTGGCTTCTTCACTAATAAATACTGATATAGAAGATTTTAGTGATGATGAAACAAATGAAGAAAAAATTTATCCTGATTTTGATATTATTAGCTCTTGCAATATTATCAGAGCAAAAGAAAACTTAGGCCCATTCTCTCCTGATATGAAATCAAAAATGAACAAGAATATCATTGTTCCCCTTATAAAAACGATTTCACCTAGTCCAATTCCTTATAATACTGAAATGGAAGATATGTCTGGGGAAGAAGATGTTACATCCTTTATTCAATCAGACGATTGTAATCTTGAACCACATTCATCAACTGTACATATTCGCCATTCTAGAATGTTCAAACCAAAACGAGACGAATTAAAAGAATTCCTTCAACAGTCAGATCCACTTACAGATGTGGAAGAAATAGAAGTTAAAGAACTTGGAAACAATAAATGGAATCGGAAAAAGGGTAAATTTTCCTATTCAATGAATTTATATGCGATTGTCAAGCCTTTATTCACTTTAGAATTGTTTTATATTTAAGATTTGTTATCAAATGAAAGAAGAGCAAGATAATAAAGCAAGGCCATTTTGAAAATAATTTTCTTACATACTACTTCATTGACTAATATGTCATTTTCATCATTAAGATAATGATTTGTTTTTTTAATAATGAGTGAACAAATTATTTATTTTAAATAAGATGTGTGAGTTTTCAAGTTTAAAAGTATGCAGTTTTCAAGCTGTTTGGTTGATTAAAATAACTTGTGTTTTTTTTTTTTCACTATTATAATCTATTACGAATTTAAAAAAAAACACTGGTTGAACTTTAATTATTTAAGCACTAAAACTTAAGTGGTCACATTGCTGATTTCAGACAAATTTTCATGGTAAGATGAATTATTTAGTAATTAGATAATAATCAATTATGTAAAGACAATCTTTGGTTAATAGTCAAACCATTTTAAAAAGCATATAGATTAATTACATTATTCCTAATTTTATCTCCTTTAGATTTGTTGTGCATGGTTCCCTTGAGGTCATGAAGCTTGTTTGTTTTTTTAGTTTTACTATTAATCCTGCTTTCATTCACATTGCTTAAGATTGCATATTATGTATTAATGTTTGATACAACTGTGTAAATGGTTTATTTAATATAAATATGTATCAGTAAGCTTTAAATAATAAATCATTTCAAAATTTTATTTTGTTTAGTTAAGTTTATCAGTTTATTTTTTAGTTTTGGGAGTATATTCATAAATTATGAGTGAATAAAATTAAAATTTATTAATTATTAAATTAGTACTCAGAAGACTAGTTGCATAATTAATTTGGAATATTAAAGCTGAAGAGATATCAATGAACCAGTTACAGTTGGTCAAAAAATTATTCATACACCTAGTTTATCTGTGAAAATATTTTTAATTAATTTTTTTCACAAGAAATAACATCGGATCCTAATAACAAACAACATTCCACATTATTTATATGCAAATTTAGGAAATTGGAAAATTGTGTAAGTTAATTAACATCAAAACTTCAAATTTTATAGGCAAAAAAATTATTCATACACTGACAACAGCTGATCAAAAAATTATTCAACAGAAACAAAAGTCCTCCTAAAATCTTTTCAGTACTTCGTTGGAAATCCTTTGGCATTTATCACTGCTTGAAGTCTTCTGGGCATTGATTCTACCAGATTGTTAGTCTCCTGAGAGTCAATTTCTGCCCAAGCTTTTTTAAGATGGCATATTAACTCTTTTCGTGAAGAACTCGAATTTTTAATTCTAATAGTGCCCATAAATTTTCGATAGGGTTAAGATCTGGTGATTGAGGCGGTGTTGGCAGCATTTGGCGAACGTTTTACAACAGCCATTCTTTCGTTTTCTTGGCCGTGTGCTTGGGGTCGTTGTCCTGCTGGAACAAATAGTTGCCCTCGATTCCTAAATTTTGCACACTTCCTCTTAAATTACCTCGCAACACATCCACATACTTTTCAGCATTCATAATTCCATCGATTATTGCAAGTTCGCCTACCCCACTGGCTCTCATACAACCCCAAACCATGACGTTACCGCCACCATGCTTTACAGTAGGTTGTAGGTTTTTGGCTTCGAAAGCTTTCCCTTTTTTCCTCCAAACGAATCTTCTTCCATCTGATCCAAATATATTGAATTTACTTTCGTCAGAAAACATTACATTTTTCCAAAAAAAACAGTGGTTTGTTCACAAACCTCCGCGCGAATTCCAACCTTTTCTTCCGGTTTGTTTCATTTATGAAGGGCTTCTTTCTTGCCCCTCTACCTCTATATCCTGCTTCATGCAGCCGATTTCTCACTGTTTGGTGTGTAACAGTCTTTCCAAAAGACGATGTGATGTGTGTTGCTAGATCACGAGCACTCTTTTTGGATTTTTTTTTACGATTTCTCGGGATTCACGCACTGTAAGCAACCGTTTTCTGCCTTTGTGTTTTTTATTATCGACAGATCCGGTTTTAAACTTTTTAATAATATAGTTCACGGTCGCATGAGACTATCCCACCTTTTTACCAATATATCGGGAACTCAATCCTTGTTTAAATAATTTAACAATTTCATTTTTACAACAATTACTTAATTCTTTAGATTTACGACCCATCTTCATGGAGCTGTCTTTCAATACTGGATTTAACGAGTACATTTGTTAACTTAAGAAATAAGGATTAGGCTAGTGAAGTTTGAGCTGATAACATATTCTGTTTTGTACCTACAAGTTATTACATATTATACTAGTGTCAGTGTATGAATGATTTTTTTGCATATAAAATTTGAAGTTTTGTTGTTAATTAAATTACACAATTTTCCAATTTCTTAAAGTTCCATAAAAATAATGTGGAATGTTGTTTGTTATTAGGAGCCGATGTTATTTCTTGTTAAAAAAAATAATTAAAAATATTTTCACAGATAAACTAGGTGTATGAATAATTTTTTGACCGACTGTAGATCAATTCTTTCTTTTATAGAATTGGAAATATTTTGAAAAAAAAATATCAGTTTTTAATCTAGCAATTTGATATCTAGTTTTATTCATTTCAGACCTAAGCTTTTATGATGAGGAAATCAAAAGAACTATTTATTTCGGAACCCTGAAAGCATGTTTTGATTAATCAATAAGGCTACATCTATTCATCATTTACTAATTTAACCTGAAAAATTGCCATTGATGTAATACAAATAGGTTTTATTTTAGGTACTTATTAAATTTTTGGGAAACTTCTAAGTTTCAAACTTTAACCTGTGACCAAATTCTGGGATTTGGTACCGGACATAATTTTCTACAAAAAAGTTAATGTAATGCATGTCCCAATTCCGAATAGGAAAGGAGTTAAATCCATTGTTCTATTTTCTTAAGTTAGTCGCGTTTTTATTTAATATATAGAAGTGGTTGCTCAAAAACTGTTGAAGATAACTGTAGTTTATCTACACAAGATAAGTACAGCAATGTGAAGCAAACAAAATATTCTTTGAGAAAACTGTGATTTTTTTGTTATTTCATTGATAACTTTGGACTTTCTGAAGGTTTAATAATACAGGTTAAATAAGTTGTGTTTAGTTATAAATCAAAGGATTTTCTTCAAAGGTAAATATTTTAAATGGCGCAATCAGATTTATTATTCGCTTAGTATATCAGATATTATTATGAGTTCTTTAGTGAAAGATAATGAAAAGCTGGAAAAACAAAAATGTGAAATATCTCTCACACAACGAACTTTTTTTACAAATTTCTTTTGGTTATTTTTTATTTCTTTTGAATTTTAATGTTTATGAAAAAACAGTCAATATTTTTTTTCTAAATTTAACCTATTCCTAATTCCTAGTTTAGTTCCTCAAGCCGGTTACATCATTTCTGTAAGTTCCGCACCTTTTTGTCTTTCTTTAGATCTCTTTAAAATAACTCAGTGTAATACCCCGATTCACAGTTAGCTGATTTTGCTTTCTCCACATTGTCTCAAATTTAGAAATATTAAAATTTAAAGCAGCTGCCCTTGGGTCAGCATGTTTTTGGAGACGTCCAATACTGTTTCTTTAAGAAGCTGCACTGTTTCACTTGTTTTCCTTGGTAGTGCTCATAACTATTGGCAAAAAAGAAATATGCATTATCGAATTTCATCAATGATGGGGTAGGTTCTGACGACCAAAGTTGAAAAAGAAGGGAACGTTCGTACATGTCCAGATGTACTCTGAATCCCCTCCCTGGAAATTTTCAAGAAAATAATTTGTATCAAATGAATCATTCAACAAAAAACGAATTTGTAGCAATGTTGATCATTAACAGCAAAGCATGGCGTTATGAATGAATATCTTTATTGCTTTTAAGAATTCTTATAGCAAGAAGTTGGCCAATAATAATATTTACATGTCACATATTTACAAAGTATTATTTACAAATTTAGTTATGTAAAATTAACATCATCCTGAACTAAAAATAATAGTGATAAAAATCATAATAATCATAGAGTACTACATGTTCAAATGAAGATAATGTCATTATAGCAACAGTAATTAAGAATAAACAAATAATTATTTTTGTTCATTTTATAAATTTTTTTTTTTGTTATTTGTGTCAAGACTGGGTCCATTAGTCTAACAGAATTTTCCTCATGGGCATTAAATTAGTATGTTTGCAATATTATTCCTTATTCCTTATCCTTGTTAAACATTCTTACATATCTGTGGCTGTAAATTCTGCTATTGTGTATGCCGGTCAGACGGAGCTGTGCTTTTATTCTTAAATTATTGATGTGGGTTTTAGTTATTAAATATGGTTCTGTAGTTCCTAAGGAAATGATGTGTCTGTAGAGTGAGTTGAAAGAACTATTTAAGACAGATTCTATGTCCTTGCTATTTAGATGATTTTTAAGTTTTTCTACAAGGCAGTTTAATTCTAGTTTGGTTAGTTGAGTTTGCTCCAACTTTCCCATTCCTAAAACATTTGAAGTGACTTCTGAAGCTTAATTGCCTAGTTGAAAGGTAATACATAATTTCCTGATATTGCTTGTAGTTTTAAGTAGCACAATTTTGTAATGATGTATTAGGCTTGTTAAGGACGCGTTGCCTCCAGGAGAGCATTCGTTTCAATACTCCAAGGTATGTTTGAGTCTGTCCCGTTTCTAATCTTACATAGCTATTTGGTGTATTAATAGGAAGGTGTAGAAGCCGCTTGAAGAACATTAGTTGCCCTCTTTCAATATTCTCTATGTATGATGGCCCCCAAATTTCTGAAATTTGGTAGAGGTAGAGGATGGTAGAGGAGAAAACTTTCTGCCGTAGCTTCAAAAAGTTTTACTTTAGTTTCCCATGAATCTGACTTGCAGGGTGACAGAGTCTTCAGGACAGCTTGATTTGTAATAGAACATTTGATTATAAAGTGTTCACTTGCTTGGTGAAACTTTGTAGAAGAGGGAAATGGGACTCCTAAAAATGTAAATTTATTAACAATATGCAATTTTTCCTGTTTATATATAACGTCTTGGTGCTTTCCTAGTTTTCCAACCTTGTGGAATAGGATGACCGTCTTATTTACATTATTGGAAGGTGATTTCTTGGTAGAATACTGTTCCAAAATATTTACTTTAGATTGGGTGTCTTTCCATATGTCTGCAAAGATTACCAAATCATCTGCATAAATCGTAAGTTTCATTAATTGGAAGACCTTCTACAAGTACTTTCTTGCTTTTAAAGAAGTTTTGCATATCTGATATATAGAGCTATTGAACCATCATGTTATCAAAATAATCAATTATATAACCAAAAAACAATAAAATACACATGCTTGGATGGAAGGCTGGAAAGTCGTGAACAACTATTCTATGATTAATTAGTAGACTTATAGGCATCAATATTGTATTCAAAGAAAGAGGAACAAGTCTGTCCGAACTTACACCCTTCCCTTACAAGCCCCACTCTCCCCTACTAAATCAGTTTATGGAGATTTTATTATCTTTACTTGAATTAAGTTTTTATTTATGTTCATTATTCCTATTGATATCCTTAATTTGTTTTCAAATATTTAAAAATTATTTTTTTTAGTTCAACATCCTATAAATGTGTTACTGGGTACGTTGTTCCCATTCTTGATCATTCAACAAACATGATGAATAAAGAATAGTTTTATATAAATTTTTTCCTGAGATTTGACATGGAGTGCCACCGATATTAGGGCGCCAGAATCTAGAAAAGTTTAGGATACCTGGGATAATGCATCAATTTATGTCATTAAAACGGAAAAAAAAAACTGCCAAGTACTAACCATGAAGGGTCTTGGGTTCAGTACTATGTAAGAAGTACTGTTTCTTGGTCAGCGGTCGTACAAGGAAGTGATTTGACCGTGATCAAGCTCTACCACCAAGTTTTTCCTCCTTAATATTTCAATAAAGGGTACCCGCTTTATAGGGGCTGGGTTTGCCACAGGAGGGTCTCTCAGCCACCAAGACAATGTGTCATAAAAGCAGTAGGTAATTTCATTAATGGAACTATGGATATCCTTTTTTTTTTTTTTAAGTTCCACTTTGAAAATATAAAACAAAAAAAAGATTATTATTTCATGGATACCACTTATTCCATTGAATGCATTTATTGCAGAACACAAAGAGACAACAATAGCCCCAACCACCAAAGCAGCAGTTGTAGAAGACACAAAACTCAGTAAGTAGAGATTGAATAAACATGAAATAATATTAAATATATATGCACTTGTCCCAAACATATTATATCAACATTTTTTTCTAATGCAATGAATAGATTTTTTTTAATGTAAGCCAGGAAAATCAAGTTGCCTGCATGCTAATTAGTTCACATTCATCCTCAACCATAGTTCCACCATTAACCGCTTTGGCTTTACACTTACATAGTTCTTCAACTTTATGATAAGTTTTCTACTACTCTTGCTTATTAACTAACCATAGTTTATAGTTTACTTTGCTTCGGTTTATTTGCTATCTCTGAATAGTAATCTATCAATTACTTGATTTATTTATTGTACTTCAATTCCACCCAAAAAAAAAGAAGAAAAAAATATACATATCTATTTTTTTATCCTAGTAAAAACATGAATAGCTTTATCAGTTAGCTTATAGTTGGTTATATTCAGTGACCAATAAAAAAATTTGTTTTTTTAATTATAACAATTAATTACATTTGCAATGAAGATGATTAGCTTTTTTTAATTTTTAGAATATAATTAAATAAGCTAAGCAGGTTTTTCAAATTTTGATTTTGAAGCATTGTTATAAATTAAGTATTATTATATTATGTAATTAGAATAAACAGTGTAAGCACTATGTTCTTAGCAGCTCTAAAATAACTCAAATTATATTCAAAAGATTCCAAACTCAATTATACTTGAAATTACGATAGGTTAAATAATGGTCAGGATTTTCAGTTTACAATGATATTTATTATGGTAAGCCAACGTTTCGATCCAGCTTGTGGATCTTCATCAGGGCTAAAAGAAAACAAATATATGAGTATCTATGCTAGAGGGTGACAATAAATGGATACATTACAGAACTGATAATAATATAAAAGATGGTATACATAAATATTAAAATAAGAGGCTGGTTAACAAGATAAAATAGAATGAGGTATTTACCTACTGAGTCCAGGTGGATACTAAGACTAAAGGTAAAAATAAGGTGAGAGGTAGTGGTAGGGGGTAGGTTTGCCGACTTCAAAGGTTTATGGCGGGGAAATCCAAAGCTTTTGAAGTGAAGGCACATGACAACTGAGTGAACAAAATATTTAAAAACTAACAAAATATATGGTACTGTATACAAATAGTTGTGTCTGGACTGAATAATAACATAAAAATGAGATAATACATAATGTAACAAAGCATACAAATATGGAAAATATATAGAAAGAAGCATACAATACAAAAAATAATAAAAGTATAAGAGGTACAGAGATAATTGCAGGTACCTATGAAATCAAAACTAGGATTTGAGGATGCGGAAGATGTTAGAATAAGTGGATGAAATTATCTCTTTATCTGTTTTGTGATTTACCGGGTTATTAGTTTCTAGATGGATGAAAATGGATTCTGAGAGGAGACGTTTGTCGTGGTTAGATACAGTGGCTAATATGGAGGGGTTCTCAAAGTCGAAGGAATGGTTGTGGGCAATGGCATGTTCTGCTAATTTAGATGTAGACGAATTACGCGTGGAAATACTGTATTTATGTTGATAAATACGTTTTTTTAAATAATTTTTGGTTTCACCTATATAGCAACTGTTGCAATTAAGCGTGGAGCACTGGATACGATAAACTACATTACACTTGTCTAGGAGAGGTACAGGGTCTTTGAGTTTTGTATAAAGATTTTTTAATTTATTGTTATTTTTTAATACTAGGCGCATGTGTGGGAAACTCGATGAGAAGGATTTTTTAATTTTGTTTGAGAGAATGGGGATATATGGGATAGATCTGTATTGGAAAGTAGAAATCGGAGGTTGTGAAGAGTTGTTAGAGAGATTTTGAGTTTTAGCATCGTTATTAATAAGTGTTTTTATTAAATGCTCAGGAAAATCGTTAGATTGTAAGATATTTTTCAGGCGGATTTTGTTATGACAATGAAATTGTGGATCGGACAAGTTCAGGCTACGGTGGATGAGGTTTTTTGCGACGTTGATCTTTTGGTGATGTGGATGTTGGGAAAAATAGTTAAGGAGTCGGCCAGAATAAGTGGGTTTGGTGTACCAATTAGTGGATATAGAATGGTCCGGGTTTCTGGTAATGGAAATATCTAGGAATGGAAGGGTACAATTGGTTTCCAATTCTATAGTGAAACGGAGACGTGGATGGTAGGAGTTGAAGGCGGCGAGAATATCAGTGATAGAGTTAGGATTTAAATAAATATTTATTATAGGAAAATAAATATTTTCTCCAAACTTCTGGCCTTGCAATGGGTAGCTGTCTAGCTCCCGACCTCTCCGGTATTGTCCTCAACGACCTCCTTGATTCTGTTATACCTAAATTCCCCAACGATATTTTTTTCATTAAAAAATATGTAGACGACCTCCTATTGATTCTCAATCCTAACTCTATCACTGATATTCTCGCCGCCTTCAACTCCTACCATCCACGTCTCCGTTTCACTATAGAATTGGAAACCAATTGTACCCTTCCATTCCTAGATATTTCCATTACCAGAAACCCGGACCATTCTATATCCACTAATTGGTACACCAAACCCACTTATTCTGGCCGACTCCTTAACTATTTTTCCCAACATCCACATCACCAAAAGATCAACGTCGCAAAAAACCTCATCCACCGTAGCCTGAACTTGTCCGATCCACAATTTCATTGTCATAACAAAATCCGCCTGAAAAATATCTTACAATCTAACGATTTTCCTGAGCATTTAATAAAAACACTTATTAATAACGATGCTAAAACTCAAAATCTCTCTAACAACTCTTCACAACCTCCGATTTCTACTTTCCAATACAGATCTATCCCATATATCCCCATTCTCTCAAACAAAATTAAAAAATCCTTCTCATCGAGTTTCCCACACATGCGCCTAGTATTAAAAAATAACAATAAATTAAAAAATCTTTATACAAAACTCAAAGACCCTGTACCTCTCCTAGACAAGTGTAATGTAGTTTATCGTATCCAGTGCTCCACGCTTAATTGCAACAGTTGCTATATAGGTGAAACCAAAAATTATTTAAAAAAACGTATTTATCAACATAAATACAGTATTTCCACGCGTAATTCGTCTACATCTAAATTAGCAGAACATGCCATTGCCCACAACCATTCCTTCGACTTTGAGAACCCCTCCATATTAGCCACTGTATCTAACCACGACAAACGTCTCCTCTCAGAATCCATTTTCATCCATCTAGAAACTAATAACCCGGTAAATCACAAAACAGATAAAGAGATAATTTCATCCACTTATTCTAACATCTTCCGCATCCTCAAATCCTAGTTTTGATTTCATAGGTACCTGCAATTATCTCTGTACCTCTTATACTTTTATTATTTTTTGTATTGTATGCTTCTTTCTATATATTTTCCATATTTGTATGCTTTGTTACATTATGTATTATCTCATTTTTATGTTATTATTCAGTCCAGACACAACTATTTGTATACAGTACCATATATTTTGTTAGTTTTTAAATATTTTGTTCACTCAGTTGTCATGTGCCTTCACTTCAAAAGCTTTGGATTTCCCCGCCATAAACCTTTGAAGTCGGCAAACCTACCCCCTACCACTACCTCTCACCTTATTTTTACCTTTAGTCTTAGTATCCACCTGGACTCAGTAGGTAAATACCTCATTCTATTTTATCTTGTTAACCAGCCTCTTATTTTAATATTTATGTATACCATCTTTTATATTATTATCAGTTCTGTAATGTATCCATTTATTGTCACCCTCTAGCATAGATACTCATATATTTGTTTTCTTTTAGCCCTGATGAAGATCCACAAGCTGGATCGAAACGTTGGCTTACCATAATAAATATCATTGTAAACTGAAAATCCTGACCATTATTTAACCTATCGTAATTGAAGAACAGTTGACCATCTCTCATCTATACTTGAAATTGTGCAGACCAGTTACAGGTTGAAACTATCCATTGTCAAAATTATATTCTTCTGCTATGTTTGCTCTGAATTTGAGTTTTTGTAAAGGTAGAGATTACCGATGATACAAAAGTATCAGAGTCAGTCTGAATTAATCTATCGAAAATGTTTATTAAAATTTTGTCTTCTTGAAAGTATAAAAAAAAAAAGAAGAAATTATGATCCTGTTATAAATGAGGCAAAGGGTGGTTATAATTTTAAGACTTGAAGAATAAAAGATAAATGAAATTTTTTAAAAACAATAACTTATTAATATATAATTATTCTTTTTTTAATTATTTTGATATGAAATCATAATCCAATTTAAAAAGAAAAAAAAATGCTTTTCTGACGTTCATTCACTCTTTCCAATTACACCAATGGTGGGGTCCTCTTGATTTAATAGATATATTACTGATTTTCCACCCTAAAATCGTACTGAATTTTTATAGTTTATGGCCTGTGTTATTTAATAAGTAATTTTTAATAATAATATTTGATTTTGATCAAAGAAAACACAAAATCACTTACTTTAGATAAAATTTCCTAATTAATAAAAATATCCACTTTGCTCTATCAATCAACAGGATCTACATCAGATTAAGAGTTATTAAAAATTAAATCCTATTTATTAATTATTTGTATTATTTGATCATAGTTTTTGATAATTGTAAGTTTTATTTAATATAACTATTGACAATTATACACTTTTCAGAATTTTAATATTTATGAGATGCCTAAGTTCATCTTTATCAGAAATATTTTATTTCTTTTATTAAAGTTTGGAAATACATACTTACATGCTAATTATTTCTTTTAATTATCTGTTATATTAATTACATTATATATATATATATATATATATATATATATATATGATAATTTAAAACATTGTTATTCGTTATAATTATATTTTAGGATTTGTAGTTTATAATTACTATTAATTAATATTAATAAAGAAGGATTTGGAAAATTTTAAAATTGTTCATATCTGTATAAAGAGGTATCAAGAATGATGCATGCCAATCCTGTCACTAATATTTGTAGTGTTTGTTTTTAGATACTCATTTTAAAAACCCCATTAGAATCACAATTTTTTCTATTATTAGTTTCACAATTATTTAGTAATCTTTCTAAATTCTCTTCCACTTTTTTCATATCTGGAAGTAGTAAAATCAATTTCAACAATACTTATAAGTATAATATAGAGCCTACATTTTTTGACTTCAATGGGCAATTAATGAATAAATGTGTTGTATAATTTCTGTTAAAACCTGATGAAAAAAAAAAAACAACTTAATAAAAAATGAATTAATGACTTCCTTAAAAATAAAAAGTAAATTACAGATATTTGATTATTCTGTTATTTTAGAAGAGTGGAAGAAATTAGACATTTAAGTTTTTAACCTAACTTAATTAAAATTATGAAAACATGTTTAAATCAAGTATTTCTGTGCAGAAATGGATATTAGGTTTAACTTTTCGGTTTTAGATTGGTATAGAGAACAATCACTTAACTATGCTTCAAGAAGCTTTAGCATAATGTTTCATTGAATCATTATGATATTAAATATTATGTATATCTAATTTATTGGCCTGTAAATTGCCTTATGCTATTCACAATAATAATTAAAAATCATTTTACTGAAACTTATTTAAAACTTTAGTTATCATTTAGTACTTATTTTACTATAAGATAAATAGCATTATTGATGAACCTATTAAAATAGGGCCCACAATCTGAATATAAAAACAGTAAAGAGATTCATTTTATTCTCATGATTATGCCTTAGACTAATTTTAAATGTTTGTTTTGTTTTTTTCTATCATGTCCGTTTGTTAAAAATTTAATAATATGCTATTATTTAATCTTTTTAATTGACCAAAATTAATTAATTTTTATATTGTACTTTTAACATAATTTCTATCAACGCTGACTTGTTTGGCATTATAAACTTTTTTTAATCATCAAAACGCTATTTATAAATGAATCACAGATAATTGCTCTCCTGAGTTTTGGTGAATCTAAAATTCACTTTCTCACTTCCTCCTTCCTATTAAATTTTTTTTTTAAAAATATTATCTTTATAAATTTAAATTCTAATTATCATGTGATGAAACACGTTTTTGATACTTATCCAGCATGTTTTGTTTGTTCTCTGTTACTCTGTTCTAGACCTGTATGAAGTTTGTATGTGATATATTTTTTCTCTACCCCTTAACCAAGAATGATACTTATTTTTTGTCATACAATTTTATTGCTTTAAATAATATTTTCCTGGTTTATAAAAGTATCTTAACTACTTTAAGACTTTGATTGTTATACTTGTGTTTTGAAAATGATATTTAATATTTTTTGAACCCTTGAACTAAACATAATGTATTACCAGTGTATGCTATTTCTGGTTAAGTATCATCCGTTCAATAATCATGATTAAGTTATTCATCCTTTAGATAAAATAAAAAGATTATCTTTGTAATGAACGAGTTTTAGATAATTATTTATTGCATCACTCATATTATATTTAGTGTGAATGAATCTTTCCTTTTGATTTTCAAATTTTGTGTTATCTAGTCAATACATGTGATTTCTTAAATGCTAATTTTTTTGTTAATTGTATATATATATATAAACAATTCGGATACAATACTGTTTCCTTCCTACAGATAAATGGTAACATATATTTTTTAAACTAAAATTTATCTAATCAATGCTCACAAAGTCCTTATAAATAAAGGTAGAAATCATCTATAAGATAGAAATAGCATATACCCATTGAGTATTTTTATTTACTTGTAGAACTTTCCAATATTTTTATCCTTGTTGCAGTCATAAAATTCTTCCAAATGATGAATCAGATTATAAATTTGAGATATATTTTTAAATTATTTCAGAGTACTTCTACTAACAGAAATATATTTATGACATTTTAAATTCCTTCTTTCTTTTTTTGAGTTAGAAATGGAGATTGAAAGGTGTGAAAGTGCTTATGAGAATTTGGGAGGATTCTACCATGAAATGAAGGAAGGATCACTGTATCCACCACACTTGGGTTATTCAGAATTCACAACTTCTTCATCAAGTTTGGGGTTTGAAACAGAAACGTTTTCTGAACTTTTTTTCTCATCATCTTCATCATCATCAGATGAAGATTTACCATCACTACTTGGTCCTGAAACTCAAGGAATACTTTATAAAATCAGTCGGCAACTTGATAAGGTCCCACGGTATATCTCAATTAGGCAACATGCTGAAGAAAGAGAAGACTTTCTTGATGTTAGTGATGATACAGAAGATCTTATAAATCTGCAGAGCTCAGTTGAAAATATGATTGATAAAATCTCTCGTGAAGAAAAATTATTTTTTCGAAATCATTCTGATTGCTTAGTTCCTACTAAAATTAATAAGTATGAAAATAAAAATAAATTAGTTCATAATTCTGATACCAGTGATCCAGTTCAGTCTTTAAGCTTAATAGAAAATCAAATCTCAAATTTGATCAAGGAAGTTGAAAAAGAAGAAGAAGAAATATTGAGAAAAATTAAAAATAAAAGGGAAAGTGGGTCTATTGTAAATCCAATCTGTAATGATGGTTTATATTCTTCTTCTAGTGATAGTAGCGATGACTTCGAAATCCCTCGAATCAATTTAAAAGTAAAGAGAAGTTTTGGAACCAGCACCATTGACATAAGAACCAGTGGTGGCCTCTTAAAAAGACGTCATATTAATAGATCACTTCCCAACATGTCCGAACACTTCTCCATTCCTGCATTTGATTTTTTCCAGAATGGTCAAATTTACCCAAGTTCAAGTATTGAATACATAACACCAAAGAAAGGTTTAGGATTTGTTAATTCTGGATATTGTATATGGACATCGGATGAAGATTTATTAGAAGAAGGTAAGGGTTGCATGTAGTTATGTATTTTTATTGAAAGAGTTTTTAAAAGATTGGAAGGTTTTATTCTGGTTTTGGTGACTAACTTCATCTAACATTATAACTTATGTTGCTATGTTAAAAAAGTTTTAGTATTTCCAAAGTAGTTTTTCCTTTCTTATTTTTCTTGTATAACTGCAACAAGGATATTTATATGTATTTTTAAAAAGCAAAATGATAGTTTTAAATTTATAAGTCTATCTAACTGTCATTGCAGGCAGTCTTGAACCAAGAGTAGAAGGCAAGATATCAGAAATTCACACTGAAGTTATCAGACAAAATGGAACCACAATTAATACTGAAAATATACTTCAGACAGATATAATTCAAAGTACAGATGCACATCAGAAGAATCAAATCACATGTGCCAAAGATGATGCCACTGTTGATTCTACTGAAATTGTTAAAAACTATATTACTGAAGATCGAGATATACCATCAGTAGAATTAAATAATTCTAATAGACTCACTCTTTCAAAAAATATTACTGACAGCACTGTAATAGTGCCAATTAAAGAGAGATGCAATGAAGAATCTGCAGAACTTTCTAGTGAATTCAAGCATGCAATTGTTGAAGAAATTAAAGGTATGGAGTATGTTACTGCAATACCTGTGCAATCCGTTCAGATTGAACAAAATGTTGATCAAATCATAAAACAGATGGAGTCCCAATTGATAAATTCAAATATGCTCTCTGAAGAAACAGAATCTGATACTGAGGACAGTAGAAGACCAATCGTAACTACACCTAATATGAGCCGCAGAGGCCTTGGTGGATCTCAGAGGTTGCCACAAGGTGAGAGGCCAACTGTGAGAATCGTAACGGATTTTGCTGAGGATTCTAGTGAAGAAGAGGAGGAAGATACTCCATACTTTGTTACAGAGCCCGTTGACAAACCAAAAAGGAGAAATGTAAAATTCAGGTTTGATTCTGGCGATTATAGAGATGATGAAGAATCAGATCGAGAAGGAGAAGAGAAAGTCAAAGCTGGTGGAGTTGACAAGAAATTAGAAACAATGGTATCTGAAGAATTTGGTTTAGAAAAGTCAGAGGTTGAATTTCAGAAAATTGTACATCAGTTACCAGTGGAAGAGATGACAAAGAAACATAAAGATGAAAAAGAATCAGACTGTGAAGGAGAGAAAACTAAAGCCGCTAGAGTTGAGAAGAAATTTGAAAGGATGGCATCTGAAACTAAAGAATCTGATTTGGAAAAATCAGATGGTGAATTTCAGAAAATGGTATCTCAGTTTTCAGTGGAAGAAATGGATGAAGCCCTTAATCTATGGGACAAAGGAGGATTAACACCCTCTGATCTTGACTCAAAGTCCCTCACTGAACCAAGTGATGAAACGTCTCCTCAAGGTATAATTTGTCATTAAATAGAAAATAATAATTTGTAATAATAGCTAAAGCTTAAATTAAATAAAAAAAATAAGAGGTAAATTATATACTAACATAGCAACAATTTTAATATTTTTTTGTAGGCGGAAATCTATAATATAAGATAATATTATAAAATAGTTTTGGTTATGATAATTGTTTGGTAGTGGCATACCCAGGGGCTGGAGATACTTTATCACACCTTGGTTAGAATAGGTTGGTTATACATAAAGAATAACTCTCCTCTCACCACCTTTGAACTTGAGAGAAGATAATTCAGAAGGGTCAATTGAGGAACATAGTTAAAGGTGGTCCATTTCACCATGATGGTTCTCTGAGAAAGTTTATTTTTCTCTGAAGGGAAGTTTTTACATAGAAATTCCAATTCTAAAACTTATGGCTGGGAGAAAACATTGAAACACCACTGAACTGCTTGAATACTGTAATTAGAAAAATAAATAGGGCAGAGATCTGGAAGATAGCCATTAAAATTTCTTGACATCTGAGGCAGGGTGATGATACTGTCAAATTGTGTGTTTTCATAAGGGAAGAAAAGAAAAAAAAGGGTCTTGAGGAAAGAAGAGGGAAGGGTTCGAATAAATAATTTTTAATGATAGATGGCTTCTTTTAAAGGAAGCTTAATAATTTGTGACAAGGCACAAATCCATGAAAAAATTATCAGAAACTGGTGAATTTCCAAATATGAGAGGAATAAACAGATTTTGATGAATGTTTTGCATTAGGTTTCCAATTGTAGTTTCAAATTTTGATAAGGCTCTGTGAAAGGAGGTATGTAAAAATTATAATTTTTATTGACATGGAATCTTAAGGAGCAATAAGCGTTATCATTTTTATTAGAGAAGTACCCAAGAAGAGACTAAGCCCCCTGACCCAAAATATGTCAAAGGTTTTAGTACTAAGTCAGTTATTGGAAAATTGGTGATATTTTTAGAATTAATACCACCCCTCCATCTAAATCTGTTTACTCCTCTTACATTTCACCAGCTGCCTATTATTAGTCATTAATTTTTCAGCATTTTTTTAACATGATTGACTTCTTTTGAAAGAACCCTTTATATATCACAATGATTAGGCTAACGTTAAAAGTTTTAAATTCTCTCAAGTATGTTTTGGGAGAATTAAAGATATATTCTCATCATAATAAATCACCCATCTTAATTGATAACACACAATTTGGCAGGAGTGTTTATCTGTGTTTACTAAAAATATTATGATGTGGTCTCCCATTATTTTCTCTTCGTTTATCTTCTTTCTATTATCTGTCCTCTCTTCTTCTTCCTTAGATACTCAAATATTCATGCGCATTGTGTCCTATCTCTGATGCATGAACTCTCCACACCATAGAAGTTATCTTAATTTACCTGTTAAGGAAAATCCTCAGTTAAAAAAGAAAAAAACTTTTTCATAAACCCCCTTCCTGAGTAATGACACAACTTCTGCGAATTCCTCCATTGATCTTTACACATTTACTTCCTCCACTTGTGGACTGGGTCTCTATTTCTGGAGATCTTCTCTTGTCACTTTAACTTAATTTCCACAACTCATCAAAACAACTTATAATAATCTTAAATAAGACATCCTCTCCCCAAAAATCCTTTGTATACCATTGGATATTATCATCATTCTATTCAGGAATGATTGAAAATATAACACCTTTTTGTTTAAGCCAATTTATGATTATATATATATATATATATATATATATATATATATATATATATATATATATATATATATATATGTATATATATATTTATACTTATTTAAAATAATTTTACCTACAACTGCCATAAAGAAATTAATGAAAGGAATGATTCATCTGAATTTTTATGACTGTTTATTGTGACATTTTGTTATGTAAAAAAAAAGTCATTTCCTCAAATTAGTGTTGAATAGTAAGTACCTATTTAAAACTATTTTCATTGTTTAATTGTTAAGCTAATCTGACACAGTTTTTGAAAAATAGCAAACAATTGTTATAAGATGATTGAACTAAATTTGAGAACTTTTTTATCTGTCAATTTCATAGTCTTTCAGTCAGTCATAACTAAAGTAAGTTATTCATTTTTAATCATGAAGTTAAATATATAAATAATTCGCAGCAACTGGAACATTATTAGTCATTATGCTATTTTATTTATGCAGATAGATCTATGATAGACTGTTACCCCTCCCCCTTGATGTAGAGACTAGAGGTTTCAGAGGTAGCAAATAACAAGCACGTAGAACATTTATTTTAATTGCCAATGTTTCATTTATTTAGTTTAATTATTTATTTTGTTTTTTATTATTATTTTTTATCATTTTTACTAGGCTTTGATTACATCTTTAAAACAAATCTCTCTACTATATTGCCTACAACATTTTTTGGGGGAGGGCCACCATTGTTTCCTATAACCGAAAATCGAAAATTTTCATCTTTATATACTTCTGATGAGAATGTAATTGATCATAAATTCATAGTTAGTAACAATGGGAATAATAATTCTTCTATTAACAATTCCAACAATGTTTATAAAGAAGGTAAAACCATTTCTCAGAGAACAATTTGTAATACATGTGAATAGCCTGTTTTAATATTTTTGCTAGGATAGGTAAATTAATAATGCTAACAAGCATTGTGTGTGAGCATGATATATATATTTATATATATATTTTTTTGTTTTTTGTTATTCTATTATTTGGCTTATTAATTTAAATAATCTGCTGCTTAAAAATAATTTAAAAAACAATCTGTTTGATCTTTTTTTGTCTAACAATGTGACTAACAACAGTTTGTTGTGTGTTTTGTGTATGCACAATTAATAGAAGGAACCCAAGCACTGGAGGAAGAAGATACAAAAGAGGCACCCCAACCCATTCCTTCCCCCCGCTCCCAATCTATTCCCTCAGACACCCCACAAGAAGAGGAAGAACTACAAAATTATGTATCAAAGAAAATGTTCTGGGAACAAGTATCTCATGGAAGTGTTGATAAACAGTCTGAGCTAATACCTGAAAAACCACCTGTGCCTAAACCTCGCCTAAGTATTACAGCGTCTATGGAAAAACCTGACTATTACGATACTTCCCCTAAAGGAGAAGTTTTGGAAATAGAAAAGAAATCTATACTCCCAGAAGCCACTCCTACAGAGTCTGTAGCACGTGGTATTTCGAAGGAGGAAAGTTTGGATGATTCAGAAATTGAATACATTCAAACTCACAAAGATGAATTAAGTTATGACAATGATGCATTTGATATGGATGACACTATTGATAGTATAACTGGTATTTTAATAAAGAAAAAACCTATTTTCGAGAGATCAGTGTCATTACCTTGCGACACCTCCTCCGATACAAGCAATGTTCGTAAAAAGAAACGAATGTTTGAAGCACAAATTAAAAAAGAAATGGTTGTAGAACAACTAATGGCACAACTTGAAGAAGAATCTTCCCCTGAGCACAAATGTATTGAACAAAAGAGTGACAAGCCTATTACTGACACACAAGCAATGGTAGCAAGGCAAATACATACTGATATATTTAGTGATGAATTAGATCAACAGATAGATTCTCTAGTTCCAGAAAATAAAGAGATACGTCTTATTTCATCTAAAGATAAAGAAGTTGATTCAGAGATAATACTTCCTCAAACTAGTAGCCCTGACACTAGTGTTAGCAGCAGTGTTGCTGAAGTATTTCAATATAAAAATGAAGCAATTTCTAAGCCATCTGATTCACTTGAAGTACATGTTGATAAGAGTGAAATAGAAGGAACTGAAAAAGAATTGGATGATGATCTAAAAGTTTTTGAAGATACTAAATTGCAAGCTCCTTTTTCAAAGGAAAAAGAAAAGATAGGATCTGTTACGTCCAGTCAAGGAGAGAGTGAGGACACATTTTCTGAATCAGATGTCACACCAGAAGACACTCGATTCAAAGAGCAACAAGATATACAAGATTGGGCAACTCAGGAACTGAAATCAGACAAAAAAACTAGAAATATATATACACCAGAAGAGCATCTCCCTGACACTGTTTGGGAAGTTCCTGTTCAAGAAACTACTGAAAGTTTACAGGAAGAAACTGTTCAACAACTTCCCAGCCAAATGCTACTAAATGCATCAAAAAAAACTCTTACTGAATTGGAAGCAAGAGAGCTTGCACAAGAAATAGTTGAAGACATAGAAGTAGAAATATGTAAAAGGGAAGCAAATTTATTTGATAAAAAACATAAGGCTGGAGAAATAGATGTTCCTCAATTGAAACAAGGTGGAACATTTCATATAAAATTTGGTAGGACGGATACCACTACATCTAGCATGGAAATAACTGATGAAGATCTGCGTAGTAGTGGAGTAGAATCTGATATTTCTCCTCTTGAGAGTCAAGCATGTCAGGTTTTCAAAGATGATTTAAGTGAAGGTGACAGTTCTGAAGATGTAGAGAATATAGACCTTAGCAAAGAAACTCCTGGTGAAGATGTATTAGAAAGGACCTTGGCGGAAGTCAAAGAGTCTTTGGAAGCTGTGAAAGAAGAACTAATTGAGGAAAAAAAAAAGAAAAAAGACAGCATTACAAAAGAATCTCCATCAGAGTTTGAATTCAAAGTTCTTTCTCTTGAAAATAGATTTAATGAATCAATCAAAGAAAGTCATTATGAAGAAGGAACTTTAGTTTCTGACTCTGAAAAACCAAAGCAAGTGGCATATAAAGATAAAGATGACTTGGAGAAATCCTTTACTAGTGGGACCAAATCTGAAGTTATCATTAAACATGATCAATCTGATATAAGTATGGTTAAAGTGGAAGAAAGAGGTGTTCAAGAACAAGAATGCCTGACAAAAGAGACCGTTATAAAAGCAGTAGAGGTGGAAATACAAAAAGGTATACCTGTTAACAAGGAAAGTCAAGCCTTTGCATTGAAAAACGAGGAACAGTCAACATCAGGCTTACAAAAAATTGAAGAAATAAAAAATTTAGCTAGTAATGCTGCTTCCACAACAACTGATTTCACTGAAGAATCTAAAAAAACCACGAAATTGTCTGAATCATATGATTACAATACACATTCAAAGGGGAAAGATGAACAGAAAAAGTTTCAAGAACACGAGCATAAAGAAGAGCGTAAAATTAGTGTAGAAGAAAGCAACAAAAAAACTGATATTCATTCTAGTGAATTATTTTCTGAAGATGGCACAGTTATTGTGAAAAGAACAGAAAAAAGTGAAATATCAACACTAATTAAAAGTGAAACAAAACATTTTTCAGAAAAAAGCACAGTTGAAGAAATTCACCATGTTCTCTCAGACTTTGGAATCGAAGATACCATTTATGATTCTGAACAAAAAGAGGATAACTCTTCTGATTTAATGAAATCGCCGATTCAAGATGACCTGTCCACATCTTCTTCATCAGAAGTTAAAGCTAGTTCTGATACTAGCATAGGTGTTGAAAAACCTAGTATTGTCATTAGAAAACATTCTAAGTCTAAAGTAAGTAAACTACACGGAGATGCTTTAAGTGATCCATATTCCAGTTCAGGGGAGAGTCACTACCATTCATTTGAACAGACCTCAGAAAGCTTACGAACTCCTGGTAGTCGACCTTTGTCATCTGACATAGAAGGCCTCGTTGCAAACTTGGCTGGCATAACAGGATCTTCTGAATATGAATCAGCAGTTTCAGGGCAGTCAACCACTGTAACTTCGCGAGATTTTCAAACTGCAGCTAGTTCCCTCAGCTCCCGAGATTCCATGAAATCTTTAGATTCTGAAAGTTCTGGAAACCTAGCAAGTATGGAAGTATCTAGTGAAGCTTCTGAAACTCTTGTACCATCTGCGATGGAATATGAAGAAATGGAAAATAAAACCCCACAACCGCATTATAGGATGGAGAGTCCATTGAAGGTGCGAAGTATATCTGAATCAAATGGTCAGTCAGTTAGTTTTGATCTTTCTACAGAAGAAATATCTGAAGATGAAGTTGAAATACCTCTTCAAGATTCAACTCAGCGCATGAAAAGATCACATGAAATGACATTTCAACCTGAGCCTAGGCCCATAGTTGATGAAAAATTAAGTTCTAGCGTTGATGATACTGGAAGTATAGTTAGTGATTCAATAGCTCAAAGGACTGTAATGGAACTGTTGAGAACCGAATCTGAAAAAATGGATGGATCTGCTACATCAGATCTATTGACAGTATCAGGAACATCTGATCAACTTAGTTTATCTGAATCTAAGGATACTGAAAGCACTAAGGAAACAAAAATTGAAGCACTTTCAAGTGAAATTTCGCAGCGAATCAGAGAACAAGAAACACTAAAAGTATCTTTAGAGGAGCAGAGTGTTCAAAATGTTGTTAAACAACCTATTTCAAGATCAGCTACTCACAGTAATGGCCCTACCCAAGTAGACTATAATGTAGAATATGATGAAGTGGAAACAGAAGTTAAAAAACGTCCTGGCCATCGTAGGAATGGCAGCACAAGTTTTAGAGCATCTATGATTCCAGTATTTCAAGGATATGATTTTGACAAAAAATCTGAAGATATACAAGAAGACAGTGCAGAAAGTGACAAATATGCACAATGTCTTACCTCTAAAGAAGGTAGTCAAGAAGAAAAGAAGGATGTAGATGAAGCAGAAAAACCAGAAGATGAATGTTATCAAACTGAAGCTGATCAAGCATTTCATAGAGATATCAGAGAGGGAAGAGTAAGTGTTAAAGATTCATATGAATATGAAGAAATTAAAGAATCAGGTGCGAAATCAAGATTGTCATCAGTTGCTTTTTCTGAAGACAGGCCAGACTCAGAACTAGCAGAGCTATTAAAACAATGTTCTACTGATGCTACTGAAGATCTAATTGAAAGGCCAAAAACACCAGAGCCTACAGAAGAATGTGAGCTCAAAGACGATACTCCTGAGTTTTCTTCGGAAGCTCAAGCAAGTGTTACTGAATTGGAAATGGAATATTCTGGAGCATTCAGCCGTTCGAGTGAATATGAAGCTCATGTAAGTCCAATTAGAGAAAAGGGTTTGCTTTGGCAAGAAGAAGCTGAACTAGCAGAAGCTGAAGCTGCAGCTGCATTTCACGGGCCTCATTTCACATCCTTACATGAAATAATTCAAGAAGATCCTATAGCTGAGAAACATGAATTAGAAACTCATGAACTATCTCTTAAGGAAGAGTTATTAGATCGTACTTCTCCAGTTCCAGGTATAACAGTGACACAACACATGACACCAGTCCTAGATGATAGTTTTGTATTCCCAGATGTTGATGAGGGCTCACTTCAACAAATAGCTGAATCAGTTTCAAGTAGAGCCTCTTCAGAAACAAGCTTAGCTGGTAAAGAATATGTTCTTGAAACGGCAACTACTAAATCAATATTAAGTGATGATTTTATTGATGAAACGTCACATACTACAGATGAAAAAACTGTGTTTGAAAAAGATACATCCAAAGATATTGAATCGGCTTCTGATTCTCCCACTAGTGATTCATTTGAACTTCTGGAAAAACCAGATTTGGCAGATGAATTTGTGATCATTGAAGAAGTAGGTAAAGAAGCGGAAGAACAAGACAATGAAGGTAAGAGTGTCAAAATTGTTGGAAAAAGAATTCCATTCAGTCATAGGCCACCTGAAAAAGAAGTTATATCTCCACCTAAAACTTCAGCTAAGATGACAAAGATAAAATACTATTCTAAAGGTGGGGAAGAGGAAGAGCCTTTTGAATTCGAGTCTGGAACTCCACCTAAGGGGGTGGATGATAAAACTGAAGAGTCCTCACAAGAAGGGTCGCCACCATCTGCAGCTGATGATGATTTTAAGCCAGAAGTAGAGGCAGGAAAAAAATGGATGGAAATGCAATTTCGAGGTGTTGAACCAGTTGCACCCATATATGGGTATGACATGGAATTTGAAAGGGGTCCACTAGAAGATATTAAAGAAGAAGATTTAAATGACTTGGAAAGTAGTAGTAAAATAGGAAGCATGGGGAGTCAAGTTAGTCATTCTATCGGTAGTTTTGGAAGTGTCAAAGAATCATTGAGCAGCACACCAGATTATGATGTATTAGCAGGAAGGAGATTTTTTACTAGATCTGGCGAGCATGATGATGTCTCAATGAGCTCTTTACAGGAATTTGAAAGATTAGAAAACCTAATAGCTCTTGAATCTACAAAGCATAAATCCCTTGGATCACAAGATTCCTTAACTAGCTCCAGTAACAGCAGGAAACATGGAAGTAAGAGTGGTGGTGATGATATCTCAATAGCATCCTTAAAAGAATTTGAAGGCTTAGAAAGTGCTTGTATTGCTGCCGAACGTATAGAAAAGAAGGCTAAAGCTGAAGAGGAGTCATTGTTATCTGAAATTGAAGAAGGTCATGAAAGTCAAGCATCAGAATCAGAAAGTTGTGTCACAGTTTCGGTGAGTGGTGTCAATAGAGATTCAGATGAAGAAGACTATGAAAAAAGAATGTTCGAAATTGATGAAATCATACGTCAAGCACAGACTAATGTTGAACAATTTATGGATGCCAAAGGTAAGGAAATTGATAAAAAGCTTAAGTCAGAATCCTTAGGGCATGCAGATTCATTGGAGGAAATGACGAAAGTACCAGATCTAGACTTTGATCAACCAGTCAGTCAGAGTAAAACATATTGTGGAAAGACATATATAACTCAGTGGGAAGATATTGGAGAAGAGCTTCTAACAAGTACAGACTCATTAGAACTGAAAACTCAGATATCCAAAGCCAGCCTAGCAGATCCATTTACTACAAGTACTGACTCTCTAGAGATCAAATTCAGCCATGACGTGATGTCGGTAAGCACTGATTCAATAGAAGCTGCCCAGAAAAAGAAAGCAATTATGACAGATTCCATTGAAATAGGAGAAAAAAGTTCTATGATTACTTCCACTGATTCCCTTGAAGAAAAAGTGACTCAGGCCAACTCATTAGATGAGGAAGAGCATCAGGTACACAGCAGCTCTAGTGGAAAAGAAGTTGATTGGAGTGGTTCCGGAAAAGAGGAAAGTTATGAAGGTAGTATTAATAGAATGCCGCCTCCCAGAGCGGAATACATGCTAGGGAGTACTGATTCACTTGAACCTACTAGTTCGACTGCAACCCATGCTACCTATCAATATGAAACTGATTCTGTTATGTCATCAAGTTTTACATCTGGTGATTCAACAACCATGGTAGATGATGAAGGCATAGAGGCAAGAGCTGGAATTTGGTTTGAAGAAGGGAAACCGTATGTGACTGAAGTAATTGAACCAGGAGATGATGAATTTTCTCAAATAATTCATAGAACTGTTGAAATGCCTCCTCAAATAACAAAAGTATCATTCAAGGGTCAAGAAGCTGAAAAAGCGCTTCGTGAATACATCGAAAAATTTGATCCTGGTGAAGACATTTCAGAAACTAGAGATGTAGATGCTTCAGGTAATGTTCACATAAAAAGAGTGGTTCAACGGCGAGTCGTAATAAGGCCGGAAGAAATGGGAGGAGAAACAGTTGAGCTTAAAGGCGAGGAGCTTGAAAAATATCTCAAATCCTTGACTCAGTCCCAATTTTCTGACCCTTCCTTTCCTGACTCTACTGATACTCATGCCCAATATTCATCACAGTGGACTGTCTCTCAATCACAAGGTAGAATTATTGCTTATATCATTTGTATAAGTAATTGAAAATGATCTTTTATATTTTTTTGTTTAAATAACAAATGACATTCGTATATTAAAAAAAAATTGCATTAATTTATTAATACTATCAGAGCTTTTCTATTAATTTAAAATACAAAATTTGGTGTTTTATAGGGGAGAAAATAAAAAGTGATCTGGAAGAGGGACAAATATCAGATAGCCATCAAAGAGGTTATTATTTTTTTTTTTATCTCTTGTGCCTGAAGCATGCTGATAAATGAATCATAATAATATTTGACCGGTGGTAAAAAATAAAAATACTGAAAAATAAGCATATTGAATGATTAGCAGCTCAAATGCATGAGGGCATTGATGTCTAAAATTGATAATATACGATGAATATTAGCATTAACAGCTCAATATTAGCATTAACACCAAAACAGGTTCAAGGCCTAAAAGTAAAGCTTTTTACAGATTTCCAGAATAAAGCTTTAATTTTCAGTGTTGCGTGCCTTTTTCTATTTTTCTAGTAATTTTTATATAAATATATTTTTTCGATTGGTAAAATCTTTCAAAGACTGGTTATATATTTTTACATTTCTGATTTTACCATCCATATCTCACTATACATGAGAAACATTTTAGTTCAATCTAGACATAAGTAATTAAATAATTTTTAGATACTTAACAGCTTATAGTATGTACTGATAGAAGCTAAGTTAGCATGTACTAAGCTAACCATTACTATTCATGCTAATATGCACTTCAGTATTTGCATTTATCTCAATTATCCTTTTAAGTAATTAGTATTTTTTTGGCAATTGATCAAAATATTCTTGAGGATAACTGAGAATAGAAAGTAGAATGTGAGCTTTAGTTTGCTTGGCTTTGTCCTGAAATTAGGTGGAAGGCCTCCGCTTAAATACGATATAAGTGTGGATGAGGAACCGGAGTTTGACCCGAGAGAACACGATTGGCGATTTAATCTACACACACACTTAGGTTAGTTACTTTTAATTAAGGACGTGTTACATTAATTTTTTTTATTTTATACTTTTTTTTTTATCTTTTCTGTTTCCAATTATAGATGGTTAGTAAATAATGATAAATACCTCATTATTTTTATTCTTTTATTTTTTGTTCCATTGCATACTCAATGAAACTGATTTATCAGTATTATACTTTATCAAACTGAACCTATCTGTCCTTGATTTTATTATATTAGTAATGTTTAACCAAATAAAAAAGAAAAGTATTGTTATGGGTAAGTAATGCAAATATGTTTTCATAATATAATAAAGTGTTATTACCCAGATAACTTATGATAAGTGTATTTGTTTAGTTAAAATTCAGCCATTTTTTTGTAGGTCAGATATTTATTAAATAAAACATTAAACACAAAAATCTGGGTCTAATCAGATAATTTTTAAATGAAACATTAGACAAAAAAATCTGGTTCCATAGCTGAAACTATGGATTTATAAAATATAAACAATTATTAATTTGCTTGTGAAATTGTTACTTTTAAATTATTTTGGTTGGAGAAATCTTGAGCATGTTTAGTGAATTTCTAATGTGCCAACTTGCTTTCTCAGCAAAAACAGCAAAATATGGAATAATTTATTATATATTAAATGTGGAATAATATACTAAATTATTAACTAACCTTTAATGTTACTAATATTAATCAGTCTTTATCATCTTTTATTTAAGGTTATTTCTTTGATGCATGGTCATAAGGACTTAATTTATTTATTTTTTTTATTTTTTTTTTATTTATACAATATATACGGGTCAAAACCCAATAAGTCACTTAAGTCACTATTTGAGCATTTCGAGATAATGTCGTAATATTATAGCAAGAAATCAGAGCTACTGGTTGGTATTCAGGTCTTAAGTCAAACTATATTGATTTATAAAAATAACAATTACAAATAATATCAATTATTAGATTATACATAATGTTTTGAACTTTGCTGTTGCTCTCCTGAAAAATTCAAAATTTTGACTTAAGCCCTTATGACCGCACATCAAAGATTTAATAATGTGAATGAAGCATGTTAAAATTGAGTTATAATTTAAATATACTTTGTAGGTAGTGAAAAAATTTGAAATTATATTTTTATTATTACTGAAAATATGGATTTATTTAATATAAACAAATCATATAAATGACAGATGATGAAAAATAAAATGATTTTATTAACCGACTTCGAACGAAAGAGGAGGTTACTCTATTGGATAAGTATGTGACTTTTTTTTTTTTGTGCTTTTTTTTTTCTTTGTTCACCGATTACTCAGAGATGGATGGACCAATTGGAACGAAACCTTTTGCATCTTGTAGAGTATTTTCCCAAGGTGGTCCCATTGAAACCTTTTTTGGGTTCTTAATTTATTTAAGAAGTTATAGGGAAAAAACTTTAAATTAATTATTTAATTATCGCTCAAAATGTTTACTTATTGGAAAAACATATGGCATATGTAACATAAGGTATGCTCCAACAAGCTATTAAAACTAATTGATAACTAACAATCTCAATCTCTCAATATTGTTTTACTGCTGGATGCATCAATTGGGAAACCCAACCAATCAAATTCAGAATCAAAAGAGTGGGGGGAGAACATGAGCAGTCTGTTAGTTATCGATGTGTTTTAAGTGCTTGTTGGAATAACCCTATACATAACCTTAACCATATTTCAAAAATAGATTTAAATATGATGTATAATATCGCAGTCGTTTACTGTAGCGATAATAGCATAAATATTAGATAGATATATATATTCACCGATAACAGTAAACCTTAATTTAGATCTAATCGACGGTTGGACACCATAATCATAAGACCAAAAAACCACAGTGTTTAGCAATTTATTTTCTGAATAATGTGTTTTATTACGAAGGATATAATTCTTAGTACTTCGGTAATAAATTTAGTCAAAAATTCATCGAAGGGAATTACGAACATCATTGACTTTAACTTTTGAATTAAATCAGTAGGCTAATATCGAGAATAATAATATCCTTCGTAATAATAAATTAACCATAAAATGAGTCCCAAACTCAGTTGCTTCTATCCTAGCGGGGTAGTCTTTTTGCAATCGATCAATTTTATGGCTGCCCCTTTTTTGCTGGGACTTCTATCCAATGATGTTGTTTAATCTACTTTTCCAACGATCGATTTAAATAAAGCAATATTAACGGTCCCTACCGGGTGCCGTTAATATAATATCGCCATAGTTTTCAGAAGGATATTCAAGCAATCATAATTCCAAAATTACTTTCCAATTTATTATAGGTCATATTACCATCCTCATTGATTCTCCATTAACTATACCTTGTCTAAAACCGGCCAAAATCTCGACTGTTCAGTGACGTATCTACTTCATCTTGGAATGGCCGGATTTATGTATTTATGTATATTTAACTCAACACATCTCGAAACACTGATGATGTATGTAAATGACAAGTAGTGACGACAATATTGAGCAAAGGAAAAATACTGTCATTGTGGAAAAACATTTTATGTGTTCCCTTCCCTATGGAACACAGATCTTCTTAAAAAAAAAAAAAATCCATTTATAATCATAAAACGTAGTGTGTTGAAAGTTGTATAATAGACGCACCCCCCTTTCCTCCCACTTTTCTGTGTGTATTCATAAAATTGAAAAGGTGACTGTTTATATAATTATTGTATAGTAAAAAGGCCAGGGAAAGACAAACCTGGTAGAGCGTAAAAAGATTTCGAATTTTTTTTTTAAACCAACGTACGGTTTTCTACATTTGTTATCTTCTCCAACTAAAAAGTGTGAAATAAAACACATTTTATAAAAAATATTAAACCGACTTCGAAACCTAGGAACCAGTAAAAATAAATTCACTGAAAAGTATGAAATAATTACCTTCTGATTTTTATGAATACACACCAATTTTGAAAATGGTATAAAAAGTGGAAAAATGCAATAAGACGAATAATTTTATTTTGATTTGTACAAATACACACTAATTGTTAATAGAAATTATTAAATTAAAATATTAAATACTATGTTCAATACAACACAATCTTTTCGGAGGCGGCGCAAAATTTAAAATTTTTAACACATCATCTAAATGTATCTTCTCTTCCCATCTATTGATTTCAATGCCCACTAATGGAATTATATCAGTAACATGTTATTTCTGTTTTGCGCCGCCTCCGAAAAGATTTTGTTGTATTGAACATAGTATTTAATATTTTAATTTAATAATTTTTATTAACAATTAGTGTGTATTTGTACAAATCAAAATAAAATTATTCGTCTTATTGCATTTTTCCACTTTTTATATCATTTTCAAAATTGGTGTGTATTCATAAAAATCAGAAGGTAATTAATTCATACTTTTCAGTGAATTTATTTTTACTGGTTCCTAGGTTTCGAAGTCGGTTTAATATTTTTTATAAAATGTGTTTTATTGAGAAAATCTAGATTTAGAGTGGTATAAAACAGAAATGTTAATTTACATTATATCCACAGTATTAAAATTTGCTTGATTTTAGTAACAATTGTTAGTAAATGCATTATTTTTACACTAGTTGTATTTAGCTTGTTAAATTAACAAATCATACAAATTAGAACTTAGTATATTAGTTGAATATTTTTTAGTACAGTAACTATTTCAATCAAATTTTCCACTTATTCTTGTGCTAATGGTAAACTTAAAATAATTACTGTTATGAATAATGGCTTGGCAATATTCTTAAATTCATTATTGGTTCTAAATAATAATGAGTCATGATTAATTTTATTTTATAGAGCATGATGAAGACCATTCTGATGGATCTGATGGATATTCAATGGAGCAAAAAGGGTAATTTAACCAATAATTACTTTAGTATTCCTTTTATTTTATTTATTTATTTTATTTTATTTTATTTATTATTTTTTTTTTTTGACTTCTTGAACTATAAAGAGGTATATTTTATTCAGTATTACATTTTGCTGTCATTTTTTTTCAAAAATTTTAACTCTCATGGGTTTTATCAAAATTTGGATTATATTAATAGTCTCTTTTTACTTTCACTTACCTATAAATGAAATATATTGTGAGGGAAAGTTTTGCGATTGTGAAAAATGCTGACTCCTAGTTTTCAACGGATATACATGCTTTAGGACCCCCTGAGTCAAAATAACCAAGTCCTGCAAAATGGCCTGTCTGTGTGCACGCGAGTGCGTGTGTGTCTGTTTTTTTTTCATGTGCACAAGAAATGTTTAAAAAATACAGGATATTATCATATCATATTACAAGATTTTTAAAACCCAGCTACAGAAAAAATTGCACTAATTCATCTCAAATGGGTTAACAAATATTAGCCTGTAATATTTGTAATCGAGTTAGGAACATCCTGGATATATTTGGTTGTCTGGAAATTAATGCATGAGTTCATTTATTCATTAAATCATATCTATAGATAATAAACTGTTAACGTATGAAAGATTATTTCTTTGCATGCATGTCTTTATTTAGTAATCCTCTTGTCTTGCCACTTCTTGGATATAATCCAGTTTGTAGAGTTAAATATACATCATATATGTAATAAACTGATGTTAAAGCATGATTTTTGACTTATTTGGTTTTATGAGTTTTAACTCAGTCGGAACTGGGCACCAACAGCCAGAAACATTATGAATTCTGTGGTGATGGCAATTTGAGATGCGAGTGAGTGAACCATTCAACATTGGTTTACAAAATTTTGGGAGGGAGATTTCAGCCTTGAAGACAAGGAGGTCGTAGAATGACTCCTTTCCTTGTCAAAGAAAACCCTAGAGTAAATATTCGAAAGCTCACAGAGAATTTGCTTGTTGAAGAAAACCCTAGAATAAATGTTCAAAAGCTTGCAGATAAGATCTCAGATGGTGAATCAACTGTTGCTGACCATCTCAACACAATCAGAAAGGTAAAAAAGCTCGAAACTTGGGTACCTCGTAGATTAACTGGCTGGCAAAAAAGAAAAAAAACAAATTGTTGTGAAGTTTGCAGTAACGAATCTTTTCCTGACAGAATAGTGATTTTTGATGAAAAGTGGATTCTCTATGACAATGCTAAACGTTCTGGACAGTGTTTTGACAAAGGAGAAGCAATAAAACATTTTCCAAGGCCTCAACTAATCAAAAGAAGTTAATGGTTAATTTTTGGTAGTCTTCATTTGGGCTGATTTTGAGCTTCTTCTTGATCTTGAATCCTCACCAAACAATTAATGCCGAAATGAGTTTTTCTCAAAATGATGCTATGCACCAGAAATTGGAAATAATGAAGCCATTTTTGGTCTATCAGAAATCTAACCTTAGAAAATATTTTTGAGCTTGGTTATAGGACTTTGCCTTATCCATCCACTACTCTAGAGATCTTGCCACACCGAACACCACTCAAAACACCTGGATAAAAAAAATTCATATTCAAAATTCTATTAAAAAGTATGTTTATAAAATTTTTTAACACCAAAGGCTCAATATTCTATTCATGGGGCTTTAAAAAGTTATTAATTTGTTTATAGAAATATATTGATAGTAATGGAGAGTATTTTCGTTAATAAAAAATGCTTTAGATTAATTTGTTAATTTTATTTATTTTAACATTATAAACCTGAATTGATTTCCAGACATCCCAATAGATCCTTATGAAGCTTATTTATTCACCAAAAATAAATAAATTTAAAAGACCTATTGTAATTAAAAATTTTTCATACCTTTTTACTTTTCTTCTCACTAAAGTACTGTAATTTAAATTGTTTTATTATAATTTATTGTTTTATTGTTATATATATAAATTTATATGATTATATAAGTATAGTATTTAATATTAATATCATTTTTTTTTTCAGACCAAGCCAACGTGAAACAATGAAGAAATAAACATGAACATCATTTAATGCATAAATAAATGGAATATTATAGATTAGCTATTGATAAGTTGAAAATTTAATGATCTAAAATTTAGTCAAAATTTATGAGTAAACCAAAGAATTCACCTAGTTATTAAATATATATTAAAAAAGGAAAAAAAAAAAAAAAAAAAAGCCAGAATAAGCTTTCATTCACATTAATTCAGTAAATATATGTTGACTGCCATCTTAATCACCAAGCTTAAACTAGAGCTACTTTCTATATTCCAATTCCTTTTACATCATGTGACTTTTAAAACATGAAAAGTAAATGAGTGCGGATTGAAGCGTATTGCACGCCTGAATCTTTTTTCCGAGCCGAATGTAAAATCTGACTGATATGCACGTATAGCCCAATGTTTATAGTGCCTGTACACAAAATTGTTAAGTGAAAGTATTATAATAAAGTATGTACGTACACCTAATCAATTGTAAGCTGCTCATATAATAGCCTGATAGGTGTTTTATATTATCAAATGATAAATATATATATTTCGGAAAAGTATGTGATATTAACAATGGAGGAATGAGATCAATGTACCCAACATTTTTAAACCTAAAAGTTTTAATTATAAAATAAAATTAAAGCTTTAAACAATAATGTTAGATTTACTATTTCTATTACTTCTGAATATTGTCGCAGGCAATTTAACAATGATATAAATGTTTGAAAATAAATATTTTTATGGTAATAAATGATAATTTTTGTATATGCAATATTATAAATCTATTATATCATCAATAATTGTACTTCTAATAATGCTTTTGAATACAATATGTATGTAAGTGAGCTGTAAAATTTATTGTAAAATACAATGGAATCTTGTCTTTTTTTTTGCCATTAGACATTAGTACTAAAATATGGCTCTTTTATCTTTGTAAATCTGAAAAAAAATATTTCTGTTTAAATAATTAAAAAATTAGTAGTTCACTTTGGACACAAGAAGATATTTTGAAAAATGTATATTTGTAATGAGTGTATAGGTAATTATGGTTTGTATTCAGAAATTTTATCAAAAAAAAAAAAAAAATCTACATGTTAACAATTGATAAATAAAAAAAAAAAAATGTCAATATTTCTACATTAACTGTATAATAATTAATAAAAGTTAAGTGAAATGAATATCAACATTTTTTCTTTCCATTCAATTTCTCAAATTAGTCGCCGCACATTTTGTATTAATTGTTTCTCTTTGCATTAATTATTTATTTCATTGATAGATTAAAATAACTTTTAATAAACAAGAGTTAAAGTTGATTATTAGAGATGAAATCAAACTAAATCTGAAAAGTAATTTGAACTAGAGGGGAGAGGGAGGATGTAATTCATTTCTGAATTCTGAGGAAAAGGGTTCATTGTTGTTTACCACTCAATTGCCTTCTACCTGTTTTTCATTCAAATCTTCTATCCAATTTTCATATTCATAATACAATCTCCTCTCATTTCCTCTCAAAAAAGTTTTTCCTGTCCTTAAAAACTTATTAGTACATAATAAATATTACTATTTGGGTTTTGATTCAGAAATAAATAAAAATAAAAATTATTAAATTTATATTATTTATAAAATTAGATGGCAAAGGTAGGTCCTGTACATGAAAATTAGCTGTTCACTTAAACTTTGTTAAGATTTTAGGCCAGATACTAACTGACGCTTAACTTGGCCATCACAGCTTTGAAGGAAATGACATGAAAAATGCAACAATAATTTAACTATTTTTATGTGGATATTTTTTACATCTATAATTTCACTAACGGTATACTAAAAACTGCTTGATTTGCCAATTTAAATATTTCAGAGCAAACACTTACCATATTTACAAAAAAAAAATCAAAGTTGTCATTAGAATCGCCACATCATTGTGGGGGGATGGCCAAGTGGGCAAACGTGTAAGAAAAGATGCATTGCCCATGGCAATGTATGATTGGGAACCCGAACATAAATTCTCGGAACCTGGGGACATTTAATAATACTCGGTATTCATCCCCCACCTTTTCCCTTGGCCGGGGAAACCACGTATAGTCTAAATTGTGAGGAAGGGGAGGAAAAAAAAAAGAAAATAAACAAATAAAAAGAATGTCATTAATAAAATTAATGTTCATAAACATAGCTACATAAATCAAAGTTGCATACTTGTTTTTTATTAAAAAATAAAATAAAAGCCACTACCTACTTTTAACATGATAGAATTAATACTACTATGATAAAATGAATAATATTCCAAGCATAATTGATATATGACTAAGAGCATTAATTATCAATTTTAACAGTAAAAGCTGATAAAAATGTAAGTTTAATTTAGGTTTTTCAAAGTAGATTGGGGCAGTGACACTCAAATTAATTACAAAATGACTTGCGCGAGTTGAAAACCCAACCTTTTCTGAAAGAAAAGCAACTGTTGCAGAATCTAAAACGACTTCACACAATAGGGCTACGTAACATAAGAGTCCCTTCCATAGAAAGTAAATTTACCTCCTCCATTAAATCTACTAGCCAAGAGATAAATCTAATGGCAAGCATTAACTACCAGGCTACACTTCATTTCTAAAATACTTAATAATAAACTTTTAAAACATTTTAAAAATTAATAATTGGGTACTTAAAATTCTGAATTCTTCAACTGAAAAATGTATTAGGAACTCATTAAAACTCTGCCACAAAATGTTGTAGATGAATATTTTTATGTGTTGATGATAGACTTATGGTAAATAAATTAAAATAGATTTATTTGATACTATTTTTAACCATCTCTGTCATGAATATTCGTGTGATTACGATTATTTTTTTTCATACCTTACTTTTAATCTTATGAATATTCTTAGTTGAAGAAGTTTTATAACATTCTGATAATTTTTAAATGGAATTACTTCAAAAAACTAATGCCACGCAACCATGGGAAGATACAAGTTCGGGGACAAAGGGAAATTAAAAAGGTAAAATATGAAACAAAATTATATCAGTATAATATTTATATTAAAACTAGATTTAAACAATTTATAAAATGGACAACACATCATAATTCCAAGTTTTAAAAAATGGAATGCCATATGGAAGAATAACATTATTGCCAGGAAAGTTTTGCAATTATAATTATTCGTTAAATTCAGTCCTAATATACCTGAGTTTAAACATCCACAGAGAGCATCAAGAATAATCAGAGATGAAAATATAAAAAAATAAAATAAAAAGTAAGAACAATAACATATAGAATTGATTAATCATACCCAACTTTATATTGTCATTAAAAATTAAAAATATACAAACAGATATAATTTTCACAACTTATTATCACATCAAATAGTATAGGTATTGTATCCGGCTTATAACAATAATGTAAAAATATCAATTACAACAAACTGTATAAAAAAACGACATTTAATAATTTATTTTTAAAATATTATATAGAAAGAAAATTTATTTCAAAAAATAAACATGTAAAGAGATATTGGCACATAGTTTCTAAAGTCCGTTACTTAAAATTTAACGAATAAAGGTACAGACAACAATGGATGCACTGTGATTAAAAATGACAAAAATGAACTATCTCATAAATAAATATAGTCTTCTTTTATTCAACCAACTATTTAGAAAAAAAATGATGTAAATAAGATGAAGTTATCAATTTCTAACATGGTTCCACTTTGATAATACCCTGTTGACCAAGCATAAAACTATCTTTAACAATATATTGGAAGGTGCTCCATAGAATAAGATTTGATATTAGTTCTCCTATGCTATTTATGGGCAAAGCCAACATGGTGCCATTGAGTAAGGACCCAATCTCCACTGACTCATTTGGGGGTGTATGAATATCTGAAAAGCGAGCATAGAGAGCGGGAGGCCAAGGCTATGACCTAATAAACCTAATAAGGCCCTATTAAACTGAAAAGGACCTAATTCGAGTCCTCTAATCTTACTGTAACATAACCTCACAAGGCCACGCCCACAAGTAACATGGGGGAAGCTTTACCTTATATTGTTATTATTCTGTTAGCCATTAGTATTTTGCATCAATCTAATAAGAAGTTAAACACTGAAGTGAGTTTTCAACAAGGGGGGATTGTTTAATAACATCAAATAAAACAATTAATCACAAAGAATTATATACCATGATAGCAAGGATACAGATTTAACAATTCGAATTTATAATGATTTTAGCCATGTAGGATACTAAGGGAAAAAAAGTTAAAAAAAAAAATAACAATTGCTCTTAGCAAATTGACTAGCTATTGTAAAGGAAAAGAGGACCTCAAAAGTAAGTAGACATTAATTTAAAACCCTAAAAACTCAAGCCCGATTTTGGAATGGTTTGTAACAACTGTTTTGGTTTTACCTTAGTGTTTACCATGATATAATAAATAAATTTTGAAATATAAAAGTACAGAAAAAAATTCAGAGTGAAAGCAATAATAAAAACTTGTCCCTACAGAGGTGCCTATTATAATGGAAAAAATAACAAGAAGGAAATATAAATTCATACAATTGACTTTTAACAGCCCACGGTAATAGGAACTAGAAAAAGTATTAGGAACGATGAAGGATTTTGGTTTCAAACAACTATATAATACCCTATTTCACTCTTGCATCCATTGAAGTATAGGAACCTTTAAGAGTATTATACAGGATAAGATCTAGATGGACAATTTATATCTATAAATATAAATCACAATAATATATGTTACCACGTTAACATTAAACAGGTACAGTGACGTATTTTTTTCTCCTTAGATTTAAATAGTTATCTTAAATTGATTAATTAAAACCATTATTTAAACTAGAAAACTTTGTTCATAGAAGATTCCATCAACATATGTATATCAGGCAGTTAGTTTCAAAATATATAAGAAGGCATTCAAAAATTCAATTTTTAAAAAGAATTTTTTTAAATTATTAAAAATACATTAAAATTGATTGTTATAATCTTGATTTCAATAATAATATTAACGATTATATAGGGGAGAGTGGGGAACAATGAGACGTTTTTTTCAAATTGTCAATAATAATAGAAAAACTATAGCTGGAGTTCTGAAATTTATATAGTACATCTTACTACAACGGACCTTTGTTCCGTAGATGTGAAATCTGAAAAGATTACACACAAAAATATTTATTTTCATAAAACCACAAGAAGGTTTTTGTCTCATTGTACCCCACTGCAGGGAACACTCAGACAATGCTTGAGGAACAGTGACACACCATATTAAAACTAAATATTTTAATAAAATTATTAATAATAAAAGATAATGACATTGTATTATAAAATATTATCCTGATAATTAACATAAAAAATATATGACTTCTTTGAAGCAGTCATTATGAAGAGTGAATATAATTATTTTTTGTTTTTTAATTTAGGAACCAATACTTACAATGAGAATTTGAGATTAACATTACCAAATCATATATTGACAATAAATAAAGTAGAATTTAGATAAAATTAGGTAATGTAATGAAAAAATTATATATTATATTTTAAAGAAAATAACTACTTTTGATGGCCTGATCCTTTAAAGATATTCCTTCCTTCGGGGGATTAGACAATATAATTATAATTTCCTATATAACATTAAAAATGTCTTAGAAGGCTGTTTCATGGTTCCCGTCTCAGCTGTCAAGGCCACAGGGCCTTGCCGTCTTTCATTACGAATTTCTGTTTCCGAAGTAAAGTGAACAATCATTGCTCGTTTAAAGGTTAATACAAAGAGTTTAAATTGATGAATAAAAGGCGGAAATTCGTTGAAATGAATTATAGTACCTACACTGCAACGAGAAAGCAAGTCACAAAAAAAAGTTTACTTGCCTCGAAAACAAAATGAGACAAAAATAGTCACAAACGTATGATAATGTTGGTTTCTTTCCTGGAAAAGCTTGTTTGACTAATATTCTACACAAAAAATCCTACACTAACTGAGTCCTCGCAATAGGTTTATGAGCTGTCTCACTGTTCCCCACTCTCCCATATATATATGTTTATATATACACTTATATATGTTGATTGCTGCCAGTTCACAATTCACATATTAGCACCAATAAAAATATATCTTTGAGAAAATATTTTAAATAATATAAAAAATTGTACTATAAATCATCGTCTCCAATTCCTTCAAATGCATCATTTTCAACTAGAGGCTGACTCTTAGTGGATTTTCCGGTAAGGCTGCTTAGTTTTTCGGACAATCTTCTCATTGACATAGTTGGTTCACTTCGGATAGGAGATCTGCTTGTTCCATTCTGTAAACATTTAATGTTTCCAATCATATATCAGTAAAATAGGGCTAAAAAATTAATATTTCATTTTATTTATAAATTAATTTAATATATATAAATAAAAAATTATACATTATTGAAAACTATATTACAGATTTTTTGTAGCTGTGAAGTTAGTCTAATTCTAATTCTAATTCTAATTTCTAATTAGCCTGTTAGTCTAATTCAAGTAATAATAAAAACATGCAGAAAAGAAGAAGAAATTATACTACCGAGGCGCTTGAAAGAGTATCAGTTGAACTTGATTGACTGACAGTAATAATAAGACTGCTGCCATCTCTTTTCATGTAGCAAAATGAACCTCCTCTGTAATCTTGGGGCTATAAAAATAAAGATATGTATATGGACATTAGAAATTTATATTTTAAATGCAGGATGATGAATCAGTAAGTTAAATAATTATTTTGTTAATTTATTTTTTAAACTTATAAGTAGTAAAATAAATGAAAAGTATCTAAGATTTAAGTTCACATCTAGTTTAATGAAAAACGCTTAAACAAAGAGATGTGAAGATTTGGGTAGCATGATGGTTTGCTATTATGACTATTCCCCAATCCTAAGAAGAGTGAAAAAAGAACTGGTGATTCTACTCACAAAATTATCCATTTAAATTTAATGCACTTCTGGCATTAATTTAATTGGCAGTTATGACTAGACTGCTCCCGTCTCTTTTCATGAAGTAAATTAATAATTATCTTTTCTAAGATTGGCCATATTAAGAATTTATTGCTTACTATTATTTTTTGTTACTTATGTAGAATCGAATCGCAACGGAACCTACCCTGTTATCTTATGTTCCCTGGTAACCGTTCTCAACTTAATCTTATCTTGTCACTGTTTTCCCTTCTTTTTATTAAAATTTCTTTAGTTTTGTCTGTTACAAGTATTTAGGTGTCCCATTATTAAAACTGAGCTTTTGACTTACATTTAGTGTGTTTGTCCGACTTTCCTTTAGTTATGTTGAAAGCTAAGATCTAATATAATTAAAAAGAGCCTTGATTAGCTTTGTTAGATTTCAGCTTTCGATAACTCAGTCAAAAGAGTTAACAAACCTTCCATGGGTCCTTTTCAGCGGAAAACAGAACAAATATCTAATTTAATTAATAAAAATCCACTAAATAAAGAAAAGCATTATTAATTAGATTAAAATTTTGGTGATTTATTTCAATTTCTATCAATACCAAGACCAGGCTTGTGCCTTATCAATTTGTTTTTTTTGGAAATTAGGTATTTGCAGATGTCCGTAAAGTGACAGCAAAATTTTATCGAAATTGGATAAATGGAGGGGGCACTTTCTACCAATGATTTTAATTAAGCTTTAACGATTTTGATTAAACTAATCATCAAGATGAACGATTAAGTATTCCTAAAAATGAGATAGATTTCATCTTCGTGTACTGAACATCTGATAGGGTTCAAATGGCAAAGGAAAAAATTTTCCTATAAAATATCTTTAATTTTGTTTATTTGGATTAATTAGCCATATCTCATAACCCTAGTAATAAGCAATGGAAATGTGAAAATACTTAAGAGTCAAACAAGGAAGAAAAAAGAATTTTTTTCATGGATTGAAAATTTAAATTTTTATTAATAAAACTTCAACAAAATTTATTGTTTTCTGTTCACTGAAAATTTACTGTTCACTACTGTTTTCTGAAAGAAGACTTAAGCGCTTGACATAGTTCCAATTTATTATAAGGAGTCAAACATCCTCTATCGATTCTCATTCAAGATCCATCGAAAGATGTCCATTAATAAGGAAAGTAAGAAAGGTGGTAAATGAAAGTTGTGTTATGTGTACTCAGCAACAGATTTTTATTAAATGGGTAAAGGGTTTTTTTAGATTATTTTATGCAAATCAAAGGCCTTCCCAAGGCCAGTAATTCGATTTTGTATCATCTCTTCTAACGATAATTTGTGAAATAATAATTATATGTTTATTAAAGGGAAAAAAAGGTTTTTCACCAGTTAAAATTATAAAAAAAAAAAAATCTGGCGCGTAACACACAACTTTCACTTACCAACTTACTTAGATTAGAAATTAATGTATTTTGTTAATTGCCACTTCTCAAAGTTACACATTTTTCCACATTCATTTCTTATTACTTTCACTTACCTATATATGAAATATATAGTAAGTGGAAGTATTGCGATCGTGAAAAATTTCGACTTCCGGTTTTCAACGGAAATACACGTTTTGGGGTCCCCTGAGTCCAAATAACCAAGTCCCGCAAAATGGTCTGTGTGTGTGTGTGTGTGTGTGTGTGTCTGTGTGTGTGTGTGTGTGTGAACAGACTAGCTCAAAAACTATAAACCGTACGAACCTGAAATTGGGTATTTAGTGTATGTATATGCCCGCGATGTGACAGCAAAAATTTCATCTAAATTGGTCAAAGGGTGGGGGTACTTTATTTAATAAATTTTTACGTTTTTTTCGATTTTCTCAAAAACGGCTCTAACGATTTTGATTAAACTGAGTATTTGATCTATTTATATGCCCAAGATATGACTGTGAAAATTTCATCAAAATTGATTAACCGGAGGGGGAACTTTACTTAATAAATTTTGTAACATTTTCACGTGTTTTTTTTATTTACTCTAAATCGGCTTTAACGATTTTGATCAAACTGGGTATTTGATGTATGTATATACCCGAGATATGACTGTTAAAATTTCATCAAAATTGATTTACCGGAGGGGGGACTTTACTAAATAAATTTTGTATCATTTTCACGTGTTTTTTTTATTTACTCAAAAACGGCTTTAACGATTAACAAAAATAAGATATGAATGTAGAAAAATGTGTGAATTTGGGAAATGATATTCAGCAAAACACGTCAATTTCTAATCTAAGTAAGTTGGTAAGTGAAAGTTGTGTGTTGCGCGCACGCACCAGATTTTTTTTGTTTTCATTTGCTCTATAAAAAATACTAATTTCTTTTAATATTGAATAAAAGTTTTTACATCTGATAATTCGGCAATGCAAGCATAATACTCCAAGTCGTCTGATTTTATAATTCTCTATGTAGGTACTTGTTGAAAACTTCATTTAGTTACCATGAAACAAATAATTTCCATTAAATGAACAAAGCGGCTTTAATTATGAACAATGGCCTGTCATTAAAGGCGTACCCACGCATGCCCGGGCTCAACATGTTTTATGAGTCGACTGAATATTTTTTTTCTCCCCTATATGTTTAGTTGATTTTTATCAAATCTCATATTTAGCAATTTCTTTTTTTTAGGCGTAACGAGAGACAGTTGATTTCTCCATATAAACAAAAACAAAGTTACTTTATATGAAAACAAAAAAAGGCCCCTTCCCTATCCAAGCCCCCTCAGAACATTTTAATAAAGATAAAGCTTACCTGATATTAAATAACACCTAATTTTCATTAAACATGACGAATTTGATGAAAATCGTTAAAGCCGTTTTTGAGATAATCGACAAAAAAGGTTAAAATTCAAAAAAAAAAGTTATGAAATAAAGTGCCCCCTCCATTTGACCAATTTTGATGAAATGTTGGCTATCACATCTTAGTTTATCATGTTCATTAGCCGTTTTTGAGTAAATAAAAAAAACACGTGAAAATGATAGAAAATATATAAAGTAAAGTCCACCCTCCGGTTGATCAATTTCGTTGAAATGTTAGCTATCACATCTTTGGTATATACATACATCAAATACCCAGTTTGATCAAAATCGTTAAAGCCGTTTTTGAGTAAATAAAAAAAACACGTGAAAATGATAGAAAATTTATTAAGTAAAGTCCCCCCTTCGGTTGATCAATTTTGATGAAATTTTTACAGTCATATCTCGGGCATATTAATATATCAAATACTCAGTTTAATCAAAATCGTTAGAGCTGTTTTTGAGAAGATCGAAAAAAATGTAAAAAGTTATTAAATAAAGTACCCCCTCCCTTTGCTCAATTTTGATGAAAATTTTTGGACCCTAAAACGTGTATTTCTGTTGAAAAATGGAAGTCGAAATTTTTCACGATCGCAATACTTTCCCTTACTATAGATTTCATACATAGGTAAGTGAAAGTAAAAAACCAAAAACTATTATTTTCTAACTATTTTACTTTTAAATCTCTAGTAATTTTCCTAACATTTTCATAGTATATGTAAAATTTAATATGAAAGTTTTTTTAGCAGTAAAGTATATAACAAATGTTTTTGATCTGCTGTGTAGCTCTTAAGATATACAAGACATCTGATTTAATACAAGTGCATCTAACAAAAAATTAACCCAAAAAAGAAGCAATGTATTAGCCCGTTCATAGTATAGTCAGAACAGTGCACAACATATTTTTTTCCTCAAAGAACTTGGAATCACAAAGATGTGTTGAAAATGTAATGTTGAAAGTATAACTTAATTATAATAACTTCCTTAACAACTAACAGACAAAAAACAAACTTTATACTTTAGTTAGATTATTTTAGAATTAACAGTTTGAAAATAATATATTATGGATAGACAAAAATATTTACTAGAAATTTTTAATGTGTGTTTGTTAAAAAGGAGAGGAATAAATATTTTTAAAGCTGTAATGTTTAATAATTGAATTAAAATAAATTACAATATAGGATATACTACACCAAATAAATTTTTGTAAAACCAGCGATTAACATAAGTACAAAATCTAAATGATGTGAGAGAATTATCAAGAACACAACTAAATGCTAGATATGCATTTTTAATTAGATAAGAATAAATTTAATTATTTAGATAAGAAATCTGTTTATGGTAAATACAATAATGACTGATTATGAAATAAAATTATGCTAAGCATTATTGTCAAAATATTAAAACATGTCCTCTCACCTCTTTCATTCTTGCTCCGGTTTTCTTCAGCATCAATTCATCAACAATTGACTGGAGGCAAACAGACATCAAAATAGCTTGCTCGCTAGTGACAGTGATCCATTGTAATTTTTCTTTTGCCATTAAATACTCAAAAGAAAGATCCATCTCAGGATCCTTACGAAGTACGGTTTCTTCACCATTATCAATTATATCCTGAAAAATGTATTTCACATAATTTATTAAAAATAAAATAATCTTTGGTTGTTGGCAATAAAATGTTAAACAAATTAGCACTTCATTTATAAGTTAATTAATCATTTGAGCACTTCTCAATATGCTCTATTCCTATGCATTTTTTTTTTTTAAAATGACAGTTAATGCTACTTTTATGCTAATTACAGATAATGCTAAGAAATTGATAAATACTTAATCGACGATGATAAATATAGGAAGAAAAATTACATTATGTGTTGTTATCCTCCAGCATCGCATCCTGGTTACTTTAAATGAACCCTCCTTGATTTCACCTCCAGGCATTTCCACTCTAAGATTCAACTCCTTGTCTCCAGCACTAATAATGACTTTTGAACCCGGAACTGGGTAATCACAAACACAAGGTTTAAACTGGATATAGCCATAATATTTAAGAGTTCTCGCTAACTCCATATACTAGAAAAAAAAATAATAATAAAAAAAAAAGTAATTACATGGTAACAATAGATTTAACCATAAATTATATGAGCCTTTCACGTTGACAGGATGACTCCATTTTCCACTCCAACTCCAATTTCAACATTTTGCAGGAAAGCACTTAAAATATTTCTCTTAGGAAAATTTGACCCTTTTTTATTTTTTATGTATATTTTAGCAACCTTTTGCAATTTTAAATGCAGAAGGTTCTATGAGGATTTTGTGCCTTAACCTCATAGCAAGTGCTGTTAAATTGAGAATCCAGGATCAATTCATTATTCAACAGGAAAACGATCCTAAACAAACAGCTAATAAAACAAAAGAATGGCAGTTTTTTAACATTCCTAAACAACTGAAAAACCCTCCACAGTCACCAGACTTAAATATAATTGAAAATTTAAGGCACACATTAGACCTAAATGTTAGAAAACACTGTATTTGGATTTGAATGTATTTGGAAGACACCATCGCAAAAATCTTTAAATCCAGGAAAGGGAAAGAATCGATCCAGATTTAATTAAAATCCTGGTTCATTCAATGCCAAGACTTCTACAGGCAGTCATCCATGCAATTAGACTATATACAAAATATTAAAATTTACATAAACTATAAAATCAAAGCGTAAACGTGTGATGTGCATATACTTTTTTCCAGCTTTTATTTATGTTTTATTTTTCATTTTAATATGGAAGAGGTTTTTTATTTTAATTATATAAGTATTAAATTAGCATTAAATATACTTTTTATTTTTGTAAATTGTATGATTTTTTTATTACCTAAAGTTATTATATAATGAAGAAACTTTGTGTGCAAATACTTTTTGCCACCACTGTAGATATTGTATTTTAAGAACAACGCCATCGATGGAAAATTATGTTATATGAAATTAAAACAATAAAATAGTTAGCAGCAGAATCAGTAAGTATATAATTGTTTAATAAAAATAGACACATTATACAAATTAAATAATATCTAATGATTCTAAACCATCGATGAATAATTCAAAAATTTAAATGATATGCTTGAATTATTTAATTACAAATTAAAGAACGAAAAAAAAAAAAAAAACCTCTTTCTTTGCTCCCCTTGCTTGCAATGTAGCCAATTGTTCTCTAACTCCTCTATTACATAGAATCCAGCCTCTTTCAATGTCAGACACTGTTTGTACATATATTATGTTCAGTGCTGCAGAATCTAGCATCAATTCCAAATCATAATCAATATCCCAATAACTAAAAAAGAAACGGAGAATAATTATCAGAAAATAGTTTTACTGAAACCTTAGACATGCTTCGAAACTATAATTTTTGTAATTTAATTATCCTAATTAAATTGTGAAACCATAGAAATCAAACTATTATAGCAACTAAGTTATATAAATTAATGAAACCCCACCTTTTCCTCAACATAATTCTATGATTGCCTTTTATATTTTTTTGTGATATGTAAGGAGATTCGAAGTCTTGAAGTTTTCGAATAACTGTAATTTTTAAACATAAAGATTAAAAATTATAAAACACTATACTAAAAAAAATGAATATATATACACACACACATATATATATGTACTGACTTACCAACTAAATCACCATTTTCTTCTCTTTGAATTAAGAATAACGAAAAATAATACACATACATACTTGGCAAATTTATTTGATTGCATACTTTCTAGAAAAAAAAACATTAATTTTAAAAAATATTTTTTCAATAATACAGAATTTCAACGATTTCATGGAACATACTTCTAGGACTGAGTAAGTTCGTTCATTTGAGCTGGCATTTACTTCTACTTTATAACCATTCATAAGAAAAACATTTAAAACAACATCATGTGCTGGTGTCCCAGTAGATTCTTGCTGAGCAGTAAGAAGGAAAGCGTTGAATAGTTCAGCATTTAATATCAGAGGATTCTGCCCAACTAAAATATGTAATAAAAATTACTTAATCTAGGAACGTAATAATGCCTGAAACTACTCCAATTTATAACACTATTAAGTGGTATTAAACTTAAATTCACCAATACAAAAAAAAACTTGTATAATTTTTGATAATTCATTACCTGTTTGAATATACTTTTCCAACAAATACCTGCGCTCCTCAATTTGACCCACAGTGAGAGGCCAAAATTTTTTAGGGGGGAAAACTGGAAACTCGTCAGAATCATGGTATTTCTTTAATTGTTCATGTAAATTATGAAGTTGTTTATAACGCACTGTACAATGATATTCACCATTGATATGTATATTATATCCCTTTAATACAAACAATAAAAAAAAGTTAATGTTAAATTCACATAACCATTAATACACTTAGTGTTTTTCATACAACAGAATAACTTACAGTATATGCTGTTCCATTATCTTCAGTACACTCTTGAGTATCAGGAATAGAAAAGTGCATCGTCTATAATCTTATGTAACTAATAACACAACCTGGAAGAACTTAACCATAATAACCTATCAACACCACAATTGTATAAGGAAACAAAAATGAAATCCAGTTGTGACAGATTGAATACAGCTGATATTATCTTATCAACTTGCAAACACTGTAATAAGGAGGATTCGTCGAAAATAACTTAACCATGTAATAAATAACCTGATAGTTGGAGCCGTTCTGTCTGATAACAGATTGCTGAAATAACCTTATTATATTAACTGTAAGGTTTCTTGGAGTAGTGGCGTTAACCACATTATTATTTGAGAAAATCATCCTCTTTTTTCCTTCGATATTCAAAGAGTAATTTTTTCGCAATCGTAAAATATTTTTTTCCGATTTAGTCCTAGGTCAGTTTCATACAGTCACCATGAAACAGACTAGAAGGTGTATACCGATCATATTTAGAAACCAAACTCGGAACCGCTCCGAAGGTGATTGAATCCATTGGCTCATACACAAGTTGTGTTGGGTTTTTGGATAAGAAGAACCAGAGATAAAAGAAAAAGAAAACAACTGATTTTATTACAAAAAATAAAAGACAATCCAGAACAAAATAAAAATAAAGTTCCTCTTCTCCTCCTCCAGTGATCCCAATTTTCTGCAATTAAGACAGCGGTGAGCTGACCAAATCTGAAGGGGAACCCAACACTGTTGCGAACTGTAACGAAATGAATTGTGAGAGAGAAGCCTGGGGAGGTGGACCTTAACCTAGGGTTACAGAAACTGGCACTCACCTGATATTTAGCCGGAAGCTGGTTACCGCACCCCTGAAGACCGCCGGGAAACAGCCGAAGAACTGCTCTCTGCCCTTTACTGCACCCTTGACGTTTTCTTTTAAACAGCTGAAGATGCTGGGTCCTTCGCTGAGAGGTGCAAGTTGTTGCGGGTGATCCGGCTAACAGTATTCTGCGTTCGGCTAACTGCCAGCTCTGCAGGGTTCCCCAACTCAGCTCACAATTTAGCATGTAAATTACAAAGACAATTAATAATTTGTAATGGAATAAGTCTTTAGCGGAGGTACAATCCAAGACTGTTAAATAAAAATAAAAGATTGCTATACTATAACTAATTATAGCTAAGTTACAAAGAGTAGCTGGCCAGCTAATTAAAGACATGTATACAAAATTAACAAAAGAAACATTTTTAAGAAATATAGTTACGATACAAAGCTTCCGTAGTGAAGACTGGTGTAACAGAGTCGCTGGGCTGCGAGGAGGAGTCACCTGCAGGCTGACAGCTGATGCAAAGTGAAGACAGTGGAAAGAAGTTCTCCTCAGCGAAGGAACCACAGCGAGTTGGTCAATTTTGGTCTTGGTTGCCCCACAGAAGTTCTCCCCTCGGAAGATGGCGGTGAAGATAGCCAAGATGGCGGCGGGTCGAGACAGTGACCGTAAGACTTAAGATCTTGCTTCTTCAAAGGGCAAACGCAGAAAGACGGAAAGGAAATCCCTGCCCGGTGTTTTATAGGGCTAAGGGATTAAGCTCTGCAGTCGGGTGGCCGATTGCAAAAGCTTCAAGAAACTCACAATATATAATCTTTAAAATGACGGAAAAATACTATTATAAGCATGTTAAAAATAAAAGCTGGTACTTAAAAGTGCTTTTAGATTTTATTGAACATAATTAGACAGCTAAAATTGCTCAAAGCGAGAAAAACGAAAATTAGAGAAAAAACTCAGCGAGTGCTTTGAGCTTTTGAACGTGAATACGTAACCTGTCGCAAAGATAACCATCAATAGTGATAAATGCTTAAATTCTCACAAATAAGCCGGGTTTCAGTGAAAAACCTATTGAAACATAATCTAGACAGTGTAAAAAGATGACACAAGTGTTTTTGTAAGAAAAACATCGCGGGAACATAAAATTGGCAAACCACGTTGTAAGTACATGTTTTAATTTAGTAAATTAGAACGCTCTGGGAGTTTTAACCATTTGGAATTGCTGAATTAAGGAAAATTAACGTGTTTAAATATAGAAAGCAAAGCCAAAATCATCTAGAAAGGCAAAAAACATAAACTCAAAAGTTCACTTAGAATGTTTAAAAGGTTTAATTGTTTTGAAATGAATGAATAGCTGAAAATTAGCATGTTTAATTAAGTCATAGATGTTAAACATAAAATCATATTCTTCTATAAACATAAAACCAAATTTTTTAGGAACAAAAAAATTCTTAAGTTTGATAAAAACTTAACACTCCCAACCCCCAGGGGGGTAGAATACCGAGTTGGAGAGGTGAGTGCCAAGGAACGGAAAACGGAGGGCAGGCACACAATCCCCTTGCTCCTCTCCCACAATCAACCCAAACATAGATCAGCTTTTCTCTTCCTACAATGGCAGGAAGGGGTAGAGTGAGTAGTAATAACTCTGGTAGAAACAGTCCCACCGCTGCCACCAAACAATGATTTACCTTGTATCCAGTCGTACATATCTTTAAAAAACATGCACCTATCAAAATGATGAAATATGAACGAAACTATCGATGACAAAAGGCTGCAAAGGAGACTTAGGCTCTTAATTAGGATTACAAAAACTGGCACTCAGCTGACAGAGTTTAACCTTCAAACCAGGAAGAGTCATTAAATACCTAAAAGAAGTCTTGACAACGATAGGAACCAAGCAAAAGAGAGTTATTATGGAAAGTGAAACAGGAGACATTTAATCGTTAAATATGATAGAAAGCGAAAAGAAAGCAAAGGAAAGTAAGACGCTAGTAAGAGAGAGAAAAGAGTGAAAACGATCTACTTAGTAGAAGCAGTTAATAAGAGGAATATAGCCCTGAATAGATTTCGACGCAAAACGATGGGAAGAAAAATCCATCGAAAATCCCTTTATGGTTTTCCACTAATGAAACTAGACGTGGATGCAAAAACGGTTAGAATAAAAGCTACTTGGTAGAAGCAGTAGAAAAGCGGAATCTACCCATAAGTAAAATGCAACGTAAAAAGCTAGGAAGAAAATACTAGTTTGAAGTGAAAAAATGTGATTTGATATCTTTACCAGAATACATTGCATCAGACCGATTCTCTTTCCAATCCCGGGACAAGCAGAAGAAGTGCGAATACAAAAAACAATCCGAAAGGAAACTTACTTACGTAGAAGTAACTGGAAAATGGAAAAACGATTCAAAGAAGACTACTTAGGAAAAGTAGTTAGGAAAAAAAAAAACTGGCGTAAGTTTGAAAAAGTTATAAAACAATAAACGCAAAACAATAAGAAGCAAATCCAATGAAAGAAAAACGTGTGGTTGCAAAAACGATCCAAAAGACTACTTAGCAAAAGTAGTGAGAAAGCAACGCAAAACAATTGGAAGCAAATCCAATGAAAGAAAAACGTGTGGCTGCAAAAACGATCCAAAAGACTACTTAGCAAAAGTAGTGAGAAAGCAACGCAAAACAATTGGAAGCAAATCCAATGAAAGAAAAACGTGTGGTTGCAAAAACGATCCAAAAGACTACTTAGCAAAAGTAGTGAGAAAGCAACGCAAAACAATTGGAAGCAAATCCAGTGAAAGAAAAACGTGTGGTTGCAAAAACGATCCAAAAGACTACTTAGTGTAAGTAGTGAGAAAGCAACGCAAAACAATTGGAAGCAAATCCAATGAAGAAAACGTGTGGATGCAGCAACGATCCAGAGCAGACTACTTCGCAGAAGTAGTTGAAGAGCGGCTCACCAGCGGGCGGAATTGCCAGATCCGACATATCCCTTTGGATATGGGTTGCCCGGGAAACAGGACGTAAAAGTTTAAGTTTACCCGTAGGCGGGTCCCAATAACACGTTCCTTGGGGAATGCACAACTCCTGTGCTATTTTGGAGCGGTTCCCAATTTAGTGAAAGATATAGTTATAAACATGTGTTCCGTGCATTAGTTGTAACACATAAATTTAGTACAGCCCATAATTTGGAAGGAGTTGCCAAATAGCCACGATGTAGAGGGCCACTGAGAAAATTACTTATTTTTCTACATCGTTTTCCGAAACTGAGGCAAAGTACTCACCCAGGAGGGTCCCAGAAGGAATACGGGCCATGTGGCAAAGATGATTTATCACGGTCTATTGAAGGAGAAGCAGGAGCAAGGATTGATTGAGCAAAAAGAAGTTGCTTCCCACTTTCAGCTGCTGGATGAACGTAAACATTTGTGGGATAAGAGGTCAGCTGAATAGGAGACCGTGATGGAAGCGACACAGAAATCGATGGATTTTCATTAGTTGTAGTAGATAAGGAATTGGAAGAAACGAAACTGACACTACTTTGGGTAACTGTTGTTGTAGTACCTGTAGTTGGAGGTTCTCCTTTGGGCACAATAGTTTCCATAGAAATAGCGTGAGGTACTCTCGGAACGCGGTTTTGAGCTTCTGGATATGTCAAACAAGGAGATTGATTTTGAGACATTCTATGGCTGTTAATAGAGTGATTACTATCAATATAAGACTCAGGATGATTTGAAGAAAGAACATTAGGAATGTCTGGTTGTTGGTCCCGAGTGACTTGCGAAATGGACAATGGAGAATTTCTTTGAACTACCTGCTGATAAGAATCTTGATGCAAGACAGAAAATTGAGAAGGATTAACATGAGAAACTCTGCGCTGAATATCTGTCTGTTGAGGTAAAAGAGTAACCATTGGAGAGGCTACAGTAGCCTGAGACATAGGTTTAGAATGATCCCTAAGAGTGGGAGCCCTTCCCATGAGTACATAACCAAAAAAGGAAGAAGCGTATGACGGCAATCCTGAGCCGAGTGCCACAGGGGATCCAGTAAAGATTTGAGCAGCAAGATCTGCACCAAGTATGCAATCCAGTGGTGCAGGAGAATCAAACCAGGGATCCGCTAAACTCATACCACGCAATTGATCCTTGACTGTAGATGTCACCTTGTTGACTGGGGTGTTAAATGCGATATGGTCGAGAACATAAAAGGAGTGGCGATTGACTAGAGTACGCTGATCCAAATTCTTTATATTTAAGCTGACAGTACCATTAGCGTTGCATACCTGCCTACCCAATCCTCCTACTGGGGTTATAGCCTTGCTAACAGAAACGTCTAAGCTATCCACAATCGCCTGAGAAACAAAGGATGCTGCCGCGGCTGTATCAATCACTGCTCTAACCACTGTATTACAACGTGCATTAGGGACCTCTAACTTAACCAGAGCCGTGGCCAACAAAATGCAGACTTCACTACTATTTGAAGCAGCACACATCGCAGAGGCGGATGGTGACGAATGAGAAGGGCCTTCCGACTTAGAATCTGGTGAACCCCGAACTGGGGTAATCTCCTTATGCAGCAAAGTGTGATGTTTTTTAGAGCAGACCCTACACCGTTTCTTACTCTTACATAGCGAGGCAAAATGCGAACCCAAGCAATTGTAGCAGCGTTTCTGATCTGATATCAATTTGTTACGAGATGGTACAGCCATGGAAATGAAAGCCTTACAAGCGTACAGTAAATGAGAACCCTGATGACAACACGGACAAGCAGATTGAGACCGAGATAAAGCATTATCAGTTGAAGAAACTAGTAATGCTGTCGTCATACCCCTTTGTCTTGACCTGGGCATGGAAGAAGCCGCCGGCTCCTTAGATTGGTACAACTCAGTGTTTTCCCAGTGCAATCGTTTTTGATTAAGAAATTTGCAGACAGCATCCAGGGTAGGAAACGGTCTGGAGGACTGCTTACTATTCTCAAAACTGGCCAACAACCTTTTGTCAAACTTGGAAAGTATGTATGCAACAAAAAATATCTCAAAGGCATTGACATTTTCCATGACTTGGATAGCCCTAAAATGAACATTTAGGCAGTCAAGGAAGGCAGAAATTGAGGCAGGATTGCTCTCCGCAACACTGGGAAGATTCAGGAGTTGTGTAGCATGATGCGTTATGACTCTCAATGGATTGTCATACTTTTCTCTGAGAATATCGTAGGCTAGGTTATAATTGACCTCTGAAAGAGACAAGTGTGAAATCAACCTTTTAGAGGTGTCATCTAGAGCATCTAAAAGATATTGAAACTTTTGTACTGCATTTAAGGTAGCGTTTGAACCAATTAATGATTCAAACCTACTATGAAATTGTTCCCAGTCATGGGGAATACCAGTGAATCTGGGGACGCTCAACCTGGGCATATGGACCATGGAGTTGTCAGATGTACTGTGACTTGTTTCATTTACAGAAAACCCATAGAAGGGTCTGGAACTCGATTGATCACCAGCAGTTGGGGCACTAATCAAGGTTAAAGGGTGAAGGTGCTCAAATGTCTGAGCGTACAAAGCATCCAACTCCTGGATAGCGGTTTGGTACTCTTTCTCAGTCAGATCAGGAGTTGGGGCATCAGAAAACATACACCCCTCTATAGAAGCCACAGCAGACGGAAATGTGTTATCCAACAAGGCCAACAAGGTGAGGGACTTTTCCCTTGCCCCATCGGTCTGGTGAGTCACAGCTTGAGCCCTTTGGAGAATCGATGACAATTTGTGCTGAGCAGAGCTTACTTTGGTTCGAAACTGAGCTAAAGTCCTGGCCATATTGAACAAGAACTAGGAAGTATTTACGAAGAAACGACAAAACCAACAAAACAATGGAGGACCAATGAAAACGAAACAAACTTAATAATCCTCTGGTAGAAACAGTGTTGGGTTTTTGGATAAGAAGAACCAGAGATAAAAGAAAAAGAAAACAACTGATTTTATTACAAAAAATAAAAGACAATCCAGAACAAAATAAAAATAAAGTTCCTCTTCTCCTCCTCCAGTGATCCCAATTTTCTGCAATTAAGACAGCGGTGAGCTGACCAAATCTGAAGGGGAACCCAACACTGTTGCGAACTGTAACGAAATGAATTGTGAGAGAGAAGCCTGGGGAGGTGGACCTTAACCTAGGGTTACAGAAACTGGCACTCACCTGATATTTAGCCGGAAGCTGGTTACCGCACCCCTGAAGACCGCCGGGAAACAGCCGAAGAACTGCTCTCTGCCCTTTACTGCACCCTTGACGTTTTCTTTTAAACAGCTGAAGATGCTGGGTCCTTCGCTGAGAGGTGCAAGTTGTTGCGGGTGATCCGGCTAACAGTATTCTGCGTTCGGCTAACTGCCAGCTCTGCAGGGTTCCCCAACTCAGCTCACAATTTAGCATGTAAATTACAAAGACAATTAATAATTTGTAATGGAATAAGTCTTTAGCGGAGGTACAATCCAAGACTGTTAAATAAAAATAAAAGATTGCTATACTATAACTAATTATAGCTAAGTTACAAAGAGTAGCTGGCCAGCTAATTAAAGACATGTATACAAAATTAACAAAAGAAACATTTTTAAGAAATATAGTTACGATACAAAGCTTCCGTAGTGAAGACTGGTGTAACAGAGTCGCTGGGCTGCGAGGAGGAGTCACCTGCAGGCTGACAGCTGATGCAAAGTGAAGACAGTGGAAAGAAGTTCTCCTCAGCGAAGGAACCACAGCGAGTTGGTCAATTTTGGTCTTGGTTGCCCCACAGAAGTTCTCCCCTCGGAAGATGGCGGTGAAGATAGCCAAGATGGCGGCGGGTCGAGACAGTGACCGTAAGACTTAAGATCTTGCTTCTTCAAAGGGCAAACGCAGAAAGACGGAAAGGAAATCCCTGCCCGGTGTTTTATAGGGCTAAGGGATTAAGCTCTGCAGTCGGGTGGCCGATTGCAAAAGCTTCAAGAAACTCACAATATATAATCTTTAAAATGACGGAAAAATACTATTATAAGCATGTTAAAAATAAAAGCTGGTACTTAAAAGTGCTTTTAGATTTTATTGAACATAATTAGACAGCTAAAATTGCTCAAAGCGAGAAAAACGAAAATTAGAGAAAAAACTCAGCGAGTGCTTTGAGCTTTTGAACGTGAATACGTAACCTGTCGCAAAGATAACCATCAATAGTGATAAATGCTTAAATTCTCACAAATAAGCCGGGTTTCAGTGAAAAACCTATTGAAACATAATCTAGACAGTGTAAAAAGATGACACAAGTGTTTTTGTAAGAAAAACATCGCGGGAACATAAAATTGGCAAACCACGTTGTAAGTACATGTTTTAATTTAGTAAATTAGAACGCTCTGGGAGTTTTAACCATTTGGAATTGCTGAATTAAGGAAAATTAACGTGTTTAAATATAGAAAGCAAAGCCAAAATCATCTAGAAAGGCAAAAAACATAAACTCAAAAGTTCACTTAGAATGTTTAAAAGGTTTAATTGTTTTGAAATGAATGAATAGCTGAAAATTAGCATGTTTAATTAAGTCATAGATGTTAAACATAAAATCATATTCTTCTATAAACATAAAACCAAATTTTTTAGGAACAAAAAAATTCTTAAGTTTGATAAAAACTTAACAAGTTGGTTTACCGAAACTTCTAAACTTTCTCGGATTCCTTCGGAGACCACCTGACCGTTTATTCCATGGAATGTAATCCTGAACAGAATGCCGTCTTAAATTGGCTGACGAGTCAGAAGACTCTTAAACAAAATAGAAGGTCATTTTAAGGCACTTCATCTACTCATTCGCATAATAGAAAATTTTGGAAACTATTATACACCACAGCAAAAAAAAAAGTAAGGTCGATAAGTTTATCCTCATGGTACAATTCTTCGGCACCTTGTGGATAATCTGGATTGTTCCTCATCAATCATAAGACGTCCTGGCCGAATACTATGCTGTGGACATACGCACCGAAATGTTAAATTTGTTTTCCCAACCACCCTAACAAGGTGTTCACAGCATGTTGGCATGGAGCATTACATGTTAAACTGCACGTATTTGTGCAGTTGATGTTGCCTCCTATTAGCTGACAGCACAACCGGTGCAGTTGGGAGATCCACCATTTGTGCAATAATTTTCGCAAAGGTATATGGTGCATGTACGTATACAATTTAAGCTGCCATGAACTTTCGACCAAAATTTGTACCGACGAACACTGGTCCCGATTCATACTTTAGGTGCAAAAAATCCCAAAAACCAACTTTTTTTTATGGATCTAATATTTTTTCTTGGTTTTTATATGAATGCTGGACCTTGAAAATATAGTTGAAACAAAAATAGAATAAACTTTATGGAATATACAACATTTCAAAGTTGTATATTTCTGGCATCTCCATTCACGCCCTTTTTGCAGCTCGTTAACCAATGCTCGTATCATTCGCTAGTTAATTTCTATCAATATTTACTTTCACTTACCTATATATGAAATCCACAACTCTACAAATCCATAAAACTCTACAATCCACTAATAAACACAATACAAAGTTTGAAAAAGTTTTGTACACTAAAAAGATTTTATAAAAAAAAAATTAAACCTACTTCGAAAACTAGGAAACAGTAAAAATAAATGCACTAAAAAGTATGAAATAATTACCTTCTGATTTTTATGAATACACGGCAAAATCGGTAATGGTATAAAAAGTGGGAAAATGCAATAAAACGAAAAAAATTATTTTGATTTGTACGATTACACACTAACTCTTAATAAAAAGTATTAAGTTGAAATATTAAATACCATGTTTAATACATCGCAATATTTTCGGAAACGGCGCAAAATAGAAAATCGATAGATTTTTCATAATATTTAGGGTTAACAATTTTAAAGATTGTGATGTATTAAACATGGTATTTAATATTTCAACTTAATACTTTTTATTAAGAGTTAGTGTGTAATCGTACTAATCAAAACCATTTTTTGGGTTTTTTGGCATTTTCCCGCTTTTTATACCATTTTCGATTTTGCCGTGTATTCATAAAAATCAGAAGGTAATTATTTCATACTTTTTAGTGCATTTATTTTTACTGTTTCCTAGTTTTCGAAGTCGGTTTAATTTTTTTTTTATAAAATCTTTTTTATTTCATACTTTTTAGTGGCGGGAGACAATTTATAGAGAACAATAAGTTAATTTCTAAAAAAAAATCGAACTTCAAGTGCATTTTTGTACTGGTTTCTGGTTTTCGTAGTGGTTTTCTTTCTTTCTTTTTTTTTATGGGTACCCCTCTTCGGACACTACATGAGAGTTTGGTTCATTGGTTGGTTGTCCTATCTATGGCGGGAAGGACGAGATTTATTCCGTGGGTCCGTCGTGAAAAAAAAGTCAACCAAGGCAGCGCTCTACCACATTCGTCTATCCCGGGCCTTTATATTATAATTATATTAAGAGTCACCTTTTCAATTTTATGAATACGCGCGGAAAATCAAGTGCGGGGCGTGCATTACACTCCTTTTAACACCCTGCGTACTTTGATTAGAATTTTTTTTTTTAAAGAACCAATATTTTATTGGGACGACACATAAAACTTAAAACTTTTTTTTTCACAATGACAACAATTATTTTTGTCAGTAATTGTCATTTACATACATATATCTGTGTTCCGAGAGGAGGTATCGAGTTTGCTCCGCTGTCACATAACTCGAAGATGATGTAGGTACGTCACTGAACAGTCGAGATTTTGGCCGTATTTCTAATATACATAATGATATAATGAAGATGTTTATATGGCCTATAATAAACATATAGATAGATGAACATTGGCAAGCATTGAAATTTTAATTTCTTTTTTGAATGTCTGTAAAGACGATTTAATTATTATTACACTACTACTGGGAGAATGTTTCCTAGGAAAATTTTTATTTATTGGGGAATATAATACACAACATATACGTTAGTTATTGCGGTACTTGAGTGCATGGTCGCCTCGAATGCGAAAAACCCATAAACACATCCAACCCAGACTGTTATAAGTCCATTATCATTTCTGTTTCAATAAAATGCATTCATTCAACACTAGACTTAGGACTTTCCTGAAAAGCGCACTCATGCTTTCAGGAAACGCAAACTCTTAATGACGTTTTTACTTCTGAAAATCTTGGCAACCTTCATAGAATATTTAGATTTCTTTCGATTTAATATAGATCGATCAAGATTTCAAAATCTATAAAAACTGAAAGCACAATCTGGCTCTTTAGTAACGATATCTTCTGCTACATTTCACTTATTACATAGCAAACGATTGAGACTAACACATACAGACTCGATATAGAAAATACCAAAACCTAAGTGCCACAAGCTAGGGACGTTATCATAACGTAAAGTACAAAATCATACAATTACCCATCATATATGGAATTGTAGAACGTATTTATTGCATTTTCGAACCACATTTGAACTTAGATAATAGTTATTTCTTTCTCATAATAAAGCCATTTTCATTTATATGCCTCAATAGATGCAGAAACAAAACTAAAAACCGATAATAGTAATCCGGATAACATAACAAAAGTAACACTCCAGAATATCTTTATATATCTTTATTTAAATCTATTGTTGAAAATTTATCTAAGGTTATGTATAAGGTTTGTTCCAACAAGAACCTGAAACACTTCAATAGCTAACAACAGACTACTCATGTTTCCCCCCCACTCTTTTGATTCTGAATTTGATTGGTTGGTTTTTCCAGCCGATTCATCAAACATTGAAACATTATTAAGCATTGCTTAAAATCAACCAATCAAAGTTAGAATAAAAAAATGAGGAAAGTATATGAGCAGTTTGTTAGTTATTAACGTGTTTTAATTGTTTGTTGGAGCATACCTTATGTTATATATGCCATATGTTTTTCCAATAAGTAAATATTTTAAGCGATTATTAAATAATTATTTTCATGTTTTTTCCCGATAACTTATTGAATAAATTAAGAACCCAAAAAAGAATTTAATGGGACCACATTGGGAAAATACTCTACAAGATGCAAAAGGTTTCGTTCCAATTGGTCCATCCATCTCGGAGTAATCAGTGGACATACATAGAAAAAAAAAAAAAAAAGGCACATACGTATCGAATTGAGTAACCTCCTCTTTCGAAGTCGGTTAAAAATAAAATTAATGACCCTATTTTCAAAAAAAAAAAAATTCGGTAATGGTACCAAAAATTCATTGAAGTAGAAAGATTAGTGTCCCCTCTCCGGTAACACTCCAAACTTTCGAGGGGTTCGTTTAAGTCGTTTATATGAATATTTTTTAAAGGGATTTCAAAAATCATAATCCAGTTTTAGACTGAACGATCATGCTTTTCGACGATATATGGTGAATGAGGATCGATAGAAAGAATTCATAAAATCGGTCAATAATAAATTGGAACTAAATTTTCTATTTTGAGTACCTTAGTATTTTTTAGAAAACGACGGTAATATTTTATTCTTCTCAGGCAGGGACATTTATAAATGCTTTATTAAATCAATAGTTTACGTATGTTCCAACAAGCTCTTTAAACAACTGGACAGCTCTTTTCGCATGCGCAGTACGCTTTTCCTTGTTAACAATAAGCAGTTAGTAAAGATGTACTACGCATGCGAGAGTTGCCATCGTGTTTTAAGTGCTTGTTGAAACATATCCTTGATTCATTAGGAACAAGGACTTATCGTCAACATCGATTTTTTCCGATCGATAACATTTTGAGCAGCACGCACTTCGCCTTCTATCACAATGCTCGCTCTCGTCTTCTCTCTAAACAGTTCTCTTTGTTTTCACTGTAAACGAAATTAAAAATTTTGTTTGTAATTCTTTCAGTTTTGATTAAGTTTTAAGACAGATGCGATTAGAACCATGGAACCAACAGTTTCTTTTAAATAATCCGAAAGTAGAAATTACTATTTTCTTGATACTCTAATATTTCTTTTCAGGGACCTCCTACCATATCATAAACTAAATATTTTTATTTCTTAAATTCTTAGCTTTCCAACCATTTACATATACATATATTATTAGAATTTGAAATTTTCGTGTTAGGGAAATTATGTATATTTTTTCTACTTTATTGATTATAAAATCCTTTCGTATTTTAGATTTAACCTTTTCTTGTTACTAGGGATAACAAGGGAAAATTCATACACACAGACCATTTTGCAGGACTTAGTTAATTTAACTCAGGGGACCCAAAAACGTGTATTTCTGTTGAAAACTGGAAGTCGAAATTTTTCATGACCGCAATTCTTTCCCTTACTATATATTTCATATATAGGTAAGTGAAATTAAAAATATCTACTAAAATAAAAGTTTACTTCTTTATTTTTTTTTTAACTTTACCTAAATAAAACGGAAAAAAAAAAACATCCTCCTTATGAGGTGTTCCCTCCTTCGGCTCTGATCACTGTTTCAATCCTTTATGAGTACATGGGTGGAGGGCGGCAGCTGCCCCTCTAGAAATTTTGAGTTACAATTGAGGATCTGCTAGGGGTATTTTCAAATATAAGAGCTACAGATTCAAAAATTTGGCGCTTGTGTTAAATAAATACGTGAGGTTAAATCTACAACTAGATAACTACAATTCAACTGTTTATAGTAATACTCAAATGAAAGTTTTTCCAAGATTTTTGGTTCATCAACAAATCAAGTCCCAAGCTTGTTGGGCTAAAACTAGATGTTGAATTGCCTAATTGTTGCTGCAATTTTGCAATCCTGATAAGTTGAATAACTAGATAAATGAAAATAAATAAATAATTACTTAATTGTATAACGGACTTTGTTTCTGATCATTAACTTATAGGCTGGCGCAATCGATTATAGGGTGCGCTAGTAGTTTTACAAAATGTCGGAAGGAACGGAGATAGATGTATTTGATGTGATTTTAAGAGATAATTGGTGATTTTAAGAGACCATTAATTGAAGGGCAGGCTATCCTTGATGCAAACCACATAATTACATGTGGAATAATATCTATGAAATAAAAAAACAGTCATTTTACAAGCCTTGTGCCTTCAAACAAGCGATCTTAAAGGACTGCCACATCGAATAAAAGTGGAAATCAAATTTATTAATAATAATAAGCAGCTTTCGTGTAAAGCTGGTACTTCTGGTAAATGCAAACACATCATTGTAACTTTACTCTCCGTTTTTCGGTTAGTAATAACATTAAGTACCTATTCATACAATCATTGTTATGGCAGCTGTCATTTTCATGACAGCTTAGTTTCTTTGTCATACTATTTATTTATATGTCAAAACTTTCAGGCATTGCATTGAAAACTTGGAACAATTAAGCACAACGGATGTAATACAAAAATGGGGAAAATTAAAAAAGAAAAACAAATCTATGACACTATGGTCCCTATTTGCATAAAACTAGCATTTTGGAATAATTAAATGTCAAATACTAATATTTACCTGAATAAATATAGTCACTTTCTTTAAAATGAAGACTACATATCGTCAAATGTTTCGAAACAGGCTTATCTATTCTTAATTTTACAACCCACCCTTTAAGAAGCTTTTTATTTTCTGGAAATAAATGGAATTAAGCCTCTGTTGATTTTCTAATTGAACACTGAGAGACCGAACAATACCTATTAGACATTTTTCAAATAATTTTTTGCTCAATCGGGTTTTAATTATGGAAAAATAAAATAAAAACGCCAAAAAAACCTATGAATCCCAGGTAATGGCCCGGCTTCTATCCCCGTTTCTCTAGTTCCTGAAAGAAGCAGCACCGTCGCTTGCGCTCGCCTATCTACTTTTGAAAACTCTAAAAATTGTCTTCAACAGATACGAAATTCTTTGCAAGTACCCACATTTTGGCAAATTTGTAGTACCTAGTTGTTGTACTCATCCCACAAATAAATAACGTAGCAGAAACATTAGAACTGATTACTTGGAAATAAGTATAATTGCTACCCATTTGAATACTAACGTAAATTAGTTAGCAATAGTAAAACATTAATGAGATATAAACATAAATATTTTCAATTATCGTCTTAATTTTATTATATTAAAATTTAAAATAACTATAGATTTTGTGGACACTATGAATCTTATTTTTCCAATACTACTGCTGTTACATCATTGAGGAATATTCAAGGTGTAGTACTTAACCTTCTTCGGTGGTAACATATTCAAGAATGACAACGAGGATCTTGTAAACCTAGTCTTAAATAAAATGCAGTTTTATTTATTATTTCTAGTTTTTCTGCAGGTATTTTATATAATAAAGGCTGATGATGTATTAGGCTGTAATGGATTTATTAAAAGTGATATACCTATCAGTTTCTCAGATGTAGAAGTAAAATTGTAAGTATACACCTGATTTTAGCATGTTTCATTATTAAATCAACAGTTTTTTATCGATAAGTTGAACACAATTATATTTAGAAAAGGACCAGGGAATAACTCCATACAACAGCTACCTAAATTAATGAATGGAATTCTGTTGTTATTACTTTTGTTATTTGATAGGATTTTGAATAAAATTCAGTTTAATGATGAAGACTTCCTAATGTCTAATTTAATAATATTACTTGATTAAAATTAATATTTTACATCTGTCATTTTAATATGATCGGTAGGCTCTATAATTTGGCTATTTGGAAGTGGTCGAAAGTGTTAGAAGTAGAACAAGGCAACAAAATGTGACCTCTTCTTCTATGTCACTTCTGGGCGTGGCCTATTTTCAGCGGTTTAGTGTGGTCCCTATCTCTACTGTTCAGGACCCATTGGTTTATTAAAGGAAACTTTTAAGAGTTTATCTATCTTTTAAGAGCAAGCAGGAGAGCTCCAATAAAGCTTTAAGAGTTTTTTTAACTTAAAAGGGCGCTATGGGAGTTCACTTGAATTTAGTCACATAGCCACCTGAAATAGGCCCCTTCCAGAAGTAACATATGAGAATTGTTACTGTTTTCCTATCCGTTTCATGTGAATGTTAGTTTAAAGCTGCGATATAATTATACTAGCCTTTTAGCAGCAAATCAAATCAGGCAGTCATTAACTAATGATAAGCTGAGTTTATTTAATAAACCCCACATTTGGTTGTAGCTAAGCAACTTTTTTCATACAAGTGATCGTACTTTTGTTGCATGCAAATATTACACTCAACATTAGACCACTTTTTTTAATCTATCTATCATGTAATCAATGTGACCCTTAGCTCAGCTACCATTTTTGAGTAACACTTTGGAATTATTATCCTATTTAATGTTTATTGTATTAATTAATTATTTTATTTTCATAAAGTAAAATAATTTTCTACTCTGTTTTTAGATTTACAAAACAAGGTAGTCTTAAGGATCACACAGAATGTGCACCTAACAATGGTTATTACTTTTTACCGTTGTATGATAAGGGAGAGTATATACTGAAAGTCAGTAACTTCTGTTTCATACTGTTATTTAGATACTGTAATAATAGAAAATCTTTTTATTCAGCTAATCATTTTTTGTTCAGGTAGTGCCTCCTGATGGGTGGAGCTTCGATCCATCAGAAGTTTATCTTTCTGTTGATGGGATTACAGATTCATGTAGCCAAGGAAAAGATATAAATTTTGAATTTAAGGGTTTTGCTATTTTTGGTAGGGTAAGTGCAAATCTAATCATGATTATTTTTTATATTTATGTATTATAGCTAAACTGATCTAGATCTCTATATTTATATTGAAAATCGCTTTGTATAAAACTTTTTGTTGGATTCTTGAATTTGTATTAAGAAAGCATATTCTGCATATTGAAACTAAATTTAAATGATAAGAGATTTTTGGAAAATAACAATGAGAAAGATTTTTTTGTATGTGTTTATAAGTTATGAAATTTTCTAAATTTCTATCTTGTATTCAGTTTTCACTTTTAATAATCAATATATATTATAAAGCAAAGTGTACAATGTGCGTGCCGAAAAGGCTCAAAAACGACTCCACGTGGGATTAAGGAAGTTATGTCAGCGTGTTGCTGTATAATCCCTAATGGAGAAGAAGGTTTCTGTTTTTCTCTTAAGGCTGTAACATTGAAGAGAAAAGGACTGGAATTTTAAGACTCTCGCACCATTTAATTAGCATCTCTGAGATTGAGATACGAGTTTATGAATGAAAAATTTAGTTCGAGCTCCAGGCTACCAGGCAGCGCTAGGGTGCGTTTCACTCGATGTTTGTTGTTATAGGTTATGTATTTGTTCAGCTGTTCTTTTTAAATTACTAAAAAATCAAGCGAAAATAATTAGTTTCACCTTTTCTTTCAAAATAAAATAATGATTTTACATATCAATTAGAAAACCGACTGGAAACCTTACGAAATAAATTTTCTCATAAGAAGGTTAATTGATTAACACATTATATTTAATCAATATATAATATATACCTACTTAAGTAAATTTAATGCAATATGAGTGAACATTTTTGAGTAGTACAGTGAGCAAAAAAAAACATTTTATAAAAAAATATTAAACCGACTTCGAAACCTAGGAACCAGTAAAAATAAATTCACTGAAAAGTATGAAATAATTACCTTCTGATTTTTATGAATACACAGCAAAATTGAAAATGGTATAAAAAGTGGAAAAGTGCAATAAGACGAATAATTTTATTTTGATTTGTACAAATGCACACTAATTGTTAATAAAAATTATTAAATTTAAATATTAAATACTATGTTCAATACAACACAATCTTTTCGGAGGCGGCGCAAAATAGAAATGAAATGTTACTGATACAATCCCATTAGTAGTCATTGAAAGTAATAGATAGGAAGAAAAGATCCATTTAGAAGATTTTCATAATGTCTAGTGTTAAATATTTTAAATTTTGCGCCGCCTCCGAAAAGATTGTGTTGTATTGAACATAGTATTTAATATTTTAATTTAATAATTTTTATTAACAATTAGTGTGCATTTGTACAAATCAAAATAAAATTATTCGTCTTATTGCACTTTTCCACTTTTTATACCATTTTCAATTTTGCTGTGTATTCATAAAAATCAGAAGGTAATTATTTCATACTTTTCAGTGAATTTATTTTTACTGGTTCCTAGGTTTCGAAGTCGGTTTAATATTTTTTTATAAAATGTTTTTTATTTCACAATTTTTAGTTGGAGAAGATAACAAATGTAGAAAACCGTACGTTGGTTTAAAAATTTCGTTGATAAAATAAACGTTGGTTTAAAAATTTCGAAATCTTTTTACGCTCTACCACGTTTGTCTTTCCCAGGTATTTTTATTATACAAAATTATTATGAAATACACTTTACCTTTTCAATTTTATGAATACACACAGAAAGTGGGAAAGCGGTGCGTGTATTATACAACTTTCAACACACTACTTTTTATGATTATAAATGGATTTTTTTTTTTTTTAAATGATCAATGTTCATTTGGGAAGGGAACACATAAAATGTTTTTCCACAATGACAATATTTTTCCTTTGCTAAATGTCGTCAGTACTTGTCATTTACGTAGAGAATCAGTGTTCCGAGATGTGTTGAGTTAAATACAGATAAATACATAAATCCGGCCATTCCAAGATGAAGTAGATAAGTCACTGAACAGTCGAGATTTTGGCCGGTTTTAGACATGATATCGTTAATAGAGAATCGATGAGGATGCTAATATGACCTATAGTAAATTTGAAAGTAATTTTTAAATTTTGATTGCTTGAATATCCTTCTGAAAATTGTGGCGATATTATACACGACCTCATTGGATTACATCATTGGATAGAAGTCCCTGCAAAAAAAAGGGCAACCATAAACTTTATCGATATCAAAAAGACTGCCCCGCTAGGATAGAAGCAACAGGGTTTGGGACTCACATATGGTTAATTTATTATTACGAAGGATATTATTATTCTCCGTATTAGACTACTGACTTAATTCCAAAGGTTGATTCAATTATGTTCGTAATTCCTTTCGATGAATTTTTGACTAAATTTATTACCGAAGTACTAAGAATTATATACTTCGTAATAAAACATTATTCAGAAAATAAATTGCTAAACAATGTTGCTTCAATTCTAGAGGCGTAGCATTTATCATCATTTTTAACAATCATTTCCATGACTGCCAAATTTTTGCTGAGGGGACTTTCATACAATGAGGTTGTTTTCGGGTAGTTATCAAGTTTTATTTTGTAGTTTTTATTGATGGATGAACACCAGCAAAAGCCTCGATAGTTGTAGAAACAAATTTAAAACCCGATACTAGCAATCCGGATAACATAACAGAAGTGTCACCCTTAAAAGATCGGCACAAGACCTCCGGCAAGATATTCAACAGTAACCGAGTGGATCCGGAAGAAGACAGAGGTATCTGAATCCTTTATTAAGTCAACTGAAAATGAGCTTTTCCAGGATTATTGTATTCTTTTTTAATGTGCATAGTCAATAAAAGATAGAAATCAAAATCTAATTTAAGTCAATAATAGCTACGATTTTAAATTTAAACGATCCTTCGGGAACTTGAAGAAGTATTAAATTCTGCTTTAAAACGATTACCGATTAAATACTCAGTCTTTCTTGGAATTCCACGAATTTTGTTGTCTTATGATTATGGTGTCCAACCGTTGATTAGATCTAAATTAAGAAGGTTTACTGTTATCGGTGAATATACCTCATCTATTATTTATGCTAATATCGCTGCAGAAAACGACAGTGATATTATATTCTACTGATATTTATATCTTCATTTAAATCTAATGTTGAAAAATTAGTTAAGGTTATGTATAGGTTTGTTCCAACAAGCACGTAAAACTCATCGATAACTAACAGACTGCTCATGTTCTCCCCCCACTCTTTTGATTCTGAATTTGATTGGTTGGTTTTCCCATTTGATTCATCCAGCAGTAATACAATATTTGGATCTGTTAGTTATCAATTAGTTTTAATAGCTTGTTGGAGCATACCTTATGTTATATATGCCATATGTTTTTCCAATAATTAAACAATTTGAGCGATAATTAAATAATTATTTTCATGTTTTTTCCCGATAACTTCCTAAATAAATTAGGAACCCCAAAAAGGTTTAAATGGGACCACCTTGGGAAAATACTCTACAAGATGCAAAAGGTTTCGTTCCAATTGGTCCACCCATTTCTGAGTAATCGGTGAACATACATAGAAAAAAAAAAAAAAAAAAAAAAAAGGCACAAAAAAAAAAAAAAGTCACATACGTATCGAATTGAGTAACCTCCTCTTTCGTTCGAAGTCGGTTAATAAAAACAGACATAAAACAAAAAAGGGAGCTGAATTGACTGATTATAAATCGAAAATAAAATGTTTGAAGTGTTCTTATTGTATGTAATTATGAAACATTGTTTTATTAATATGTATGATGAGCATTCCAGTTGACAAAATGACTAACTCCAATTACAGCATTTTTTCAATAAGATTTTATCACCCCATATAGTTCAGGATAAAAAGAAATATGATGAAAAAATTGTGCCCTCATGATATTTTGGTTTTCACTTTGTAATAGTAGGTGCAGAGTCCGGCCAAATAACGGGGGGGGGGGGGGGATATCTTATGGGAGATTGAACTGGAAGAAAGGTCTTATAAAAAAGTTTCCATGAATCTTCGGTAGTTTCTAAACTTCTGGATCTAATGGGACCATCACAGTAGTCGGCGCTTAAGTTGTAATCGAAATATATTTTTTTAACTAATATATTTTTCAACCATAATCTAATAACTTATTATCTGCTGACTGATTGGAATGGGCTTATAGAATTCAGAATCGCAGAAATCATCAAAAACGATGCATGACTCGACAAAGTTGCAGCAAAATTAATTGTTCATTCACCATTTTCAACCCCCTTTAAAGTATATAGGGTTCCTTATTTGGGCGGACTCTGCAGATATCGAATCTTAATATTGATACCATGTTAAAAGTTTCAAGAAAGTGCTAATTTTGTTCTATATTTCCTTTAATTTTAAAGTTTTTCTGTTATTAAAACTACCGGAGCGAAGCCGGGCACCCTAGCTAGTGAACTATAAATGAATAAATGATTCAACTTTTTCATTATATTATGGTTTATTAGAATTAGTTCTTGACCCTGAACTAATGAGTTATTTGTTAGCTTTAATTTTTTTATTTCACAGCAATTCGTAATTTCACTTACTATTTATATATAAGGCAATAAAAATTTTCTTTAAAATGTTTAGAGGTATCCAAAACTTTTTAACATATAAATCGAAGATTCCATTTTAATGAAGTGGATAGGTTTGGAAGTAAAGTTATAAGAAATAAGATTTATCTGAAAAATTACATAGAATTACAAGTAGATAAGTTCACGTATAAGTGTTATTATTTATGATCGCACTCTCAACCATTTCCACTGATATGGTTCCATTTTGTTTTGAAATATACATTTTTTTTTATTTTTTATTCTATTTAAATTGAGGCGTAGAATTCCAAAACCAGCCAAGTCCATTTCCAGATTTTTAATTTTTTTTTAATTGTTTTTCTATTAGATTATCATTAGGTGGAAGAATTTCTTCCAAAAGAGGTTAAATCATATTGAAACGGTCCTACAAAAATAAGGTCTGTTCCAAACCCAGCCAGATATTCTATAGAAAAACTATTTAAAAAAAAAAAGAAATAAAAATCTGGAAATTGGACTTGGCTGGTTTTGGAATTCTACGCCTCAATTATACTTACATTTGACTGTTTATAACATTAATCATTTGTTAGGTTGTCAGCTCTGGATTTGATATTGGCCCTAAAGGGATTACTGTAGAGCTCTATCCCTTCAATTCTGAAGCTCCTATTTTGCACACTTTAACATCTATTAATGGTGATTTTATGTTTACACCTGTTTTGCCAGGCGATTATAAAGTCAAAATATCTCATCAGATGCAAGTATCATTCATTATATATAATACTAAATATAATATAATATGATATAATATAATATGATGTAATATAATATGAAATGATATGATATGTATACACACACACAGAAAAAAATAATATATATATATACATTTACTTGTATAATTTGTACTTTTATAATTGTTATTGTATCTATATATACTTTGTATAATTTTGTATATTTTGCCAAATAAACTTATTGTTATTATTATTATTGTATGTGATTGGATATATAAAATTTACAGTTGGAAACTTAATAAAACAGAAGTTAATGTGAAAGTATTAAAAGATAATGGAAAAGTTGCTGATGGTTCTTTGGCTGTTGTTGGGTATGATGTAAGAGGTTCTGTTACTAGTGATAACCAGCCAATAACAGGAGTTAGTTTTGTTTTATTTTCCAAAACACAGGTATATTTTAAATTATTAACGAATCAGTTACCGATTCATTTGTAACTAGTTAATGTAACTTTTAATTTTATTTGTTTTTTAACAGATTAGTGTCATAGGATGTGATGTAAGTCCACTTACTGGTTTTTCTGATGATGGATTAGATCTCCAAGGCTTATCACCTGTTTGCCATGTTTCCTCTAATTTGAAAGGGGGTTTCATTTTCCCCATCCTTCCTCCTGGAGATTATGTCCTAGTTCCTTATTACAAAGGTTCAAAAAGCACTAAATTTGATGTGCACCCAAAGAAACTACCTTTTACTGTCTCTCATGGTAGTCTTACTCTTCCATCCGCTTTTCAAGTAATTTTATTGCTTTATTTTTACTTAATTTATCATTCTATTATTTATTAATGGTTTTATTTTAATATGTCAGGTCAAAGGTTTTACTGTCAGTGGAAGAGTTCTTTGGTCTCCTAATGGATTACCTATGAGCGATGCCAAAGTAATTTTGAATGGCAAAGAAGTAGCCACAACTAGTGAAGATGGAACTTACAATTTAGAAAACATGAGGGCTGGAACCTATAAAGTCAAAGTCACTAGTGGTAATGAGAAAATTTAAAAAAATAATTTTTATAATATTTTCAACTTCAATTCATTTCATTACAATTAAATTCATTTAATCTATTCATAAAGTTTGTTCTCATTAAAACTTGTTTGATTTAGCAGATAATGTAATTTTTGAAGAAGTGGATGTCAAAATAACTTCTACTATTTTGCCGGATCTGTTTCCTAAAAGTTATTCAGTTTGCGGCCGCCTCTATTCGACTACCAGTTCTGGACCTTATAAATTGAAAATATTTTCTAATGACCATTTGATGGATCAAATAATGACAGATCAAGCTGGCCATTATTGCATTCACTTGTCACGAGGAACGTACAGCATAACTCCATCTGTTGATGATAAGCAAAGGAATGATGGTTTACTGTAAGTCATTATGACACATTTAAATTCTTTATTACTTACAAACTTACAATTAATGCATATAAAATTAATTAACTGTATCATATTGAGGGATGCTTTATCATAAAATATGAATAACAAATGTAAATATAGCCAATAATGTCATTACTGATTAAATTATGGAATAATCCACTAATTTGTATCATTATTATGTATGTAAAATATAAAATTTTTACAGATTTTCACCTACAAGTAAAGATATTGAAGTTGTTGACAAGTGTTTGGATAATGTCGATTTTTCACAGCTACGATCGACTCTTAGAGGTAGAATTGCTTGTATGTCTCCATGCCCTTCTATAACTGTCAATTTGAAGCCAAAAGGAAAGGGTCCTACAAAACAAGCTGTTGCTCAAAGTAAATCCCTAATTTATATTGTAAACTCAAATTGAGTCATAAAAATATTTTGTTACTTAATTTCTGACACAGCCTAATCCAAATTTCCTGCTTTGTCAAGAGACTCAAAAAAACTGTTGATTTCCATAAGTACTACTTATTTATTTATTATTCAGCACTACAACCCGCTGACGAGTCATGGCCTCCTTGATCAGCCTTCGCCAGTTGTCCCTGTCTAGTGCAGCTGCCTTCCAGTTTTGAATTCCGAGGAGAGATCTAGCATCCTGGGCCACGCTGTCCTGCCATCTCAGCCTTGGCCGTCCATGTCGTCTTGTTCCATGGAGTGCCTCGGTGAGTGTTTTCTTCGGGATTTCTGAGTCATCCATACGAGCAATATGGCAGTCTTCGAAATTTGATGACTGTAACCATCTAACCAATCAGGCCTATTCATCTGGTCATAGAATTTCTGGTTTGTACACCTTTGCCATTCATTCTCGACTTGGATTCCTCCATAAATGCCCCTTTCGTATGAATGGACAGATCACTGATTGGTGCCATGCTTTTTGTAATCTTTCCTCTTCTCAAATACAGATTAGAATCTCCTTCATGACTTAAGTCAACTCAGAGCCTCCTTTTTTAAACAATTCTGGGTTGAGACCATCATAGCCAGCCGCACTATTAACCTAGCCCTCAATTTCTTTATAGCCGCTTGCACTTCGTTCTCATCTGGTGGTTCAGTGTCATTCCCTGTAAAATTTTCCAGATTTTCAGCTGAGGCATCATTAGAAGCATTGAGATTAAGCAGCTCTTGGAAGTGATCTTTCCATCTTTCTAGCATTTCAGTTTTTCCATTAAGCCTCTTCCTTAATGTTTGTCTCCGGCAACAATTTTTATGTCATGTCTAAGGCCTTGGTCCATTGATCTTTCGAGCTGGTCATAGAAGTGATCCTGATCTTCTGAAGAGGTTTCTGTTGGAGCATGAAGGCTGAAATTGGAATAGTTCCTAAACTTTCCTCTTAGGCATATGAAACATATTCTTGGGCTCATTGCCTTAAAGCTGCCTATACCTGCCCCTCACTATAAATCCAGTCCCATATTGATGATGTTGATCATAACAGCTATAATATATTGTGTGCCTCTTTTTTTCCATTATACCACTCCTTATCCATCGAATCTCCTGGATCGAGGCCAGATCTATTGCATATGAGTCTAGTTGATCGAGGTGCAGTTTGAGTGCTCCGGGCCTATACAAGCTCAGTACATTCCACTGTCCGATTTTGAAATCGGTGTGTTGTCTGCTGCTTCTTTTTCTCCTCTTGGTGTTTGTATAAGGAATTGTTAAGATATTGATAAGGCATTTAGGTTATAACATTTATACTTATAAGCTATAACAGATGTTTCAATGTATTAATTAATTAATTCATGTTTGTGAACTGTTAAGTTATTAATGTTTTTCGAGTTAATAAAATATGTAATGCAGTATCAAATCTTATTACTATAAGCAAAGGTACATAACATGGCGCTGCGGACACACATTTGAAAAGTTATCGGATTAAAAAGTAAGAATTAATTTAATTTTAAATAATTAAAATGGATTCCTTTATGCAACCCCCGAGGTCAATGATATGGAATGATAATCCAGCTCAGGAATGGACAGACTTCAAGGAAAGAATGGAAATATATATTGAAGCGATTGATGGGACTAAGCTGGAAGATAAACGTAAGTGTGCTATTTTTAAACATATTGCTGGTGAGAGAATCATTAAAATTTTGAATAGTTTGCCTACTAAATCAGAAACACTAAAAGATATATTTAAACAATTGGATGACTATTTTATTCCACAAAAGAATATTATTTATCTTAGATATAAATTTTTCGTATGCTCACAGTTGGAAACAGAAATGTTTGTAGATTATGCTGTTAGGTTAAGAGAAACAGCTAATTCATGTGATTTCGGTGAATTGTTGGATGGGCTTTTGGTGGCCAGATTTATTTCGGGCATTAAAGATAGCTCCTTAAGAGAACGACTTCTTAGGGAAAAGGACTTGACAATGGATAAAGTTTTAGAACAGTGCCAAGTAATGGTAGCAACTAGGCAGCAAGGTGAAGAGATGTCAGGCACTACTGCAGTGCATTATACTAAAAATGAAAGTATCAGCGGGCCCAAAGGTGAGTCTCGAGGTAGCAAGGTTAATTGTAGCTATTGTGGTTTTCAGCATGCTTTCGGAAAGTGCCCTGCTTACGGGCAATCTTGTAGAAAATGTGGACGTCTAAATCATTTTGCTTCCAAATGCAAAAAGAGTTCATCTAACCTAAGAAAGGTTAAAGAAATTCAGGAAGAATGTTCAGAGGGTGAGGATTTTTTTGTAGGTATGGTAAAAGTAAATTCTTTTGATAATTCTGATAGAGAATGGAAGGCTCAGTTGCTGCTTTGTGGAAAAGTTGTGTCCTTCAAACTGGATACTGGTGCACAGGTAAATGTGTTGCCAGACAGGGTTGCACGTCGACTTGGAATTCAAGTTGAGCCTTCAATGAAAAAACTCACTACTTATTCAGGTGAACGCCTACCTGTGGTTGGTAAGTGTATGTTACCTTGTTCTTATAAGAATAAAAACTATAATTTAAATTTTGAAGTGGTGAACACACCATATGCATCTCCATTGTTAGGACTGGCGGGATGCGTTGAACTAGAGTTAGTGAGTAGAGTGAATATGATAGATTTGGATAGGTTAAGGATTGACTATGCTGACCTCTTTGAAGGTATTGGAAAATTAAAAGGCAGGGCACATATCGAAATTGATAAAACAGTGGTGCCTGTTGTGCATCCACCTAGAAAAATACCATTTCCTTTAAGGGATCGAGTTAGGGAAACACTACAAAATTTGGAGGATAAAGGAATTGTTACAAAAGTGGAATACGCAACAAGTTGGGTTAACTCTTTGGTGGTGGCCTATAAATCAAATGGTGACATCCGGCTGTGCTTGGATCCGAAGGATTTGAATAAGGCTATAAGGCGGTGTCACTTTCCTCTACCGACTGTTGAAGAAATGGTAAGTCGGTTATCCAAAGCAAAATATTTTAGTAAATTAGATGCGATGTCGGGATTTTGGCAAATAGTGCTGGATAAGGAGAGCTCAGACTTATGCACTTTTAATACACCCTGGGGGCGATACAAGTTTCTGCGTCTTCCTTTTGGAATAAGCTGTGCCCCAGAAATGTTTCACTCCAGGTTCAAGAAAATTTTTGGAGATTTGGACGGATGTGACGTTTTTGTTGATGATATAATTGTATGGGGTTCTACAAAGGAACAGCACGATGCTAATTTGAAGGCGGTTTTGGAAAGAGCGAGAGAAGAGAACGTTAAATTTCAGAAGAAAAAGTGTGTCTTTGGAGTAAAAGAAGTTGTCTACATGGGTCACCGATTGACAGATAAAGGAATACAGCCAGATAAAGATAAGTTGGTTGCGATAGATGGCATGCCTACCCCTAAGTCCAGAAAAGAACTTGAAAGATTTTTAGGTTTAGTGAACTACCTAGGAAAATTTATAAAAAATTTAGCTGATATTACGGCTCCTTTACGCCTTTTACTTAAAAAAGAAGTGGAATGGCATTGGGAAGAGGACCAGCAATCTGCTTATAATGCTCTGAAGCAGGCTTTAACTACGGAACCTGTCCTTAGATACTACGATCCTAGTTTACCAGTAACAGTGTCGGTGGATGCTTCTCGGGATGGCTTAGGGGCGGTTTTGATGCAGGAGGGTCAACCAATAGCTTATGCTTCAAGAAGTTTATCAGAAACTGAGAAAAGGTATGCAAACATTGAGAAAGAAATGTTGGCTGTTGTTTTTGGTTGTGAGCGTTTCAATAGCTACACATATGGCCGTCATTTCAAGATCGAATCGGATCATAAACCGTTGGGTATGATTCATAAAAAACCTATTCACTTGTGCCCTCCTAGACTGCAGAACATGTTATTGAAATTACAACGATATCAGTTTGAACTAACTTACAAACCAGGAAGCGAAATGTGGGTTGCAGACACGCTATCAAGAGCTAGTTTAGGGGAATCTGGAGTGGAAGATGGAGGAGATATGCATGTCATTGCTTTGATTAAGAACATGCCTATTTCAGACGAAAAAAGTAATATTATCCGCCAAGAGACCGAAACAGATGACGAACTTAAAGCAGTACGTCAATGGATGGAAGAAGGGTGTCCCAAAACTAAGGATCCATTGCTTGGACGTTACGATTCATTTAAGGATGAATTAACATTTTGTGACGGAATTATCTTCAAGGGATGTCAAATGGTTGTGCCTAAGTCATTAAGGAAGGAAATATTGAAAAAAATCCACTATACACATCAAGGAATGGAAAAATGTTATAGAAAAGCTAAAAATTTTCTTTACTGGCCGAATATGAAAAATGATATTATGAATATGGTAAAGAACTGTGGAATATGCCAAAAATATGCAACTTCCCAACGAAAGGAGCCAATGGTATTGCAAGAAATAGCGGAAGGGCCATGGCGTAAGGTAGGAATGGACATCATGTTATTATATGGTTTAAATTATTTGGTTGTGGTAGATTATTATTCAAAATTCTGTGAGGTGGCTAGGTTAGAAAACCTGAGTTCAAACTATGTAGTTGAAGCTACAAAACAAATCTTTGCGAGGCATGGAATTCCGTGTGAAGTGGTTGCGGATCAAGGGTCACAATTTGGTAGTTTTGCATTTATGGAGTTTGCTAAGCAATGGGATTTTAAACGAACACTAGTCAGCCCAAAGTACCAACAAGCAAATGGCTTAGCGGAACGTTACATACAAACGGTCAAGAAACTGCTAAAGAAGTCAGTTGAAGCTCAGACGGACCCCTTTTTATGCCTACTGGAACTGAATAACTCTCCATTTGCTGATTTGCCGTCTCCAGCTGAACTACTGATGGGAAGGCGTCTAAGAGGAGTTTTACCTTGCTCAAACAATGTTTTACAACCAAAGCAAGTAAACCCAATGGACATCAGGAAGATATTAGATGAGAGACAGAGGCGGAGTAAAAGGTACTATGATGGGGGAACGAAACCTCTTCGGGATTTGGATATAGGAGAAAATGTACGAGTGCAACCATCTCCTTATTCCGAATGGACTCCAGCCAGAGTGGTTGGGAAGATGGATCGCCCGAGATCTTATTGTCTACAAAGGGATGACAGTGGAATAGTTATAGAAAGGAACAGGAAACACATCAAACCTGTTAAGGGGTTCGATGAACAATTACTGAAGGGCGAAGAAGAAGAGCAGAAGGGTGAAGAGACAGAAGAGGAGGATGAGGAGGTCCCTTCGTTTGATGGGTACGTGACAAGATATGGGCGGAAGGTAAGGGCACCGAGAAGGATGGACTGAATCGAAGAAGGGAGATGTTAAGATATTGATAAGGCATTTAGGTTATAACATTTATACTTATAAGCTATAACAGATGTTTCAATGTATTAATTAATTAATTCATGTTTGTGAACTGTTAAGTTATTAATGTTTTTCGAGTTAATAAAATATGTAATGCAGTATCAAATCTTATTACTATAAGCAAAGGTACATAACAGGAATATGTGCAGGTATAGACTGGGACCCCCCCAAATCCGAATGGGCCCCTGTGGGGTAGTTTAATATTTTATCTTTACCTTTCATACTACTGACGGGTGTTGCTGATAAGGCAACTCCACAAATTTGATTCTATAAGTGAGGGCTCCTCCACTCAACCCCCTAACTGGAGTGCCAGGAGGCTTGAATTCAGGGTTCACAACCCCTATGGAATTGCCTTTATCTCGGATACGGAGTGTTCCCTATCCCTTCGCAGTAGTCCTACTAACTCGGCTTGAGGAAGCTGCCGTTGACCTGATAGACTAAGTTCATCCGCCACCATTCCGTCTGTGAATGCCCTGCTGCCGGCATTTACTATCCTGGCAGGCCTGATCCCGGGTTGCCGCCGGACAGCCCTGCTAAGACCCCCATCTCTCGTCTGTTCATCTACCCAGCCCTCTGCAGGGATGGTTACCACCACCTCGGTCTTAGTTGTTTGGTTTGACAGTGTCCACTACGTGAAGGTGAGAGAGGAGTTGGGGAGGAGTGGCAAGGTGACCGCTTGTGGTCATATATTGAGCTTCTCTCCCCATATGAACCCCATAATTACTACTTGTGTCTTTCTAAAATGGCTAGTTTCAATAATTTGCTGGCTACTTGCCAACAATAATAATCTTTGCCATAAATTAAACTGATGAATTGAATATTTGAAAAAAAAAATGATAAACTAAGTTTCACAAAAAAATGGATAAGGCTGTCAGAACTCAAAAACTTAACTTAAAATGATATAATATATTGTATTGTGTCTATAGGTTATTTTATATAATTGGTCTGTTATATTATTTATTAAGTTATATAAATGGTGTAACTACTTGATGTTTAAGAAAAAAAAAAATGTATCTATTGTTTTGATTTAGTCACAATTAAAGTATTTTGTTATTTTATATATCAGATGGGCGTTATGAATTCACAAATGTTATACCCGGAGACTATGATCTGTACATAGAACCAGGACTCGGCTGGTGTTGGGAAAAAGAAACAATGTCACTCTCAATCATGAAGGAAATTACAGAAGTTCCTAATTTTACTCAGTCTGGATTTACTGCTACCATAGTATCATCCCATGAGACTAAGGTTTGATTTTTCATTGTTTACATTAAGGAATTTTTAGAGTAGCGGGATGAAAACAAGTACTAAAACTTATTTTTAAGGAATGATTAATTAGAAATATATCTTCCATCTTTTTGTTTATTTTACAAATCCTTATCAATTTCTGCTTCCTTATAATTATCAATATACCCTATTTATGTTAATAAGGTAAATTGATAATTTATTAACTATCAATCATTAATAAATATTATTAACCTTCTTAATTATAAATTTACCTTATTTATACAAGCAATATTTATAAAAGAAATGTACATTAATTGTTAATAACTATTATACTGAAATCAATATTATCATTATTAGCTGTTTTATTTTCTCTTATTAGTTGTCGGGATTTGCTAATAATGAAAGAAATTTGCAACTTTTAACAAAATGCAGATCTTATCCTGGGTTTTTCATGCAGTCATTCAATTTAATTTTTTATTCATATAGATTGATCCATTTATTTGAAACGAATGACAGATCTTGTTGAATAATATATGGAAAAAACTTCTTTTCTTATTTCCGCCCCCAATGATGTAAAATCATTTACTATACAAATTTATTATATTAATTAACTTAAAATTTTATAAATTTAGGTATCATATTGGCCTGAGGGTCATGAAAAAGAAAAGCTAGAAATGAACGTTTCACCTGGTAGCACCCATATCTGTGTTGCCAAATATTCACCTTACATCTTTGAACCCATTGGCTGCCATGGTTACAAAGAACCGAGGATCCGTTGGGTATCAGGTGCTGTTGAATTGTTCGCCATCACTCACGCTAATTCCTTCTATATTGAATCCAGCCATCCAATTGATGATTTAAAGGTCATTGTACGGTCCAAACCGAAAAGTAAAGAAGTAAATCAACCAGAAAAGTAAACATTTTTTTATCTCTTGTTCATTATATATATATTTTTTTTTCTGTTATTGTACTAATAAATATGTTTTAGTTTGTTACAAGTGCCAGGAAAAATTTTCTATGAGGATAAGAAATTGGGTATTTGGAAATATAAACTGTCTTTACAACTCGCTGAAGGAGAGTTCGTGACCATAAGCCCTGCAGCTAGTTTCTCCATATTTACTCCTCAATCTGTTCAGTTGAAAGGGGCTCTAGACTGTGCAAACATCACAAAGCCCCTGTTCTATGCAGAGAAAGGACAAGTGATTTCGGGTAACAATTTTTTAAAACATATTATTTCTAATTTACTCCTTTGTCTTATCTGAAAACTTATATGATTTGAATGATAGACTTATTTTTGTATTTAAGAGAAGGAGGACACTTCTATATTTAGCTGTTTCTGCCTTTCCACCAGAATCAGATGTATTCCATATTGTTAGGAGAGTCATATGCTTTTATTATAATATTCTCACTGCTCTCTGGTTATATGATAAAATATGATTATGAATAAGTGTCCTATACCTCCAAGGTTATATAATTTAAGTTATGATTTATAAGTTTCAATTTATAATTAATACTTAATGAAACGCATATCAGATTTTTCCAGCCTCCTAAACCTTTTGAAAGGCGGTATCGGTAACATCTTGGTTACATTAATTAATTTTATTATACTGAAACACTTCAGTGGGTTAATAATTTTTATTCAAAGAAAAATAACAATTTTCTATGCTACACAAATTATAAATAGACAAATATTGGAACATGTTACAAAAATTATCACTTTGTAACTCACAAATAATCATATGGATTGAGCTTCACAACCAAGACTAAGACTAACACTCACTAAGACTGCCTAGTCACTTGCTCCTAATATGTAGTCATTAGAAGAGTGTTCTAGAACCTCGTGGATGGTACTCGAACTTCAAAGTCACAAACAAATGCTATGACAGTTTGTTCCAACTGTTAGTTAGTTTCAACAAAAGGTCTGGGACTTTAAACCATATGTTTTTGTTTAACGTTACAATACAGTATATCAAATAAATTACAATATATATATATATATATATATATATATATATTTTCCCTGACCTGAAAGGTTTTATCTTAAATATCTTATGACTCTAGAATAATAACTTAATAATAAGCGGGGTCAGGGGTCAGTTCAATGATTTGGCTTCCATTAGGGCTCCTATATACTTTGAGAGCCATTAAATTGCTGTGTCAAAATTTTTAACTTTTGAACTGTGCCACCTTTTTATTTGTTCTTCATATAAAGGTTGATAAAAAATATCCTAACACCAAAAATTGTGTTCTAAAGGTGCTTAATTTTAGGCATTCATCAATTTGTTAAAATTAGTGATCAAGGGAACTGTTATTTAAAAAAAAAATATATATTTTACCTTCCTTTTGTTTTTTAAATGTTTATTAAATTCAATCAATGCTTTGATTTCAGGTAAAGTGACTACTGGTGATAATAAAGGCTTAATAAATGTCTCCATCAGTATTCTTGATGAAGATGGAACTGTTCTTCACACTCAAGATACCGCTCAAGATGGCTCTTATAAATTTCCTCCGATCAAAGCAATGTCAAATTACAGGTAAAAGCTTCATATCCAATCGATATTTGGTGACATTTTCCTGTATAATAATTTTATATATTTTACTCTACAGTTATAATATTTTTTAAATTAGATTTTACTTTAATTTTGAATTGGCAGGCTCCTTGCTGCTAAGGAAGGTTATGTACTTACTGAGCAGTCCATGCGAGGGCATTTCAGTGCTCATAAGCTTGCTGAAATTGTTGTATCTGTCAAAGATGTCAATGATGGATCACCACTTCAGGTTAGCTATTTAAAATACTTATGGATTGGAATGGACATTTTTATCCTATCCGTTTAGCTGTATAATGTATTTAAGTTAAAGAAAAGAGGAGAATAAAAATAATAGAAATTAATAACCAAATAACGAGTGCTGACAAAATTATGTTTAATTATGAAATAGATACATTGATATAATCATGAACAAAAGGCAAATGAAATTTAATAGAATAGCATTAATGAAATGAAACAATAAACAAAAATAATAAACTCTTAATGACTAGCTATGAAAAAAAAAAAAAAAAAAAAAGTATTTAAACACATAAGCTTAATCTAAGAAAAATAAAGCATGAACACTACTAGGCCCAATGATTACAATTATTAAAGAGGAACAAAACATTTATTACAATTATAAGAATTAGGAAATTGCTGAATAATAATAAAAAAAAGTCTAAAAGCAATTGCTTTGATCATAAACAATTTGATAATGATCGGCGAATGACAGTATTTGTATAATTTCAGCGAACTCACACATTTAAGCATATATGGCGAACTTAACACTTTGATTTATAGGCTTTACTATGCTGAATCTTGAATTGATTGTCTTTAATGGGTAATGCTCGGAAATGAATCCACATCTGAGAGCATAAAATGATAAGTTTGATGGTACTCACCTCTGCTGCTTATGATGCGTCGATACTAGAGGGTGACATTAAAGCCACATGCTTTATCCATGAGATTGGGTCACAAAAGTTCCGGTCCATCCGTCCGTTCTAACTCAGCTGTGTTCAATGCCTACTCAATTTAATGCCATCTAGAATCGCTTCATACTAGATACAGACACTCACATGTTTCAAAGGTGGGTGCTGTTGGTCGCGAAGTTCAGTTGGTTTGAATTTGATTTGAATTATATACTGAGACTGAACACTATCCTAGGAAATAATCAAAATCTTTACGACATTTATTGAAATAAATGCTTATACATATTTTATTGTGTTTTTTTTTATTTGCATAAGATGATTTTTAATATTTCGCTAGAATAGTTTGTTGTATCAAATTTTGTTTTCAGGGTGTTTTGTTGTCTCTGTCCGGTGGTAAAGATTACCGCCGTAACGCTCACACCGACACAGGGGGAGTCATGTCTTTCCTATCGCTCAGTCCCGGTGAATACTTTCTAAGACCTATGATGAAAGAGTATCGTTTTCACCCGACCAGCAAAATCATTAATGTTGACGAAGGTGCAACTGTACAGTTTACCTTAAGGTAATAATTAAATAAAGAATCAAAATGCAATCATGATCTTTTAAAAAAAGCATCATCATGTACCCACTTTTGTGGGATTTTCTGAACCAATATTCATACATAACGCTTTGTTGATTTGACAAGATTCTGACTGTTCTAACATTTTAATATAAATAGGTTATCCAATTTGTTACGCTGAAACTGTTATCATTTTGAATAAAATTTATCAATTTTATACACATTAATTTAAATCTTATTAATTTAACATTTGAAGATTGTTGAATAAAAATTGCTTCACTTCTGATTGTTATAAAGTATGTTGAAATACAGTTAAGCATTCCTAAACAGAGAATGTGTTAAAATGAAATTAATAAAAATTTAGTTGAGTTACAACTTTATAAAATAAAAACAATCGATGTCATCTTCATTCAATGAGTTAAAAGTCCTATGAATCTCAATTTAGCCAATAATAGTGACAACTAAGTCAAACCAAGGTTGTTAACTACAGTCGATGATTTTTAATATTTCGCTTGAATAGTTTGTTGTATCAAATTTTGAAATTTTGTTTTCAGGATGTTTTGTTGTCTCTGTCCGGTGGTAAAGATTACCGCCCTAACGCTCACACCGACACAGGGGGAGTCATGTCTTTCCTATCGCTCAGTCCCGGTGAATACTTTCATACTTCTATTTAATTGGGTCATCGGATAATTGGAACCATTGCTTAATTGAGCCATTTTTAATAAAACAGAATCAAATATAGGTAAAACAACACCACTTTATTGGGACAAAACATCGGTTAATTGGGCTGAAACGTTTTGAAACTTAGAACTTTCATTCTAACTTTTTCTAGAAACAGAATGAAAAAAACTCTGGTGTCAATCAAATAACCTAAGAATCTGTGCCTGTTTTTCTAACAGAAGTAAGAATTTGCATCGAAAAGTTATGTCGTCTTATTTTTACAAAAAGGAAATGAGGAAAGTTCTTTAGACACCCTAAAAAAATGCAATAGTTATGTGGGTCGCAAGTTCAGTAAAGTACAAGTAAAGTGTGACAATGCACAATTGATTCTTTCCTGTTAAAAATATTTACTTAAAAACATGTTCTGATTCATTTCTTATTTCGAAATTTTGCCTATATAAGTATAACTTATATTATACTCAAATAGGTATTTTAATTTGAGTCATTTTCTATTTTCTTATATTTTGTCATACTGTAAAACACCTAGTTAATAAAAATACATTTTAACAGTTATATCAAGCGTATTATTTTGACTCCATCATTAAATTAATAGACTAGAATGCATATGCCTAAACCTGATAACTTGGTTCTCCTACAAATATATCCAATTTGTGGCATCATTTGCCAGACCTGTACTGTAGCCCAGTGATTAGGCGTGTTTAGGCATTTTTTCTTTGCATTTACGTGTGGATTAAGATCTACGCTTTATTGGGTCCTCTGCCTAATTGGGACAAAACAAATTTTCCCTTTATGGCCCAATAAACTGGAGTCGACTGTATATAGCCTAGTGAATTTTGAATTGTTTTTCGGTTATTTATCTTTCTCATAGTTCCCATGTCCGAAGAGGATAATTATTAATGTTGAAGAAAAGTTTTTTAAAGTTAATTAAAAATGCATGGATTACTTCATGTAAAACTCTACACCAAAAGTGTGTCTTGAATAGACTAAATCGATAATATTATTTTTCTTATAGGAATTAACATATTTCCTCTACATCTCTTAGTAGGAAAGTATTTGGGAGAAGAATAGAAATCCTATGTAAACCTGTTTTTTCGATATACTCAATTATAATAACAGTGATTTTCTAATTGTGTAGCGGTGAGAGAGTGGCTTATAGCGGTCATGGATTAGTCACCTCGCTGAATGGAGAAGGTGAGGGAGGTGTTGTCGTAGAAGCCATTGGATTAGGCAAGTGCAGCCTCTACCAGGAAGAAGCAACTTCAGGAAACAATGGACATTTCAGGATCAGGGGTCTTCAGCCTGGTGTACGTAAATACCAGATTAATTAATTAATTATTCATTATAAATATTAATTTCTCTCATTAAGATTTAATGAAACAAGATATACTCTAATTGTTTATATTTCTGCGTTTCTGTCAATAATAAGAATATTTATGATTAAATTATAAGATATTTATGATTAAATTATAAAATTATGAGATATTTATGATTAAATTATATCAAAACTAATATCAGTTCACTCTATAAATAGTTGATTTAATTTTTTCAGTGTGAATATAATGTTCGCGTAAAGGAAGGTCCAGATGTCAATCAACACATTTCAAGAGCTACTCCAGAAAATATTACTATTAAGGTATGATTTAAATATTTGTCTTTATGTTTAGAGAATTTTTTATTTAATTTAAATCTTTTCAATAGCTTCCTTCAAAATGTAGAAAATATCATCATCTCTACTTATTAACTGGAGAGAAACACTATATTAAGAAGAAATGCTCCCAACAATGCATAGTAGTGAAATACATTTACGCACCTAATTTGTTACAAATTCTATTTTATTAGTAACTAAATTATAGTATCACGGGGAAAAGCTAAGCAGGCCATTGAAACTAGGAGATCCTGAAAGAGAGGGGGAACTCCTAGAAGAGGCTGGACCAGGGGGGAGTCTGAGTCAGTCAGTCTGAGAGGGGAAGTCTAGGACTGGAAGAGACAGGCGGTCTGAGGCAGGCTGTGGGAGTCCAGGACAGGCAGGTTGAGCCGGGGCAGGCACCAATAGGCCAGGAGTGGGATTTGAGCAATGTAGTAGCCCAAAGTATCTAGTATCTGAGTGGCCCCAAGTAATTTGTGTAGTTATGAGACACCCCCTTTTTGGTAGTTGGGACCTGTAGATGTTTTATTGTAAATAAATAAACGATGTAAATAGTCTTTAGTTTAATTGATTACCACACAACCTTTGCCCAAAGATCCCTGTGTCACAATGGACTGGTAGATTTAAGAATAGGGGTGACAACAGTATAATAGTATTTATTTTTATGAATTTACTGAAATTTTTATTCTTTTTGTAGTAAATAAGTGTGCTATTTTTACCATTTATATATTATATTTTATCAATTTGTTTAGGTTGATTCTTCAGATGTTGAAGACTTGCATTTATATGCCTTGAGACCTGAATGGAGGACAGATGTAGTCGTTCACATTACTCCAGAGAGGCCTGAAGACCTGAAGACTCTTCGGGTTCGGCTGTCTTCTGAAGAAGCTCCTGATTCCACAATCCATGTCATCAAACTCTCTGACTACAAGCCATCTGCTAGTGGTTATTCACTGAAGACGATTGTAGTCCCTTTCCCACCATTGCCAGCTGACGGTAGGGCTTACATTGTCAGGTTGGAGTCGGCTTTGTCTCAGTCGACCCATTCCTATACCAACAGGCCAGTTCACTTCAAAGCCAACTCTTCATTTAAGCTTATTCGACTTGTGTTCTCTCCTAAACCACGACTTAAGGAGCCTGAACTTTCCCAATCCTCTTATTTAGTTTTGCCACTAATCCTCCTCTTCACTGCAATCATATATAATAAAGAGAAGGCATGGAGCCTTCTTACACTTGCAATGCAAACGAGAATACCAACGAGAACGTCGCAGTCTGAGGATTCAGGTTCTGACAGCTTTCTAGAGTCAAATTTCCAAAAGAAAAAATCTAAATCTCGAAAAACATGAGTGAAGTTAGACAATATTAGGTTTTAAAAATTCATTTTTAGTTAAAATAATTTTTTTTTCAATTATAGTTTTCAGAATCAGTCTAGTAATTCAATATAATATGTTATTTTTAAAACATACTATATTGCTTCGAATTTATATTTATTTATTTATTTGTTAGAAGGGAGAAGGAAATGAAATTGCAAGCATTAATAAAGATAGAATATTGCATTTATTAAATGTAAATGTATGATCGATAACTTGTGTCATTGTGAATTTTGTTCTCACTATCATCTAAGCAATTTCATTTTTTTTGTATTTTTGTGTTATTTCACAAAGTATTTCTGTTTTATTTGATCATTTGTTGTCAGTACCATTAGAAATGTTAGGTAATGTCTATTCCATTTATTTATATATAATGTGCAGCCAAATATTATATGTATATTTTGTTAATTTATAAAGTGAAAAATTTAGAGAATATTTTTTAGTATTAAAACTGTCGAGTATCTTAGGTACTGGCAGCTTGGTTGTCTCCTGGTATTTTCTGAGCAGGTTGAATTGGCATTTGCCCAAGCTTTAAATGTTTTAGCGTATTCTTAATGAGTATGTTAATAAAGACTTGATTTTTGAAATATGCCCATTGTATCTTAGCAATTAATTTATGATTCTTTTTGAGTTTTTCCTATTTTATTTTAAAACAAACTTTCAATGGCTTTCTTGCAATAAGATGAAACCTTTATTTTTAAATATTCCTTATTTTTGATTTTCCATTATATAATTTTCCTCAAGATCTTTTGGAGTTCTTCAGCTTTTTAACTGTTGAAGAATGACTACAATCACAATTTGATTGCAGTCATTTTACCAAAAATTGGGCGAGGCTATCTTGAAATTATAATAATTTTTTTAATCATTAGTCTAAGGTCAAGAATTAGAATTTTAGTTATTATATTTACGGTTTTTATGTTATTTTACTCCTCATTAATCAGCCTATCTATCTTTTTGAAAACAAATTATGATAAAACTGATATCCTCAGGCTAGTATTTTAATTTATGAATTTCCTAATAGTGCAATACATTTGTTCTTAATTTTGAATATCAAAAATATGTTAGCTGATATTTTCGTGTTAATCATAGAATTGGATTAGAAAAGCTTTATTATAAACATAGCAATCTTTTTTTCTAAATCATTTTTCAAGTATTTGGAATGTCTGTTTAAACTAAGAATCTTAATTTTTATATTTAACTATGAAAACTAGACTTCTGCATTTTTGTACTTTGGATAGTGATGGACTGTTTGTTTTAGAAAGTATTGCTGTTTTGTTATTAAAATAATTATATAAATATTATTGAACTATTTTTGTGCTCCTTTGAGATATAATGATTTCATTTTTCACTATTCTCTACCTTAATATTAATATTATTAATAATATTTAGTTAATAATTTTAGTTTATTTATAAATCACTGTCTTCATGGAATACGTCAGTATGTTGAAAAATAATGTTAATGATCTTTTTTTATTTTGATCATCTCATCTCAAGCCTTCCGAGCTGTAAAGATGTTTTAGTAGATAATCACAGTACTGTAACACACAAGAACCATTTTTCTACTCAACAGCTTATTCCCAGTAAACTCTGATATGTTGAAATTTTATAATTTTTTACTTTTGCATATTTAAATTGCTATGAGCTGACTATCTGAATTCTTTTACAAAAGATCTGTTTCGAACCTCTTTTATTCTTTTTTAAAGTCTGTTACTTTTAGAAACATAATAAAAACATAGAACTAATTGTTTGATTTTCTCCGTAATCCACTTTATTTGTTGAAGAGAATCTCTTGATAACAATATATTAGTTGCGTTAATTATAATGTTTACCTAATATTTCTTCAAATTCAAATTGATTAGGAATAAGAAAAAAAAGGATAGTGATGTGACAATATGCTCGCTACTTTTAATCAATAATGCCTTTGGTATAGATGAAAAGGTCAATAATTAATTATTGTTCATTCATTTATTTTTTTTTTATTTTCTTATAATTACTATCTTAAAACAGAACTGATTCAGGACGACAATTTTTTTCTGCAAATTTAGTTATAAATGGATGATATCCTTTGTCATTCTCATGTTGCTGACTTCTGTGGGGAAAAAAAGGTTTTTGTTACAACTTAATATTATTATTATTTTTATAATTTACAGCATTTAAATACATTGACTGTTTTATTTAAGAGAAAAAAAACATCAAATAGTAATGTACAATCAGAAAAAAAAATTGGATGTTTGAGCTTATTTACCAGGCTGAACTTTCAAATAAATTCATTTTGCATTTTCAGTAATGTTTTTTTCTAGTGAAAATTATGATATGGCAAAGTTTCAATATTTCAAATTAAAAAACTAAACTGTACATATGATTCTGAGCCATTTATTGTAAATGAAGGTTATGGCAATCAGGGTATATGAGATAATATACAATGAATTTGTATTGGATTCAGCTCTAAAATAACCAGGTATTATTTATGTAGTTAAGAATACTCACTAACATTGAAAAAAAGAATGTTCACAAGCACGTTAATTAAGAATACTCACAAAATTAGGTAAGTGGAAATTTCCAGTTGCTAAATGCATTTAAATCAACAAGAATTAAAATTGCATTTCTGTATCTTTTTAGATTTATCAAATGTGGGACTGAGTTTTTTATGTCAAGTTCATACAGTTATGCAGAGCAATAGACATTGAGTATTTAGTAAGTAACAACTTCATAAATATAATTGAAGCAAGAATTGTTTCTCCTTACTAAATCATTGATAAGTAGATTATTTATGTTTATTATTTATAAAAGATAGGTTAATTTCATGTTAGCTTGTTTACTAAATGAATTTAGAGGAAATAACTTGAGACTGTGTTGCTACGATAAAGATGTTTTTTTTCTTTCTTTGTTTTTGAATTGTTTAAAAGTTAATTAATTAGATTCAGAGTAGGCTATCTTTTGTACTTTAACAAACATATTTTTTTTTCAACAAAAGTTTACCCAGGTTCATTTAATTTATTCAAAATATTCATTTTTTTAAATATGAAAACTTAATTAAATTAAAGATAATAATTTTGTAATTTTTTGGTTCATAAATAAGCTACATATTTTTATTTTTATTTAAAGGTAACTTAATTTAAACTTTTTAATTTATCATTTTTCATGTCTTATTTTACTTTATTTAAGGTAGAGGAAATATTCATAATTCTTTCAACTTAGCATTGCTTCATTTGAACAAAATTTTAAAGACAGTAAATTTTTAATTTTGTTATGGCTACAAATGATGTTGACTCATTGTTAGTGCTGAATCCTTAGTAGTTAATGGAGGGGGGATGGGGTATCAGTGACCTTTATCCAGTTTACTGATTTCTTTCTTTTATCCTTTTGTTTATCAGTGTTAGTAGTTGTTTCTAAAACATGCTTCTCTCTGTGATTTGTGTTTCGTTATTATTTGTTTTTAGCGAAGCGAGTTTATTTCAAAATTCACACAACATAGCTACAAATGACGTTGGGCAAGGAAATACGTATGACTTCTTAATGGATTTAATCTTAGAAGAACTTAAATTCTATTTGAAAACACATCGGGACACAGTGGTTGGAATACCCCCCTTGAGTACTGGATTTGAATATGACATAATTGGAATACCTATAAAGGGGTGGTTCAATGCCACTGATGGTGAATTTACCAATCCAGCGACAATAAAAAGGCAAGGTGATGTGAACGTCACTCATTCTCCTGATCTGAATAAGATAACAATTTCGATGACAGTTACTTTCTCTCAAATGGAAATTTCTTTCAAACAATATACTGCCTCCGTGATTGGGATTTCTGAATATGGTTCGATCAATGTAACAGTTACAAATAATTCATTATTTATGGAAATCACCCTGACTTTTGTTCCTCATTGTATTGTGTCCGTATCTAAACTTGAAATCAGACAGATGAGTGGCATTATCGTTGACATCACTGGTCTAGGTATACTAAATTACTTACAATCTCAAATCATTTCATTGGTCTTGGAATCTTACCGAACTTCCTTTACTGAAATAATTGAAAATGTCATACAAGCAAAATTGCAGGAAGAACTTGCTAAAACAAAGATTTGCAAGCTGAAGAAAAGACCATTGTATAGATATTGAAGGAGTAGTGTGATTTGGTATTTATATATGTATGTCTTATAGAATTTTATGGACAAACAAAAGCAGGGAATTCCTTAAAAATCTTTCTGCTAATGGAATGATAGATTTTTGTTTTAATTAGTGAAATAGATTATAGATGTTAATTTAAAAATCATCTCACTAAGAAGTAATTGTCTATATTGTAAGGTAATAATTTGATTAAAACTAATTAATTATAGTTATTTATGAGTTTTTTTTTTTTTGTTTTAGAATAATTGTTTATGATTTTTTCAGTTTTTAAATATTATAAATATATTTTTTAAATGATGAGTACTAACCAATCTTAATTATACAATTAGAATATTTGCTTCTTTTATATTTTAGTTATGTATCTACCTTTGTTATATGCTTATTTATTTTATTTGTCTCTCCACAGTGAATAATAAAGCATTACAAAATGTCTAACTACAACAGCTAATATGTAACATGTTAGGGATTTCAGTGTAAAATATCAAGATTTCTATAACAGATGATATCATTCAAAGCTGTAAGGAGTGGCAGATTACTTCACTTGATGGCTTATAATTTAGTTCTGTTATGCTGATCCATACCAAAATTAGTTTTTTTTTCTGTATTCCTCTCTGACATATAAGGTTAAAAGGACTAATTGTAAAACCCCTTAAGCCCTTCTGAAATAGGGTAGGATATAAAGTGATTGTCTAATATTATACTGAACTAAGTAAGAACTAACATGAACTAAGTAACTAAGTAGGAACTAAAGTAAACTAAGTAAGAAAATCAGCTGATAATAATAATTATAGCTCAAAATTTATTTTATTTAAAAAAATAACTATGAAAGATAAAAAAGGCTTTGCAATTTGTTTTGATGCGATTGTTTTCCTGAAACCCTCTAATTCCTACACAATTAGTCAGATTTTCGACAACCATAAAATTGGCATGAGCAGGAACACAATTCTGTTCTGTTAGAAGTTTTTATTTCCCTTTTTTTTTTAATATTTTTTTTATAAGTTTTATTTCCCCTGCTAAATTTACTAAAATTTAATTAAAACTTAGCAGGTTTTACGTTTACAGGGAAATTATCTTGAATTTTTTATTCAGTTGTACATAATTTGTATATTGTATATTAGGTATAAAAATTTATAAAAAAAAGTTTTTTTTTCAATAATTTATTTTGCTATATATCTATTTCTAGATAACAATTATTGAAATTATGTAAAGTTTCACATACTTGAAATATTAAAAATAATTGTCTAATTGATAAATATAATATTTTAAAAAAAAGAATAGTTTTTACTTTTTATTGGAACTAATTAAATATTGATTTATATATTGTATTCAAACATGCATTATTTTTTTATTTATTGCAGACCTCCAGAAGAACCACCTTAGTGGCTATGCTTATAGCTAAATGTTATTTTGTCTGAAATTTAATTTTAAGATTTGAATCAAGAAGGATTCAATCTTGTATAGATTGGTTATGGGCTAGTAAACAAATGTTAACTATACTTTTAAAATGATATAAGATTAAAAAAAAAAACTGTGAAGAAGCCTGAATGGCTAGGCTATTGTACACTTATGTACTTGTGAATTAATTTTTAAAATACATTCCTTCATTAATAGATATGTTCTATTACTTTTGAATGCTTTAAAGTATGAATTACATGATAGAGGGAGCTCTGTGGTAAGACACCGAACTACTCTACTCAATGCCTAAGATCCTTCCTGTGTTCTAGATACCCTCCTTGGGCACACCCTGCCTTTCCTGATGAAGTAATTAATAAAGGGAAAAAACCTAACAGATGAGCATGTTTTCAGTCTAATCACCTCCTTGCAAGACTGCTGATCTGTACCAGAGTTGGGCATATTTAAATAAAAATGTAATCATGATTGTGACTAATAATCAAAACTGTGAATAATGATTGTAATCATCATTCTTCAGCGCGGAATCATTAATCATGAATTGTATTAATCACTGGTCGTGGAGTATTCATGAATATAATGTATTCAACAACCATGAATGACCATTAATCATTATTAAATGTTAGTCAGTAATCATGATTAAGAATAATTAATTATTCATGATTACTCATTAATCATGACTAATGGGAATTCACTACTCATGATTACAGATCATTCATTAATCATGAATAATATAAACTCATTAATCATGATTACAAAAAAAATCACAATTCTCAGTCTTACTAATCATGAATGATGATTGAAAATTTGTTTGCTCTTTCCATTCTTGTCAATAGACCTTTAATAATACCCATTGGAATTAGGGTCTAATTCTTTACTTGTGACTTCAAATGCTGTTCAGTTGACTACACCCACTCTTAGGACTTGTCCCTGCTCATTATGACAACTTTTAATCTAGAAATGCATCCTCGTCTTTTAAATTTAAATGAATAATGATTATGAATATATCATATTCATGATTGATGATTGGTGAATTTTTGTTATTCATGATTGATGAATATTAGGTATTCATGATTGATGAATATTATATTAATCCTAGCTCATGAATATATTTTATTCATGAATAATGACTAGCTGAATGTATCAGTATTCGTTAATCATGAAAAACTGAATACCAGTTATTCATTATTCATTTCAAATGAACCATAAACACTCAATAATCATTAAAAATACTCCGCACTGATTATGAATAATGGTTATTCATTATTCATTTGTTTTAAGATTACATTATTCATATTCATTAATCATTATTTAGATTACAATTTGCCCAACTCTGAACTGTACACAGCAATACCTTACAAAGTAGGGAACTCATAACCATTCAATGAAGTTATAGTATATATATATATATTTAATGAAATACGGCTAGAATCAAACTATTGGCCTCAATATTTCATTAGTATTGTTATAATTTATTGTCTTACTTTTCCACGAGCTGCAGCCATAGGCTTTGTTTTGGGATGTGATTATCTTGTAATGTTGAGCTCAAGAACTTGCTTAAAATACCACCTGTGAATAGAGTGGCCATCACTACAAATATTGCAGTGATCTGTACCAAGGCTAACGCAGTTGTTGTGTCAAGCGCTGCAAAATGAATAATATTAAATCATTAATGTTAAAATTATGGTAGACTAGCTTTTTTTGAAGAAGGCATTCTTAGCAATATTTGACTGAAGGTAAATCACTAAAACTACCCAAATGATCCAGATATTATACTTTCACGACCTATTCTAATTGAAAAATTGTTTGAGAAAATTCAATTGTTTGTTACTCTGTTATGCTTTAATTATCTTTTTGCTTTTGTCCAATGTATCTCTAAGTCACTAAATTATTTTTTTCAAAATAAATTTTTTAGTGTTGCTTTGGTGTTTATTATGTTTCTCTACAATCAGAAAATAAGCCAAGTGTATCGGTATTTAATGTTATAATTGAAATATTTTTATATATGAGTAGACCAGTTCCTAACACAGTTAAACTTTTCAAAAATTTCCCAGGATCATAAATACATTATTGTTTGTTTTAAATCCACCCCTAAGTATATAGTAAACTTTTTTGCAATTAAAGTATACTATATCATAGTATACTTTGAGTAATTTTCCTCTATCCATTTGTTGTTAGAGCGCTTTATTATAAGCTAATTTTTAATTTTTTTTAGAGGAGGGGTTGCTCAATGAGTAAGGCTTTCCTATTTACATAGGCCTTGATTCAAGTTTCAGAGAGCTTACCTTTGTTTCTGAGGTATAAGTCAGGACAGTCAGATCGGTCTTATAGATCGAATTTCAGATGGTCCCTGAAATGCAGAGTTGGGCAAATTGTAATCTGAATAATGATTAATGAATATGAATAATTGTAATCATAAAACAAATGAATAATGAATAACTATTATTCATAATCAGTGCGGAGTATTTTTAATGATTATTGAGTATTTATGGTATTCATTAGAAATGAATAATGAATAACTGGTATTCAGTTATTCATGATTAACGAATACTGTTAAATTCAATTAGTCATTATTCATGAATAAAATATATTCATGAGCTAGGATTAATATAATATTCATCAATCATGAATACCTAATATTCATTAATCATGACTAGCAAATATTCACCAATCATCAATCATGAATATGATATATTCATAATCATTATTCATTTAAATTTAAAAAATGAGGATGCCTTTCTGAATTAAAAATTGTCCTAATGAGCAAGGACAAGTCCTAAGAGTGCGTGTAGTCAATTGAACAGCATTTGAAGTCACAAGTAAAGAATTAGACCCTAATTCCAATGGGTATTGGTAAAGCTCTATTGACAAGAATGGAAAGAGCAAACAAATTTGCAATCATCATTCATGATTAGTTAGACCCAGAATTATGATTCTTTTTGTAATCATGATTAATGAATTTATATTATTCATGATTAATGAATGATCTGTAATCATGAGTAGTGAATTCCCATTAGTCATGATTAATTAGTTATGAGTAGTCATGAATAATGAATTCTTCTTAATCATGATTACTGACTTACATTTAATAATGAATAATGGTCATTCATGATTGTTGAATACGTTATATTCATGAATATTCCACGACCAGTGATTAATACAATTCATGATTAATGATTCCGCGCTAAAGAATGATTTGTGAATGATGATTACAATCATTATTCACATTTTTGATTATTAGTCATAATCATGATTACATTTTTATTTAAATATGCCCAACTCTGCTGAAATGTTTCTGTGTCAAGAAATAGTTCTGGTCATCTTCACATATGCTCAGGGGTGGATTAGAACCAAATTCGACAGGGGGTCAGGAGGACCCCCTCAGTCTCATAATCAGGAGTTGCCACATCACTTTAGTTTTCGAATTTTTCAGGAGATTATTTCCTTGTATAAAAAATGACTGTTTTTTAGTCATATAACAGAACATTTAACAAACAAGTATATTAACAAACAGAATATTTAAGTTTGGGATTTAGTATCTATTTAATTGTACTATTACTTCAAAATTACAATAAAATATTATTTTGGGGGTCATGACCCTTGACACCCCCTCTCCCTTGGATCCACAGCTGCATGTGCCCTAGGCATATGAATACCTCAACCTTTTTAAATAATGTGTGGTGGGGCAACTTCATTAGTCAGTTATTTATCATAACAACATCAGCTTTCTATTGTATGAAGTGCGAACTTTGTACCTTCCAACTTCAATCTACTACATACCTATTGCTTTTGCAAAATATAACCTCACTTGGATGCTTCCTTGTCACACCTGATTTAGGTTTGATGTAAATTGGTTTATTCCTTTATTATCAAAGTTCATCACCTCTGTGAACGTGTTTTTTGTCATTCAAGGAGCAAAATAAAAGTTTGCAGTTATTTTTATTTGCATCTACCCCAATAAAGAATCATTTTCTTGTACTTTGACTTGAAACAATTTTTTATTCACCCTGACAGCAATTCTTGAGATATCAACTAAACTAAAAATCTACTAAACTGCTGAAAAGAATCGAGTTTAAGTTTAAAAAAAAAATTAACCTATCATAGATAACTGGTTTTTATGCTTAGTTGAAGTTGAACTTATCACTCCATTCGATGCACTTACTCCTCTTCAACTTTCAGGTTCTTCAAAAAAAAAAAAAATGAGGTCCTGTTATTTTGGAATTCTGATATGATTTTAACTATTAAGTTTCCCTGAAGTTCACCATTAATTCTCTTTTATCGGCTTAAACCTCGTTTTTTTTATGCATGTAGAAGTGAAAATGGCCAATGACTGATTCTGACGAATCAATTAAGAAAAGAAGTTATTTTATATTATATTTTGAATTTTATAACATAGGATACGAAAATAGGTCAATGAAATAATTATATCGGTACAAGTGGGTGAGGAGGGGGGGGGGGGAGGAAGAGACCGGGCGAGGTTTGAATTATTGAGCCTGGGAGAGAAGTTTGGGCTGACACCTTGCACGCGGCAGAACTGTATACAGAACCCAACCACCGTTCCAATATTTACTGGAAACTTCAACACAACTGTCACCTCCCGCTACTAGTTCCCTTTTCCTTTATATCTTAAGCCAATTATAACACTTAGTACTTGGGCTCTTGTTCGCACCTTACCGCTACTGGTTAGACTCTGTTTATCCAACTTGAATAGACATGAGCTGGATTCACTTTGACTGCAAGCAAGGCTCCTTCTATAATGATTTCAGGAATCTTATGATCATTCTGGAAAGGAATTGATAGTTATTTCAATTGAAGAAATTTAATTATTCCAAATAATTTTTAGTCGCATTTTCCTCAATAATGATACAGGGTTGAGTTGTAGGGTTGTGACAGCCGAACGTGCTAGAGCGTTGCCGCTGCATCAATCTTGAGTCTAACAATGACAAACCTACGGAAGGAATCTCGACCTCCCCACCTTGGATAGAGTAGATTGGTTAAACCTCTAGATTAACCTCTTATGCCAAACATGGAGTGGTAAAGACAAGAAAAAAGACCATAGACCTGTATAAAGTTCTTTCTGAAGGTGAATTTTCTAGAACAGATGCCAATTGAAGTTTTCAGAGATTTCTGTAATTTTGGCAAATACAATGTAATGATCTAAATATGGGTGTGTAATGTTGATGTCTAAAATGAAAAATACTCCGTTAATAGTTTTGTTGGAATCCCTCGGGAATTACGGCACGACCATGCGGTTTTATGGACGGCGTTGCATGGGCGTACCCAGCGGGGGGAAGGGGGGGGGGCAGCTGCCCCTAGTTGGCTGGAGGCAATAATTTTTTAGGCTTTTTAGCAAATAATTGTAATAACTTAGTTGATAAAGCACTGCTATAATTATACATAATTTTGGTTTCATTCACCTTTTCCGCGGTAAGATGTTACAACCTGAACGACCATAGCTTGCCCCCCTCCCTAGTTTTGATCCTGGGTACGCCCTTGCGGGGTTGTCTATCTCAGCGGGTCGTCTAAATTGAAATTTAGATAGTTGAAGATTTCTCTGTGAATAGAATTGAATTTTTGAGAATCTTTCAACCTGGAGAGCTAAAAAAAACGTTATCTATCAGAAAAGCCCGTTATTCAGGCTCATACTGTAAGCGAAAAATTCTTTATAAATACCATAATCCACCTAAACCTACATAATATATTTAATATTTAAATTTATCTTTTATAGATATAACAAAGACATTTGAGTTAAATAACTGCCTTATATAAACTTCTTCATAAATTGGCAAGAAACTTTGTTTTAGGAGATTATGTAACTTCGGATCCTCAAACTAACTCTATTCCCCCAAAATTTTTTTTTTTAATGAGATTAGCTCAAACTACGAACCATAGAAATTTATAGTTAAACTATATCGGATATCCTTTTTATTTAAAGCTCTTATATCACAAAAAATGATTAACATTTCATTTTCACTACACTTTTCAGTTTATTAAGTTTACTTCAAGAATAATAAGATGAAATAAATTTGATAGTTTTATCTGGTATAGGTAAATTAAAAAATGGAAAATTCCTTCCATAATTTTTAATTTTTTTATTTAGCTTTTGTACGGCAAGTCAAAATATCACATATCGAAGGTCACAAAAATTGTGTCAACGACAATTAGACTCATACGAAACTCTTTCTCTCTCTCACTCCCTCTCTCTTTTTTTTAATTTATTTTATTTTATTTTTTTTATTGAAAAGAAATAATACCATCTGCCACATTCTAGGGCATTTAGTGTTAGCGATCTAAGTATCCATTCATACAAAAACAACTAAAGAATAACCAAATATGGAAATATAAAAGGAGAAAATAAAAAATAAATAAATACGTAAAAAAAAAAAAAAGAAAGAGAATACAAAAGAAAACATCTATAAAACGCATTCACACTTAAATCCAATATTTACATTCAGCCAAAGGATCTCCGAGTCGAGCCCTATCGCCCACCTGTGGGAGGCAAGGCTATTCTCAAGGAGATCCCAGTGCTTCTCGCCCTGCCGCATCACCGGTATTGAGAGCCGGTGGAGACAGGACCGGCGCTAGAGCTACATTCGTTCAGGGCTTGAGTGGAGAAGCTGGCCGTTGCCAGGACTCCAATAGATCTATTTACAACAGGTCTCTAGGCCACTGCTGTTTCAACCTTCGAGGAGGATTATAGGGGTAGTTGGGGTTGGAGAGGGATTGCGCTAGGGGATTGGGATGGTCTCTCTCCCCCCTCTCTCTCTCCCTCCCCCCCCCTTTCTCTCTCTCTCTCTCTCTCTCTCTATATATATATATATATATATATATATATATACAGGCAAGCATGCAGGGCCATATTCTTATGGAAACTATACACTACACAAAATGGATGAAATCCGACCTCTGTTAACAAATTACCTAATGCTAAGGATATAAAATAAAAACTTTCGAGTTTTTTATTTACTTCTTACTAAGACGTAAAATCTACAGATAAATATTTTATATAGGTTGAAAAAGAATATTCCGCCTTTGGAACAGTTATAAATTTGGATAAAATCTTCTGCAGTAACAAAATAATTTTGTGAATGGCAGGCAAAAAAAAGGTTATCTAGTAACATTAAGTCCAAAAATTTAAATATTTTTAATTTTTATGGGCATTGATATTTATGGAATTAAAAATAAAATAACGGAAACATAAAAAAAAAAAAAGGACGCAAAAAAATCATCTGGTCTATTGTTGAAAATAAGTCATAAAAATTCAAAAAGCCACGACAGATGGGTTCGTAGACGAGCGAAGCTGGAGTTGAAATATGGCGAGGGAAGGAAAATTCGACTACTTAATTAATTTTACCTCAGTAAAACTTTCACTAGTCGACAGAGAAAGCCTAAAAGCATAATTAGAGTGTATTTTATTGTACCTAATTGGTGAGGGAGCTTCAGAATCCACTGGTGACAGAGTTTGGCCCTTTCTGGGAAAATGGCCCATATCCTAAATGATGTGTCATATTAGCGACAAGAAATTAATGTCAGACGAAATCAACGATAGATATAAAGATAAAATAGGATATATTGTTTTACATTACACGAAATGATAAAAAAAAAGTTTAAAGATGTTTTATGATATCAAATTGAAACTTTCGGAAATTCAAAAATTGCAATGTAGAAACTAACTACAACGAACTATTTCTTTGATGCAGTGACGATTGAAATTATCTCCTAAAAGAAACTTCAACACTCTTTCTTAAAGTGCAATCAGATTTGTTAAGGCCTAAGTATATTAGAGACTATTTGTAGGATTATAGCTAAAGTTAGTGAAAAGTTGAAACAACAAAAAATGTGAAATATCTCCAAAACAAGAAATCGTTTTACAAATTCATCGGAGTTCTTATTTTATTTTTTTATTTCTATTGAACTGCACAATAGATTCCCAGTGTTAGGACATTATGAACTGTAGGTATAACAAAACGTTTCTATTAACAGAACTATGTACATTAAAACTTTTGTACTAAACTGCAACTCCATTTGCAGGGATTCGATGCTTATTAAGTATAGAACTTTTCTTGGAAGTTAAGAATCTGTAAACCACCAGGGGGCCGGGGAATAATTCGAGAAAATTCTTTGATTTATCGAGAAACATAACTTCCCAATGGCTTAGACTTCCAGAAAGTCCATTTTTTCAATGACCTTAGTCAGTAAGTAACTAACAATTTTTTCTCTTAGAAATTTTTTTCTTCTTTACAATAAGTGGACTTAGAGTTTCAATATATTTAACAGATTTTTTAGTAATTTTTTCTTATTCAATTAAAAAAACGCAACACTAAAAAAAAACATCAAATTGGAATTTACTCTTTTTCCGTTTGGAATCATTCAACGAATTTTTGTCGGAAATTGGGTCTAAAACTTCTCTCCCACAGATTCTCCATTAAGAACTGAATCTTCATGTACTTAGGATCTTTCTCGATTTCTATCTTCTGCTTGATGCGTTGAGAGTGGACTATCCATCATTTTTGCGAAAATTGACTTTGAAAAAACTAATATTATGGTATGACATGCTATCTGTTGGTTGTATGATGAGAAATATTAATTTGTAAACTATTTAATATTGTTTTAAATACTTGAAAATGATATTGGTGACGGACAGCATACATACAATGATTTGATATTTCCAAGTAAATTTTCACAATAATGTGGGATAGTCCACTCTCGAAGCCTTAATCAGAAGATAGAAATAAAAAAATATCCTCAAGAATAGGGAGATTTCGGTCTTAATGGGCAAATTGTGGGAGATTTATTTTAGAACCGAAATCCAACAATTATTAATGATAAGAAGTAAAGTCCATGTTTATGTTTTCCTTAGGCTATCGCGTTTTTTTTTTTTAATAAGCAAATGGCACTGTCTGGTACCCAACGCCTCAATTATGGATAGAATTTTAAATATTATATTAAAGCTGTAATTTATTCTACTAAATATTTTTTAACCTATTTCTTAAATTTGAATCAATCTCGGTTTTAGCTGGTTCCCATAAGGAAGTGACCTAAATAGTCAGTCTAGCTAGCTAGATCAGTGAGATTTGTTGATGTAACTTGAAATTAAAAAACTAAAGCTAAATATTGTATAAGATATTAAATATATTATAGAACATTGAAGCTCTCACCTGGTTGAAGGATGGGCGCTAGTGTGCTGGTACCGTTGGTGCTCATGTTGGCATTGTTGTGGTCCTTCCCTGTACCGCCTTAATGTACCCACGGGTCCGCATTATTTCTCATTATGGCTGTCAAATTAAGGTTCATTTGGCTAATGGAATTATACGAGGAAATGAATTATACAGTTGCGGTCGTTGCCTACTAAGTTAGCTCCTCAGTAATTGTAGGGAAAGTATATTTTATACTGCAATTATTGTTGTTAATAATGGATATGCCATTGTAAAGGATTCGCCAAATGTTTTTTGGACGTCCGAAATGATATTCCGTAAGAACCAGGGTAAGGGTTTAAGGTACTAAAAAAGAACGAGTTTAATCAAAACCGTTAGAAAAATGTAACCGTTAAACATGGTTTTGAGAGCATAACGTAATATCCCCTCCGTTAAATTTTGGTGAAACTTTGCTGTCGTATCGCTGGCATATACGTACCAATTAACGGGACTTGGTTATTTGGACTAAGGGGCCCCAAAACGTGTATTTCCCTTGGAAACCAGAAGTCGAAATTTTTAGCGATCAAAAATCTTTTCCTTACTATAAATTTCATATAAAAGTAAGTGAAAGTAATAATTATTGGCAAAAGGGAAGATTCAGTATCTGCATCGTTACCGAAACGTATTGGCGACAGTATTAGCCATTGGTATTCTGAATACTCCAATATTTGAGAATTCGGGGATAATATGAATTCTCGCGATGTTCAAATTTTGGATGTTGCCAGGATTTATAAAAAATATAAACAAGTAAATCCTTATAACTGCTACACGATTTCAATTCGACGACTAAATAAAAAAACAAATTTGCTACGGTAGCTCTAAATGTAATGTTTTAGATATAGTGTATATGATTTGCATATATTATGGATCTTAACGTTCGGTCATTAAACAAACAAAACTATATTCTTGAAAGCTGTTTATTTATTTAATAGATGGGCAAGGCACGTCGTGCGAATGGAGGATAGCCAAATGTCAAAAAGAATTATCCACACCGTTCACTTGGAACGAAGACGAGGAGATGACGCCACGAGACTAGGTGGTTGGACCAGGTGGAAAGGGATTTGTGCGCTGGTGCTTCGGACTGGAGTTCGATGGCTCTGGATAGAGATCGGTGGTGACTATATCTTGTGGAGGCCAGGCTCTACTTGGTCTTTAAAGTTGGAGAAGAAAAATAAATTTATTTATTGGCGAATTTAGAGATTCGTAAACAATATAATATATTGTTTACGGATCTCTAAATTCGCAAATAAATAAATTTCTTAGTTTATTATACTATATTACAACCCAACAATTAAATATAAATTCCATATAATTTATGATGATATTCTTATTTTCAAAAACTGTACCTTGAATCTACTACCTTAAGATACCTTGCAGGTAGCATCTAAGGGCTGGAAGCAATATCCAAGGGCTGATAACTGTAAAGCTATTAGTTTTTTTGTACTAGTGACCTTCCCTAAGGGTGCGGTCTGCCCTCCTTAGACTAGACGTAGAAAAAATGATCAACAGGTGTAATTACTTCTAGACCTGCCTTTTAAAGGCATGTGGTTTCCTTTACAACTTGATAACAATAGAAATGGTGCAATATCCTAATAAAAACAAAACAAATTAAGCAATGTGTATACACTGAGCAATGCGATTTTTGTTGAAAGGGCGACATTGCTCAAAATAAAATTTTCGGGGAAAAAAAAACCCTTCCAGAATTTACGCCTATTCAACTGAAATGGCGTACTGTGGTTTCTTCATTTAATTTGAAGAGAAGCCAGTAAATACCTCGTTATTTCAAAAGATATGTTTAAGTGTGTGCATAGCTAGGTCTATGTACAACAATCACTAGAAGGAAATAACAGGAAATTAAAAATAAAAAAAATATCGATCACACCTTTTAAAAAAAAACGGATTCAATGGTGATAGTGAATATTGCTATTTATCTGAGACATGCCAAGTTTATTATCTAGCGTAGGAAAATAATATTTTTTTGTTTAAACTTCAACATTAATTTAGAAAAATCCTCATTTAATATCAATATACAAAAGTATATAATATTTAGAGCCGTAAGCTTTGGGATTAAAAAAAAAAAATAAAAAATAATACCCACATATTTTTTATATCTTCCTCGTTGGATTTACGCCTGTCGCAGTTGAGTGAAAATTATTTGGATTAAAGTGATATAAAGTCCGGTATGAGGATTAATTTTAAGCACTTTATTATAATAAACGATCAATTAATATATACTTATTGATTATTTATTTAATGAAGAAATAACTGAGAAAAACAAATCTCTGAACTCCATTTAATATCTACACATTTTAATAATTATTATTATTTAGATTTTTCTTTATTGGATTTACAAATTGAAAAATATGAAAGGATTTTAATGAAAATGAGTATAATTTTGTTAGTAGGTACATACTTTTTTCTTATCTATTACATCCTTATAATAATATTGCTTCATTGCATATTGCTTTATATTAATCAAGACTAATTTGAAAAACAGTCGTAGTTTTGTTTTTAAATTCAATCATTATAATTTACGCCTCTTTATTCTTCCACAACTTTGCACGCCTGTATTAAGCCTGATAAAGAAGAAAGTTCCTACGAGAAGATAACGACGGAGTTTTCTTATTGTTCAACAATTCATGAGGAGCAGGGCCCATCAAATCCCAGCCTTTGAAACACGCGTGAATGACTTATGCAAACAAAGCTGTTAACGTGTGAGGGGGGACCTGTGGGAAGGAGGGAATAATCTGAGGGTTCTGGAAAATTTGGCCAAGTTACTTATTTCAGATTAATTCCAAAGTTCTGCTGTAGCTATTAATAAATCGAATTCTTTTCTGCAAATTATTATTATTCTTTCGAAATAAATGCTCGAGATTCTCAAAATATTGAATAATAATATGATCAAAAATTAGTAAGTCTATTCTAGTATCGTAACTAGTCAACAGAAAGAGTTTTTCCATTCAACTCTCATCAGAGCAGAATAACATAAATACAGATCCGAAATAGTGGGTCGGTCTTACAACTTGCTTACTTGGGGAAGTTATTGAGGTGAGAAGACTGATTTCAATAGACTATTTTTCGTGGTAATAGATAAAAAATATCAGACCTATATCCAAGGATTCTGGTTTAAATAGACAATTTTAACAATATTCATATTATTGTCTTTGCAGTAACCCTGAAATAGATTTTCGGGTTATTATATACCAATCAAATGATTTTTTTTCTTCTTATGATTGTCAAGTAAAAAAAATCCCATACGAAATATATCCGAAAATTGGAATATTTTTAATTCTATGAAAATTTCTATTTAAGTTTTCAAAGACCCTCACGACAAAGCTGACAAGGTTTTATTGATTTTTTTTCTAGTTTCACTTCCCTATATATAAAATACGAGCAGACCCTGCCACGCGTTACTGTGGCTTAGTAGCTGTAATAATGACCATTGACCATAATGTATTAATGAATGGCACATATAAAAGGAACTAATAAAGAATATAATTGAAACAGGGTTTAGTACAATCAAATTAGACAGTTAGCAAACAAAAATGTGCTAAATTAATCTTTTGCCATAATATATATTAATTAAATTCAGAATATAACACATGATGATATGAGATATCGTATCAGGAGGTTATACTAATAGGTGCACAATGATTTTAGTTAACCTGTCTTTTGCTAAAACAAATAGATTCAATGTTTTCCCCATACGTGAAAAGGCGACACATAATTTGCCATGGGTTTTTCACGGATTTTCCTAGTCCAAGACGGAAAAAATAGATTTATGCTTACCATCTCTAAATATCGAAAGAAAATGAAGTGTTATGTCAATAAATCAATTTACACCGCCGTCTGTTGGAAATTTATACAACTTACAAATAATTACACTCAATTTAATATGCAAAAAAAGAAATATTGAGGCAAATAATCGAGATCAAAACTATCTTATCTTTTAAGTTGGACAGATTTTACCTCCTAAACATCGGGACAAGAGATTCATATATATATATATATATATATATATATATATATATATATATATATATATATATATATATATAAAGATATAATAAGGGAAAGTATTGCGATCATGAAAAATGTCGACTTCCGATTTTCAACGGAAATACACGTTTTGGGGTTTCCTTAGTCCAAGTACCCAAATCCCTCAAAATGGTGTGTGTATGTGGTGAACAGACTAGCTCAGATACTATTTGTCATACGAAACTGAAATTAGGTATTCGAGCTATTTATGTGTTCGCGATGTGACAGGAAATATTTCGTTTAAATCCAGTTAACGTAGGGAGCACTTTATCCGAACGTCTATTCTTTTATTTACGATTTATCAAAAACGGCATAAACGATTTCTATTAAACTTTTCATTTTTAATCCTAATGAAGCCTTATTTTAAATGAAGTAGGTTTTATCGAAACCGAATAGGTCTGAAAGGGCTTAAATAGCTAAAGAAGAATCTTTCCTTAAACTACCTTTAATTTTGATTATTTCGAGTAAATATCAGTCCCTTGTCATCCCTAGTTACAAGGAATGGCCAAATATAAAAACAAAAAATTAAATAATGAAATATATGATTTCCCAAAACTAAACTTTCATTTTCCCATAATATTATTAGTAATATATACCTTATAGACTCAATAAAGTAAGTCTCTGTATTACTCTGGACTCAGAAGCCCTGATGAAGATCCACATGTGGGTATTGAAACGTTAGCTTTTCAAAATAAAATAAACAATGTTAAACTGATAATTCTAATTATTGATTATCCTATAGTAAAGAAAAACAGTCGACTATTATCGTACACGCCTCTAATAAGCTTGTTAGAATCTACAGCTATAACTTCACTTTATCTTTAAATAATTTTAACACCCATCTATCATTTCCCGTTTTTTTATTTAAATTTCTCATACTTTACCCGTATTTCTGTTTTTGATTTTAGCCCTGACGATGGCCCACATACTTCGGTGGAAAGTTTTGCTTATAAAATAAAAATTGAACAAAATTATGGCTAAGCTGTCATCCAAGTTAACAACGTTCAACAGCCATTATAAGGAAGTTACATGCCCATCCACTTTTAGATTTTAATGGAATGATTCAATGAATTTCAGATTGACTTGTGCTGCTTCTTCAGTCCTTTAATGTTAAACGTTTAGAAAAAAAAAGAAAAGTTAAAAAAAAAGAAAACAGAAAAACAAAACCGTCGATCCAGGGAAAAGGGGAATTCAGTGGAAAAGTTGTGGAATACCCTAGGCTACGGAAAAGTTTTGCCTTTGTATATTTTATCATCTGTTCGACTACGTAAGTGAAGGGGTCTCGGAATTCTACCTAGCAACAGCATACCAGACGGAGTGGCACATTTCAACCCCTAGTTTTTGCCCTCCTTCAGGTAACCCTTGCCTGTATATATATCTTCGGGGGTGGCTCCGGAGTGTAGTGTCTTCCTTGATCCAAGTGGAAAACAAGCATCAGGTGAGTAGATCTTATGGAACTTGACTCTATACTATTATTGAACATTTTGACATTTCGAAGTAATTTTAAATTTAAATAAATAATAACAAATACAATGATATATTGGTGTGTAATGAGGTGTTCGTTCAACTATAATTTATCCATTTTATTAATTTCGTTCTTGTAGGATAAAGTGTGTTAAGCCCAAAATCTTAGATTTTAGAAAAAAAGCAATTGAAAACTTTGGTCTTTTTAATAAAAGTTTAATTAGCGCTTATTAAGGTTTGAAATGACCTGAATGTTAAATTTATTCAAAGAAGTCTGGTTTAAAAAGTATAAAAAAGGCTGGAAAGTTGTGTGTTAACCAATAAGAAATTATTTTATTGGACTCAAGGGCGTCCGCGGGATTTTCTCTAGGGGGAGCAGGCTGGTAAAATTTTCGTCTAGGGGGGGGGGACCAGATTGGTAAAATTGTTATGACCGTGGGAAGTGGTCGAGGTTTTCTGACTATGTAAGGCTCAAATAATTTTCCAAATAAAACTACCTAGGGTAACTGTACCAATAGTTGACAGCTCAAGAAAAAAAAATTATATTATTGACACTGTTCACCAATATATTCATGTTAGGATAATCTTTGTTATGAATTTAGTTAGGCCAATCCCTCTAGAAAACTAACAATACAATATCCTACTGCCATCATTTAAGGTTTTTATAAAAAAAGATTTCTTAGAAACTTCTTAAATGAGCCAATAGTTGACACCTCAAAATGTAAAGGTTTGGAAAGTTGACTTTCATGGTTTTAAAGTTGACACATGCATTAATTTTTGATTTCCTATGATTTTTAATAGATAATAAGGACTGCAATAAAAGTTAATATTTTTTTTATTTATAAACTAGTAAATTCACAATTGAAACAAAATAAACTTTCCACAAAAACTCAAAAAGCTTAAATGAGACAAAAAACAAAACAACCAAAGATATTCAAACGAAAAATGAGTTCATCCAGCTCAGGAAGTATGATAAATAGATTTTAGTAATGGCCAGAAGTTTTGTTTTTTTAATTTTGGGTTAGCATAATTTTAGATTCTCCAATGATGAACTTCACTCTTCCATTGCTCTTTTAGACAATGAAAGATGGCCAAATTCATTGGTTGGATGAAATGTGTAGCATTTTGATAGTGTGCTACTAATAGCAAGTATCACATGTTCTTTGCAGAATTGGGAAGTGGGGAGAGTCAGATGAGACGCGTTTCCCTTTAGGAATAGGATTAATGGCAATGCAATTTTGCTATCAATGACCCATGGATTGATCAATGATAGATGGAACACTAGTTATAAATTCATAAAATAAGACACCTGTCATCCAGCCAGACTCAGACTTCCATAAACCGCTGCCAGATGGAACACTATTTGCTGATTCTGGCGGTTGTTGACATTGATGTCAACTGTTAAAATTATGGATTAATTTCTGTTCTAATAGTTGACGCCTACATTTAAGCCCCAAAACGTTGTATAAACATATTAAAAAGGATATCAAATGATTCTGATGAACTCAATGAATACCATAAAAGTAATTAAAACATAACTTTTAATAAATAATAAATTTAATTGAACTCAATTAAACCAACTAAAAAGCTTATTTAACTTGACTTCCACCTTAATGAAACAGGGTAGCAGAAACCAAGTTTTCAGGCCAATAGAAAATTCGATTATAACCTCTCACAAATAAGCTTCATTTTTCATCGAACTAATGTTGATGGCAGAGCAGCTAACTAATATAACTTGGCAAATTACCCCCAAATTTTGAACCAAAATAATAAACCCTGATTCTTATTATTCACACTTTTTGTACAAAATGTCAACTGTTGGAGCACTGTCAACTTATGGTACAGTTACCCTAATTGATACTTGAAAATTAAAATATTTGTTTATATAAGGCTTTATGAATAGAGTAAATGAAGACGAATTGATTTCAGATTTTGTTTCACATTTTTTCCATGGGGCAGTGGCCCTTACCTGGCCTCACCCCTGCGGACGTTTAGGTTTAACACAATTTACTCTGCCAACACATACTTAAATTAGTTGTATAATATTTTTGTTATTGTGAGGAACAAATATTTAAACATTTTAGAGCTCATTTTGAGAGAAGAATATGTAACAAGAACAACTATTAGTTGTTCAACAGAATGAAAAACTATTTGTTGGCTTATTTAGATCTTATTTCGGGTGGTAAATATACTTCGTTTTCTTTGAACAAATAACTATGTTGATAGTAAAATATCTTCGTGTCAAATAAGTCTTTTATTAACCTCAGTGGCATAAGCTGACGTTAAAAAAAAAAATAATGTTGAAGTTGAAGAAGAAGTTGTCCTGGTGTATGTATGAACCCAGTTTGTTTAGCTAACTACACCCAATAAAAAATAAGTCTTTTATATTTTTGCTGTTAAACTAAATTTTTGCTAAGAGGCATATATACATATAAATATTTAGCAAACTTAAGGGATACTTTATTAAAGTCATATAAAAAATGATTACTACTATAATAGAAAATCCGTAAAAATTAGATGCGTGAATTTATTCCTCTACTGTTTTTTTTCTTTTCGAAATAGGGGTTAAGGATCAATCCCCGAAACTCCCCCCCCCCTAACGCTTTATTTTATTTTAGGGGTCTAGTAGTATACGTAGGCAAATGATTTCATCGAATTTTCAAAATAGACCTAGTCCGCCAATCATTTAAGCCGCCTACTGACCTCTGCAACTAAGCAAGGTCGGGAAACAGATTGACGTTTCAGATCTGCCTTTGGTGAAACACGATCCGGCTCGACAAGAGACGGGACAAAGTACTATTTCTCCGCCCATTTGTTTGTCATATAAATTATTAAATAGGGCAGGAGGGAGACAGAGGCACTATATTAATAAGCAATCAGATCAAAGGTTCCTTCCACTGCTTCCCTATTCCATCTGTGCCTACCCGCAAAGGCTGTCACACTCGCTGTCATTCTCCCAACTCATTATGTTATAAACTATCTCAACGCCTAGCTCATTATTTAAACTATACGATCGTCAATTATTTCATTCACACGGTTCTTCATTCCCCCTTCCACATTGCAATTTTTCGGAAAATTGAATATGACTCTATTTTGTACACAATTCCACTCCTTATTTTACCTTCTTGAAAACGTTTCGGGCTTCGTTTAGCCCATAATCAGATCCACTGCACTTAACGTAGTGTATATTTCTGTTATTGTACTGAATAATATATTTGAATTATTCAACACATAATTCAAATATAGGACAAAACACTACATTAAAAGAAGTTGACTCCCCATGACCAAAATGAGGCCTTTTTTCATATTTTCAAGAAGGTAAAATAAAGGAATGAAATTATATGTGAAATATTTGTAGTAGAAATATAAATTACAATAAGAATCCTAGAAATAATCTGTAGTCCCAGTAAGTACATTTCGTCATCACCATGCTAAAGTAACGAATATGCATAGGTTTTAAGTTGCACATTTGTTACTTTAGCATGGTGACGACGATTTTTATGGAAGTATTTTTTCGAAAATTTGTAATTAAATATTGCTCGTCCAATGCAATTCTGGTCTAACTACTAATCGTATATTTTTTACCCTTTTGTCACGAATTATCTTCCAATTTTCCTCTACTATCTGCAAGACCGCGATAATTTTGATTTGTGTGACATTTTAACAAGCGAAAAAGAACGTGACATCATGGGGAGGAAAAGAAAGAAACTTTAGTTGGTTCTCCTACCAAGTCGCTAGACTGGTCTAACTGGAGCTACAATGCTACCGCAACAAACAATTTTCTTTTTCCCAGACTTTTTCTGTAAGTAGAATGGAAAGAGTTCAACCTTATTAGGATTCAAAAAAAAAAAAAAAAAAAAAAAATAAGGTAACGAGGACAGATTGCGATGAGTATTGTGGACTCTCACTACTTCCGGTATGTAAAAAATATTTACATTCATCCTGACTGTCAAATCACAAAATACACCAAATAAATATTTGGCAAATTTTGCACAGAATGGTTTACCTTATTATTAATAATATATTTTCCTTGCCCCACGCCTTTGGCGGCTGGACCAGGAGTCATCCTAAAGAGGATGGGCCTAAGAAGATGGAGGATGCTCGCTCGGGTCAGAAGAGAGTGGAGGAGAAGAAAGCAAGCCTATAAAATAAAGAAATAAATATTTTTTTACATTGGACTCAGTCTCCTTTGGTATAGTAGTTGACATAACAGACTTCTATGTCCAATGATTCGTAGACCGGCAGATGACCTCTGGATATTTTAAGGGGAATTAAAAAGCCTATGGTCTATTTAGGATACTCTTATGCTTGGGTATGCCGTTCTTCGAGAGGAATTTAAAATGGCGGACTCGAGCTCGATCGATGTCAGGTCCTCGTTAATGATCCATATCCTAATTATACCTTAGAAAAAAAAAATAGGAATTCCACGAGCATCGTATGATTCGCCATGATACCATGAGTGTCTTTAAATAAATAAATATTTTCCTCGAGCCAAATATTTTAAGGCGAATCAGTTCTATATTGAATTAAAAAAAAAAAAAAAAAAAAAAAAAAAAAAACATTGCTACACGATATGTAGCATGAGATGGTAGTCAAAGAATCTCTTTATTGAGGAAGATTTAATTTTTACTTTCACTTACCTATATATGAAATATATAGTAAGTGGAAGTATTGCGATCGTGAAAAATTTCGACTTCCGGTTTTCAACGGAAATACACGTTTTGGGGTCCCCTGAGTCGAAATGACCAAGTCCCGCGAAATGGTCTGTGTGTGTGTGTGTCTGTGTGTGTGTGTGTGTGTGTGTGTGTGTGAACAGACTAGCTCAAAAACTATAAACCGTGCGATCCTGAAATTGGGTATTTAGTGTAAGTATATGCCCGCGATGTGACAGCAAAAATTTCATCAAAATTGCTTAAAGGGAGGGGGTACTTTATTTAAGAACTTTTTACGTTTTTTCGATTTTCTCAAAAACGGCTCTAACGATTTTGATTAAACTGAGTATTTCATCTATTTATATGCCCGAGATATGACTGTAAAAATTTCATCAAAATTGATTAACCGGAGGGGGGACTTTACTTAATAAATTTTGTATCATTTTCACGTGTTTTTTTTATTTACTCAAAAACGGCTTTAACGATTTTGATTAAACTGAGTATTTGATGTAATAATATGCCCGAGATATGACTGTAAAAATTTCATCAAAATTGATTAACCGGAGGGGGGACTTTACTTAATAAATGTTGTCTCATTATCACGTGTTTTTTTTATTTACTCAAAAACGGCTTTAACGATTTTGACAAAACTCAGTATTTGGTGTTGGTATATGCCCGCGATGTGACAGCACAGATTTCATCAAAATTGGTCAAAGGGAGGGGGCACTTTATTTCATAACTTTTTTTCCGATTTTTACCTTTTTTTCGATTATCTCAAAAACGGTTTTAACGATTTTCATCAAATTCGCCATGTTTAATGAAAATTAGGTGTTCTTTAATATCAGGTAAGAAATGAATGTGGAAAAATGTGTAACTTTGAGAAGTGGCATTAACACAACGCATTCATTTCTAATCTAATGTAAGTAAGTGGGTAAGTGAAAGTTGTGTGTTGCGCGCACGCACCAGATTTTTTTTCATGAATACAATAGCGGCAAAAGAGATTAGAGGAGAGTATCTTGACAAGAGATCAATAGACTACAACGAAGCCTCCAGAAGTTATCGAGGCGGAGCTCTTGAAGTCAGTATCGAAGTCTAGAAGTTTTTAAACACCTCGATTAGGATTACCAGAGTTTCTCATTTAGACTGAATCAGGGGCTAAAAGAAGGGGGTTCCGATGGGGTGCGCTTTCACTTCCCTACTTTATTTTCACCACCCTTCTTTTATTTTCCATAGGGAAGATCGGCAAGGCTCCGTCTAGTGAAAAGGCAAAGCAGCTTTTTAAGAGTTGTAACAGTCGAAGGGGAGGAGTGTTATTGCAAGAGCTTTTATAAATATCAGTTGTCAGAACAAGCGGAATAATATTTTTTTTGTTTTTTACCCTGAAAGTAAGGTCTGGATTTGTAAACGCATTTATTGATGCATATATATATATATATATATATATATATATATATATATATATATATATATATATATATATATATAAATATATATGAACTATGAATATTTTATTTTATTCTGCGAAAGAGAAAATATTGGCCTAGGTCGGTGTCGAAACCGGGTCTACCGAGTAACATCCACTGCGTCACCGAGATCGCATCCAAGCCGAGTCAATCTCTTATCTTCATTGATCCCCTTCTCCCTGATCTCGCATATATTTTGCGGATTTATACGATGGGTTGAATATTTGTCCGGATAGTTGAATCTTTAGACATACCTAGTGTCTATTTTTAATATTTTTATATTAAAGATTTTAAAAATATTAAAGATGGACGATGTGTCGAAAGATCCTACTATTTGCACAAATAGTCAACCTCCGTATAAATTCGCAAAATATAAACAAGATCGGGGGAAGAGGATCAGTGAAGAGAAGAGAATGAGTCGGCGCATGTTACGCGGGAGACCTGGGTATGACTCACGGTCAAGGATAATCTTTTCTATTCAAAAATAAAATATTTAAAATTAATAATAAATTATAAAAAAATTTTACCCACACGAAAAAAAATTAAATTAGTATATAGGTGATCGAATAGGTTTTAGGAATAGGTCAAATTTGACCGCACCCCCAACCGTTTTCATCACATATGAAGTGCTACGGTCAACTAATTACCTTCATTATTATCCATGAGGTATGTTTACTAAGTAAATTAATTGTAAAATATGCTAGAAAAAGTGTGATGTTTAAATTTTAAAATTGAACGGACTAGGAGAGACGTTTTTGAACAATCTGAGGTCTAATTGAAGTTAATTATGGTTCAGCTGCTCTTATAAAGCTATTGTCCAACTTTTTCTACCTTCTCCTTCAGTCTATCGAACTTTTTCCTTAATATTCTTCTGTTTTTCCTCGGGCGGATACGATTCCGAGTTGATCGAAGCCTGGTCGTTTTCTAGTTCTTAGATTATTAGAGGAAGTGGAGAAAAGAACCGTTGCTGCTCTTCTTATGATCACACTCTTCTCTAATTATTTTATACAATGAGTTTTTAAAATTAAAAACGTAAGGAAAACTTGTTTCTTTAATTTAATCAAACTTTAATATAATAAATTAATAAAATTTAAAACAAGAGATAAACTATTTAAAGTATTAAACGTGGTGCTTTAACTAAAAAAAAGTAATAATATAAAGTGTTTTAATAAATATAGAGGTAAAGTTATTAGACAACTTTTATTTAACTTCATTTGCTAAACCTGCGAAGCTTATCCATCATAATGTAATTATGAAATTATCTCCAATAGTTTAAATACTCATTTTATATTACTGTCATCAATGGGATGCAATTATTTATTTTTATAAAATAAATAAAAATAATATAATTTACTAGAAGACATTTTGAAACATTTAGCATTTTTAAAGGTCATGTCAGTATATTAATTACAACCAGGCTAAGACATCTAATTTTAGTGAAAAATGACTTTGACATTTGTATAATGATTAAAATTATCCTAGCCTTGTTGTTGTAATCGATTTATTTAAAGATTCTGTGCATCTATAAAGAGACGAGTTTCTAAGATTTAGCTGAACTCCAAGAAAAGTTTACATGCAAAAGGTGGGGGGGGGGGGTCTTTAATTGCAAAAGGTCGGGTGAAAATTTTTGTTTTATCTTTTATATAACCAGATCAACATGGAAAAAATAAATTTTCCGATAAAACTCCCTTCGTAAGAAGTGTTTGGTGTCTATATAAACGTAATTGTTGGACTTTAAAGTTGTTCGCTAAAAAACCCGAAAAATTTCCATCTTGCAGAAACATTGTATTCTTTCTAAAATCAAAGAAAATTAAATTTGCAAAATGCAATCGTATTCTCTTTATATTTAATGGCATGAAGGACATAAAGTTTCGCTAGAGTTAAAGTATCATATGCAGGTGTGAGCATATATTAAATGTATTGACTGCCACATGGCTGAATTATGAAGTAGAAGTATTGAATTATAATTCAACATTTTGTCTTTTTCGTAGAATGAACTTCAGAAACTCAGTGTTCCTCGCCACCGCCCTCTGCTTCATGGCGACCTACGCGCGTGCCGAAGAGAGCATCAAGCAGACAGAAATAGACGAACACGACAAGAACGTTATTCCTCAGAGCACCGCCCACCCAAGTGAGTGTTATAAGCTAATGTTAATATAATTCGTATTAACTATGTATGCACGCCGTGTTGATCCATTAAGGAATTTATAATGTAGTCAAATGCAATATTATGGTATCGTCTTCTTCAAATCTATCCTTGTTTGATGGCCAACGATGGTGAACCAAAATATTTATATTCATTGTTTTTATAAATTAGATATTATAGCATATAATACATTTCCCTATAAATTCATTTGACGAAACTATTGTTTTGATGAGATAACTTTTCGTATTCTATATAAAGAAATGTAGGTTTAGTCGGCCTGAACCGCCATTTTCTACCTTCACCAGTCTTTTGTGACTTCCTTCGAGTTTGCTGCATCCACTCTGAAAAATCTTTGCTGATGCTATTTATCCAACTACTTTTTGGTTAACTATATAGTCTGGTCTTACCTTTATTTAATAAATTATAATTAAATCAATTATCCGAGTTTATATCAATTATTAGGTATGGACTGACCGGTATCTGTGAGCAGTTGGCTCCTCCGTATTAGTATACTGATTTCAGCGCTTAATAAGTTATCGTTAAGAGGACAGTTCATTCACGTTTATGCAAATATTTAAGCATACATCCTTTCTGGTTTCTTTCTCGTTCTATTAGAACTGGCTTTACGACAACATTGTATACATTTAATTCCAGATTTCTAGAGATCTAGAGAAAGGTGAAAGAAGAGTGAAGAAAGCCATATTTAGGTTTATGATAAGTTGGTCTGCAATTTGATCAGCACATTTTATATCAAAAAACTAACAACAAACACACAGAAAAAAAAACCCAAGTGATAGGATATTCTTCTGAGTCAGTTTTACCTTATCTAGGACTCTGGTTGGTGTCCAAATCTTCCAGCGGTTTATGAGAAAATATTGTAACATCTCATAACTATGATCATGATTATGAACAGCGTGCATTAATTTTCATTATTACGAACTGAATAATATTGTAGCTGTTCTAACACGATGTACGATGATAGCAAAAGATGCAGTACTATTTTGCGTTCTAGAACGCGTATCTCGGATCGTACCATAACGGAAAAGCATAATGCGTATGCGTCTGACAGTTTCGAATAGTGTAGATCTATTATTTTAATATATTGAGGTCTAAGCCGCTTTGAAAGGACCCTTTACTGTCGGAATAGTAGAAGTTAGAATTAATCCTTTGGGTTTCATTTGGTCTTTGAACAATCGTTGGGGAGATGCAGCTGAATCGAATCCGGAGATCCTGAAAGACGACCGAAGTAATTACAGCCGAGCATTGCAGACTGGACTTGGGCCCAGAGCGCGGCATGAAAGGCCTACCAATTATCTAGCTCACAGGAGGATGTGAGGGGGGGGGGAGAACGAACCCAAAGGGTGGGGGTAAAAACTGGAGTGCTCCCCGCAACGAATTAGTCAAAGTGAGCTGGTCTCTTTTTGGGGAACCGTTCCGCCCTCTCCCCTTCAGCTGATGAAGACGAGCGTTTGTTTTAGTGAATTAGGATCTCGTTTCGAGGAGGGTTCGAAGTGGTTTCATGTTTTATATTGGGTTATCATCATCAAGTAACAAAAGATCTCAAGCAAAAAAAAAGTAACTTCGAAATTATGTAAATTCTTACTGAAATGTTTCAAAAAGTTCGGATATCAAATGTCATATGATCCAAATAGACTTCCCTCTCATTTTTCAATCCAAAAATAATCGAGCAAGATTCAACTTAATTTAAAAAAAGGGAAAATGCAAATTTGTTACCTAACACATTAATATTTTATTGCAATATACTTTTTATTTATTTCTTAAAATTTTTATATGCATACCGTATAACAAGTAAATTTATTACAGAACAAATATAATGAGGACAATTTATTGAACAATGACCCCTGGTCTGCGCTTCGACGTTTTCTTATTTATGTGCTGAATTTTAATTTTGGAAGACCCAAGGCCAACTTCTTTTTGACTCCAAAATTCTGGAATAATTTGGGGGCTGTTTATGATTCTTCTAAAAATTAATACCGATATAAATTTAGTTGGTACTGATTTAATAAGACGTTCATGATTTAGTGGATTTAATTTTATCGATACATTGAATTCATTTAATTTAATGATCGAATTTTTGTTACTGGAAACCTACATTTAGGTAAATTACGAACTTATGTATGTACATACTCTGGAACTTTTAAGCAACTTTGACAGGTTATTTATGAGAGAACTGTTGGTCATGTGGATATATTTAGGTTGTATGGCATCTAAATCTTCAAAGAAAATTAGAGGACACCCTATGGTGAAAAACTTCAAATTAAATTACTACTTACCCAATGACTGACTTACTAATTGACAACCTAATCAATGGCTAATGACTAGTGATTGAATTAAATGACTACCTAATAAATGATCACCCGATTATTGTCGTTCTAATATTAATTAAATCATTACCTACTAAATAAATATATAAATTAAATGTTTCAAAGATTTACAAATTAATTATAACACTAGCTGACCAGGGCGAAGCATTCGCACTCTAACCTACTTAAGGTGAGGCGCACATTGAGGGACCCAGGCGACGCGCCGCGACGCAGAGCAGAGCAGAGCTGAGCAGTTTTTGTAATACGTGTGGTAGGTAGGAAACTGCGCTGCCCTGCTCTGCGTCTAAATGTACGCGGTTCCCATCTATTCACGTTTCACAAAAAACTGCTCTTCTCTGCTTTGCGTCGCCTGCGTCTCAATAGCCTAAATTTCACTTAATTAAAGTACCAACGCACCGTATATTTAGTATCGTATAGTGCGTATTTAGTCCGTCATGGGCATAGGTGAGGGTTGAAGTAAAGAATTTGGAAATATAAGAAAGAAGGTGTTTAAATTGTAGATTATTTATTTTTTGAAACATAAGTTTTAAGGTTTTTATGTAGTATTTACGTGTACAAAGGAACACTATGTTTACTTATTATTATTTAACATATAATTTATTACATTATTTACTGAAATGGCATGTTTTTGCTTGTAACTCGCAAACGCAGGCGACAACGGAAAAGATTATATGTATATCCTTAATGTTCGTCTCCACAAACTGATGACTGATAACAGTTAAATATTAAATAGAACCATTTTCCAATTGTGGGCATAATTGTTTGCTAAATAAAATCACTTTTAGGTAGTAACATGTAAATTTCTAGAATTTCGTCGTCACCTTTCTGGGGTCTTGTATCTTCGTCTCTCTAAATCCGCTGGTGGCTAGAGTCCATTAGAAGTGGGACAGTTATTTTCTCACGAATATATATCCTAATAATATTAGTTTTTCAGATTTATCTAGATCAGTTTGCCGACGAAAACTACCCTATCAAACCCTTTCAAAAAGGGTAACAGAATTAAAAATATTATTTATCTCAATGTTCTTCTAGTTTCCTATAATTATTTTAAGGATAAAAACCAATATGCATTTTCAAAATTAAACAACTTTAATTAATTATATGTTTCATCTTATTTTTTTTTTAAATATCCCATGCTTTATGCGGGTGAATTTGCGGGACATAGTTCGTAAACGTATTTGCATGCTGAAGAACCATAGCGTAGATATGCTTAGATAACATTATTCCCTGCCCTAGGTGACTTCTACATCCCCAATGCCCTGACTACCTTCCTCACCAATGGCGGTATCGTGGCCGGCGCAGTCCTAGCTGTGGGGGCCCTCGCAGTTCTTTTGGCGCCCATCATAGGCCTCAAGCTCTGCACCTTCTTCGGCACCTGCGACTCCGGTGCCTATCAAGGTAATTCTTATGTCATAATATTACAATAGTTGAATAAAATATGGGTAATATGGTTTACTGTATGATCAATCAAGAAGGAGTTAGTTCAACAGTGGTAGAAAAAAGTAATGAAAAATATGTATTAGTCGTCAACGCCAAAATACATTTTCGGAGGTAACACAGAACAGTGCCCCGAAACTGAGTCCTCACTCCTTGGACCTTGCTGCCTCTTATTTTATCAACTTTTAGCCTCAATGGTGACCTCCAATCTAGATCCACGCGTTTGGAGTAAATAAAAAATGTGTATTAATATCTTACCATAATTTTTACAATAATGACGTGAAAATGTTCTTACAGTAACATAGATAACAGCCCAAAAACAACTATACTGTAGGTTTCCTATGATGTATAGAAGGAGTATATTGAATTTAAAAGGAAAAAACATGCAATGTTTTCGGATGGGTAAGCAGTTTGTTGCGGGAGGCAAGTAATTTCTATTGGGCATATTAATGAGAATCAAACGTGAAATCAATTCTGGAAATCGCCGGTTAAACTACCAAATCTTGCAACCATCAAATACGAGTAAAAATCTTCAGAAAAAATGAATTAATATTCCTTTTATATGCTTGGAAAGAAATTCCTGCGTTTGTTGCATTTATGTTATCCATTTAAGATCATAGTAGAAATAAAATAACAATTCAATGTTAGTTTATATGTTTAGATATACGTATAAAAAAATGGGAAAAAAAATTTTTGTGCATAAAGTGGAGCTATCTAGTTTGGTAGTTTAATCGATGAAATATATGTTTAATGGTTGTACCTAATAATTAATTCTTAGAGCTTTTATTAACACCCAAACAAACAATTAAATATTCTTTCTTTTATATGTTTGTAAAGAAATATATGCGTTTGTCACTTAAATATTATCCTTGTCAAAATTAAATAAAAATTCAACGTTAGTTTATTTAGATAAACATAGGAGAAAAGATATAAAAAGCTTGGTGTATAAAAGGCGGAGTTACTTAGTTCGGTGGTTTAATTGACGAAATGTGGGTAATGGTTATAATTAATAATTAGCTCATGAGAGTTTTATTTGACATCTGGCAATATGTTTCCTCAGAACCGTAAAGATCGGTTGATGTACTGTCCATTATATTTATTTTTATCGGACGGGAGGACGGTCTCTGAATTTTTTAAAGAACCTTTATGCGTTTTCTTAGCCTTGATAGTTGTCTTGCGAGGGTCTGTTATCCGTGCCCTCGAAGTTACATGCTACCCGTGTACCAATGTTCCACAATATCAACTAAATAAAAGATAGACGAAGAACTTTAGCGTCTGTTTTACCCATCGCCGATAGAATATTCAGCTTACATCCGAAAACTATTTCCGAGAGCACAAGAAGTTTTAGTGGCTTTGGGGAGCCGCTCTTATAACAGATGAGGTAACGCAGCCGGAATGGTAAGTAGGGCTTCATAGATTAGCTAGCGGGCTCGAATTTTACATGACAAAGGGAAGTTCCTGGATAGACCATTCCTCTTCTATAGGAAATTATTCAATTTTATGGATCATTTTGTTCTTGTACAAGTTTACTTAAACTCAATAACGACATACGCTCGTATTTCAGGATACTCCTCTGGACCCAGCTACAATGACTACACTGGATATCAGCAGGGAACTTACAACAACCCAGTATACCAGAAGAGGTAATGTTTTTTCCTAGTTCTTATTTACAATTTATTTAATTCTTATTTACAATCTAATTCCTTCTGGGATGATAAATTAGTCAGGAGCTTCAGTCTGAAATTTTCTATATTCAACTAACCAATATTTCTACCCATTCACGCCGATCATCAACAGGGCTGGTGGGTCGTGAGGGGTTTTGAAGAGACGAGTGATTGAAACTCCTCGCTGTTTATTATCCCAGATTTAAAAATCAAATAACGGTCGATCATCTTTTCTTTATAATTTATGAACTGATGATAATAACTACGTCGCATCGAATGTGGCTGGGAGATCTACGAAGAATCAAAAGCACTTGGTAACTCTAGCACTATATGAATATATTTACTAAACATATTTAGTAGGTGTTGGATATTAATTGTAGCAGGATTGTGACAATATTTGGTATGCCCATGACTGAGTTGCTGAAACCCCTTCAGCTTCGCTAATATCTTCCTAGTCAATGCTTTAGTTTCTTTTTATTTTTATAGACAAATCACCTGCAATGTCCAGGAAGATATAAATTTTTCGAGTTTTAAGCACAAAAACTCGAGAAGAGTTGAAAAAATGGATTGATATAACTTTGCTAATATCTTCCTGATCAATGTTTTAAAAATATATATAAGTGGACTAGGTGCATGTTACTTTACAAAACGAGTAAAAATTTCAAAACATTGACCCTGGATCGATTTGGATCGTATCTCTTGGTATTATTTGATCATATAACCAATAAATATGGTTATATATTGGCATCTTTTTTAGAAAATATTTTTGCTATAAAATAAGAATAACAAAAATTAAATGATAATTCTTTTAGTCTCCTAAAGGTAATATGCATCCATACGCAGTATAAAATTTGGTATTTTCAAATACTTTCCATTATTGCAATACACTAGCTGTTTGATTTTATATTACTTAATTTAAAAAAAAAAATTAAACTAATTTAACATTATATTGGAGTGCAGCAAATTATTATTTTTATTTTTTTTCAAAAGTTCAGAGGTGTGAGGTAAAGCCTTAAGTATTAGACGGAGGCAAAAAGGCGAAAATATCATTCATCAATAACGCTGTGTCACAAGAAAGCGAAGACGAGGTTATGAGGTTATGGCTTCCACGCTGTTTGTCGAATCATTATACATATTATGTATTTATTTCACGCTTATAAATGTGCATTTACATATCTCCAATGGTATATATATAAGTAGTTCCAAGTTCAAAATTGGTAGATAAAACCTGCCAGGAATCTTTGACAACTAATAATAATCTATAGCATAACAAGCTCTTAACTGAAAAGCGACAAGTAATAATTAACAGGTGAAATATAATAACCGGTTATTACCCGACGAGACTCTTTGAAACGCCTCATCGATCATGACGGAGCTGTGACAGAACGCACCTCTTTGCCTAATGCGTCCTAATTGGAACTCTCGTTGAAATGACACTAATTCATTTAATGTCCCAGCCATAGAGGGATATATTATTAACTCGGTTAAATTATCCCATTATATCATGGCTCATCACGGAATAAATTCGTGTTATATCCTTCATGTGATACCCGAATGTAATTTATTGGTCTGTTTCCCTCTGAGATGGGAGGTGAAAATAGAAAAATATTACTATTCCTATGTCGATTGTTATTTATGAAGAGTTTTTTTAGCATTTAAAGACGGGTAATATCTCGAAAATTCGGCTTATGAAAAGGAATATTAATATTAAAGTTTGTGAAAAAGATTGTGCGGGTTGTTTTTTTCTGTATAACCATAAGGAAAAAGGTCACAAAAATACTACATATGAACAATGAATTTGAAAATAATTGAGTATACAGTATACATTTTAGGCAATGTTGGTCATAGATCAAATCATGATAACGTATAGGCGTTATATTGTGTTTTAAAATCATTCGTTTGAAGACAAATTAGAACAATATAGACAACTAGGTCTCTTAACAAGAGTTTGAATTACGAGTTGTGACTGCAAGAGTCCTGAGGATTTGGGGGTAAATATACTTGGGGAAAGTTGAGTAGGAAGAAGAAGAAGAGTATGAGGGGTGGAAGTCGGCGGAGCTAATATCTATTCTGTGAGAATGGCCCTCCCTGTACCTGAAATCTATCCATTGTTTCTTAAGTACAGGTAAGGGTTTTGATATGTCTTTTAGATGACAAGTTCTAAGATATCAGTTATAGCCTTGTTCATTGAGAATGGTCAATATATAATTATCAATTGTGTATTTAATTATGGTCAACTGTTTAAAATCGATAAAATAGTTATTATAATTGAAGACAAGGAGTGGATGAAGGTGTTACGTTACAAATTCAAATTGTTGAAAAATGACAAATAAAGATTTATTATTATTTTTTTGTAGTTTTTAAAATCATGATGTTTCTAACTGGATAATAAGGTTTTGCGCACCTTATGCCATAGGGAAATTCATGTCTAAAAACTACAAAAAAAAAAAAAAAAAAAATATCTTTATTTGTCGTTTTCTTAAAACTTTGAATTTGTTACATAACACTTTCATCCAATCCATGTCTTCGATTATAATTTAGCTAAAGGTCGAGCCCATTATATAACTGCATTCCAACCTATTCTCTGCATGTCACATTGTTAGCGAAGTATTTTCAGCCTTGGGAAGTTTCATGGGACACGAACTGACATGGAGGTGTACAATTTGGATGTTTCTTAATTAACAATATTATATTAATTTATAGTTTGATAATGGAATGAAATGTCAGGAAGTGATATTCCTGTGTGGAGAATGAATGGAACTGTCTAGGCTGTCCAGTATAACTTAGAGCTGCTAGATTATATAATGTAGGTAACAGTCTTATTTTAGGCAACAGGAACTTATTGTTGAACCAGGTTATAAGATGGATTACGCATTCCGGACTACTATCTTTGGCAAATCGCATGTCCGATGTATGTACTGATTAAACTGATTATTTACTGTTTAAAATATTAGATTTCTCCAATCGAATGCAACCAAACTGTGACATATACGTGGACGAACATGTAACTAATGCTTGTTATAAATTACCGAAATGCTGACATGTTTAGTAGTTTTAAGAAAATTATCCGATATAATACGGTTACAAATTATGATGTCTTGTTTCGGATACTCCCCCTAATCATTACGAAGACAGGAACGACTTACCTAAAGAGGGGTTGGGTCGCATAAATTATGTACCACAGCCCTTGTACCAAGACCTTCTGAATAATTGAATAACGAAATATTAACATCAATCATTGATCCGAGGGTTCTTCTCCGAGGTTCAACTAAAATGGAGGAAGCCGAGTTTATATTTAATTCATTATCGAAGGATCGGATTCGTGAACACATGCCTTGTTAGGGCAAGATTTAACTGAAAAATAAGATGAAATAGATTTGTACAAGTTCTTTTGTGACACTTTCAATTCATAGTTTCTGATCCTCCAGGTTAAAGGTTGGGCATAGGCAGCTAATAACCCGACCCTATAAAAGAAAAAAATCAACTAGAAAACCTAAACATAAAGTCTCTGAAGGCTGGTTAAAGACTTCGAGGCGTGTTAAGCCTCGAAGTGGAAAAAAAAATTCTTATTATTAAATTATTCTAACAATTCATATTCAGACCTAGAACCAAACAGCTGTTTATTTCTGTTAAATCGTACAAGTTCTTGAATTGAAACGGTTTCAGTCACATATTAGTACTTGATCACATGTATGGAATGTTCTAGGCCTTTTTAAGTGCGCCCATATTGGACCATATATATAAGAAACGATCGACTAGTGTCTAAGTTACGTTTAACCGCGAAGCATACAATTACTTTTGAGCCAATGCTCACTTTTTTGTAACGTTGTTAATAATTATAGTTTTAATTGTTTGGTTGACCTATTTGTTGAATTATTTGTGTTTTAATTTTACGTCAATAAAAATATTTAAACCATTAACATTGGTGTTACACTGTTTTAATTTAAAAGGTCGAAAGTTAAATACTTTGAACCGTTTTTTCCCCTAACTTTATGTCATATTATGTACTTTTGACTTATAATCAAATAATGCTATCTCAGCTATCTTACAAGAATGAAATTTAAAAAAAAAAAAACTGGTACTATTTAAAGCTATCTCCTTTAAAGAGCAGGACCCCTCAAGATAGAATATGTTCACAAAAAAAGGTTAGTTAAAAAGGAATTAGGAATAAGTAAAATAGGAATTAGGAATAAAACTAAGATAGCTGAGGTAGAATTATTTGATTATAAGTCAAAAGTACATAATATGACATAATGTTAGAAAAAAAAAAACGGTTCAAAGTATTCAACTCAAATTAATAAGTCTAACCAACATTTGATTCTACATATCACATTAAATTTTAGCAAATAAGAATTAATTTGTCTTATCTTTTGTCTGTTGGGAGAATAACAGGAGGGGAAAGAAAAATTTCAGCTAAATTAAGCGTATCCTTTCACTGAACTTTCCGCCCACCAATCAGAAGATCATTATTCTCCTTATCCCATACCAGGACTTTTGCCACTTAATAATACCACCTGTGGGCAGGAAACTGTCGGCAAGAAAACATTATAGCATTGCTTTCCTTTAAGGAGAAAAGTAATCCACTTCGAAAGTAGTGATAATGAGCGAAATGATTATTTAATCTTCTTTTATCGATAGATATTGACTTCATCCTTCTTGTAGGTCCTTGGAGTACATTGGACCCATCCTGAAGGCCTTGGGAAATGCCTACGACAAATACAACAGGCAGGGGAGTAGTTCAGCCGCCGCCATTACCAAGAACGCCTGAGATTACGACTGGCTCCCGTTCTCCAATAAGTTAACATGTGCCTTGTACTTCGGTTACATAATTTATGATATCATATTATTTGTACTCTGTCTACAGTAACAAGTGTATTCTTCTTTTCCATTAAGTTCCTAAATTTGCAATTTGATCTGTGTTCATCATTTATATAGATTTTTGTAAATATTTTTTGAATAATTACCTCATATTTTGATACTTGCTTTTTGATAAGAAAATTGAAACTCCATAAAGTTTACCAATAATTGTTCCAATAAAACCATTTTTTTTTCCATTATGATTTTTGCTTAATCCTTTAGTTAACAATATTTATAAAATAAAAAAGGTTCCTGAAACAATTAAAAGATTAGAATTATAGAATTAGTGAATAGTATAATTAAAAGTAGAAGATGATCTTCGGACTCTCGGCGTTGTGGAATGGAAAAGGGCAGCCGAGGACAGGTCTGAGTGGAGAAGAATAGTGGAGGAGGCCAAGGTCCTGCAAGGACCATAGTGCCATTAGATGATGATGATGATGATGACCTAAGTTGAAATGATGTATGTTTTTTATTGTAACCTTAACCATAAAATCCAAGAAATGCTAGTTTTCATTAGTCAAAATCGAATAAAACTATTGTGGGTGTTCCAGATAAACGGCTACACTTAAAATATCGCAAAACCGATGCCTTTCAGCAAAAAAAAAAAAAAAAAAAAAAATCAAAAGCAAACTTGTAGTACTAGTCGAGTTCTATAAATAGACAGACCTTAAGTCGGTATTCAAGAGCTAGACTGTCTTAAGTCTATATTAATCGATTTCGTGTTGTTTGGTCGATTTTTATTAAATTAAGCGCGTTATTGAAACTATTGAACTAATCGATTCAGTAAAGTTTCCCGAGATTTTCAAAAGCCCAACTGTTTCAAGTCCAGTGTTTGCGGTACATGAGAGTTAGACTAAGTCCAGTGTTGAGTGAATGAATTTTATTGAAACTTTCAATGAAAATGGACAAAGGACAGTCTCTAAAGGACAGTCATACCGAAATATAAATATAAGTAATTTATTTGACAGATTATCATAGCTTGATTTTAACATAGATGAAACTTTAAATAAATAATATAAAGAAAAAATAATATCACATGAAATCAACTCAGGAAACACAGGCATTGGCCTGTATTGTTTGTTTTCCAAAGTTTTCACCGTTAATGGTATCTCCTATACATTTAGATAATGATATGCAACTTCACATGCGTTTGTGATAATTCAGCGGAAATGGGAGTGGTCCCATCCACATTCAGGGTACCATCATCATATCCAGTAAACCAATCTCACTGTTTGGATCATATTTCCGGCTTGATAGATAATTTGCATGGAGGCTGGCGCATCTGCCCGGCTCATTAGGGTTGAGATATATTTGCGGAGCGCAAGTGCGCTGAGGGGCCGCTGAAATTGGAGGAGGCGGCAAATTGACTAATGTATATTCAGGTAAGGGCACCCCCGCCCGTGCATATTCATAGCCCCCGATGATAATAGGCTCCGGGGAGCGGCTTGATCAAATTTTAACGGCAGTCTTCAAGCGATCGCTTTGGATTAAGTCCCCAAGTTGGCTTGGATCAGTCTATGGCGGCTTACCCGACAGGACTTGATAATGTTTCTCAGCTCCAACCCTCAGGACAGGCACACATATAATACATGATAACAACTAAACTAGTTTGAGTTTTTATCATGTTTGAGTTGTTATAACAACTATAAACTGACTCTTATTGTTTTGATATATCGGTAATGGTCAAATCCTGTTTATTAGAGGAACCCTGTTTAAAGAATGAATAATATTAAATGATAAAATCATTTAATGCATAAAGTACAATGCTTATTACTTTATTTGTTTTTTAACAAATAAAATTACTTTGTTTAATTCTCAACCCTTTTTTATTTAGCTTTGCCGCAGGGGAAATTATTAATTAAAACATTATTATTTTTGTCTCTAAACATATCAGGGAATCTTTGTGATCCTGTTTTGAATATAATGATAAGCTCAAATATCCTTGGTTGGGTCAAATTAAATTTGGTCTATTTTTTCAACAACATTTTTTTCGAGGCTCCCTAAAAAAATGAATAATGAAAGTAACCGAATTACGAAGGCGTTACAAACACCTATATAAATAAATTTGATAAAAGAAAAATAAATTTAATTAAATTGAAAATGTCCTTCTTTTAGTCTTCCTAGTATTTAGCATCCATAATAAATATTTGATTTTGAAGACGTTAAATAATTTTTTTACTTTCACTTACCTATATGGGACTTTCTTTTACAAACCGAACAGATTTGGACAAAAATTGACCGACACATTTTAGATTTAACTGAAACTTTTTTTATGGATTCTATATCGAAAAAAAAGAGATACATGTAAGAGGATTTTTTTTAATTTTCGATATTTTGAAAAATAAACAAGATCGAAAATTCGTGAATTTGATGATTTATCGATAATAGCCTATTTTTCAAAAATTCATAATTCCGGTTCTATTTAAGTTAAAAAATCTAACTTTTTTTTATTTTGAAGGTAAAAAAACAAGCTTTAAGACAAAAATACTTTCAAAACAAATTGTCGAAAAATTCTAATTGTTATTAACAATTTCAATGTTTAAATCGGTTTTTAACAGTGGCGCCACCCATGAATCAACTTTTTACTATTTTTATCGTATTCTGCGTCAAATTTTCTATCGAAAACGCTTTTAAAAACGATGGAGAAGTTATTTTTACTGTAAGAAAAAAATTAATTAATTTAGCGCGGTACGTCACATCGACACGTGGGTCACATTTTACGACTCATATTCTTGTTCTACACCGTTTATCTCTTAAATACAAATAATTGTTTCATTTTTTTAATTAAAAAACATATTTTATTAGCCAAGATTATAGGAAAAAATAGAAAAAATACATAAATAAAAAACATTGTTGAAAATGAAATTTTTTTATTAAGATTTCGATAATGCATTAGTTAATAAGAACAATATTTGGAATATAATAATAAATACAATATTTAAAAATAAGATTACATTATACATATTGTTATAAGATTACATACATAAAAATTACATTTTCTGTTTAAAAATTTTTACAATATCCTTTTTTTCGCAAGATGAAAACCGTTTTGCTTCCAATTGCTGTAAAGAAATCGGATTAATACAATGATATTTTAAAGTTCCTTTTATTGTTAAAGCTTTTTGGAAACGTCCGGACAATTGTTTTTCTTCTAATTTGTATTCATATGCTAAATTAATTAATTTTTTTCTTACAGTAAAAATAACTTCTCCATCGTTTTTAAAAGCGTTTTCGATAGAAAATTTGACGCAGAATACAATAAAAATAGTAAAAAGTTGATTCATGGGTGGCGCCACTGTTAAAAACCTATTTAAACATTGAAATTGTTAATAACAATTTGAATTTTTCGACAATTTGTTTTGAAAGTATTTTTGTCTTAAAGCTTGTCTTTTTACCTTCAAAATAAAAAAAAGTTAGATTTTTTAACTTAAATAGAACCGGAATTATGAATTTTTGAAAAATAGGCTATTATCGATAAATCATCAAATTCACGAATTTTCGATCTTGTTTATTTTTCAAAATATCGAAAATTAAAAAAAATCCTCTTACACGTATCTCTTTTTTTTCGATATAGAATCCATAAAAAAAGTTTCAGTTAAATCTAAAATGTGTCGGTCAGAAAGGTGTTCGGTTTGTAAAAGAATGTCCCATATATGAAATATATAGTAAGTGGAAGTATTGCGATCGTGAAAAATTTCGACTTCCGGTTTTCAACGGAAATACACGTTTTGGGGTCCCCTGAGTCCAATTAACCAAGTCCCGCGAAATGGTCTGTGTGTGTGTGTGTGTGTGTGTGTGTGTGTGTGTGTGTGTGTGTGTGTGTGTGTGTGTGTGTGTGTGTGTGAACAGACTAGCTCAAAAACTATAAACCGTGCGAACCTGAAATTGGGTATTTAGTGTATGTATATGCCCGCGATGTGACAGCAAAAATTTCATCAAAATTGCTCAAAGGGAGGGGGTACTTTATTTAATAACTTTTTATGTTTTTTTCGATTTTCTCAAAAACGGCTCTAACGATTTTGATTAAACTCAGTATTTGATCTATTTATATGCCCGAGATATGACTGTAAAAATTTCATCAAAATTGACTAACCGGAGGAGGGACTTTACTTAATAAATTTTGTATCCTTATCACGTGTTTCTTTTATTTACTCAAAAACGGCTTTAACGATTTTGATTAAACTGAGTATTTGATGTAATAATATGCCCGAGATATGACTGTAAAAATTTCATCAAAATTGATTAACCGGAGGGGGGACTTTACTTAATAAATGTTGTCTCATTATCACGTGTTTTTTTTATTTACCCAAAAACGGCTTTAACGATTTTGACAAAACTCAGTATTTGGTGTTGGTATATGCCCGCGATGTGACAGCACAGATTTCATCAAAATTGGTCAAAGGGAGGGGGCACTTTATTTCATAACTTTTTTTCCGATTTTTACCTTTTTTTCGATTATCTCAAAAACGGTTTTAACGATTTTCATCAAATTCGCCATGTTTAATGAAAATTAGGTGTTCTTTAATATCAGGTAAGAAATGAATGTGGAAAAATTTGTAACTTTGAGAAGTGGCATTAACACAACGCATTAATTTCTAATCTAAGTAAGTGGGTAAGTGAAAGTTGTGTGTTGCGCGCACGCACCAGATTTTTTTCACTTTATTTAATAAATTCACAACTGTAAAATAATTATTACAACCAATGAATGTGATGACTACATGAGAAAATAATAAAAAGAAAAGAAAAATAGTCATGAAGGCATGAAGGTAAAGGTCATCCAATGATGCCTCGCCATAAAACTTTAAAGTTTGTTGGCTAAAAGATCCCTATTCCTGCTCCTTCGTAAACGTCATCGTGTGTCCGGTAAGTCTAGCGTTGATAGTCCTTGAATTAATGGATTTAAGTGAGCGTTAAGTTTGTCATGAAATCGTTTATATAACGTTTTAATGGATTATTGTACGTATGGGATCTTTAAATCTTTGTGTAAGTTCTTGTTACTTATATAGAGTGGAGCGGCCGTAATAAGTCTTAGTACCTTTGATTGAAATTGTTGCAGTTTTAATATGTTACTTTTTTTGGCATATCCGTATATTTGGGCTCCGTAACTCCAGATTGGCCTAAGTAAATATGTATAAATTTTGAGTTTTTCGGTTAATGGTAATTTTGATCTTTTATTTAAGAGATGTTGTAATAATTTGAATCTTGAATTTAGTTTTTGTCTTGTTGGTTTGATGTGAGGAGTCGAGGTCATTAGTTTGTCCAGCGTCAGTCCTAAATATTTTACTGTATCGGTTCGGTACAAAATTTTTGCTCTAGATGAACAGGAGGACACAGCCCACGTCGAAGTGTGAATGTGATTTGAACGGAGTTTTTGATGTTGATTGCTGTTTTTCATTTTATACACTATTCTTGAAGAAGATCAAGATGGCTCTGCAAGTACTGCGGGGCCTGAGCCGGGTCATTATGTTTGGCTAAAACGGCAGTATGGTCAGCATATGTCGCAATGAAAGTATGTGTTTGGGTTAGGAAATGATTGAATGGCTAGTTCATGTTAATGAAAATTCCTCTACTTTGGTATAAATTCGAAATAAATCTTCTATATTTAAAATAAATTTTACAACTGTTGGTTCGTACTTGATATTAATAAAAATTAAATAATTAAATGCTTAAATGAGCTCATTTTTTTTTTTTATCGATGTAATTGAGGTACCTCATGTCTTCTCTTTTGTCGCCGTCACCGCCTCCGCCTCGCTCCCGATCCCCCTGGGCAGCTCCTGTCTTCTACTCGGACATGGAATTATTTCTGGAGTCCATTCGGCAATAAATCAAAAAAGGTTCGTCCATGGACCAGGCCAATAATAGCTTATGAGAACCAGCGCACAAGTGGCATGAGGTAGGCCGGCAGCATTGGTTCTAATTGAGCCTGGAGATAGCGCCAGTGTCTGATCATTTCGTTCCGAACGGAACAGTATGTTCTGTTGTTGAACAGTAGGTCTGAGGTATAGACAGTGTATAATAATGGCGCTAATATGGAACCCTGTGGAACTCCAGCTTTTGATAAAAAATAAGAGGAGAACGATGAGCCCTGACGAATCGTGAAGAATCTGTGGTGTAAATAAGATTGCAGTATTAAGTATTCGGTGCTGGGGAGTGCTGTCTTTAGCTTATAGGGAAGTCCTGCATGCCATACTCTATCATAAAATAATTTTTTAAAAACTATAATTAAAAAAAACACACAAACCATATTTCTGTGTTTTTTCTGGGTAAATATAACAATACAATGTAAATTATATTTTTATTTTTAAGAAAAATATCTTTAAATTAATAAAAAAAAACCACTGCAATAAATCTCAAGGCATTAGCATTTCTATTGCTACATTGCCTTTCCCATGAGCTAGCCCGCTCTCTAGTTGTGAATATAGATCAATCATAATCCATCTCGTCAAAGGGTAGAAATAATACGTTTTTTGGTGTTTCTTTCAATTTGAATGTTAATGTACGTCAAAAATATAGAATTTAAAAATTATTGTCCTTCGGGAACCCTAATTTTTCGAGAACGTTCTTATGGGACATTAGCGGTCAAAAGTGAAACAGAAATCGGCCCCATGTTTTAAATATAACTATTACATTCCTTTAATCAAGATTAGACATACTTTTAAAAATTTATTTATCCTGAAAAGAATATCATGAAACACCAAGAGGAGAGGAAATGTTGGGGGGGGGGGGTGCGGTCAAAATAAATAACACTAACATGTAAGCATAACTTATGTAATGTTGCTGAAGTTTCGAGCTAAATTTTAGGTCCTCTTATCAGGGCTCTTTGGCTGAAGGTGTCAGACTGCGATACCTGAAATTCGGGCCGAAACGTCGTGAATGAGGCCAATCATGTTAGACATAAGAGTTGACCTGTGAAGCTGGCGTTGTTAGAGATGACGCTAACACCAATTGACTCTTGACCTTAACAATCAGGCCACGACCATTTTTTATCAATCGCGTAATATGAAGAATCTGGTGTAAGGCTCTATTGAATTAAAAAAGTTATTTCTTCTTCCTTAGATTTGTTTCTCTAACGAATTCAAAATTGTCTATCTCAAAAAAAAAAAAAAAAATCTTTCTATTACTTAAGAGAAAATGATGAATGTGTGATACAATTATTACATAGTGAAAAGAATAGATATTTTGAATAATCAATTATTTGTTTTTATTGAAGGGATGGATTAGAAAAAAGTTTTTCTTTCAAACTACCGAAGGCGAGAGGGAAGGCATTAAGTAAATAAATTATTGATATAATTTTTCGCATTGTTAATTATACATATGTGTTGGTTACTAGTATGTATAAGTAAATAAGAAAGAACCATATTAAATAATATTTCCACCTTAATTTTATTGTATGACATTCAATTCAAATTAAAACAACCTCTATACATAAAAAAAAAACTTAATTGTCTTAGCTTGTGATGATCTATTCATCCCCCTATGGGATTGGTGCAGGTGACTAGAATCTTCCAGGCTATCCTTATCCCCCTGTGGGATTCGTATAAAAATTTGGATTGTCTTACCCTGGTCACCCTTTTCGGTCGACAGTTTAAAAAGGCCCTTGCGCACTTTACTTTTCCACACCGGCACACACACACTCCGGCGCACGCACACAACACCTGCGCACGCATTACCCCCACCCGACATAGCGCATGCACGCATTTTACATGTTACATAAATTTTCCTTATAAATATATATGTATACATTAATTTAACATACCAAAAAAGATACAAAACAAAAAAAACTATTTAATATTTTATCATCTTAGTTTGTATAAAATTTAACATTGTAGTGTCACCAACACGCATGATATTAATCATTTCATCTGCTATGTATTGTGGATGCTGCCATGATAGGAAAAGTAAATTGAATTAATAATTTAATATCAAAATTTGTAAAGTACTGTATATGGGCAACCCGGTGGTCAGTTTTACCTGAAGGCGGGTAGGTCTTGGAAATACCCCTTGTAAGTATTGGGGCAATAAACCTTCTGTTAGAAATTCAAAATAAGCAAAGCTTAGGACCGGCAATGCTGCCGACAAACACCTAGGGAAATACCTAAGAAGATTGCTAGAGAAATTTGTAGCCATAAACCCTGGTTTTGCCCCGGCAAAGAGGCCGCTGGGAAACACGTTTAATATAGAAAGGAAGGGAAATTTTAGGCAGCCAGCCAATCAGACGAAGTCTGGAACCAACCAGCCAGCCAATCAGAAGAAGTCTGAAGAGAGTGGGTCAAAATGTTTTTGGAAAGAGGACTTTTGGAAAGAGGACTTATACGGTGAAGAAGGAGGCTCGGGGAGTTCAGGTGGAGAGTGAGTTCGGAGGTGGACAGAGGTCGGGGGAGTGTGCCAAGAGGGCGAGAGTGGAACGAGAAGGGCAGAGGACCAGATAGGCAGGAGCGGAGAGTCCAGATTTCCGAGAGAGACCGAGATGGGATGCTGTGCTGAGTCAGAGAGCGTCAGAGATGGCAGGGACTGATCCAGCAGACAGGCCAGAGACAACACCAGAGAATGCCCACCAGATAAGGTTAATACATATACAGTACAATTTGTAATATTGTGTGGTCAGTATTTATTTAAATAATGTTAAATTTCCAGTCAGCATCCATTAATTAATTTAATTATTAATTAAGTCAGTAAAATATCTTCATATGATATATTAAAGGGGGTATTAATGATTTATATTTTTGGTCAGTAAAATTAAAGATATAGTTCAATTTAGATTTGTTTATTTATTATCATTTACCCTATGCCACAGGATTATTAAAATAAAATAGAATTGGTAAACACGTCACCTTTGGAAAAGTATCCAATTTACATTAAGGCGTATTAAGTACATTAATTACAATATCAATTAGATATATGCCGTTTCTGGTAACCCCCACCCGCCTTAGAAAAGCGGGAGTCCAGAAACGTAGCAATTAAAATGGCATCCCTTGTGGGGACGTACTTACCAATTTGTTTATATCATTAGTTGACATTTCTTGATAAATTATACAAAGTGGCTTAAGGGTGAATATTATAAGGTTTGGTAATTTCTTTAATTTGACTACAAATTCTCCGTTATTTCTCTTTAAAAATTTGCTTCGTTTTCTCGTGTTCTCTTGCCTTAGTGTTAAAATAGTGATGTGTGTCCTTATACTTCTTGTTGTACGGTCTTATAATAAGTGGCTTGTTTTTTGTGTTATATTTAATCAGTGCTTGCGTTTAATCCTACCGCGGAGGTTTCAATAGATATTAAAGGGATAACATACGCGCACGACATTTTGATATGGCTTTGAGGGTAGAAAACGAGGAACTACCACAGCCGAATACGGGGTTGGCTGAAGAAATAGCGATCCCACATCCAGAAGCAACTCAGCCACAGACCAAGGAGAAAACAGAAGAAAATTGCCTCAGCCCAGAAGTAATGTTAATATGGCAGCTAATAAAAGAGATGCAAAAAAATCAAGAAGATAGACATAAAGAGCTAAAGGGAATAATAGAAGAGCATAATAAAAACCTCCAGGAAATAAATGAAGCTTTTCACACAACAAATCTGAAGTTGGAAGCATCTGCAAAACGTTTCACTAAACCTGATGAGGAAACACAGAAACCACCCCTAGCTGAAAGTGAAGATATGAATAAGAGTGCAGAAGATAATGCCCATAAAACAGTGAACAATTATATTAATGAACCCCATGCGACCAATTGTATGGAAACTGGACCGAACGAGATTACTGCTCTCGAAAATGTAGAAATTATAAGTAACCGATCTCCAAGAGAAGAACCTGTTTATAATGTTCAATCTGAAAGTGGTAACATAGAGACTAATTACGACGGGCAAGATAAGGTTTTCTTTAAAGTTGAAGATGAAAGGAAGAATCTTCAAGAAGAAACCACTCAAGAGAATTTGCCAATATCTCAAGCTCAGGTAGAAACTCTTGAATCTTGCCAAGTACGTGAGGAAATTGATATGTCCCATGAAAAGGTTGAAGATGAAGAGAATGACCGACCTATGGCGATAGAAAATGAAGAAAATGTATTAAGCCTCCTAGAATTTATAAATTTAATAAACCCTGATAAGCCACCTCTAGGAGATCACTTAAACTCATTAAGTATGTGTATGGGGAAATCCCCGTTAAAATACCAAAATGGTCATGACAGGTTCGAAACGAATAATTATTTTAGGGATCCACCAACCGAAGAATTCACCGATCTTATTTTACTAGGGGAATTCCATGAAGGCTTTGTAATCCCAAAAGATGATAGGAATAAACGCAGACTGTGTTATAATAAGACGCGGTAGTCTTTATCCCAGTCCAGGGGATAAAAAGGGTTTTCCATCTAGCGTCCCTTCCGTTGACGAGCTAAAGGGTCCTGGCGAAGCGGTCGTCAGGTCAACCCGTTCTGGATCCATGTATATAATTTTTGTATATATAATTGTAAATATTTTTATGTAAATAGTTAACTCTTCTTTTAACGTTAAGTTTTGATAGGATTAAGGCTTGTGATGGGGATTTTATGATGATAATTAAATAGATCTCTGGACAAAATTATATTTTGAAGTAATTATAATATCAGTAATAAATTTCAAAATAAAAATTAACATGACTTTAAAAATAATTTACTAATTGAGATTTTATTGATTAATGCAAAGTGAGAGATACGATACATTACCTATGAATGAGAGATTTATGCAATATATTCAAGTTTAAATTTGCTTAGGTCACGATTGATATTCAAAAACTGTTGGTAAATAATAATTGTAAATTGCCTCAATTGTTTAGACGCTATGAGCAACCCCCAATAATAACATTTAAATAACTTGGATCAAGTTTTGCATTTTATATATCCTAATTGGATTATTGTCAGCAATTATTGTACTTTTTTACTTTGGAGTAGACAGAGGTCCTCCATCACCCCTGAAGTCGGGTTATTGTTTTAATTGTGTCTAGTAGGGAAAACCCTCAATGTGGAGCAGCCGTAGCGCCTCCAGGTATCCCTAAGATTATTTTTGAGAAGATACTGAAATCTTCAAGTACGCCCAGAATACTGAGGCAACCTTTTTTATTGATCCATTGGTAAAAACTTTTATTATTATATAATTGGTGGGGCTCATGGTGTAATTGATCCGAACATCCGGATAGGAAAATTAAAAATCTATTATAGTAATTTGAGAACTGAGATTCATTTGATAGAATGTGTAAACACTAAATCCTTGATTGTGACAGAAGAAAACCCAAGATGGTACTTGGACAACCGATTTTTGTGAAAACAAGGGGTTCGCCGTTGTTGTCAGCGTGCTATAAAGAAAGGAAATATATATATATACCGAATTAGACGTTATAATAATTAACCCTGAAAATAAATGAAATTAAACATTTATTTAAAATATAAAGATTCCTAACAAAAATGATTTTTAAAACTAAAATGGGAAAAAATCCCAAATAGTAGAATCCTTTTTATTTTCTGAAAGATGCTTGCCACACAATAAAATATTACTGTATAAACATTATACTTGTTTTTGTTATTTGTGAATTAAGAAGTGTTTCAGGATGTGAAATAAAGACAGAAGAACCCTGATCACCATGTAAGTTATCTAGCAATTGTTTATAAAAAATTAAAAAAAAAAAGGGTCGAAAGGCTACTAATTTTTAACTATTGCGAAATAAGAAGGTAATTTAATGTAAGGTCACAAGTTTTGTTATATTCTACAACCATTCTGTATTTGTATAATTTAGTTTTGAAGGTTGAGTCAAAATGTTTTTAAATAGTACACAAAAAACTTATATTGACAATTGTTTTATTTTAGTTTTTGTTATGTAAATTGCAGCAATTGTAAATTTATTATCGTATCTTGTTTTACTAAAGGGTTTTGTTCATTTTTGTAATTATTTTATATGTTGTATTTTAAGTAATATTTTGTACGTTGTATGTTCATTTCATATCACTTTGTTTTATTCGATGCTGAACAGTTAATTTTGTAGAAAGGATTTTACTTTACGGATCTAAACTGATTATTAAAAATATTTTTAAAAGTACGTTAAAAGAAAAATCAATAAACATACGTTTATTAATTTTTCTTTCCCTTGACACTAGGAGAATGCTATGTATTGTGGATGCTGCCATGATAGGAAAAGTAAATTGAATTAATAATTTAATATCAAAATTTGTAAAGTACTGTATATGGGCAACCCGGTGGTCAGTTTTACCTGAAGGCGGGTAGGTCTTGGAAATACCCCTTGTAAGTATTGGGGCAATAAACCTTCTGTTAGAAATTCAAAATAAGCAAAGCTTAGGACCGGCAATGCTGCCGACAAACACCTAGGGAAATACCTAAGAAGATTGCTAGAGAAATTTGTAGCCATAAACCCTGGTTTTGCCCCGGCAAAGAGGCCGCTGGGAAACACGTTTAATATAGAAAGGAAGGGAAATTTTAGGCAGCCAGCCAATCAGACGAAGTCTGGAACCAACCAGCCAGCCAATCAGAAGAAGTCTGAAGAGAGTGGGTCAAAATGTTTTTGGAAAGAGGACTTTTGGAAAGAGGACTTATACGGTGAAGAAGGAGGCTCGGGGAGTTCAGGTGGAGAGTGAGTTCGGAGGTGGACAGAGGTCGGGGGAGTGTGCCAAGAGGGCGAGAGTGGAACGAGAAGGGCAGAGGACCAGATAGGCAGGAGCGGAGAGTCCAGATTTCCGAGAGAGACCGAGATGGGATGCTGTGCTGAGTCAGAGAGCGTCAGAGATGGCAGGGACTGATCCAGCAGACAGGCCAGAGACAACACCAGAGAATGCCCACCAGATAAGGTTAATACATATACAGTACAATTTGTAATATTGTGTGGTCAGTATTTATTTAAATAATGTTAAATTTCCAGTCAGCATCCATTAATTAATTTAATTATTAATTAAGTCAGTAAAATATCTTCATATGATATATTAAAGGGGGTATTAATGATTTATATTTTTGGTCAGTAAAATTAAAGATATAGTTCAATTTAGATTTGTTTATTTATTATCATTTACCCTATGCCACAGGATTATTAAAATAAAATAGAATTGGTAAACACGTCACCTTTGGAAAAGTATCCAATTTACATTAAGGCGTATTAAGTACATTAATTACAATATCAATTAGATATATGCCGTTTCTGGTAACCCCCACCCGCCTTAGAAAAGCGGGAGTCCAGAAACGTAGCACATCTTACACAATTATCTAATGCTGTAGTTTTACAATCTTTATCCGTTGAGCCGGTCACCCATCCGAGCGGCATCATAAATGAAATTTTTGAGAAAGAAGCTACACCGAGAGGAATCTGGTGGCCGAAGAAAAGATGGAGTCAGCCTGGCAGAAACGGCACGATTCGTCAACTATTGTGTTGAATCGTATTTCCAGTGAAATCGTCAGTCTCTCATTATTTCCTGTTCGCTGATATTTTAATGGCTAATTCCTAATTAGTGGCAATGTTCCTGATGGTGTTACTCGTTCTCAGAATCTTTTCGACATCAACTAGCAAATGAACAATTTCTTTGACAGAGTCCATTGCGCCCGAGGGTTGCTCCAAAAAGCAAATATTAGGATAGTGTAAGGCCAAAACAACTAGCACGGAGTGTGTCAAATGCTCACTAATTGGAGTGTTTGTCATCCCGAAACAAGGAAAACAATATCCAAGGCCAACCATGGTCAATATTACACTACTGAAGCTGTCTTTTCCTCAAATCTTATTTGGGCTATGCCCGACTGAGCTTAATCAGGACTATGTCCACGTCGTTTTTTTCGATGCATATTTCATAAGTTGAATGATTTCCATATTATTATTAAAATCATACAATCTATATAAAAAAAAAATTACACAATCTTACATATATCTATAAATTTTAGTTAATATGCCGACAAGGATAATAACGATATTCTGTTTGAGAATCGCAAAAGATTACGAGTGTTTCTTATGCAGATTTTGAGTCCGAATACTGCTATTTTTGATTGTTTCAAACTTTACTTTTCAGATTCATCTGTGAGCTGAAAGTAGTCCAGTGTTTCAATTCTTTATTTCTATGTTATAAATTGATTAAAAAATGAAATAACGTGTAATTCATACGAATGTCATGTTTTTTTTGTTGTTTTTTAGTGTTGGCTAATAATTTATGTAGACAAGTTAATTATAAGGAATTTTTTATGATGCTTTGCAATGAGAAAGTGCCTTTGGCTCAGATATAATTACATCATATAGGGCTTCAAAGGGACCCCATTTACAAACCTGTTATAAACGGAATAAAAATCCCTGCAGAGCAGTGAGATAAAAACTAAAACATTTTGATTAATAAAAATAGTCCACACTTGTCTATTTATTTCATACAGTTTCCTTTACCGACGGGATCAGCAAGCTACAGGATCATGGCCTATGTTCTGATAGACAGGCTGGGGAAAAGAATCTCTTTTTTTTCTTTGTGATTAGGAAACCCTGCAAAAAAAGGGAGAAAATCTACTGAAAGGAGAGAATATATAAAGAGATCTCTTGGAAGGGCGACTTATTCAATTAATTCTTTAGAGTGTGATGAGCAGATAGTTCTTTGGTTCTTAGACCATAACTCTAATTAGAGTATCGATGCTTTAGTCGAGTTGCTTCTAGGCCTTACAGTTTGTTTGTTTCTTGGGGCTTTAAGGCGTAAAACCTCTGGGGTCATCAACGCCTGTTAGACTTTATTTTATTTTCTTGAGATTAATATCGTCAGTTTTCAAAAGAAATGTAGTTAATACAGCGGAAAGAAAGGCAAAATAGATAAATAGAGAAAAACCTGTAGTAAATTATGCTACTATGTATTTCTATATTTGGTTAATTAATTTATTTATTTTAAGGAAGTTTACAACCGCGTTTATATTAGAATGATTATTACTTAATGCTATCGTTATATCTGGTCGAAGAGATAGTTTACTTAACCTGGAGATATAATATGGACATTCTTGAAAAATGTGACTAACAGTGAGAGGGCTATTGCAGTGTTGGCATTTCGGTGGTAACTGTTTGGTTATAAGATGCAGGTGAGTTAGGTTTGTATGGCCTATTCTCAACCTAGCCACGGCGACCTCCTCCCTACGATTTGAACGATTGGATGTGGTCCAGGGTTTTACGGTTTTTTTAATATATTTTAATTTACTAGGAGGGCTTTCGTTCCACATGGATTGCCAACTATCTGATATTTCCTTTTTAAGAGGAAAACTGGTTTCTTGCGGAGTTAGTATGGCAGTGCCTCGACCTGGAAGTGTGAGTGCTTCTTTCGCTGCCTTATCTGCTAGCTCATTACCAACTATCCCCACGTGACTGGGGATCCATAGAAAGTAAACTGACTTTTCTAGATTGTCGAGCATACACATGTAATTGTGAATTTTTTGTAAGACGGAATGTTTTGGGTACATGTTATTTAAACCTTTTAGTGCACTTAAAGAGTCGGATATTACAACTATTGTGTTTGATGTAACTGTCATACAGAAGTGGAGGGCTGAGGCTATGGGCATGTAGTTCTGCGGTGTAGATGCTGGATAATTTGTGGAGTTTTATTTTATGAGTGGAATTGTTGGTAACGAAAGCGGAAGCAGTAGCATCTTCAGATTTTGAACCATCGGTATAGACTAAGAATGGATCTATAAAGCTTTGTAGGAGACGGTGGAATTCAGTTTTGTATTCTGTGGGTGAGGTATCGCTTTTGGGTAATCGAGAGAGACGGATAATTGTTTTAGGAGGTTTGTATATCCAAGGTGGGTTTTCATTTTCTGTGTGGTGAATAGGTAAGTTCTTGAGGAATGAAATGGCCGAATAAATTCTTACTGACAACGGGAGTGTGGAATTGGGTTTGTTTCTGAAAGCGTTAGAAAATCTTGGGTTAAAAATGTATTTATGTGTAGGATGTTTATTTTGAGGGAGTAATCTTGAAATATAGTTTATAGCCAGTTTTTTTCTTCGAAATAAGAGAGGGGGTATTCCGGCTTCAGCGCAAAGACTCAGGATAGGGCTTGTTCGAAAAGCGCCAGTCGCGATCCTAATACCTGTATGATGTACTGCATCCAATTTAAATAGGACCCGGAGACGTGCTGAGCCATATATAAAGCATCCGTAGTCAAGTTTGGAGCAAACTACAGCTCTATAGAGCCTTACCAACGTGAGTCTGTCTGCGCCCCAGGAAGTATTGCTCAGATATCTTAACACCATCATTCTTTTTGTAGCGGTTGTTTTTAGGGCAGAAATGTGCGGTTCCCAAGTCATTCGTCTGTCAAAGATCATGCCTAAGAATCTGTGCTGATCGGAGTATGGAATTAAAGCGTTTCCAAGATATAAATCGGGTGAGTGGGGTGTGTTTCTTTTTCGAGTGAAATGAACGCATTTAGTTTTTTCGGTAGAGAAATGAAGACCAATGGAAAGGGACCAGTTTTGGATTCTACTAACAGCGTCTTGTAATTTGCATTTTATAGTGAAAATATTGTCAGATCGGCAAAATATGGCAAGGTCATCGGCGAACAACAGCGGCTTGACACCTCTTGGCAAGTTCAGTCCTAAGTCGCTTATCGCCAAACAGAATAGTGTTGGACTGAGGACACAGCCCTGGGGGACGCCGTTGTGCTGTTCTCTGTATTCTGATAGTTCAGATCCTATTTGAACCATAAAATGGCGATTCGAAAGAAATTGTTCAATATAATTGTACATTCGACCTTTTATTCCTACTGCTAATAGTTTATTGAGAATAATGGAGTGGTTAATATTATCGAAAGCTTTTTCCAAATCAAAAAATATTGCAAGTGTTTGTTGTGCGTTTACAAAGGAATATTGAATTTCGGCTTCTAAGGTAACTAAATGGTCTAATGAGCATCGGCCTTTACGGAATCCTGACTGAAAAGGTTGAATTAGATTGTTGTTTTCTATTATCCACATTAGTCTTTTATTGATCATTCGTTCCATTATTTTACTTAGGCAACTCGTGAGAAAGATGGGGCGATAGCTAGTTGGTAAACGTTTGTCATTTCCGCTTTTTAGAATTGGGATTACCAACGAATCACGCCAATTATATGGAAACTGTCCGGAGGACCACACATAATTATAATACCCAAGTAGCCATTCTAGAGTGTTTTCTGGAAGATTTTTTATCATTTCATAGTGGATAAGGTCAGGGCCAGGGGATGAGCCTTTAACGTTATTTAATATGTTTTTGAATTCCCACATAGAGAACGGGAGGTTGTAATGTAATGTTTCGTCGTCCATTATTATTTCTCTGTCCGGTGCTTCATGATTGGTTGTGTTTCTCCCGGAATTATATATTTCAGAAAAGAAGTCTGCAAATGTGTTAGAGACGGGTAGAGGATCGTCTGACAGCTGTCCGTTGACCAAAATGGTGTGGCGACAGGGAAGGGGAGTACTTGATATTTTACGTATTTTGTTCCACACTTCGGTTGAAGATGCAGAAGAATTAATGGAACTGACAAAATTTTTCCATGACTCGGTCTTGCATTGTTTTATTAAATGTCTGCACATGGCACGGTGTCTTTTATATTCTACTAATTTTTCGGAGGTCATGGATTTTTGAAAAATTTTGTAGGCCTTTCGGCGATCTTTAATCGCTTTTTTGCAGGCATCATTAAACCAGGGTAAAAGCGGCCTTCGTGGTGCACCGGATGTCGTTGGTATTGAGGCTTTAGCTGCATTTACGATCTTATTCGTGATGGTTTCACAGCCTTTATCGATATTCATTTGGTACGGAGGAGTTTGGGGTGGAGACGCAAGGGATGTAAACAGAGTCCAATCAGCTTTTTTTAGGATCCATCTTGATTTCATTCTTGTCGCATTTGTGGAATTAAATTTTATTAGGATCGGAAAATGATCGCTACCGTATAAGTCTGGTAATGTCGTCCAATTTATAATATTATATAAAGAACTATTGGTTAAAGAAATGTCTATGTGAGAAAAGGTACCATGGCCTGAACTGAAAAAGGTATGTTCTCCGGTGTTGAGCAGAAGTAGATCAGTGGCGTCTAAAAAATTTTCGATTATTTTACCTCTAGTGTTTTTATCTTGGGACCCCCATAGAGGATTATGGCCGTTAACGTCCCCGATAAAAAGTACTGGTCTTGGTAATTGATTGTAGATATCTATAAGTTGTTGTGTGTCTATTGTACGGTCTTGGGGAAGGTATATGTTACATATGGTAAAAGAAAAGTCTTTGTGCACCCTGACTGCTATAGTTTGGAGGTGGGAATTAATGTTAATTGGTTCAGAGTAAACAGACTTGTGGATAGCTATTAAAATTCCGTGATAATTGTTTAGATTTTCTTTCCTATATATTTCAAAATTTTTCATAGTAAAATTGTCACTGATTTTAAGGTGAGTCTCTTGAAGAGCTATGCAAAACGGGTCCGTATCTTGTATGAGTATTTTTAAATCATTAAAATGGGTTTTTACACCATTGCAGTTCCATTGAACTATCGACATATTTTGGTGTTATTAGGTATGTATTCCTCCACAGATCCATCCATACATAACCCATAAGAAATATGTAGAAAAAAAAAAAAAAAAAAAAAAAAGATATCGTACACACCCACGCGCACGCGCACGCACACACAAACTATATATTCACATTTTTAAAGCAGCCTGGTGTTAAGAAAGCACCACTGTGCTTCAAAACTATATTTAGATTTGATGGCCATAAGTAATCTTTTATGGTGGTGTTCTTTGTTATTATATTCATATGTAAGAAAATAAACAGGAACTTGTATAGTAATAGCCATGTTTATGCCAATAGTTAAATAAATGCAGGTAAAGGTAATGCCAACAGTAATAAAAAAATATTCTAGAAAAGAGAAAGAGCAGAATAAATTGTAATAACCACAGTAATCATTATAAACAAACAGCGGTAGTAGGAAAGAGTAATTGTTTATAACGGCGATAATATGCGGCTTGTAAATATTTATCAACATGACTAGTACTGCGATATTGTTATTGTTGACAGTGGGTTTTTTATTACGAAATCTTATTGTAGTTAGATTATTATTGACATTTAAATAATAAGTATATGAGTTAGGGCAAGGACTGAGTTTAAAAACAGTTATTACGTAATAGTAATTGTTTTCGTTGGTCACGGGTATTTCGTAATATATTTTTTTGATCATGATGTTTTTTTAGTTTTTCGGTTGCCCGATTTTTTATTACTAACGAGAGTAAACTCTCCTTCTGAGTTGATATCTGGCTCTAGGGTATCCATAGAGTCAGATACGACTAACTTGTCATTCGAGAGAACGGTGCCTTCGGCTGACGGAGGTGGTGGGGGGTGGGGAGAGGCCTGCCTGGCCGCCGATCTCGACCGCGAGCTTCGAGCTGGCTTAGGCGTAGGAGTGGGGGGTGGGGGGGAGGGGAGGGGTTTGTGATGTGGAGGGGAGGAGAACGGAGGGGGCAAGCGGGGGGGGAGGGGTGTAGGAAAGGGGGGCTAATGTTGTTTTTAGTAAGGAATTTTTTATCATTAGAGCTTTCACCAAAATTAAATACCATATTTGTTTGAATACCTATTTCCTTTTTTTCAGTAATTTTTATTTTTTGTTTAACGATTTCAGAAAAAGATTTGTTAAACTGTGACGGGTTTCGTTCCTTATATATTCTCCTTGCTTCGTTTAGCGGTATTTTATTTATTGTTTGAATAGTTTTAATCTCTTTATGGATAGCGAAAACGGGGCACGAGCGATCTAAGGCGTGGTGGGGCCCCTCGCAATTTGCACATTTAGCTGGCAGGTTGCATTTTGTATTTTCTTCATGTTTTTCTCCTCCGCATTGGATGCATTTGGATTTTTGTTTGCATACATTAGTGGGATGCGCAAATCCCAAACAGTTAAAGCAGCGCATGGGATTTGGGATGTATTGCTGGACTTTGACTGTTAAAAATCCTATTTTTATCGCTTCTGGTGTTTTTGGTGTCGGAAATGTAATTATATATGTATTGGTTAATATTTCACTACCATTTCTTTTTATTTTTATACGGATGATATCGTGGATGATGCCGGATAGTTCGCTTTTTATTTCATCTAATTCTAGGAATTGTAAGTCCTGGCATCTAATCACCCCTTTACTATAATTTAAAGTATTGTGTGGGGATACTTGTACATCAAATTGACCCGCAAAATTTTTGCATTTTAATAGTGTTTCCGACTGCTTCCCATTTTTGGTTTCGATTAGTAGACAGCCGTTTTTTAGTTTTTTTAACTTGTTTAATTCTCCTACTAGGCCGGTTAGAAATTTATTAATTAAAAATGGAGAGACTTTTTGAAAGCACTGTTCGTCTGTCCTTTGAACTATTAAAAACGTTGGGGTCGTGTGTTTTGGGATTGCATTTTCGTCTAATTGTTTAAGGCGAACATGAGGCCGTTTTCTTTTAACCTTCGGGCTACTTAGGTCTATGGGATCCCCCATATTTAAAATAAAAAAAAGTAAAATAAGAAGTTATTGAGAGAAGAAAAGAAAAAATAAATAAAGAAAGAAATTAGAATAAAAATAAAGAAATTATAAAGCGTGCTTCTTCACAAAAAATATAATACAATTTTAAGAGATAAAAAGAAAATAATAAATAAGATATAGATATTTCAGTCTTATCTGAACAGCAGGGAGCGCTAAGTAGGGACGTCTTCTCTCTTCAGATCCTAAACACTGACTGTAGGCCTTACAGTTTACAGGACGATTCATAGATAAAGTATCGTTCACTGCATACGAATATACAAGCATTTTCCGGCACCTAGGTATGATTGAATTGGTGGATTGGAATGAAAGAAATGCCGTATAAATGGGATTTTTCGGTTAAATGATGAATCGAAACTTCGATTTTTAAAATTCTGCAATTAAACAACTGGGAGGTTTCAATTGACTCGGGACAAATTTTGTTTTACAACTGAAGAGCTTAGTGGATGAACACGTGTAACAGAAAAGTGTAAATGTAAGTAGAAAACATTAGCATTAAAATTGTTAGTTTGCTATTTATTGTGCTTCACACAATCAGCCAATTTGTTTTTGTTTTTTTGTTTGATGATAGTTTATTCTAAAATTCTCTGTGCAATTAAGCATTTTCCAGACATTAGCAAAATACTAAAAAATGACCAACATTTTCATTTAATGGGGTCGTCATTTGTACAGATAGGGTGTGTGATCGGAGTGGCAGACTCCCATTATTTTAATGCCAATGCTATGAAGTTTAAAAAAATCGCTGTCAAACTTTTTATCAAATAATGTCGATTTTATTTCACTAGTTCTAGGTGTTTAGTATAAGTACATTAAATATTATATATATTTAAATTTATATTATATATAAATTTAAATATAATATTTAATATAATATAAATTTATATATAATATAATAATATAATAATATAAATTTAAATAATATATTATTATTATTATATAATAATATAATATTTATATTATATAATAATATATATTTATTTTATATTATATAATAATTTATATTATATAATTTTATATTATATAATAATATATATTTATATATTATTATATAATAATATAATAATAATATAATAATATAAATTTAAATATAATAAATTTATATTATAATTAATATTATATATATTTAAATATTATATATAAAAGTATAAATACATTAAAAAATAATGTATATGAACTAAAATGCTACTTTAACAACAATATATATGTTAAGTATGTTCATTGCTTGAATCGTATGAGATTAAGAGGTTTTTGCGATGATACGTTAAGATTTATACCAATAAAACTGTTTTCCTTATATCGCGAGTATATAGTTTTCGCCATTGTAACCTTGCAAGTACTAATTAAATAACTTACGTTATATAAACTTCAGCTAACCTACCCAGTTTAGCCTATCATCATGACGAAAAAAAATGCCAAAATATCCGCACATGTACACTAACAGATGCGGCTTCCAGAATCTGCATATGTGAAATCAATCTATCAAATATATTATTAATATTTACTGTTGTATTATTAATTTCTATCGGTTCCTGGAGGTAACCCGATAAATTAAACTATGAATTATATATATAATTAGTGTTAATTAATATAGGATTATAATCTAAGGATATCGTGTTTAGCTTATTACTTATTCTAAGAAAACTGTGGCATAGAGGTGAATGAAAATACTAATTACATCTAATTTTATTTATCAAGTATCTAAATCATTACTTTACCTCTTAAATAAACCTCATAAATGTATTTTAATAACATAAATGGATACTCTAATGGATGTTGGGTCACATGGGGACAACTATTTTTTGTTGACTACCTGCATTGCCACTCAATATTACAAATACTGCAGGGATATTAAATTTATAACTTATCTATGAATGGGGAGTTAACGCTTTGAGTATCATTCTGTTCCTGTTTTTTTTTATCTTTAGTCTGCGAAATCTTCTCCCACTTTGCCATATCTGAGCACTTTACGCAATCTCCCTTATCTCCTCCTGGCAATTCTCAACAACTCCTCTAACTGCACTCTCTCCAAGACCTGTCCTCAATGTCTTCTCTCCCAGGACTCTCCTCCTTTTTTCAAAATTTCCATATAACCAGGTGCCTACCATTCCTCTTCAGTCCTCCTCTCATTGGTTTGAACCATTCCGAATTTCCCTTCGTTAATTAACTTCTAAGGTTCTTACCGCGGCACCTTTGTTTTGGTTTATGGCCCCTAATGCTCTTAAGACGGTGTTTATTGGCCTTAATGAATGGACCTACTTTACAAGTAGGTCTATAAGACTGACCAGATGTGAGCGAGATAGATGTACGGCACTAGCTGTTATTTTAAGTTATTAAAAGAATTTACTTTTTCAGCCATGGCAGCAACCAGGGTACATACACAAAATGGAACATACCTCTCACCAGCAGTCCAAAAAAACAGTATCCATAAAACAAAACATCACTCAATGAATTTCGAACACATCCTAAAGGGTTAAAAAGAACAGCTGAGGAAGGTTTGAATCTAACATCTGGTCAGGAAAAAAACAACAACATTAAAAGCAGAAAAAAAATGGCAATTGTTTATCTTTTAGATATTCGAAAAGGGTAAGAATCTTTCTTGTTTTTTGTAACAACAAATAATCAGTTGAGATGTAAGTATATTTATTTAAATTTCTGACACGTGTGTAACTCGAGACATCTAAGTAAAAAATATAAAAAATTATAATACAGTTAAATGAATATATTAAAAATTGAACTAAATAAAATTGTTCAATAATAGGTACATAGAAACAAATTTTGTTGGAAAACAAAAAACTAACGCTGATTTAGTTTATACTGCATTAAATATGATAGCACCAGTATTTTCCTTGGAACAGCAGTCGAGACCTAGTTACTAACAAAGAGAATTCATAAATGATCCCAGGAAGAGAGTGAGAGGAACTTCCTTCCTCATAAAGAGTTTCTTTTAAAAGTTTCATTAAAAAATAACATCTTGATTTAAAAAGTATAGTTAGTAATATAAATTAGAATTATATTAAGAATTATTCGCAACCTACATAAACATTTGCTTTTTCAACATCCATAAGAAAATGTTTTCATACCATGAAAATTCAATTTCTGCTAATGAAAAATAAAAATAAAATATAAAAGAAAAGAAAGAAAAAAAATGAGGTAAAAATTGAAGAAAAATAAAAGAGAAATTACTTAACCTCCCCACCCGAGACCTGATCCGAGAGAGTGTATTCATGGATGAAATTAAAGGATTAATGCAGCAACCTTTAAAAGAAACAAAAATTAATTTCAAAAGAAACTCACTTGGCAGTCTTGCCCTTGTTGGGCGTAGTTATTAAGAGCTTATATCACTTTTTCTTCATTTATATTTCACAAGTTTTTAATTATTCAAATATCATTCGTTAGCTGTATTTCTTCATCAGAATTATAATTCCAGAACACGCTGGAAGTATAACCACTGAATTTTTATGTAAGACTAAATTAAAAGTCTCTTAATTATTAGAAAAATAATGAAATTATAAAATACGCAAGTAATCCAATGAAGATCTCTAATTATTCACTTCCTTTAAAAAATGTTTTGAAAAATAATTCAACTATCGGTGCCAAAGAACAGATATTAAGGGTAAATAATTTAATTTAGTTTCTTTTTTCGAAATTGGATAAAATCTAATTCTAAAGAAATGCAAAAAAAGAAATAAATAAAAAATTTCAAAACTGCAAAAAGCTTGAGATTGATATACTAAATTTCTGAAGTGTCTTTCAGTTTTTTTAGGATTATCGTGTTTTGAGGTGTGGATAAGAAATTAAAATATTTATTTTGTACAAGTTTTGTATGAATACAACTGAAAAATAAAATAAAATGGACTTATCCCACTTACACAAAAACTGAAACGTTTTGGACTACTTTATGCTTTAAAAAACGTTGGGTATGAGATTTCATTTTTAATTGGTACTGTCAAAGTAATATTTGACGGAATCATCTTGCATAAGACACCACAGCTAAAAGAACCAGAAGGGATTGCAGTTATAAGTGTTCTTAATGAAGAAATCGAGTTCATCTTTTTTGGCAAGGAGAGAATCTACAACCGTCGCACAGTAGGAATCTATCATATATCATATCATATCTATCAGGAATCATTTAGCGGCCAAAAATCTATAACTCCTGACTAAATGACGATAATCGAATAATTCTTTTTTCATTATAGAGCATGGGGTTCCCTTTATCAGTGAGAATAAGCAAAATAAAAATAATATCGCTCAAAGTATTTCAAATTAATTTTTATATGAATCCTTTCTCCACTTAAATTTAAATAAATTAGTTTATTTGGTACAGGGTTATACGTGGAGAATAAACTGAGTCAGTATTATTATATATTCAGCTTTCTGCTTATATACATGTATTTCTTAGGCGTTTGCTCATTTTGAAAGATTTTAAAATAATTATTGTCTAAATAAGAAAAAATCAAAAAAATACCCTATTTTTTAGGAATTTTAACGGAAAAAAATATTAACATATAATTCATCGAGAATTATGTTTTATGATTTAGTCTAATTCGAGGCCGAAAGTATAATGAAAGTTCAATTATAGGGATTTAAATCTTAAAATCGATATATGGCCGATCGATCGCATTTGATCGATCTAATTCTATTATGGTATTTTAGCACCCTTCACCCTCTACCACTGTGAAAAAAATTAGAACCAACTATTGCCAATAAAAGAATTAATATCAATTTAATACTTTCTTTTCATAAAATACATTGTCAATGTGGATGAAATCAAAACCCATTTTCATCCAATAATTTTACAGTCATTCTTCTAATTTATAAAATATGTTATAGTAAAATAGGTGCAATAATATAAAAATTAAAGCTCAATAGAAAAAAAATAATATCAGAGAGATGAGCATAGATTTTGCTTAAAATAAATTCAAATTTTTTCCCTATTGAGCTTTACTTTTTGTATTATTGAACCAAACATATTTTATAGATAAAAAAAATCTATACCATAGATACTTATTTTATTATAGATAAAAGAAGAGGGTGAAGGGTACTTAAATAAGTATCTATGGTATAGATTTTTTTTATCTATAAAATATGTTTGGTTCAATAATACAAAAAGTAAAGCTCAATAGGGAAAAAATTTGAATTTATTTTAAGCAAAATCTATGCTCATCTCTCTGATATTATTTTTTTTCTATTGAGCTTTAATTTGTATATTATTGCACCTATTTTACTATAACATATTTTATAAATTAGAAGAATGGCTGTAAAATTATTGGATGAAAATGGGTTTTGATTTCATCCACATTGACAATGTATTTTATGAAAAGAAAGTATTAAATTGATATTAATTCTTTTATTGGCAATAGTTGGTCCTAATTTTTTTCACAGTGGTAGAGGGCGAAGGGTGCTAAAATACCATAATAGAATTAGATCGATCAAATGCGATCGATCGGCCATATATCGATTTTAAGATTTAAATCCCTATATTTAAACTTTAAATATATTTTCGGCCTCGAATAAGACTAAATCATAAAACATACTTATCGTTGAATTAGAGGACAATATCTTTTCCGTTAAAATTCCTAAAAAAATATGTTATTTTCAATTTAATTGTTTGGATTTTTTCTTTATCAGACAATAATTATTTCAACACCTTTTAATTGGAGCAAGTGCCTGAAAAAGACGCGTATTAAATAAACTATTTTATTTTAATTTAAGTGAAGAAAGGATTCATTTAAAAATTAATTTGAAATACTTTGAGTGATGGTATTTTTATTTTTTTTTTATTCTCACTGATAATGGGGATCCCATGCTCTTTAATGAAAAAAGAATTATTCGAATATCGTCATTTAGTCAGGAGTTAAAGATTTTTGGCCGCTAAATGACGAAATTTTCCTACTGTGCGTCGTTAAGGTTCACGGCAATATGCTTACAAGTGTGTTCCTTCAGTTTATTCATAACGGCAGTACAAGAAACCTTTACGGACTGTTATACATTGAAGGAAGTGTGTGTCGCGCCAGAACCCACGCAAACCAACCGGCTTGGCCATCAGTGCCTGTACTTCGAGGGTTCTTTACTTGCTCAATGGGACCGAGGATATTAGAGCTTTGCCTGCGACACTCGAATAAAATTCAAATCTGGATGGCTTGAAATGGATTTCGTAGCAAACCACAGAATGATTGGACCTTCACATTCTATCTTGAATAGGCTGGTCTCAAAAATTCATTTTTATCAAAGTTTGCGTTGAAAACTACTACTAATTAAGTGAGTTGTTGATCATAGTTGAGTGCGCAAAGCCTTTTAATTGCATCACGGAAACTACGGAAAGTGTTCAGGGTTAAATTAATTGTAATGTAACATAAACTTAGTGATTTTGTTTGGATTTTATGTGGTGTTCCAGTTCCCAGGCTTTTATCCACTAACACCAATATCTAATATCGAAACAGACGACTTCGGATGCAGCACAAGCCAACAAGATACGTAGTGACCACCTCCTTGGCAAACATTTGCACAGGCTGGAGTTCAATATTTGCACTTCGCGTCGGGGCAAAAAGTTCTGTCATAGGAACACATTGTCATCTCTCTTACCTCCCCTGAATTATCTACTTTAGACAGCATTTGTTTCAAGGACCTAACCCCGATTTCTGTACAAAGGATCAACGATCGGGTTGAATATAATTGTGATGGGCAAGTATTTTTTTTCATAATTACGCACCATGTTAAATATTTCTGATGCAGAAATAGTTATAAAATAAGAAGTTGTATCTTGAGATCCTGTTCGGTTTTTGACTTAACTATACTTAATTTAAAAAATAAAATAAAATCACTGTCCTCCCAGGAGATAAGTATATTTTTATACATTAGTCTTACACAATGAATGCCAACTTTGGATAGTAATCATAATAATCTACAATCGTCTTTTTATTCAAATGATCGCACTGACATGAGATGGGAGTTATTTGCCATTGTTGAAGTGCCAATTGTCTGTTTAATAATCTGTTTTAATAATATTTATTTTTGGCAAAATTCGGTGCTCGGATTGTCTAAAAAATCTCTAAATCAAGATTTTTAACATTGTATAATAATAATAATATTCCCAATTTCCCCAATCTCCAATAGAATAATTAATAATAACAATTATTCCCTTGTATTATTGTTGCTGAATAAAAATCATCACTCGCGGCTGAGTTAAGTTGTTGAGAAAAGATGTGGAAAAGGAGAGACAAGTTGGATGAAGCGGTCCCTCCTCTTTATTCACTTGTCGAGGAAGATCTTTATAACATCTTTGACAGGCAAGTCTATATATGTTCCTCCTTCATTGTCACGGAAAATTTGACATTTCCAATAGAGTAATATTCTCTCTGCTTATTTTTTTTCTTATATTTTAAGTGTACTCATATTTAAATGCTCTGAATTTTTTTTTTTTTCAATCGAAATTACTTAGAAATGAAAAAAAGAAACTGTGTTACTTCAGTGCTTCCTTAATACCTATAAATATTATTATTTATTTTGTTATCCCATTCAGGTTTGGAAATTAAGTATTGCGATTCGGATGTTATTAAATCAGCTTTAAATAATGTTTTGGCCGTACGGTTAAATTGATATACGTGTGACACAAGAGATTAAATTCTTTATTCTGATCGCAGGTAATTCATAAAGAGCGAACAATCGATAACATATGATAACAACAATAATCGATAACATATTAATAGTATTTTGATTTGTAACAATGCACCACTACATCACTCCCCCCCAAGTGACAACGATAAGCAATATCTTCTGGAAGGCCTGATGATTCTTCCTGAAAACGTCGTTGTGTTCAAATCTGGTGGCGGTGGGATGTATCTTGAAACCAGAGGGTCTGCGAACCGTACTGTCTTCTTCTTCTGGGGAGCAGAATGTGAGGTATCGGCTCCACTAAAATGAGCGGGTTTCAGGCGGTCTCTAGATACCGTGACAGCGTTCCCGTTGAGGAGTATCTTGAATGTCTTGGGTGAGCGGGAGATAACTTTGTGTGGGCCTGTATAGGCCGGCTGTAGAGGTGGGTGGGAGGAATCGTCTCGGAGGAAAACGTAAGATGTGTGTTGCAGGTCGGTATGGCTGAACACCTTGTTTTCTCCATGCCACACAGGGTTTGTTGGTCGGCATTGTCGCATGATGCTTGATAGTTGCTCTGCATAAGTTGATTGTGGCGCCTCAAAGTTTGTGGACCTAAAGAAATCACCCGGTAAACGCAGCTTCGTCCCATAAACGAGTTCGGCAGGGCTAGCATTGAAATCCTCTTTGACGGAGCTTCTAAGGCCTAAGAGCACAGCGGGTAGGTGGGCAGTCCATGGTCCGTCGGCAGCCTGTAGACGACAAGTGAGCGCTGTTTTTAGTGATCTGTGCCATCTTTCCAGAAGCCCGTTACTTTGCGGGTGGTATGCTGTAGTGTGTTGTACTTTAGAGCCAATCAGCTTCGACAGGGATTGAAAGAGATTAGATTCAAAATTTCTTCCTTGGTCGGTAATAATTTGTACTGGAGACCCGAATCGAGCTATCCAATTTTCCCAAAAAGTATTTGCTACGGTGAGAGCCGTCTGGTCAGGTATAGGGTAGGCCTCGGGCCACCTGGTGTACCGATCAATGCAGGTGAGTAGGAATCGTTTATCCCCAGCGGGGGGTAAGGGTCCGACTATGTCAAGGTGGACACAAGCAAAACGTTGATCCGGAGTTTTAAGTTTCATCAAAGGTGATGATTCATGTTTAATTGTTTTAGAACGCTGGCAGTAAAGGCAGTTTCGAACAAAGTTGGTTATGTATTTGGTCATGTGTGGCCAAAAGTAACGGTCTTTGATGAGCTTAATAGAGGCGGACCTTCCTGGGTGTGAGAAATTGTGTATGTGCTCACATATCCGGTCACGAAACTGCTGGGGGACATACGGCCTGTCAATATCATTTTCAGTATAGCAATAGAGTCGGACACCTGGGGTAAGGGCGATTGCCGTTAGGCTCGGAGACTTCTGGCTCGCTACGAGGTGTGATAATTGTTCGTCCTGTTGTTGAGCTATTGCCAGTTCAGTGGGGGTGGGGATAGTGAGCGAAACGGAGTCAGCTCTTGACAGTGCATCGGCAACAATATTCAAGGTGCCCGAAACATGTCGGATATCGTTTGTAAATTCGGAGATAAAAGAGAGTTGACGGGCTTGTCTTGGGCTCGGTTTATCGGACCGTTGACGTAAGGCGTAAATAAGGGGTTTATGGTCCGTGAAGCATGTGAAGTTTTGTCCCTCCAGTATGTGTTTAAAATGCTTTATGGAGCTGTAAATGGCCAAAAGCTCTTTGTCATATGCAGAATAAATGGTTTCGGCAGGAGAGAGCTTTCTAGAAAAAAATCCTAGGGGTTGGGTACCTCTTTTGGATATTTGATGAAGGACACCGCCGATGGCCGTATCAGAGGCATCGGTATATAAATGAAGTTTACTGTTTGGATTCGGATGAGAGAGGGTCACAACTTGACGCAAAGCATTCTTATTTTCGTGGAATGCCTCTTCCAGGTTAGGCGTCCAGTTTATGGTGGAATGTCTCGGTCCTGTAATGGCGTTCAATGGGGCCTGGATACGAGCTGCATTTGGTATGAATCTTCGGTAAAAATTTACCATTCCCAGAAATCTTCTTAATTGCGAGACTGTTTTTGGAATCGGGAAATCTTGAATAATCTTTAGCTTCTCATCCAAAGGTTTAATTCCTCGTTCTGATATTTCGTGACCCAGAAATGAGACCTTGGATTGCGCGAAAACACATTTTGTTTGATTCAAGAATATCCCATAATCTTTAAGTCGCCCAAAAATAGTCTCTAAATGTTTTAAGTGTTCTTCTGAAGAAGAGGAAGCTACTAGGATATCGTCTAGGTATTTAAAACAGAAGGGAAGACCGTGTAGTTCCTGGTTGATGAATCTCTGGAACGTTTGCGCTGCATTACGTAGCCCGAAGGGCATAAAGGGGAATTCATAGAGTCCAAAAGGGGTACTGATAGCTGTTTTCTCTATGTGATCCTTGTGGACGGGGATTTGTTGGTATGCTCGCATTAGATCGATGGTTGAAAAGACGGTTTTTTTGTATAAAAAATTAGAAACGTCTTGAATGTTTGGTAGAGGGTATCGGTCCGGTATGGTTACAGAATTTAACAGACGGTAGTCTCCACAAGGGCGCCATTCTCCATTCTTCTTGCGGACCATATGTAAAGGACTAGCCCAAGGACTACTAGATGGGCGGCATAGTCCTAGAGATTCCATCGTGTCGAATACGGCCTTGGCTATTTGGTGTTTTTCCGAAGATAGGCGTCTGGGTGCAACATAAACTGGGTTACCTTTAGTTTCGATTCGGTGCAGAGTTGAGTGTTTTACTTTTTTAACATCCTGGTAGGTAGGTGGTGTGTCGAGACCATATTTTTTTAGCCATATCTTAATGGGATCCGTATGTTCGACAGCGCTAAGCGAATGTGGGACCATTTCATCGCAACGGAAAATGGTCGTAGAAAGTGTTAAAAATGAAGCCCTGTCGATAATTCTTCGTCCGGGAAGATCAACCAAAAGATTAAAATGAGTTATAAAATCCGACCCTATTATGGGTTTGGAAACGTCAGCTACAAGAAAATTATAGTTGAACTTTTTTTTGAGGCCAAAGTCTAATTTCAGTAGTCGTGTACCGTACGCGGCTATTCGAGTATTATTTGCTGCATATAGGTATTTAGTAATATTGGATCTCGCGTCACAAAATCTTGGGGGAATAAGTGATATGTCGGCTCCGGTATCCACTAAAAATGCTACTTTCGTAGACTTATCGGTCAAGAAAAGGCGGCTTGAATATCCATGGCAAGAGCACGCCGCTGATGTCTCCCTTGTAGTTAGTTTTTTGGACCATAGGAACAAGGGGATCGGCACCTCTCGGCCTGTTCGCCAAATTTCGCGTGGTACCAGCACCAGTCAGATTGGTTTTGGGATGACGACTTTGAACGCTGGCGACGTTGATAGGAACCAGGACTACCATGGGTAGGGGATCTGCGATCTCGAAACCTAGATCTATGAGGTGTGGGTGATCTAGGATTTCGTAATTTGGTGGACAGGTTACGTACCTCATTCCTTAAGGCCTCTATTTCTAGCCTGAGCTCCGAACTTCTGTGCTCTCCGGTACAAGAAGTGGCGTAGACTGCCGCCTGGGGTCTGCTAACATCAGCAATTTTATCAGCTATGTCACTTAATTTCTCCAAGTCTTGTACCGAAACCTGCAATATAGCCTGGGTTGCAATTGGCAGCCTTTGGAGAAATAATTGTTTTATTATATCTTCTGATGTTTGGGGCCCACAAAGAGCTTTCATCTCTCTCAAAAGCTGAGATGGTCTTTTATCACCTAGTTCCAGGCCCGAAAGTAACTTCCGGATTTTTTGCTCGTCTGTCTCGCAGCATCTTTTAATTATCGTATTTTTGAGGGAATTATAATCGGGTTCAGGGTCGTTTTAGCCTGAATAAGTCCCCGACAGTTTTTAAGGTTTCACTATCTAAGGCAGAAACTAAGTAGTGGAATTTGGTTTGATTATTAGTTACTCCAGCTAATGCGAATTGCGATTCCATTTGCCGGAACTTATCTGCATTGGATCTCCAGAATGGGGGAATCTTAACAGAGATATGGCTCACCTGTGTTTTGGGTTCTTCCCTGGGTTGCTGAATATTTCCCAAAGCCGCTTCGAGTTGTACGATTTTTTCCTTCAATTCTTCCATCACGTCGGGGTCACCAATTTGGCCGTACGGTTAAATTGATATACGTGTGACACAAGAGATTAAATTCTTTATTCTGATCGCAGGTAATTCATAAAGAGCGAACAATCGATAACATATGATAACAACAATAATCGATAACATATTAATAGTATTTTGATTTGTAACAATGCACCACTACAATGTAAATAAAATATAAATATATTTAAAATTAATTTAAATATTAAATATATTTATATTTTATTTACATTGTAGTGGTGCATTGTTACAAATCAAAATACTATTAATATGTTATCGATTGTTGTTGTTAAATTAATTTAAATATAACGAAAACCGACCTATACGGAAGCGATCACTTCCCAATCACATTAAAAGCAAAACTTGAAACCCCAACCCAAAAGAGGTATCGACACTGGCAATACCAGAAAGCTGACTGGGCAAGATTCTGCGAAAAAGTAAACAAAGGAATCGATTCAATACCAGAAGATATGAACGATATAGACCTTTGCGCTGAAGCCTTTAACAATGTGATATTAGAAGCAGCCTACGGAACAATTCCTCAAGCATCAAACAAAACGTCTCGCAAGAAGGTTCCATGGTGGAACGAAAAATGCCAAGAAGCTGTAAAAGCAAAGAAATATGCACTAAATAAGTATAGAAAGAGCAGAAGCGTAACTGACGCAATTGAATTCAAAAAATTAAGAGCTGTAGCCAACAGAGTTATTAAAGAAAGTAAACGATCCTCGTGGAAGGACTTCATCTCCTCAATTAACCAACATACCTCTGTAAAAGAACTCTGGAACAAAGTTAGAAGCATCAGGGGAATTTCGAATCACACAAAACTATCTGGGATTAAAACAGATCAGAACACTATAACTGACCCAGATGAAATCTCAGAAACATTGGCGAAGCACTTCTGTGAAATTTCCTCTGGGAATACAAAAGCTTTGCCAAAATGTAAAAACATACCAAATCACGATATCTACGGTAATGAAGGCAACTACAACAGTCCCTTAACTTTGAAAGAGCTGGAATACGTTCTACAGAAAACACCAAAAAAATCAGCGATTGGTAGCGACGGAATCTCTTATGAAATGCTACGCAACTTACCTGACGAAGGAAAAGAGTTTTTACTAAAACTATTTAACCAAGTTTGGGATAATGGCTATCTCCCTCTAATATGGAAGCAATCACTAATTATACCGATACCGAAAAAAGAAAAAAGTTGCCTCATAACAGACTTTCGTCCAATATCACTTCTCTCATGTGTAAGTAAAATACAAGAAAAAATAATAAATCAAAGAATTTCCGAAGTTCTTGAAAAAAGAGGGCTTCTTACACCATACCAGTTTGGATTTAGAGAAAACCATAACACGACGGAACCTATCCATATGCTGAAATGGGAAGCCCAGGAAGCATTTAAGAAAAAACAACATATGATCGCAATATTTTTAGACATTGAAAAAGCTTATGATACGATGTGGAGATCGCGAGTCCTAGACGTATTAAGAAGGTGGAGTATCGAGGGAAAATTGTGGAAATATATCTCAAACTTTCTCCAGCAAAGAACTTTCAGGGTTATGGTCAGATCTTCAAAATCCTCAGTATATACTCTGGAGAACGGCACCCCTCAAGGTTCCCCACTTAGCGCGACCCTTTTTCAGATAGCGATAAATGATATAGCAGAAGTTCCTGTCAGTCCAGCCAAAGTCGTTCTTTATGCTGACGACATAACACTATACATGCGGAGCAAATCCATCAACTTCCTACAATGGAAGGCTCAAGAAGCCCTGGATAATATAGATAATTGGTCGAAAGAAAGCGGCTTCAAGCTATCAGCTAACAAAACCAAAGCCATCCATATATGCAGAATGAGAAGATGTTCAGACAATCCTACAATCAGAATTAGTGGAACAGACATATTATTTGTTAATTGCCAAAAGTACTTGGGGATGATTCTTGATCGACCACTTAGGTGGACAATTCACATACAAACACTTAAGGAAGAATGCCTAAAACGGATTGGATTACTCAAATCGTTGTCACATACGACCTGGGGAGCGGATAGAAAAAGCCTATTAGCTATATACCGGTCTACGATTAGAAGTAAATTGGACTACGGGTCTAATATCTATAATTCTGCTTCCAAATCGACACTAAAGATGTTAGATGTCGTACATAACAGCGCCCTGAGAATCTGCACTGGAGCATTCCCCACATCCCCTGCTGAAAGCCTCTATGCAGAAGTGGGCGAACCCCCGCTTGATTTTAGGAGACTATTCCTTTCAGTGAAATACGGGTTAAAACTTAAAACCAACCCGAGACACCCATTGAACAAACTACTGTTCAGTAGAGGAGAAAGGGAAGAAAACTTACTCAAAGAATTTCTAGAGAAAATCGGAAACCCGCCATTAAAATTAGAAAATATTTCAGAAATGCCAGATACAGCATTTCCTAGATGGATACATGCCAAACCGCATATAGAAACATCATTAGCCACCCATAAAAAAGGATCAATAACTCCAGCCGAATCTCAACAGTTATTTCTTGAAACACTGGAGAAATATGCGGGATACAAAATCGTCTATACAGACGCATCTAAAGCTCAGAACGAAGTGGGCTGCTCTTTCATAATTCGCCCAAATGGCCGGAAATTATATAAATTACCAAACATATGCTCCATATTCACAGGGGAGGCGTTAGCAATAAAGGAAGCACTCGAACATATTGAGTTATGTGATACCGGGAAGTGGGCGGTAGTATCAGACTCAATGAGCGCATTACTGGCCATAGAAAATACCAAACCCAAATCTGCCTTAATAACAGAAATAAGAAACATTTGGTGGCAATTAAGGAAGAAAGGAACGGATGTCATTTTCATATGGTCCCCCTCACACTGCGGAATCACAGGAAACGAGCTAGCAGATCAGGCAGCACGTCAAGCGCGAATTCTAGATGCCAACGATGTGACAATTATAAATAAAATTCCTATAGAAGACCTTTTTAAAACAACAAAACTTGAAATCCATAAAATATGGCAGACCAAATGGAACCAAAAAGAATCGAAACTAAACGACATAAAGAAGAATCCGAGAGAATGGACTACCTCCAACAGAAAATCGCGTAGAGAGGAAACTGCCCTTTGCCGACTAAGAATAGGCCACTGTATGTTCTCCCATGCATACTTGCTCGAAGGTCTCGAACCCCCCACCTGCAAATTATGCAAAGTAGAAATAACAGTAGAGCACCTTCTACAGGATTGCAAAGCCTATGAAAAACTAAGGAAAAAATTAGGATTGGGACCATCTTTAAAAGAAAATCTTAAAGATGATGAAACAACAGTAAAAAAAACAATACAATATTTAAAATTAACAAAATACTACAACAAAGTCTAAAATACAGATGTTGCCAATGACCCTGCAGGGTAGAGGCAACAAAAAAACCAAATAAATAAATAATTTAAATATAAAATTCAAATACATTTAAATAAAATCCGTATTGGAAAGCTATAAAAGTTTTAATAATAATAATTATAATAATAATCCTTTATTTGCATTAAATAATTTTACAAATAATTATATACATTTATTTACACACTGCAAAATCAGCTTTTAGCTGAGGATTTTTGTGAATAAACTTGTACTTTAATAGACTTAAATAACGGAAAGGAAGATAAAGGAAAAAGTTGCTGATATGAAGAAAATGTCTTAATTAAAAACGAATAATTCTATCGTTTGTTTATTGTTGACACCAGGTTTTCAACTACTATTAACTTTTTAAGGTCCGCTTAGTCAAACTAATCAAGTCCCGCGAAATTGTGTTTGTGTATGAGACTAGCTCAAAATTTTTATTTTTATTTGCGATTTCTCAAAACTGGCTCTTAACGATTTCATTTAATCTGAATGAAGTTAATACCAGGTAAGTTTAATCATTCATCATTGAAACGATCTGATAGGGCTTAAAGGGATAAGGAAAAAATCTTCCCATAAAGTACCTTAATTTTTGTTTATTCTAAGCATATAACAGTCCTTTATTACCCCTAGTAAAAAGAAATGGCTTAATGTAAAATATGATATGTTTCATGGTCAAATAAAAGATAAAAAATTACGATTTCTATCGTTTCCATAGCAATATGTGTAATATACCATTTAAAAAACTTAGAATTTAAGAAAGCAAACTATTTAGAGAGAAGACGAGAGAAAATAAAGTTTGTTTGTTTAAGGCCCTTTATTATACTAAGGCTAATCGGAAGATGCTACAGTGGGAATCCTAAAATTTGCCTATGCGTGAAAAAATGAAGTAATTCTGCTCAAAATGTTCATCGATAGAAAAAGTATGGCTATTCGTAAACTTTAAAGAATCCAATTTACTGTAATCACCGTTTTCTTAATTATTGATGAAAATACTGAAAGATTAAACGTCCTTACCACAGAAAAATATTGCTGTCGTTTTCTGAAAAAATACTACATATATACTTATTAGAAAATGGAAGTTTTGATTTTACTAGGAAGGAATCATGAAAATTTGGAAGGATGTGAAAAACATAAATTGCAACCTATTTGCCACTTTTGTTTAGATTCGCTGGGCTACCATGCACATGGCGATATATTATCTTGCACCTTGAGATGGAAAACCTTAGTTTTAAGGAACATTAGTTCACGTTACTGTAAGCTATCAAATGTGAGATCACATTCTCTCTTTGTTCCTCCTAGTCCAGTAGTCATAAAAAAAAAAAAAAAAAAAAAAAAAAAAAAAAAAAAAAAAAAATTCGACACTAATTACGGTTGTACGTGATGTACAATAATTTCTTTTGTGTTCATCTCACAATATTCGGCCTACCAGCAGCTATTGTATCAACTTCAGGTACGTGCTTCAGAAATAACCCCCCCCCCCCCCACTCCAGTATCATAATGATACCTCCTTCTCAACAAAACTGGCTCTTGGAATGATGTTCCATTGTCAATATTCCTCCCCTCTGCATTAACAGACTGGCTCACTTCCATTAGGCGAGTTTATGATGTGTTCTGATGCAGGATTAAACAAAGGGGACTACCAGGCATTCCGAGTGCTATTCAAATTTCTTAATGAATTATTAAATTACCCATCCCATTTTATTTTTTTTAATTATTAGGGTTATTATAGGGGAAAGCCTTGATATAAACTTGAAATCCCTCACTTAACCAATGCCTCAAAGTACAATTAGTAATCGCTAATAACAATGGCAGGCTGGGAGCTCGGTTGCACTACATGTTTATTTCCTGATATGTTGAAACTTCCAATACAATAGGCTCATACTGTTGTTTAAGTTATTTTATAAAAAAAAAAAAGGTAGATATCCGCTAGAAGTTGACTTATTAGCGATTTTCATCCCAGAATACTCCCATGTCTTCAATATATTCTCTCGAGTTTCTAACCTACACTACACTATATAAGACTACCAACAATTTAAAGGACTTTCAAAGAAAAAATATGCCCAAACTGCGTAGAACTCTGGTAGAACCATATCTTAAAGGCTAGCGGTTCAAAACTTCTTTTAATTTTGATTCATGTAGTTGTATAGATTTATTAACCGACTTCGAAAGAGGAGGTTACTCAATTCGATACGTATGTGCCTTTTTTTTTTTTTTTTTTTTTTTTTTTTTTTTTTTTTTTTCTATGTATGTCCACCGATTACTCCGAGATGGGTGGACCAATTGGAACGAAACCTTTTGCATCTTGTAGAGTATTTTCCCAATGTGGTCCCATTTAATTCTTTTTTGGGTTCTTAATTTATTTAATAAGTTACTTGAAATAACTTGAAAATAATTATTTAATTATTGCTTAAAATATTTACTTATTGGAAAAACATATGGCATATATGTATAACATAAGGTATGCTCCAACAAACAATTAAAACACGTTAATAACTAACAAACTGCTCATGCACTTTCCTCATTTTTTATTCTAACTTTGATTGGTTGATTTTAAGCAATGCTTAATAATGTTTCAATGTTCGATGAATCGGTTGGAAAAACCAACCAATCAAATTCAGAATCAGAACTGTAGGAGGAAAACATGAGTAGTCTGTTGTTAGCTATTGACGTGTTTCAGATTCTTGTTGGAACAAACCTTATACATAACCTTAGATAAATTTTCAACAATAGATTTAAATAAAGATATTCTGGAGTGATACTTTTGTTATGTTATCCGGATTACTATTATCGGTTTTTAATTCTGTTTCTGCAACTGTTGAAGCGTATGATGAAAATGGCTTGATTATGAGAAAGAAATAACTATTATCTAAGTTCAAATGTGGTTCGAAAATGCAATAGATACGTTCTCCAATTCCATATATGATGGGTAATTGTATGATTTTGTATGATTTACGTTATGATAACGTCCCTAGCTTGTGGCACTTAGGATATGCTATTTTCTATATAGAGTCTCTATAGTGTGCCTATGTGTTAGTATCAATCCTTTCCTATGTAATAACTGAAATGTAGCAGAATAAATCTTTACTAAAGAGCTAAATACAATCTGATTTTCAATTTTTATGGATTTTGAAGTCTTGATCGATCTTTATTAAATCGAAAGAAATTTAAATATTCTATGAAGGTTGCCAAGAATTTCAAAAGTCAAAACCTCATTAAGTGTTTGCGTTTCCTGAAAGGATGAGTGCGCTTTTCAGGACCTAAGTCTAGTGTTGAATGAATGCATTATATTGAAACAGATATGATAATGGACTTAAAACAGTCTGGGTTAGATGTGTTAATGGGTTCTCCGCATTCGAGGAGGTCATGCACTCAAGTACCGCAATAACTAACGTATATGTTGTGCATTATATTCCCCCATAAATGAATATTTTCCTAGGAAACATTCTCCCAGTAGTAGTGTAATAATAATTAAATCGTCTTTACAGACATTTAAAAAAGAAATTAAAAATTCAATGTTTGCCAATGTTCATCCATCAATAAAACTAACGGCAAATTAAAGTTGATATCTCTCAAAAAAACAACCACATTGTATGAAAGTCCACGCAGCAAAAATATAGCAGCCATAAAAATGTTTGCTGTCAAAAAGGCTACTCCGCTAGAATTGAAACCGCAGTGTTTTCTACAAACTCATTTTCTGAATAATTGTTTATTAAGAAGGATATTATTCGTACCATTTCGCTTTCAAGTTTAGTCAACAATTCATCGAAAGGGATGACGAACATAATTGACTCGACCAAGAAATATTATTGAATTAAACCAGTAGTATAATATCGAGAAAAATAATATCATTCGTAATAATAAATTAACCATAAAATGACTCCCAAAACGTTGTCGCTTCTAGCGGCTGCCCCCGTTTTGATAACGATCAATTTTATGGCTGCCCCTTATTTGTTGCGAGTACTTCTATCCAATGATGTTGTTTTTGGAAATGCAATTTAGTTTAATTACTACTTTCCAACGATAAATTTAAAGACAGAAATATAAAAGGTCCCTACCGGAGCAGTAGACCTCATCGCATTAGTTTTCAAAAGAATACTCAAGCGATCATAATTCAAAAATTAGGGTCCAATTTATTATAGGCCATATAAACATCTTCATTATATCATCATGTACATTCGACTGCCAAAATCTCGACTGTTCAGTGACGTACCTACATCATCTTGGAATTATGTGACAGCGGAGCAAACTCGATACCTCCTCTCGGAACACAGATGTATAAATGTAAATGACATTTACTGACAAAAAAAATTCAGCAAAGGAAATTATTTTCATTGTGAAAAAAAAAGTTTTAAGTTTTATGTGTCCCAATGAAACATTGGTCTTTTAGAAAAAAAAGTCCATTTCTAATCAAAGTAGGCAGGGTGTTGAAAGGAGTGTAATGCACGCCCCGCACTTGATTTTCCGCCCGTATTCATAAAATTGAAAAGGTGACTCTTCATATAATTATAATATAAAGGCCCGGGATAGACGAATATGGTAGAGCGCCTGGGTTGACTTTTATTTCGCGACGGACCCTCGGAATAAATCTCGTCCTTCCCACCTAGATAGAACAACCAACCAATGAACCAAATTCTCCTGTAGTGTCCGAAGAGGAGTACAAATAATTTGGTTTTTGTTTTGTAATTATAACAAAACAAACAAACAAAAAAAAAAAAAAAAAATTACTTCGAAAACAAGAAATCGGTTCAAAATACACTTAAAATCTGTATAAAAAAAACACTTAGATTTTTTTTTAGAAATTAACTTATTGCTTTCTATAAATTATCTCCCGCCACTAAAAAGTATGGAATAAAAAAGATTTTATAAAAAAAAAATTAAACCGACTTCGAAAACTAGGAAACAGTAAAAATAAATGCACTAAAAAGTATAATTACCTTCTGATTTTTATGAATACACGGCAAAATCGGTATTGGTATAAAAAGTGGGAAAATGCAATAAAACGAAAAAAATTATTTTGATTTGTACGATTACACACTAACTCTTAATAAAAAGTATTAAGTTGAAATATTAAATACCATGTTTAATACATCACAATCTTTTCGGAGGCGGCGCAAAATTTAAAATTGTTAACCCTAAATATTATGAAAAATCTATCGATTTTCTATTTTGCGCCGCCTCCGAAAAGATTGTGATGTATTAAACATGGTATTTAATATTTCAACTTAATACTTTTTATTAAGAGTTAGTGTGTAATCGTACAAATCAAAATAATTTTTTTTCGTTTTATTGCATTTTTCCACTTTTTATACCATTACCGATTTTGCCGTGTATTCATAAAAATCAGAAGGTAATTATTTCATACTTTTTAGTGCATTTATTTTTACTGTTTCCTAGTTTTCGAAGTCGGTTTAATTTTTTTTTTATAAAATCTTTTTTATTTTTCTAACATATATGTTTTTAAAGTCGTATAATTAGTATATAAAAATTAGAACATAATAATAATAATAATAATTAAAAATAGTAGAAACATTAATCAATAAATAAAAGTTTTATATTATTTTGTTGTTTTAATGTAATAATTTACCCCACTAACATCTATGTTACTGTGTATTACCCTGTACTACGTAAGACAGATAAGAAAATAACAAAATTAATTTCTTTAATTAAAAGAATTTTTGACATCAACCCCATCTATTTAGTATGTTCAGAATAGCAACAACAAAAATTCTTATTTTAATTTTCGTCCATTTCATGCTTTTTACTTTGTATCAGGCAATAAATATTTTTGGTGATCAAATTAATTTCAGAAAAGCTGTAACCGTCCTATGGAGGTGAGGGTAACATATTTTAAAAATAAATTGTTATCGTTTAAATCATTTTGAGGCTTAGATCTTTTTACCTACATGATTCTCCGCCCTAAAATAAGCATTTAAATTTCAATCAAAATATTAAATTTGATTATTTTATGGGTTACATCCATTTATCTTTTAGGTGACTATGTAATAGAAGTATTTGAAATTTTTGCTTTTCTTTCTAGGACCACGTATGTCTTTTTGAGTTCTGTTATTCCAATTTCTAGATGTGGGACAACTTTATCAACGAACAACCTTTTTTTAAAGGTGGATTGGCAAATTAAACTTCCAGAGCTTTCTACTTTTTATTTAGCTAACGGAGTATTCTTTTCCATTCTCTGAACATTATTTTGCCCACAAGATAAATTGTATTTATTTATTTTACTATTAATTTTTGCACTTCTTGTTTTACATTGCTACTTTATTAAAATATTCAGAACTTGAGCAAAGTAATTCAACATTCGGCCTGCCTGAGGTTTATCAAATCCCCACAGTTTTTGTGAGACATACAAACCAATTCAGGGCAAAATGTGCCGGAATTTTCCATTTCGAGACACAAGGTATAATATACCTGGGCTATGATCCATATTTTTAAAATTGGCCATAGTTTTTAGTTGCAGATTGTCCATGCCAATTTTATTTTTATTATTATGAAAGTTTTTTTTTTTTTATTATCGAAAACAAATACCAAGAAAATGTCTAAGGCCGACGTTGGAGAGTTCATGATATTGAGCTTGTGGAAGAAAAATCTCATTCCTTTAGAGGCCGGCGAACCGGAAAATCACGGAGATATTCTATACGTTCACTGTTCCAAGCGCTGAGATAAAAATATAAGAGAATTGTGGGCACTAAACTGTGAATTGGATTACATCTTGTCTTAGCCTGACATCTCGAAGAATGCGTTCTTCGACACTTCTTTTTTGGGCGAATGAACTTAACGCATCTCTCGGCCCAATATATAAATATTCATTACATATGTATTAAACTACCTTAAAAAAAAAATAAAAAAAAAAAAAAAAAGTAACAGTAATGCAAAACCTTTTGTAAACTGCTCGCTAGCAATATCCCTTGAACAACGCAATGAACGCTATGAATCAACAGCGAAGCGATTGATTGCGCTGATTGTTTCAATAAAGATTGTTAATCAGCGATCACAATGATCAATTGCAACAAAGAAGGCGAACAATTAAGATTATTTCGGAAGATAGCAAACTGTCATCGCATTTTCCATAGATCATATACAATTAATGACTATTCCTGGGATACAGAATGAAATATTGATGAATGCATTTTATAAAAGCTTATTGTCCAACATCCAAAATATTAATTTTTGTTTTTCTATTCTATTTTAAATTGAATCTAAGAGTTTTTCATTATTTTCGAAATATTTAAATAAAAACAATTACGTTTTACATGAATAAATTAACTTATAACTTATATGAAGTCCATCATAACAAACTGGCCAGATTGCCTGTGCACGTGGTAAGGACTCTATTAAGATTCTTAAGCTATAGCTGACCGGAACGATATAAACCGGAATAAAATTATTATTATTCTTAGTCCGTGTTATATGCTGAAGCTAGAACCGCAGAAGTACTTGGAGTATCTTGGTGTCCGGAAATGTAGGTAAGTTGCTTTCGGAGAAGCTTGAAGGAGGACACTTGAGGCTGCCAAGACACAATAATGAATTTTCAACCTAAGTTGATAATAATGATGATAATGAAGTATTTTGTGGCAAAAAAGAAGAAAAAAATATTCCATACAAAAAAAAAAAAATATATATATCTCCTTTCCCACTTATCACGTTGTTCAATCCATGTGAAATGAGCTAGTCCTCAATTTCTTCAAACAAATAAAAAAAATATGATGGAAAACAAATATAAGTTTTGGAACCTGGCCAGTCCAAATCTTATGATATTTGGTTAACGAGGTTAAGATCCCTAAGGAAGCCTCTACACGACGACGAAGGCATTCGTAGGCAAAAAAAAAAAAAAAAAAATAGGCAAAAGACTTGACCACGTAAAAAAAGAAGATGGATACATAGAATCAACAAAAATTCTGCAGTTGCTGGGGATAGGAAGCCTGAGATCGGCAGAAGTGGAGAAGACTGAATCAGGGGGCAAAAAGTCTAATAGGTCTCTAAAGCTAACAATATAAAAAGATGAATGATATTTTCATTTAAGGTTCGTACAAAATTTAAGATGGTTTCTTCTTAAATGATATGAAAAAATATCTATATTACTAATCTTCCTCAAGATGATTAGTATTTATTCAATTGTGATGCTATACCTTGGGAGGATAACCTCCCGCCGGAAGGGATACGTCGGAATAAAGATGCTGATTCGATATGGGAATCAAATCTGACGTGGATTTGCATGGCAGGCAGGGGATGTGCGGGCGTCCCTAATCTTCAGCTAAATATTTAACGCTCTTCAAGATTCCCTATTACCGCTCCGCCCTCTTCCTTTTCATTTATCTCGATGTATAATTCAGTCCCGGCTGCAGTCATTTCTGGTCCTGCTTCTTCTTCATTATTCATTGGCGAGACTCATCGCAGCTTCCCACCCCTTAGCATCATCGGGGTCCGCGGGTCCTGGGAATTCTGCGGTGATTAATATAGGAGAGAAGTTGATCTGAGGGAAGCGAGCAGTATACAATCTCAGTTCACCAATTTACAAATCGCATACACAAAGACGACAAATACATTTTGTATAAAAATGAGGGTTACAAACGGGATAAGGTTTTTAATTAGCATTAATTGATTTCTAAGATTTTTACTATGCCTAAATTCTATTGAGCCTCTGAGGGGAGACGAGGTTTCATTCCAGATATCTTACAAGAATATTATTATTCTAGGTCTCCTAGCAAAAGTGAGACTACGGGATTGCAAGCAGCAAGATTTCTCCGAAAAATGGGTGGATACGTCAAAGGTTACTCGAGACGAACTAGTATGTAATAAAAAAAAAAAAAAGTAATTTACGTAGTTATTATTAGTTCTGTGTGGAAGTTACAAACCTATCTATTATTCCTTAAGTCGTGGTAAGGATTGTGTTGGAATGGAAGTAAATTGGATTAAGAAAGGCTATAAAAGATAAACTTGTCTTTTGGGTTTTGGGTATAGTCACTGCTCCAGAACAATCCATTGCATTTGATTGATAAGTACAATCAATTGTACTTGATTGTCAAGTACCATCAATGAAACAGTTGTGAAAATTGAAATTTCACATTAAAAATGTTTAAATATTAAAATTAAGGTCAAGGACAATTCTTATCTTATTTTTCTCATAAATCAATCCTTCCAATTTGTCTGAGATTTGATTAACAAGGGTGGATTTGTGATTATCACCAGAAAGCTCCGTCCACCCTCCTATTATTTTTTTACACTAAAAACCCGCCATATTCTTGGTCACTTGCCAATTCTGGACCACAAACTATAAAACAAATCCTAATATTAGAGTCAATAGAAGATATGTATCAGTCGCATAGGATAGCTCTTCAGGACCAAAATCAAAGCAGTATCTAAAATATTTATTTATAACTATAATAAACATTAATTATTATACAAAATTTAATACTTTTATGTGAAATTGTTAATTTATAGATGTACAACGCTCTAAGAAAGAATAGAAAAGCGAAAATATTGTACTTAAAATTACATTCTCAGACACAACTGAGTATAGTACGTACAAAGTTCATAGTCTTATAATACACATGATAAAGGAACTATTTGGTAGGTCTGCGAAGGTACTGACTAGCGTGCGTTGTGGTGGGCTTCTCGTCGACATCGCTGCACGGTGGAGAGGTCTCGTGACGTTTGGTGACTGTGTTCTTGACGGAGGTAGCGAGGAAGCTGGCGACGGAGATGAGAGCCACAGAGGCTACCAAACCAGTGGCCCACATCCAGCTCGAGTACTTTTCCTTCTCCTTCGAGGTCAGCGTCGCCGCCGAACCGATGAGGCTTTTCGGCATCACCCGGAACCCGGAGTCACAAGCAGATTCTTTCACGTACCTCGCCCAAGAGTGGTTGACGTTGTTTGCGAACTCCCTCCTCGACCACTTCCTGGCCTTGACCGGTGCTGTTCTGGAATCGAAGTGACACAAGAGTATGTTCTTCCTTTTGGGATTCACACGCATCACCGTGTCAGACGAAGGGATCGCTCCGACAAGAACGCCAATGTCACCCTTCACCACCTTTGCCCACTCCCACATGTCTGATATGTGGCATCCACACATCCAAGGATTGCCAACAAGTTTGAGAGTTTTGAGTTCTGTGTTGAACCTGAAGTTCTGCGGAAATACCATGGTAATGTTGTTGAAAGCCAAGTCCAACTTCTCTAAATTAGGCAAATAATGCAAAAATGCCAATGTATTGTTGTTCGTATTCATCAAACGATTGCCGGCCAACCTCAGATCTGTTATATTTCCGAATGATTTAAATGTCTCGATCGGTAAATAAGAAATATTACAACGACTGAGGTCTAATGTTTTTAATCGATTTAACTGTGTGGGAATAATGGAGTCTTGTTGAGGCACATCAAGCGGGTTGCCAGCTAAAAATAGTTCTTCCAAATCAGGATAGAACACATCCTGGAAAACTGTCTCATTGAGCCTGGAAAGCCCACAATTATTAAGCTCTAGGGTTTTTAGATCTGTCAAATTCTGAAATAGACCGGATTCTAAGCTTTTCAAACTGTTTCCAGACAAAATTAGAGTTTTCAATGATGTCATTAGTGAAAATGTATTTTTCGATATTTTGGCTAAATTACTGTAGCCCATATCAAGGTGGATAAGAGTACTCAAGGGACTTAAAAGTGAAGTGAATGCATTGTTCAAAGGATTCCGTGAAACATCCAGTTCTTGTAAGGACGTGAATCGGTGGAACGTGTCTGGAGGAAGTCTTGTCAATGAGCAGTTTCTTAAGGATAGTTTCTGTAAATTAGTTAGCGGCTTGAGTGCTACTGCCAGGTCATTGGCAGACATTGAGTTGTCAGATAAGATGAGGGTTCTCAGGTTAGTTGCCACTGCGAAAGCATCCTCGGAGAGAGGACCGACTAGGTTGCAATTTGACAAATCCAAGAAGTCCAAATGCTTCAAGTTCTGTCCAAGGGTAGTTGCTACATCCAGATCGCTGAGCTCGTTTCCGGCCAAGATCAAACTTCTCATCCATGTATTATTTTGAAAAACATCGTCTGGAAGATTTTTAATACCGGATCTTCGGAGATCTAAAAATTCTAAGCGTGGAAGTTTTCCAAAAAGGGTAACCCATTCGACCGTCGTAAACTTGTTATATGCAAGTTCCAATACTTTCAGATTTTCGAGAACATCGAAAGCATCGCTCGCAATGTAACTAAGGTTGCATCTATTCAACTTGAGGTACTGGAGGCTCTTCAGCGGGTTGAAGACTCCTGACTGGATAGTCCCAAGTGGGTTACCAGATAAGTCTACGCTGCTCAGGGATTTCGTATCTGAGAAGAAGGTGGGACCGATCTTCTTCAAGGAGCAGTTACTGATGTCCAAGTTCAGGAGAGATTCTGAAATCAGGAACGGCCCTTCAAGGTCTTCCAAAGGGTTCATCTGAAGTTCCAACGTAATCAGACCATGGCTGTCTCTAAAAAAAAAAGAAAAAAAAGAAGAGTTATTTTTATCATAAGGTAAAAATATGAAAAACTTATAGTTTTTCCATAGAATTAGAATGAAATATTGTACTTTTTCACTAAGAAATTTTAAGTTTATTGTCCTGCATCAAACGAATTTATAAAATTTTTAAGTGGAAAAATAGCCAAATTTTAATGGTTGTGACTAACGATTAGTTCTCTTTTCCTTTAAATAGTTAAGCCATTCGAGCAGAAAATATTTATTTAACTAAATTAAGTAACTTAATTCTTATAACGTAACTTAACTCTAAATAAGTAATTAATAATAAGTAACTTAACTTAAACTCTAATAACTAACTTAACTCTAAATAACGTAAAAACGATCCTAAAGATTTTAGGTGCTTCGGATATACTTTTCGACAACACTCTAAACGTAATGCTTTCATCAAAGTGAATTATAACACTAAGGTGACTCGTAAGTGGAATAGGTAGTAAACTAGCTTCTGGAACGAGTAGGAGTTGGTGGGTACATTGTCAGGAGCAAGAGTCGTGTTGGTGACAGCCCAAGTTTTCGCTGCGAAACAGCGTTAATTGTGTGAGCCCCGGCGCGGAATAGCAGTGGTCACTTAATTAACGAAGTCGACAGAACGGAAGTGATGGTCGGGTCACGGAAGGGGCCCCTCAGTCAGCTGGAGACAGTCGGTCTTAATGGTAATCCCAGGGTCAAAGGAGGGGGCTGAACTGTGTGGTGGAAGATCTGGTTCAATAAGAGTCAACACTAGGTACATGAGAGAATGGGGAAAAATGAAATCCATCCTGACCAATATAATAACAAGGAAAAAAAATCAATATATACTATAATGAAAAATGTACAATTTGCGTGCCGCTGAAACTCAAATATGAGTCCAGGTACGATCTAGAAATTAATATGGTTTGTTATCGCTACATCCTCTATCCTGTATTATTATTACTATTTTTTTTTTTGTTCGGTACCCCTACCTGGGTAGAGTAACCGAGGGTATAGTAACAAACCCCGTATGCCATGTGTGGCATACGTGGGTTACTCTAGAGGTGCGACCAACCTACTCTAACCATGGTGGGTAGGTCGAGATTTATTCCGTGGGACCTCCACGAGATAAAAGTCAACCATCCCGAGGCGGATTCGAACTACTACCGTTCGGCTCAAGTATGCTAAAGCGGGTCGAGCTCAAACACGCTCGGCTATCCCGACGGACGTCCCCTATCCATGAAGAAGGCTGTCGTTTTTACCCGATGGGCGTGATATTGAAGATATAAGGGTTGGAATTTTCGCTCTCTCGCAATGTGTAACTCTCCATCTTTACATGATTGTAGGGTAATGAATGTAAAATTACGTTGTTTAAATTTAATAAATTTAGAATGCCCGGCTACCAGATAGCAGCACTAGATTACGGTTCATTCGTGAGTTACAGTTAATTCATTCGGGTTGGACTGGTTTTTGTTCAGCTGCTCTTTTGTATATATTTTGTCGTGGTTATTGCAAATGAAAGTTTTAGATTTTTCAGAAAACCTGTATTTAAGATATTTATTATTAATACCTCAAATAAAACTCAATACTCAAATAAAATATATTTATCTAACGTTTCATTATGAGTTTGTTTTAAGTTGCAGAATAAAGTGATAGATTAGTTAAGTAAAATTCCTGAACCGCCTCCTGAATCTTGGTAGCAGCTATTAATCAAAACCTTCGGAAAGTTGCAGAATGTTGCAACGTTTCACAGTAGTTATAACGTGTTCGATCTATTCATTAGTTCTCAGTCATTATTCGTCACATTAGTTCAAAGTCTACCTATTTATTTCAATTAGCCTGATACGATAAAAAAATGGAGAGAGAATTTTGATACGTTGACATGAAGAAGTAGTGTACACATGTACTTATTGGATGTGTAATAAGAAAATAAGTAGATTATAAGTAATTAGTAAATTATACATTTTAAAAATCTTTCAAGTTTTACGTATATCATCGACTACCATTATTTCTTTACCTTCTAGTTGTCACCTAACGATGTACTCAATAAAATTTTTGAAGACGAATAAATCTAAACAAATTAAAAAAAAGTGCCACTCTGTTGAATTTTTTGTTCATATTAATTTTTAAAGGATGATTATAACAAAACTTTATGCCAAATATAGAGAGCGACTGATATTTGGTATATATAGAGAGCGACTGATATCGGGTATAATAATATCATACAAATGGACCTTCTACCCTCTACTCTCTCAATTATATGAAATTTCTAAAACAAAGAAAAAAAAAAAGAGAAAAAAAAGCTGTTTTTGATAAAGGGAAATGGAATTATGCTAATAAGTTTTTGTTCGCCGAGCTTCGAAAACTTGGTCCCTTTTTCCCTCGGCAATATTCCGTTAGGGCGAAGATAAGTGGAGTTTGCCGGAGCTCGGGCTGGTTCATTACCACTGGGACAGAATTAATAAATGCTGGGGACTACTGATGGTTCAACTTGAGCAGTTAGCAACTGTTTATGGTCCCTTAGGGTTTTGGGCTCTTAGCTTCAACTGTCGCCAAGGAATGGAGATTTAATAAAATAAATAGACTTCCGCCGAGAGCTCCATCTTAGCCAGAGCCTCTTGTCGAGATAGTCCTACATTGCTCTTCTCAGCAACATCAAAGAACTATTTTCACAGTTATATCCAAATTAATTTAAATAGGAGAGACAATTATTTAAACATACAAGCACACAATTTCATCCACCTTAATACAATAACGCTGTTAAAAGAGTAGTTATTTGAGTGTTCGCGGTTGTCTTCCAAAATTAAAAATTCAATAGTAATTAGAAATATTAAAAGTTTTCATTCTGCAATACGCAAAATATTCTCTGAAACAATTTTTTTCTTCTATTAGATTCTACATTTTCCAAAAATTATTCGGAAAACAAAATATTCAGTTTATTTTTAGGTCGCGAAGATAATTAATTGTATGAGAAATGGGTAAATTTATAAAAAAATTGTTATTTTTTTAACCGACTTCGAACGAAAGAGGAGGTTACTCAATTCGATACGTATGTGACATTTTTTTTTTTTTTTTTTTTTTTTTCTATGTATGTTCACCGATTATTCAGAGATGGGTGGACCAATTGGAACGAAACCTTTTGCATCTTGTAGAGTATTTTCCCAAGGTGGTCCCATTTAAACCTTTTTGGGGTTCCTAATTTATTTAAGAAGTTATCGGGAAAAAAACATGAAAATAATTATTTAATTATCGCTCACATTGTTTACTTATTGGAAAAACATATGGCATATATAACATAAGGTATGCTCCAACAAGCTATTAAAACTAATTGATAACTAACAAATCCCAATATTGTATTACAGCTGGATGAATCAAATGGGAAAACCAACCAATCAAATTCAGAATCAAAAGAGTGGGGGGAGAACATGAGCAGTCTGTTAGTTATCGATGTGTTTTCGATCGGTTGGAACAAACCTATACATAACCTTAACTAATTTTTCAACATTAGATTTAAATAAAGATATAAATATCAACAGAATATAATATCGCTGTCGTTTTGTGTAGCGATATTAGCATAAATATTAGATAGATGTATATTCGCCGATAACAGTAAACCTTCTTAATTTAGATCCAATCGACGGTTGGACACCATAATCATAAGACAACAAAATTCGTGGAATTCCAAGAAAGACTGAGTATTGGTAATCGTTTTAAAGCAGAATTTAAGACTTCTTCAAGTTCCCGAAGGATCGTTTAAATTTAAAATTGTAGCTATTATTGATTTAAATTAGATTTTGATTTCTATCTTTTATTGACTATGCACATTAAAAAAGAATACAACAATTCCTGGAAAAGCTCATTTTCAGTTGACTTAACAAAGGATTCAGATACCCCTGTCTTCTTCCGGATACACTCGGTCACTGTTGAATATCTTGCCGGAGGTATTGTGCCGATCCTTTATGGGTGACACTTCTGTTATGTTATCCGGATTACTATTATCGGTTTTTAAATTTGTTTCTACCACTATCGAGGCTTTTGCTGGTGTTCATCCATCAATAAAAACTACAAAATAAAACTTGATTACTACCCGAAAACAACCTCATTGTATGAAAGTTCCCTCAGCAAAAATTTGGCAGTCATGGAAATGATTGTTAAAAATGATGATAAATGCTACGCCACTAGAATTGAAGCAACATTGTTTAGCAATTTATTTTCTGAATAATATTTTATTACGAAGGATATAATTCATAGTACTTCGGTAATAAATTTAGTCAAAAATTCATCGAAAGGAATTACGAACATAATTGAATCAACCTTTGGAATTAAGTCAGTAGTCTAATACGGAGAATAATAATATCCTTCGTAATAATAAATTAACCATATGGGAGTCCCAAACCCTGTTGCTTCTATCCTAGCGGGGCAGTCTTTTTGATATCGATAAATTTTATGGTTGCCCCTTTTTTGCTGGGACTTCTATCCAATGATGTAATCCAATGAAGTCGTGTATAATATCGCCATAGTTTTCAGAAGGATATTCAAGCAATCAAAATTTTAAAATTACTTTCAAATTTACTATAGGTCATATTAGCATCCTCATCGATTCTCCATTAACGATATCTTGTCTAAAACCGGCCAAAATCTCGACTGTTCAGTGACGTATCTACTTCATCTTGGAATGGCCGGATTTATGTATTTATGTATATTTAACTCAACACATCTCGGAACACTGATGCTCTACGTAAATGACAAGTACTGACGACATTTAGCAAAGGAAAAATATTGTCGTTGTGGAAAAACATTTTATGTGTTCCCTTCCCAATTGAACGTTGATCTTTTTTTAAAAAAAAAATCCGTTCATAATCATAAAACGTAGTGTGTTGAAAGTTGTATAATACCCGCACCGCTTTCCTACTTTTCTGTGTGTATTCATAAAATTGAAAAGGTGACTGTTTATACAATTATTGTATAATAAAAAGGCCTGGGAAAGACAAACGTGGTAGAGCGTTTTCTACATTTGTTATCTTCTCCAACTAAAAATTGTGAAATAAAAAACATTTTGTAAAAAAATATTAAACCGACTTCGAAACCTAGGAACCATTAAAAATAAATTCACTGAAAAGTATGAAATAATTACGTTCTGATTTTTATGAATACACAGCAAAATTGAAAATGGTATAAAAAGTGGAAAAGTGCAATAAGACGAATAATTTTATTTTGATTTGTACAAATACACACTAATTGTTAATAAAAATTATTAAATTTAAATATTAATTACTATGTTCAATACAACACAATCTTTTCGGAGGCGGCGCAAAATTTAAAATTTTTTACACTAGAAATTATGAAAATCTAAATGGATCTTCTCTTCCCATCTATTGATTTCAATGCATACTAATGGAATTGTATCAGTAACATGTTATTTCTATTTTGCGTTTTCTACAAGAGCGTTATTTCTATAAGAGAGTTATTTCTATTAGAAGCGTTATTTCTATAAGAGCGTTTTCTACATTTGTTATCTTCTCCAACTAAAAAGTGTGAAATAAAACACATTTTATAAAAAATATTAAACCGACTTCGAAACCTAGGAACCAGTAAAAATAAATTCACTGAAAAGTATGAAATAATTACCTTCTGATTTTTATGAATACACACCAATTTTGAAAATGGTATAAAAAGTGGAAAAATGCAATAAAACGAATAATTTTATTGTGATTTGTACAAATACACACTAATTGTTAATAGAAATTATTAAATTAAAATATTAAATACTATGTTCAATACAACACAATCTTTTCGGAGGCGGCGCAAAATTTAAAATTTTTAACACATCATCTAAATGGATCTTCTCTTCCCATCTATTGATTTCAATGCCCACTAATGGAATTATATCAGTAACATGTTATTTCTGTTTTGCGCCGCCTCCGAAAAGATTTTGTTGTATTGAACATAGTATTTAATATTTTAATTTAATAATTTTTATTAACAATTAGTGTGTATTTGTACAAATCAAAATAAAATTATTCGTCTTATTGCACTTTTCCACTTTTTATACCATTTTCAATTTTGCTGTGTATTCATAAATATCAGAAGGTAATTATTTCATACTTTTCAGTGAATTTATTTTTACTGGTTCCTAGGTTTCGAAGTCGGTTTAATATTTTTTTATAAAAACTTTTTTTTAAAAGAATTTTTTTTTATTTGTTTTATTTCCTCTATATTTGGCGCAAATGTTTATGGATCAAACTTTAAGTTAGAATTTGAGAATCAAGATAAATGAAGGAGAATCAAAATTAAAAAAGTCGAAAAGAAAATTGTTCTGATGTATTTATGTTTTCACACATTTCTTCATTTTCTTCCGAGATCCCTGTTATTAATAATGTATAGTTGGGACTCCAAGCCTGGTATTTCTTTAAAAGTTTCTTCGCATGTTCCAAACGAAAGCTCAACGGCCAAAATCCAAAACTTGGATTGAGCCCATTTTGCTTTGAAACTGCCACTTGAGACTCCGGAATGTGTCGTTGGGTAAATAAACGAATAATAAATTTTGAAAAAATTAATTTAAGGAAAATATGGATTGAGCTAGAGAGGGAATGAGCAACGAGCGCCTTCCAAAAATGACAATGGAAGGGAACCCGGGTGGAGGAAGGGAGAGAGGTAGGCCGAGACTGCGTTGGCTGCAGGACGTAGAAGATGATCTTCGGACTCTCGGCGTTGTGGAATGGAAAAGGGCAGCCGAGGACAGGTCTGAGTGGAGAAGAGTAGTGGAGGAGGCCAAGGTCCTGCAAGGACCATAGCGCCATTAGATGATCATAATGATGGATTGAGCAGTTTTGGAATGCCTCAAATAATATTATATAATTTCTAAAACCAACGAATATATACTGTTAACAAAATATTTTACATCCTTGACTAAAGATCTTCACTCATCCTTTGAAACGAGCGACTAATCTACACCTGTAGTTTCCTGTATAATGCCCAAACCGGCTCAATGTAGGGTGGCAATAGTAACTAAGTGCCGACGTACCATAAGAATATTATAAATTAAGCAATGACGCCGAACCGATAGAAAGTGAAGTAGGGTTCCAGTTCCCATTAAGAACATTAACGTTTGGTATGCTCCTGGGAAATTTTACAAAGTGCACTTGTCAGTGCAACTCAGAAACTCATAAATTTCTTACCAGGCCATTCGGTCACTGATAATAAAAAGAATTAAACTAACGTTATTATATTTTAACACACTATTTTCGGTCTGAATATAAATTGAATAAAATGAAATAAAAGGACGGTTATAAAAGTAGGCACGACTCTACGCTCTAGGAAGCATGTCATTGATAGAGACAAGGCCACGAGATTGTACGAGTACTTCATTGCCTATATTAGAATGGACAACTCACTCTAGCGAAGGATAACTATAATGAAGCATTATTATGTTTCCAAGATTAATCTTTAAATTCATGATCACTTCTGGGTAATAATTTAAATGTAACGTAAAGATTTTAAACAAATAGTAATAAATAAAATACTAAGATTCGATGCTATTCCCATACACTGACATCCACCTTCCGCCTTCTAAACAGATTTCGAAGAGTCAACCTTATCGAAATCCTCCTACAAAGACAACTACGTCTTCGCCTACTACCCAAAAGTTCTCACTAAGAGGTATATGGGAATAACTTATGCGAAATCGTTTTATGAGGTTTATTTAGGGCCTCGTAATTTTATTTACATTTTATCCATTCATTATCACCTGAATAACATTTAAATGGTACAGTCGTCCAAAGCTGGAAAGAGTGTTACCGTTTAATTTTTCCAGAAGAATATCGAATCTTTCTTCGATTTGAATATTCTACGCAATATTTTATTTTCTAAAAATCTAAAAGCCGTTGCTAAGCTAGCACTCTAAGGTCATTCCCTCAACGTAAAAATAAGAAATAGAAGAGCGCTCGCATTACTGTTAAAAATAAACAACCGACTGCTGATCTACCACGTGCCTCGAATAATTGAAGATTCCTTTGGCGTAAATAGATGAATGGAAGTTATTCTAAACATTTATTCAGCAAAAGATTTGAATTGGATATAAAGCGGACTATAAATGAATAGCCGGGGCTGAGAATCAATCCAGAATGGACTGAGGGCCTGATGGACTGATGGAGGTTAACAACCACTAGATGAGTTGATGCCAGGCCACGCTCCAGATTAAGCCTATTTGTGGCAATTGCTCCTAGCTCGGAGGAAGTTGCTAATATCCTTTCTACTTAATATCCACTTTAATTTCCTCTTTTCTTTCAGAGACCTATCCTAGATCGGCTCTAAAGGAGGGGTAATGGTGCTCTCCGATTCGTTCGTGGAAACCGAAAACATTCCCGAAATTAATGCACTGCCGGAGCTGTGGCTAATTTGTAACTACTTCTTACCCATACAGTTTAAAATACATCGTGGCTCAATTTGTATTGAACATCGAATTTAGGGAATCGATAATAATCATCGCAGAAAAATAAATAAAAATATGAAACACATTCGTTGCCTTAATATTTTAGGGAGCCTATATTTGTTCCAGATTATCGTAAATATATCTGAAAATTGTTTAAATAAATCAAAGGAATATTAGTTACATTTTTCTCTTATTTCGCAGGTTTAATAAAAACAAAGTAAAACATTATCTATGAAATTATTTTTTATATTCTTATTAACTGGTCATCGGTTGTTTTGGACAATCAATGAACAATCAAACATCAACAACTAAGTCTTTGGTTTCTTTTTCTGAAATTTTCAACTATTCCTTTTTTTATAATTTTTTTTATTCTATTATTGTTCTGTTTTACTTTTGTGAAACAACTAATTGTTTTCTCAAAAAATCGATCAATGTTTGAACGTTTGTGCTTTTATCACCCAGCATTCCTTGGATTTTCTTTCCATTCTCAAATTTCGAATGGACAATTTTCCAAAATACGTACAATTGTCTGACGTATCGGCAACTATCACATTTCATCGGCAACTATCACATTTCATCGGCAACTATCACATTTCATCGGCAACTGTGTGTTTTTGTCAATGAGATAAACGTGCGTCAGTCGCGTGTGACCAACTCTAATTAAAGTGATAACCACCTATTTCTTCTCCACAATTCCTCACTGAACTTTTCCAGGCTCTTATATCTTTTTCAATACATTTTAACTTGCAAAGTACCTCAGTGATGGCTAAAATAGGTCCCAGCTTGTTGTTTTAGATAGCTACATACGTCCGTGGTGGTGTGAATATTTTTTACTTCTAATGAAGATACTTGCTTACTTGCTTGATCTACTAATAGGTTCCCTTTAATTCCCTTGTTCGTTGGTATCCAGATGACAATCATGTTCTTGAGAATGCTCCTTGTCATTGATGAGTAGGCTTCAATTTTCTTTATGACAGGATCATTAGAGTGGAAGTTGGTTAGCCAGTACAGCGGAAAGAGAATCAATACATATAACAAATTTTTTTTTCTGGGTGCTGCGTCAATAGCTGAATTTATTGCAAAGCATTTTTTCTAGGGGTTAAAATGTACACTATTGGGGGACATTTTAAAATTTAATATTTTGTTTTTAATGTAGTACAATATTAAACCTTAAGGCCATTCCTAGCCGCGACAAGTATTTCTATCTTTAACGTCTCGCCAAACTGCATCGTAGGAACCGGAAAAGAAAAGAGAGAAGGCTGACGCGGCTAGAAATGACCCCACGGTCAGCTCAATGGTAAGAGCCCTGCGTCGGAGGTGCAGAGGACCTGTATTCGTTTTCCTATAACCTTAAATAAAATTATTTAAAAGTTATATAGTAATTATTTTAATATAGAACACCTAATTTTCAACAAATTTACAAATTAAAAATTTGTGTGTGCTTAAAAAAAAAATTACTTTCTTATAAACACACAAACCCACCCAACCACCCACCCACACACACACACACACACATATATTAATATATATATATATATATATATATATATATATGAATCCTGTCGTGCCCCACTGTACCCCATGTTGACTTAGGCCATGTAGACATCATCCCCTCCCTCCTCGCTCTAAGGCCATTAAGAGTTTCCAATATCTGAAGACCCCGCTGTGAAAAATGTCCAATTTAATCCGACCGCGGAGCTTAATGTTCCGAGCTTGAAAGAAAACTCCCCCTAACGAGCTATCGAGGAAGCTAATTGATTCTTTAATCCTCGCGGCGGAACATTTATTGGAAAACGGTTACTGGCGGCGGTACCAGCTTGTTACGACCCGTCACAGGCAATATATAACCTTTTATTAACAGTTATTAGATACCTCATGCCCGGTAACTGTTTAATAACGTTTTCTTCAAAGCTTCATTATTGCATGCAATCTTTTTCCTTTTTATCGAGGTTGAATTGGGGGCAGTATTACAACTGAATCACGACTCTAGAGCTGTATTTTCTTGATTGATACTAAAACACTATTATAAAAATTAAAATTATTTTCAGTCCATACAATGACGAATGTTTCGTGAACACACACATACACACTATAAAATATCAATGAAAAACATATATACTTTTACCGGTGGTTTAAGTCGAAAAGTGGATGTCAAATTTTGGAAGAGCTACACAATTAAGTTAATTTATTTTTTTAAATTTCCAACTTATACTTGTGAAAAAAATGTCAAAAACACTATTAGAAGTTGTGGAAATTGTTTCAACACAAAGGGAAAAACTTATCAATGCTCTCAGTACTTGATACAATATTCTATGAATGCCCTTCAACGTCCTTTCCATACACTGCATGTTCTAAGACCCTATAAGGAAGAAGCCGTCTCCCCTTCAATTACCTCCTAAAGAGCCATTATTTCTCCCATTGATTGAACATCATTCAATTATCCCATGTCTCTCTCTTTTCTTGTGGAATTTAAAAACATCTTCCTTTAGGACGAGATCCAGTCGAATCATCTTGTGCTGAGGAAGTCTCATAAGGGTCTCTAGAGATATCTGAAAAATGCCCAGCAGGATGCCTCATAACGCCTAAGACCTTCACACAAATCAAGCAGGATTCCCGAAGCGAAAGATCGCACCATTAATGCGTTGAATACATTAACAGGGTCATCCTTTCTCTATTTTATACAGGACAAGATTGACTTGAAAATTCCTTTTAGTTCTCCATTCAGAATAGGTCACATCCTACACTCTTTTAGACGTCTTTTTCATGTATAGGACCTATAACCCCTCTAATGGGAAAAAGCTATCTCCTCACGAATCAGTTCGAATCAATGCTACAATTCCCTACTTAAGATGGTGCAATTCTCTACTTAAGCAGATCCTCCCCTTGCTGTGTGGAGGATCATACACAACCCTGTTAGGAGTGTGCAAGCTGAGATTCTCCAGCAGTTACTTCTTGATACATGAAGCACTATTAGAAACCTTGAAGTACCTGTTGGTTTATATTAATCTCTATTAACTTTAAAAGCGTTTTATGTCCAGTAAAACAATGAAAAGAAAAACGTCAAGCCAATATTTGTAGTTGCTTAAAATTTCTTGTTTCTTCTGTTTCTTTCTGCTTCATCTTTATGATTTTAAGTAACTGTCGATTCATTTCTTCTTTGGGTACATTGTTTTTACCAAATTATTTAAAAACTTACAAAATTATTTTACTCTTAATGAGCCTTTTGGCATGAGTCTTTAATATAATAACACTTAAAATTTAAAAATATGAGACTCGGCTTGTTTTAAATCCCTTAAAACTTTACATTACTCAGATTCAGTTACATAATCTAGTTTTTTCTTTCTTTTTTTTAATTAAGTTTTAAATAATACGAACTTTTTTACAAAATAATACGAAATATTAACACACCTGGACAAAAAGTATTTTAATGTACTTTCTTTTAAATAGCAAGTATTTTGTTTTTTTTAAATAAAATGCATTTTAACCTCAAATCATTTAAAATAATTTTCGATAAAGGTATTTTAAATAAAAAAAATGAAAATGAAAATACAAAATACTTTTAAAACCTAGTAGCTAGTGCATTGCAAATGATTAATAAATCGGCAGGTTTTATTTAATTTTTTTTGGTTGTCTTAGCTTGGTATAATGTATCTGATTCTCAGACCATCTTCGCTTTCATTTTGTTGAAATTATTAAATTAAATTTCTTTTTCTACAGATTCAAACTGATTCGGAACCTATTTAAACTAATTGGGCTACCCATTAGACTATCCGCTGCCCATACACCATCTAACGACCTCCGTCCAATTGGAATTTCGGCAAATCTGCCCTTACATAATCCTCCCGCCTACTTCTCAGAACTTACTTCCCTCAGACGTTTTCTATTCGTTACCGCGCTTATATATTATTAAAGTTAATATTTAAACCTCCACCCTAAAACCTATGCATAAAACCATTTATGTGAAATGAATTCATTAGACGTGTATTTAGATAATGAACAACCACCAATGTGACAAAATTTGTTGAAATCGCATGAATCGGTATAAAGTTAATAATGGCGCCCACCCCCCCCCCCCCCCAAAAAAAAACAACGTCAAACTGAAATAAATGAACTTGCTCAATATTTAGGAGTGAGAGCTCTAGTGCAAAAGATTATACACTATACTATTACGAAAATTGTTTAACTTCAAACAACCTACTTAAGATTTAATTTATTTGATTATTTAAAATACAAATGAAAATACTTCTTTTTTTAAATTTTAGTATTTTCATTTGTATTTAAAATACCTTTATTTAAAATAATGTCCAGGTCTGATTTACATTATTAAAAATGTAGAGAAAAATATTCGGTGAATGCATCTTTATGAGTAGGGAAGGGAAAAGTTTGATATAAAAGACTCAAAAGACCCCCGGATAGCATTTGCATCTACCACTATTTGAATACATATCTTATTCCATATTTGATATTGTGTTGCATTCAACTTTATATTCAAATAAACATTTTATTTTCTTCCCTTCGCTTAAATTCCGTAGTGCGTTGAATTTACGATATATATTTTAATAATAAAAATATTCAATATTCAATCGGTGTTCAGTTCACGTTTTTCGTTTGAAGTGATATTAAAACCAGAAATTATTAAAAAAGAAAGTGATCTAGAAATTCTCATCTCATATCTGGTTTACAATTATCATGATTATATACCCTTTTTTACCCTTTCCTGAATAATTAATAGGGATAAAACCTATTGATAAGCTTCGTGATTAAATATGGTTCCTAGCAATTATGGTTTTTAAAATTCCTGGTATGATTCCCTCATGTCCCTCCATTATAACTTCGAGAGAAAAAAAAAAAGGAAAGATTTACTGAAGTATTAATATAATTGGAGGTAACACAAAATACAAGGTAGTGTCAAAAATTTATTCTTAAAAAGCTATCTCATATTAATTTGTAAATATTGATTATGGACGGATTTTTTTTTTTCACAAACAGATGAGAGAATTGTGGGTATTGTTGGCGATTTTTGAAATTATTCCGAAATCTTATTATGGATATGAATATTGATGGAAAAAAGATGTAAATCGAGTTTTATGTAAAATATAGCTGATTATTTTATTTTGAAATTAACAAATACGAAAATATTATCCAAGCCGTCTTAACGCTCACTGTTTTAATCATTTCGATTATTTTCAGAATTAGTGAGATAGATGAATTGAGGAAATTCGTTGAAAAACAAAACAAACGTTTTAATTGGGTAACAAGGCGGATTTCCTCATATTTTAAAAAGGCTTGACAGTAACAAAACAAGCAAAACCTATTTGCTGTAGATCCCTGGTTTTTTCTTCAATTTTCACTTCGATTTTATCCTGTAAGAAAGAACAAATTGATTCAATGTACTCAAATTTTTTGATAGATTTTTTTCTTACGATGTATACATCGATTTTCATCCTTACGGAGGTGGATTTACAAATCAAAGGGTTAACAAACGGGATCAACCGTTGGAAATAATTGTTATCAATTTAATTTCATAATGTTGTTTGAATGAAATTGTTGAGGAAATGGTTGCATAAAATTCCAGCATTTACGGTTCAAAATTATGGATTCCTACACGCTAGAAACACTGTTAAGTCATGTACGAATAATTTATGAGAAAGAGACCAGTTTTTTAAATATCACCGGACTTAAACATTTTATACCTTAAGTAATAATGACCATTTATTGAATGCTTGTCCGAAATGTATTTCACCTCTGATCTAAACTTCTCTTTAATTATTTCCACCGTTAATTACCTTTCGGTTGTATATTACTATGGCTGGGACAGAAGGGCTTAGATAGCCCTGATTGCAGTAACAAATAGGCGCTGAGCTCCAGCTATCGGAAGCGAGCACAGAGGACGGGAGATGGGTTTAGGGCTCGGCAATAAATCCGCTAGCGGCGACGATAGGGCTGATCCTTGGCCCACTGCCCTTCGATTTACGGGCGGCCCTTCTGGAGGTCTTTATCAAACGGGCTTTGTCTTCTGTCTCTTTTAAACTTCCATCAGGGACGGGAAATGGTGAAAACCTATTCTCCTCCCCTCACCCTCCTTTATTTATGTTTTTTTTTCTTTTAATCTTTCAAGATTTTATGTTTCCGAAAGAAGAACTTAAAGTAGGTAATGCTATGTTATAATAAAATCTTCTAATAGAAGCTTCACCAAAAATTATGAAACAGCCAATTGCAAATTTACAATCAATATTTTGATTAATAAGAAGGGTCTTGAAGTCAGGATTTCTTACGATAACTTAATTTTAAAGAAGGGACACCTTATAGAAGATATATGCATATGTATATAAACTTTCAATAACGATCGAGAGAAATTAGCAGTTAAACATTGATTCTTTACTCACTTGAAAGAATCCGGTTCGACGTAGGTTATCCTGTTGCCGGAGAGATCGAGGTCCAACAAGAACTTGAGGCCCGCGAACTGCTGGTGGGTGACCTTGGTGAGGAAGTTGTCGGCCAGCTTGAGGCTCCTCAGCCTCACGTCTTCAGGGAAGGTCTCCAAAGACTCGATCTGGTTGCCAGATAGATCGAGGACGTAGACATTCGGAGAGAGTCCCTCTTCATAGGTAGGTACAGCTGTCAGGTTGGACTCTGAACAGTCCGTCACCCAGTTTATTCTGAAAGGATAACGATATCATTAAGGTAATTTATTTTTCATTTACATATAGTAAACATAACAACATGGAAATATTACATATAGCAATATTTATTGTTCTAAGGGTTCGCCAAAGGAGGGTAACTCGGCCCAAGAAACGATCTGTCACACATTATTAAAGATATCCCGGCAAGCCAGATTCGAACTAATAACTTCGAGCATAGTCGCTCAATGCGTTACAAATGAGCTACCCGAATCTGCGGATTTGATAAAAGGCCAAAAAAATTCAAAACCAGTGGAAAAGTTTGTTTGCACATATTTTTAGCTTGGTTTTGTCACACATTGAAAACATTTAGTTCTTACTATGCGGATTCAATAGTTAACAACGAACTTCTTTAATTTTTATAATATTTTCTATATACAAATTATGGTTGTAAAACTTATGATTTCTATAAGTTGTAAAACTTATGATTGTTATATTCTATAGGGCCGTTATTTTAAGAGCGGCACTACCGAAATTAGTAATATAAAGAAAAAACATCATGGTTGACTTGTCCTTAAAAAAGGAAAAAAAAATAGTAGTAATAGTAATATAAATTATGTTAAATAATCATGCGAAACCTATTTAAATGGCTACAAACGTTATTAAGTTGTATTTTTAGCGGCACCCTAACCCATAAACACTCTTTGATATTCAGTTAGTCTGACCACCATTCACGGCCATCACTATTTGTACCATCCGAAATCTGCCACTGTTGTTTTATATTGCAATACGGCATTAATTTGAATGTGTAGTAATAAACTATACGATGCATATTGAATTAATTAAATTAAGAATCTTAATGAATAAATCTGCACTGGAACCTACCTACTAGAAATATTCAAATTATGTCAGTATCGTTTAGATGCCATAATTGAAATTCGAATATTCTTTTTAATAACATAATGTTTGAACATTTATTCGACCAATCAGATAATTTTCAATCAGCTTCTTTTACTTTGTGGATGACTTTATGTCGGTTATTAACTTTTTATGGCGAGTTACTTAAACTTCAGAGTTATTTAAAGCTAAAAGTTGTTTCTTATTTCCTTGGATAAAATACGACCTGAAAATCGGTGTTCAGAGGAAACTCAGATATTTCTTTATTTTATTTTTAGAAGTTATAAAGTTCCCTGCTTCGCTCAGGTTGGAATTAAAACTGTGATTATAATTAAAAATCGAATATAAATAATTTCTGGGTTATATTTTTTATTAGTGCTTATCCTTGTATCAATGCATAACTTGGCATCAGCAGATTTATTTATAGCGGATTATAACTTGAGTTTTTATTGACGTAGTAAGTAATTTCTCCAATAGCAGTATTTTATTTTTAATCAATGCCTTCAAGAATTCAAGTTACTCTTGTATCATAATCTTGCATGATCACTTCTCATCACAACTCTTTCGGCTCAAAGGCACTTCAAAGAAATGCGTTAACACTTTATTAGATAAAATTATATGAGAATGTGAGTATGGTAATGTATCGTTGTGCAGGGAACGTTCCTGAAGGCTCAGAGTGCATAATAAACTCATTGGTAACTTCAAAAAATATTTCACAGTACCTTTACCCCTCTATAATGGTACCAATTTCATGAAATACAGAGCTCAGAGCATTGTTATGTACGTACAGGAGGCTGCTATCATATTCCTGTATTGGTCAGTGGAAATTAAATTAAGTTCTTATTACTATTTGGTTTATTCCAGCAAGCAATCGTAGACTAGCAACTGCGTGTGCACTTTTCCATCTCCTTTGATTCTGGATTTGTTTTCGAACTAGGATCACGCGAATAGGAAAACCAACCAATTAAAGTTAGGGAAGAGAAACTGCATCCGTTGTAGTTGGTCCACGACTGCTGGAACAAACCTGTTATTTTTTATATCAAGACCAATGAATGTTACTGCATCGCTATAATTGTGAAAGTTCTTCCTGAAGTGTTCTCCTGTGATGTAGTGGTTAGCATACCATAGCAGACTACAATACTAAAGGTCGTGGCGTAACCCTCCAGGTGGTCTTAGAATTTTTTAAAGGGAGTAAAAAATTCTTGAGCATGGTGTCATTCAGAGAGTACTTAAAATAGAGGTCTTATTAAACATGGATAGACAAAATTTAAGACTACCGCTGTAGCATCTTCCGATTAGCCTTAGTAGCAAAAAGGCTCGTTAAACAAAAGAAACAAAAAATCTGTAAGTGTGAATAATGGTTACGTATAATAATAAAAATAGTTAAACAACTAAATTGCTTCATACATACAAGTTTAAATTTTTACGAATTTAGAGTTGATACAGTAACATATAAATTGATCAAGAATAATAAAACAACTTTTTGTATTTAATTAAGTTATCATAATGATATAAATTTTCTAACATACAATATTATCATTAATTAATTTTATTTTAATAATTACGATATTTGTAATACAACTAATACGAACCTGAAGTAGTGACAATCGCAGTCATCAGGACACTCTAAGTCGGGCAGAGTCCCAGCCACCGCGCTGAGTGCAAGGGCTAGGGAAGCCACTCCCAGCAACTGAACCATATCAGCCGGTATCCGTCATCACTGTAACATATTGGTCAATGATAAGTTTATTATGTAATATAATATAAATTTAAATATCATAAAATATGCTATCAGAAACATCCGCATCTGGGATCTAGGTGGCTCCTGGATTCCACTGGAATTGGAAACTCCAAGATAATTCAGTGGAACAGAAGAAGAGATGGAATAGGTAGAACAATGGAATTATGACGGAACTAAAAAAACTAGGATAGCCATTAGGAATAGATATATCACTACTGAGATATCTGAAACCATAGATGACCTATGGTTGTGGTATATTCCTGGATGACATCTAAAGCATCTGGAAGGGAAGAACAGAAGCCTCGGACAGAATGCTCATCAGCGGGAAATCTTCGCAAAATATATGTGTAAGACTGATTTACGACAATCAAACCAGATTTAGTCATTTCACATATGCTCGAAAATCGACAGATACGATAAAATAATAAAACACAAAATCGTGTTTAGAAACACTCTGAAGGAGATAGGAGCAAGAAGATGGCAGTTGCTTGTTCTAGATAGAAAAAAGCATCTGTTTAGTAATTTACGCCATTTCTTAATTCTTTCCTCTCTGAGATGATAACCATAGGAGATAGGAACCCGTACCTATGGCTCATACTCGCTGGCAGATGGCAAATAATGATCAATTTATTGGCTGGTCCTTACCATAATTTAAAATATTCTTTTTATTTCAAGGTTAGCCTACTTTACATCCTTTTAAGAACAAAGTAAAATTGTAACGAGAATGAGTATATATTCGACAGGAACAAACTAAAACACAAATAATGGAAATTAAAATAACGATATTTATTGCCGAGTTCAAAGGTGATTTTGAATATATTTTATTCAGAATATTATGTTGAAACTAAAAAATTAAATTGAAATTGGGTAAGTAGCTGAGTTAGACTAAGATTTCTGATCCTGATGCTTATTATATATCTTCAAGCTTCATTTTACCAACTTACTGTTCCCATTTCCCTGCATATCTTTATCTATGACTACATATCTTTATTCCTAAGAGTGATTTTGTAATTAATTAATTTATTATTGTTAATTTCCTATTTTCTTTGCTTTTTCGTCTGTAGATTACAATATTAAAATTAAGCTTACTTATACAACAACATTAACCAAATCGTAAATATTCTCGAGAAAAAAAAATTATATTCTAAATTATCTACAACACGGCAACCTACAAAGGGTTCAGTATTACATTACTTAAGGAAGAATCGTTGTTTTGGTTAACAGTTCTGCAGGTGATTTGACAGAAATCACGCACTATCGCCAGGTTTGCCCCCTATATTAAGAAAACAAATTATTTAATCAGCAGTGCCTACCTACTTTATAAGGACTGGGTGTGCCCCAGGAGGGTCTACTGATCCCAGGAACGATGAGGGACAGGTGCATTAGCGTTGAGCTCCCACATTTCTCTATTATCTAAAATTCAATGGTTAACGACATGATGGGTGGCGGGATGGCCGAGTGGCCAAACGCTTAACGAAATGTACGTTGCCCCTGAAAAAATCTAATTGGGAACCCGAAGATAGCAAGTTCAAAACCTGGATCCAGGGGACATTAATGATAATACTCGTCATTAATCCCCCAACCTTTCCCTTGGCACGGGGTTTACCGGTTATAGCTTAAACGGTAAGGAAGGGGAGGAACAAAAAAGTCTTCTTCATTACAAGAAAGTCCTATGACAATCAAAACAAAATTTTTTTTAATTGCTTTCATTCACAAATCAAAACCATTATACAGAAAATACGAACATTAAGAAAAAAAAAATATTAATGGCATTGATAGACTTGTTAAGAAACTGGCAATGTAAAGAAAAAATTGGTGACACTCGAAAGGAATTTGAAAGGGAAATATATTAAATTTTCAGCCTGTGAAAAGAAAATTAGACCGGCTTTAAGACCCGCAAAGATTAGAAAGATTTCGGTAAAAATTATAGTAAACGCTAATTGTATACTTTGTCTAAGGGATAATGGACAAAATGTAATGGACAAAACCTCTTTCACAGTTATTAAGAGCTGAATAAAATTAAACGACTCAAAAAGGCCAGAAACGTTTGTCTGAATAAATATAAAAGATGCAAAAGGGAATTTAGCAAAACGTTCTTCTCCCCCCTGTCCTCAATGCCCCTGCACCTTAATTACAATTTTTAATTAAATCCTTTATTAGGGGTTAGGAAGTGGGAATAATTGATAAAGAGGGAATGCTGAGGGCTCGGGGCGAGCTCTGTAATAAAGTAATTCCAAGTTGTTGCCTGCTGTCCCCGTCTTAGTGTGGGCTGCTTCAACCAAGATAAGCCTGAGGTCTTCTGCAATGGCCTTGTCTTTCTGGTGTTATCGAAGTAACGGCTGTAACTAAATTAAATGATCTGAGGATGATGTATAATGCATTCATGTAGCTGTTACAGATATATATGTATATCAATGTCAATAAAAGGCTGATACAATACAACCCCTTTCAACTGATAAATGCATTTATGAATATATTTTTAATGATTTAATAAAGATGTAACCGCGACTTTTATAAAATAAGTAAACTAGAATTATTAGGAACATTAAGAAATGTTTTTATTTTTTCCTTAGGTATCTTTTCATTTGTTTAACACGTCATTCACGCTCCTAGCCCATTGGCGGCTGAGTTTAATGCCTTTCGCTCTATCGGACGGCAGTCATTTCAGGGCATTATGTATTATCCGCAATCCAACAATAATAAAATAAACAATAAAAAATAATTTCCTATATTTAAGTATTTCTATCCTTTCTATCTTAAAATAAGTAGTTATGTTTATATTGTTATTAAAAAATAAATGTTTATACGTTTATAAGTATACGAATATAAATTTAAATAAATACTAATAAATATAAAATTAAATGAATTTACGTTAAATTTTCATTATTTTAATCTACAGCTAAGGTAAACGTACCTATAGTGAAAACTGCTCCAGTAGTGGCCACTATGACAAATAAATTTTGAAAATAAGGCAGCTAGGCTTTGAATCAGCTTCAAACTTAGAGTGAATGTACTGGATACAATAGTAGCGGGTAAATTCACTCTATGTTTGAAGCTGATTCAAAGCCTAGCTGCCTTATTTTCAAAATTTAATTGTCCAAGAGGCCACTACTGGAACGCTGTCCACTATTGGTACGTTTACCTTATATAAAAATTATTTCTTCTTTTTTAACACTTTGGCTGCCATGTCAACTGAAATTGAGTAATTGTTCTCTTGACAGAGAATTAAATATTAAAATTGTGTCGAAAGGAGTGTGTGAGGCCTGTGAGTGTGTTCTTTTTTTTGCAGTCAAAGTTTTAAAGATCTAATTATTTGGCCGAGGAGGCATTCTTGTGTGAGCCACAGGTGGAACACGCCACCCGATAAGGGAGTCAAGTGTGAGCCACCGGTGGTACACGCCGGCGTGATCTTGTTAATAAGTGAATTTATCCTTTTTCTTATTTATTTCAATTTTAAAAAAGGCTACCTACAAAACGTTTTCTGATAATTAATTAGTTCATGTTTGTGTAGTACTTACACATTAAAATTAAAGACTAAAACTAAAACTAGACCTAAATTTTTCACCAGCTTTTTCCTAAAGTCGAGGAGGCCTGGAATGTATACTTATACAGAATACCATACGATACTGAAAACGAATTGTTTTTTGATATTTTAATATTCCATAAAAGCAGAGTTACTTGATATAATGTACTGAGATGATATACTTTGAGTATATAGAAACCGAATTTACTTAATAAGTTTTTTTGTTTGGATAGCTTTTTGGATTATTTAAATGAGGTTTCGAGGATTATGTAAGTCACTTTCAAAGTACATGAACATTACATTACATCGAAACATACATAGCTGTCGACTGAAAAAATTGATCAAAAATCAGATAAATCTATTAATTTCGTCATTTGTTCCAGTTGGAAATGGATATGGAAAAGATAAAAAATAATTAGTTGCATAAATTATACGCAGCTTGTTATGAGAATAAATTACTTGAATGCCATAGTCCATTAATTAATATTTAATTTAAAGACGCACTTATCTCCGCGAGAAAGTAATTTAATCCTTAAAAAAAAACATTGCATGTTTGGAAAGACACTTTATTTGAATAATGACATAACAAAGTGGCCTTGTTCACTTTTAATATAGTGAAAACTGTAGTCACTTGTAGTCTAAAAACTGATTTTATACATTTCCGTAGCTACAAAATATCAGCTCTAGTGGTTCAGTTGTAAACAATACAAACAATAATCAATGCAATGTAAGAGACGGTCAAATATTGTACATGGAATGTAGCCAGGTTTCGAGTATTGAAGCAGAGAGGACACTAATGAATGCATCTCACAGACATTTGCAGTGAGTCTTGATTTAAAATGTTATTACATTCCAAAAGAGAACAAATTTAGTTCCAAACAGATTTGAAGTTTATTTTTATTCTAAAATTTAATCTTGTGAAAAGAGTAAATCTAATTATAATCATATTAAATATGTTTTTCAAGACTGCATAAATTATTGAACAGATGGTGAAGTTTGGCATATCAAAAAATAAAAAATAAATAATCCCATATTGTGAAAGTTAATTATCATAATTAGAAATAACGTGCTTTATAAATATTACATACTCACTCATTGCACTAAGTCCTGCATTTCTAATAATTATACTAATTAAAATCCTGACGTAAATAGAAGTGCAGTATTTAATTATGGCTATAATTAACTATATTTAACAAGTGCAACTGATATTGTTTGTGTTAATGCAACACATGATGAGCAATCATTTATAATTATTCATTCTTCTCAAAATTTTATTGTAACACACTCTCTAAAATCTATTTTATTCGGTTGGCGCAATAAAGTAAGATCTTTGGCCGCGCGGTGTGGTCTTTTTACAGACGCGAATGTTGCTTGCGGGTGCACAGAAAGCCTGGAGGGGGTAGCCAAATCCTTGCGTTTATTCAAACCATGGTCTCCATGATGCATGATGCCCGTAACTTCATAACCATTAGTAGTTCAATAACCACTGGAGCCAAATAGCCATCGATGGTGTTAACTCAGGATCAAGGACAGTGGCAAATTGATCTCTGTCCATGGTTTATGGCTGTTCAAATTTAGTAGCCTCCGGGTACTTCCTAAACACCCTCTTTCACAGAAGTAGAGAGTGTATGGAGAGAATCTCCGAATGGTTTTGACAACCTGGGACACCAAATCACTATTTCCGATATTATAAACGAGATGCGCCCTGTAGGAGTCATTCGGCTCCAGTAGGCTGACAGGCGACATATATCCATAACTAACAAAAATACCATTGACAAAGTACTTATGACGTTTCTACGGAACTACGGGGTAGAGTTTCAGGGGACTTCATATAAATCACACAGAAAAACTAAAATTATCATTCTTGTTGCGAATATAGTTCAATCACACTTCTACGCGGGGAAATCCTTACAATACACACAAAAAGACGCGAACATCCCATCCAGTCGGAGTCCTCGCTACAGAATATCAAATAAACTTTTGTGATTGAGTGACATACAAAATTAAAAAGTTTTCCAAACATAGTTTATACTAGGATTGTATTCGGAAGAATAGCTTAGTACCTAACTTAAGATTTCTGACATGGGTAAACCAGTTAATAATAAAATTATCATTATTTATAAATTCAGTCCTATGACTGTATCAATGAAAGTAATCAGGTTTGGGGGGATTAGTTCACAAATATTGACACACTGATTTCTTTCAATAGAGAGATAAAATCTGCCTGACGTAAGTTCAATATCATAAAAGGTCAACTTCTGTTACAATAGAACGCAATTGTTATAGAAAAGACTGATTATTACTTCACGCAACTAGAATTGCTTAAAAACAAAAAAAAATTAATTTAATTTTTTAAACGATTTATGCTCATCTTATTATAAAATATATATATATATATATATATATATATATATATATATATATATATATATATATATATATATTAGGATTTATTTTTCGTTTAATTAAACCATAAATATCTTGGAAACAAAGAATTTGCCTTTAAAATTGTTCAATATTGATGCGTTTTTATTTCATAAAATATATGGAAGCATGGTAGCTTATTGGTAAGACATTGACCAGTTTGCTGTGCTCAAGTACCCGTGTTCGAATCTGATAGGATATCTTTCATATTCTGTCATAGATCGTCTCTGGGGCGTCCATCTACTATACAGGTACCCTTAAAAGAAAAATGAAGGGGGATAAACCTGGGATGAGCATAAGCGCAGCCAAATCACCTCCTTGGACAACCGCTAACCAAGAAACAGCACTTCCTTACACAGTTCTGAACCCAAGACCCTTTATGGGCTCTAGTTATACAGTTTATTTTTTTTTTTTTTTTTTTTTTTTAAGTAAGATATATCGTCGGCAAAGAAATAAATTTAATATTTTTCCGGAGGTAGAGGGTGCTGGCTTGCTGTTAGTACCAATCATATTAAATGTGATCAATCAAATGTAATCGATCAATGTTATACAGGTCTGAAGATGTAGATCTGAAGCCCCGCCAATAAACATTGCAAATTAATATGTACGTAGATATATTTCTAATTTTATTATTTTTAATTAAAGTATTCCAGTGTTCGAATTCCAATAAATACTATCTTTTTAATGTTTTTTGTCTTCAGATGATAGTTATTTACAAATTTTGTAAAAGCAGCTATAACCTGATAATACACTGCGAATAAAAAAAAATAAATAAAATAAAATAAAACCTGAGAATACCCAGACATTTCTACAGATAAAAATATTAATTCATTCCAACTTCTTATAATAGCCTCGTGCTTAACTAATTATTTTATTTAATAAATAGTAAAGAAAAGATTCTAATAAAAATTAATTTTAAATATAATTAGATAATGCATATATGTATTTTTTAATTCTAACTGAGAAAGGAAACCCTATTTAATTATTTTTTATTGTTTATCTGTTCTTAATTATTAATGGATAATCTAGTATTTGGAGTAAGAATATAACAGCGTCATGAGTAAGAGTTGGCTTTCATATTATTAAGTTTTTTTTTTATCCGATAGGGTTATGTTTTTGCTGTGTGGATAATGGGGAAGGGGTCGGATGATAAAAACAAATTAGGAAGTGTAAACCGGGCGAAATAAAGGGCCAAAAATACCCTACCCGAGAATTAGGGAGAAAAAATGAAACCTACAGAACATACAAAAAATGAAAAAAACAAGATGAAACAAACAGAGGAAAGGGACGGAATCCAATGTAAGGGACAGGTAAGCCAGCCCTTAAAGCTGTCGGCCCAGCAGTTTCAATAAGATGATAAGGCCTCCTGGGAACAGGTGGATGATAATAAAGTAATTCCAAAGAAGGGGGAGAGAAAACCGCAAATCTACCCTCTAAATTCTACATATAATAAGTTGGCTGCGAGATCTCTTCTTGTTACCCTCCTGCTGACTCAGGGTGGGCTACGAAGACCACCAGGGTAACGCTATTTGCCCAAGGAAATGAGGATGGGAAACCGGGGGTAAGGGAGATTTCCAAGGGGTGGGGAAGGTTTGCGAAGGAAGAGACCCCGAATTTGTAAAACATGGAAACTTCGTAGTTAAGTATCGCAAACTTATCTAGTAATCATCTTCTAAAACTGAAATAGATAAATATATAGCAATTATGTTTTAAAGATACTAGGTGGACCCGTGCGAAGCACTTCGCACGAGGATTTGTATTACATTTTACTTCTAGGTTTAACCTAACTATGAACTGAACTTTTTTTTTTGCCTGTTCGTACCCCCCCCCCCCTCTCCCCCAACCATTCGGGCCTTAAGGTGAAACTTTGTTTCTACAGCAAGGAAGAATAAATTATTTTTCTGTTTAATAGTTAAGGAAGAACTTCTTTTTCTGACGTTTTTCTCTACAAAAGTTTCCTGTAATCTTCCTGGAATATATGAAATCACTAAGAATGTTGCCTAGTCTTGGAAATTAATCTTTCTACATTCTGATTTTAACTCCCCTACTGATTTTGTTTTTTCAAAAACAGTTCATAAGATGCTTTTTACGCTTATTTTTCTGACAATGGAGAGGAAGATAGTCTTCTAAGTGGTAAGAACGACATCAAATAGGTTTCTATCCATGGAGAGGCAACAAAACAATAAGTAGCCTCGTGAAGCTGAGGGGCCTAACCGACCAAAACCAAAGTTTTAGAGGTGTAAGACGCCTGGCCCAAAAACGTGGAACGTGTATGTGTCATAAAGCCCGCGTAGAAACCATTAAAATTCATTTTTCTTATTTCGATACTTTAGTTTTCTGAAATTCCCGTTATAAAAAAGATAAGTTGATAAAACCAAAGTTCTAATGAATCACTATGTTACTATGAATCACCATAAATAGATTTTATTTATTTTATATATATTTTGGATTACAGTCATGGGCGGATCCAGCCGATTGTAAAGGGGGGGGGCTGCATCCTAATGGGGGGAGGCTGCATCCCCCCCCCCCCCCCCCCCCCACAGCCCTTCATTTGGATCTGCCGATCAGCTTTTTCACCTTCTTACAACTGAAATTCTACCTGTTATGCGCATTTTTGTTTTTTAACTTGCTTCTTTACTTTAAGGAAAATCAATTTCTATCTTTAAATGACGAAAATTTTTCCAAATGGAGGGGCTCCAGCCCCCATAGCACCCCCCTTCCCTCAGATCCGCGAATGACTAAAGTAGACTCCTGCTTATCCCTCCTCGTCGGAACGGATACATTGCCGTTTAAGTGAATGAGCCGGTCAATCCGGAAAAGTGTATAAAAAACCAGCAAAATATATTATTATAACTTCTATATTTCGATAAAACCCAAATGCAACACACAACCTATTGTACAAAGGCTATATAGTTATTAATTAAAGAAACCTTTTTTGGGCCAATTTTATTTAACAATTTAAGAACATTTACACTATCAATCTATTCAGTTTTCACAAATCTTTTGTTTTTTTTTTCGTTTATACGCACCTTAATGTCAACTGACGAAATTTCTTGTCAAAATATAGGAAGCTATTTCTTTTTACTTTCACTTACCTATATATGAAATATATAGTAAGTGGAAGTATTGCGATCGTGAAAAATTTCGACTTCCGGTTTTCAACGGAAATACACGTTTTGGGACCCCCTGAGTCGAAATAACCAAGTCCCGCGAAATGGTCTGTGTGTGTGTGTGTGTGTGTGTCTGTGTGTGTGTGTGTGAACAGACTAGCTCAAAAACTATAAACCGTGGGAACCTGAAATTGGATATTTAGTGTATGTATATGCCCGCGATGTGACAGCAAAAATTGCATCAAAATTGCTCAAAGGGAGGGGGTAGTTTATTTAATAACTTTTTAGGTTTTTTTCGATTTTCTCAAAAACGGCTCTAACGATTTTGATTAAACTGAATATTTGATCTATTTATATGCCCGAGATATGACTGTAAAAATTTCATCAAAATTGATTAACCGGAGGGGGGACTTTACATAATAAATTTTGTATCATTTTCACGTGTTTTTTTTGTTTACTCAAAAACGGCTTTAACGATTTTGATCAAACTGGGTATATGATGTATGTATATGCCCGAGATACGACTGTAAAAATTTCATCAAAATTGATCAACCGGAGGGGGGACTTTACTTAAAGAATTTTATCTAATGTTTACGTTTTTTTTATTTTCTCAAAAACGGCTATGATGATTTTGATGAAACTGGGTATTTGATGTATGTATATGCCCGCGATGCGACAGCCGAAATTTCATCAATATTGGTGAAACGGAGGGGGTACTTCATTTAATAAACTTTTTCTTATGTTCACGTGTTTTTTTTATTTACTCAACAGCGGCTGTAATGATTTTTATCAGACTGGATATTTGGTGTATGTATATGCTCACAATGTGACAGACAACATTTCATCAAAATTGGTCAAATGCAGGGGGCTCTTTATTTCATAATTTTTTTTTCCAATTTTTACATTTTTTTGGAATATCTCACAAACGGCTTTAATGATTTTGATTAAATTAATCATTTTTAATCAAAATCAAGTCATCTTTTTTATATTATTTATAAAAATGGCAATTAAAAAAACATGCTGATTTCTAATGTAATGTAAGTTGGTAAGTGAAAGTTGTGTGTTGCGCGCATCGCACCAGATTTTTTAATGAAATGAATGGAGGATACGGATTTTGTTTCAAGATCAATTTTACTTCGAAGAGATTTGTTTTACTGGAGTTCGGTAAAAAATAAAAAAAAATTGGTGCGTCCGCGCAACCCAACTTTCACTTACCAACTTACTTAGAATAGAAATTAATGCGTTTTTTTAATGCCACTTCTCAAAGTTACACATTTTTCCACATTCATTTCTTATTTTTGTTTTCATTTGCTCTATAAAAAACACTAATTTATTTTATTAATAAATAAAAGTTTATACTTGTGATAATTCGGCAATGCAAGCATGATACTCCAAGTCATATATCAATCAAATACCCAGTTTGATTAAAATCGTTGAAGCCGTTTTTGAGTAAATAAAAATAACAGGTGAAAATGATACAAAATTTATTAAGTAAAGTCCCCCCTCCGGTTGATCAATTTTGATAAAATTTTTAGTCATATTTCGGGCATATCAATACATCAAATACTCAGTTTAATCAAAATTGTTTGAGCCGTTTTTGAGAAAACCAAAAAAATGTAAAAAGTTATTAAATAAAGTACCCCTCTGGGTAATTTTGATGAAATTTTTGCTGTCACATCGCGGGCATATACATATAATAAATACCTAATTTCAGGTTCGCACGGTTTATAGTTTTTGAGCTAGTCTGTTCACACACACACACACGCACACGCACGCGAGCGCGCACGCGCACGCACACGCACACACAAACACACACACACACACACACAGTCCATTTCGCGGGACTTGGTTATTTGGACTCAGGGGACCCAAAACGTATATTTCCGTTGAAATCCGGAAGTGGAAATTTTTCACGATCGCAATACTACCCCTTACTATATATTTCATATGTAGGTAAGTGAAAGTAAAAAACAAAAGACTTTTTGCCTACATTTTAATTTATTTAAGATCTATCAAACCGGTACATAATACAAATTTTAATAAAATTTTTATTGAGAATATGGCAAAATTATAAATGTTTTTAAGGATTTTAAAAAGAATTTTTATCTTTTACAGCGTCGATCGGTTTATCCGAAGAGTCGGTTAAACGGGAACCGGTAAAGTGGGAGTATACTGTAATTGCTAAATGTGAAAGTGCAATTTTCCAACGCTACAATTAAGTCTAAATCAGACGAAACAACATTTTTAGAACCTAAACACGACAGGTCCTAGCATTTGCTGTAACGTAATACAATAAGTAGTTGACCACGTGCGGCGGAGGGGCCTAACCCAGGCGTTATCTCAGAAATGATAGGTTTTAGGGCTTTAAAACGCAAACCCCAGTTTAGTTCTATAGAACTAAACTGGGTCTTAATGCTCGTATCGCAATCCATAAAACCCAATTTTATCCGTTTCGATCCGTTGAGTCAGTACGTTTAGGTCGATATTTTATTTTGGACCAAGAAATGAACACTGAGAATGCAATTCGCAAAAGCTCCGTGAAATTCTGAATCCAACGATACCACATTCGTGGCATTTGAGCACGGTAGGACCTTATAATTGATGAAAAACCGATTTTTACGCTTTGTGAAATAATATATGTGGGATATTTATCATTTATTTATCTATTTGGTTAGCAGCTATAAATCCTCAATAGGGTTTCTTATCACAAACCAACAATTCCAATAGTGTTTTAGGAGTCCTATAGAGAATATTATGTACACCCTAGACTGTCGATCTTCCATGTTGCGCTAAAGTAAACTATATTCAGAAAAAAGCTAAATAAATAAATTCATATTCATTCTTCAATTATCACAAAGGACGTAATAAATGTGAAACGAGGTTGAAAAGGGTAAAGGGTAAAATTCAATTTCAAACAATGTTCAAATATTTTAGTTTCCATTAGGGCACACACATATTTCTGATACACGAAATATTTATTCAATTACAGAAAAGTATTCCAATTTATATACCCCGATGTATGGATTAGGTTTCAATGGAAAATTAGAGATAAGACATTTATTGATAAAAAAAAACCATTAATAGGTTTAATCTTCGGCAGTATTAAATGCTACTATTTAAATACAGAAGATTATAATTCAATTAAAAATTATATCTATTTTTTTGTATTTGAATAGTAGTATTTAATTCTGCCTAAGATTAGACCTATTAATGTTTTTTTTTTTTCCATAAAAGTCTTATATTATACTTCATCTGAAAATGGCTAGTTTATTTTTATTATTATTATTTTTTTTTCTCATTTCCTTTGTTTTTATGCCAAAGATATATTTATAGCCACAAAAAATGTCATTTATAACATTGTTTTCTAGAATTTTTAAAAATAATTTAATCATAAAATAATACTAAAAGAGGGCAGAGAATTGGGGAAAAAAAAAATTTGTTTATTAAAATGAAACATGTTCATATTCGTAGTCATTACATATTTTTAGGATAAGCAAAAAATGTTTTCTAATTATTCTCGCTTTTGCTTCTATTGTCTTTTCGTGACTAAGTAAGAAGCGATAAGAAAGAAATATTCAGGTGTAGTTCGCAAGTCCACAATACTTAAATATATATATTACATAAACATGTAATATACATATACATTTAAGTAATATGTAAAATGTATGTTAAAAATAAAATAACTTTGCATTTCTCAAATGAAATATTTATCGAATCCATTTCAAATGTAAACCTACCAGTATAGAATTAATTTATAAATATTTATCTTAATAATTTTACTAAATTGAATTTTATTCGTTCAGAACCCCCATTAAAGTTTTTTTGATTAAATTATTTTAATCTTATTTTTTTTCTACATTAAATTCAATATATTTTAGTAAAATAATATATTACCATTAGTTTTTGTAATATGTATTGGTTTTTTCGAGTCTAATATATTATTTTGCAAGCTCGCGCAGTAAACATTGATATCTCTATTACACAGTGACTGTGTTATATTTAATTTCCTGTGAATTCAGTGGTGCTATGACATGGGGTCAAAGTAAGTTAAAAGTATATATAAGTTTTTGAACTTTATCTCATTCAAACATTCAAGAATCTAATTTTTTTTACTTAGTATCACCTAAAATGGCTGTTTAAATATTCATTAGTACCATATTCGAAACCTACTCATCTTAGGTCTTACCAAGTCGTGCGGAAGAAAAAATAACTATCTAATAATAAATATCTTAATTTAAATAAAAAATCAAAAATGGATACATGTTACATATACCTCTTTTCCACCTCTTTCTCATTTTTCAAATATGTATTAGGAATGAATTAGCGATTTGCCCAGTTTGATCTTGTTTATTGTTCAACTGGAAGATGTGACAAAACTATATTTTGCCCAGAAGAACAACAAACTTAGGCCTCGCTAATACCCGAGGTAATAAAGAGGAAGGTGCCTGAAGGGAGAAGATAACTGGTCCCTGAATCTATTATAATAATTATCAGAGGGCGTCTGATTAGCATAACAATAACATCTCCAGCTCTTCCCCTGTCTGCGTTATTTTTTATATTTTGTTTGCTCTTGTAGGGATGAGATGAAATGGAGACTTTTTTTCAGGGCCCTAGTCGTTCAGGGGGTCGAGGTGTTTTAAAATGCATGTTTAATGAACAAGGATATTTCCTGGAAGCCTTAATGGTCTTTAACATTATTGCGTTGCTCATTTTCTAATATATAATATTAGCTCTTTAATACTGCATTTATCATACTTGTACTACTATTAATTGTTGTACCAGTCAAATGTTGGTATTTCAAAACATAGTCATATATTAGACAGTTATAACAGCCAGAAGCAAGCCAATTTCCTTTATCCGGTAGAATTTACTAGAAGCTATTGAAAAAATAGAAAACAGGTCGCTCATATCAGGTTTAAGTTATCTATATATTAATTGTCTATTAAATAATAATAGACATATATAGTGGTTTTATCTGACCCTATCCCGAATCATTTTCATGACAATTATTTCTACGGTCAACCGTCCACCTTTAATGGATAATATATGATAACTTTATATTGTTACCTAAGAAAAGAAATACCCTTTCAAGAGTGAAAATAAAATATAATTCTTTTTCTACATAGAATGTCTTCTAGCTTGGTCATTTTCATTGAGTACGACAACTTTTAAGCTTGGATTGAAACTTATACATGACAAAAATAAATCTGGTGCGATGCGCGCAACACACAATTTTCACTTAATAATTTATACAGATCAGAAATCGACGTGTTACGATAATATGTAAACGCCATTCCTCAACTTGACACATTTTTCCACATTTATATGCTCATATTTGTAAATCTCCATTAGTTATAGAGTATGTATTTGTATTGCAAATCTTGTAAGTTCTCAGTAATTTTCGAATCATTATTTCTTATTTCTTTTTTTAAGGGATATAATTTCATCATCTGTCGGCTTTGTTTTACTGCTCTTTTTTTTTTTTTACTGCGAGTTGCTTTTTGTAAATCGTGAAGGTGAATCGATTGAAGTTGTATTTACGTTTCGTAGTAAAGTTTGTGTCTTATGCCTTTCTGGAAACCGAGAACGATTAATGTTCCTCTAAAATCACTTTATATTGCATCCAGAAATCTATTATGGAACTAAAGTTTCTAAACTAAAATATAATTAAAGATTATCTCATACCATTTTTTTTTTACACCATAAATGGTTTAATTAATTTGAGCATCACTTATATATGCACTCTCTAAAGTAAAATAAAATTTTATTTGTTAAATAAAAGTTGCACCCAGTTAGATCAAAATAGTTACAGCCGTTTTTGAGAAAATACAAAAAATGTGAAAATAAGACAAAATTTATTAAATAAAGTGCCCCCTGCGTTTGACTATTTTTTTGTAATATTTACAAAATACAATTTTATAAAGAATGGATAATTCATAGTTTAAAAAAAATTCTTCAATATCATCTGAATCACAACAAACACACACACACACACACACACACACACACACATATATATACATATATATAAACCATAGAAAACTCTCAATTTTAAAATCTCAATTGTAATACTTTTCATTGGACCATTTCTTCCACTTAGCTAAGTTGTTGGAATATGTGCCCCATATGTTCGTGGAAAACCTCCAACGTCCCCACGTTGGATCTTTGACTTGACCTGTGAGTATTCAATGTTTAAATCAGAAATTTCAACGCTAGTGCATTTATTTTTAGCTTTTGAAGTTATTCGAAATTTTACTCACCTTTTTGAAAATAATGAAAAAATCAAGTGGAAACAATTACTAAACTGAAAATAAAGTAGACGAAAGCATAGGCACTGCCACATTAAAAAACTAGAGACAGTTGGAAAACATGCTCCTTTGGAAAATGTGCCCCGGACTCCCCTGCTTAAATCATCGTAAATGATTAGCCTGAAGACGCAAGATAAACGGTATATAACACACCTAACCGCGTTAGAAGTTCAATCTCATTCATTTCAGCAGATATTTGCATCGTGTATCGAAATTTTGGCGCCCGGGCTTTGTTCACTAAAAGATTCTTCTTATTCAACAAGCAGGATATTGTTAGCTCATCGAGTTCAGGTTCTTAACTTTCCCACATGAAAGGCAATGTTTTGGATACTAAAAACTCTATTTATTTTATAAGAGAATTTCAACCTAATTTTGATTCAAAGAATGCCAAATGTCCTAATCCTTACTGAGAAACATCATATTTACAAAATGATTTACTACAAGGATTAATAGCACACAGAAAAGAAAAATATCGAATTAACATAGTATGAAATGTCAAAATACATCAAATTATCAAAAACGGTATTCCCCCCCCCCGTTCAATACAAATAAAAATTAAATCAAAATGATAAACATACAGTAGATTAAAATATAATTTGGCAAATAATTAAAGCTGTAGCACCTCCTAAGTGGGAAATAACAATTCGGTTAGAGGGTTGAGTGGGTAGGGTGGACACAATAAACAGAGAGTTGATATTGGCGACCAAGATTGAGATTAGGGAGCGGTGGGGGAGGGTCAGTGTTTGTTCGCTACGGTCCGCTCCCGTTTGTTTTAGTCAATTAATCCCGACAGATTTACCTTATTTTATTCAAGGGCCCTTCGTCCCCACTCAAAGGCCTTTTGATAACCTTTTAATCATTCACCGCGCTCTGGGACAGCCGCACGCTCAGAGTGACTTTGATAAAGCTTTCGATCCAGTGCAATTATGCACTGTAGAGTGGCACAAAACTAAATAAAAAAAAGAAAAAGAAACTGAAACCGTAAAAAAAGACATACGGACGATTTGATGCTTTTCCAGGGCACATTTGATAGTCAGTTTTGTAATGACCACCCGCTTGGTTTTCCCTACCGACGTATCAAACCTTGTGAAAATGTTGTTTTTTCATTTTCCACTCCAGTTGGTGAAATAAAAGGTTTATTCATCAGGGTTCGTTTTTATCTCTGCAACTCTAAACAAGCTGGGTTTTTGTTCTTTAGTGTGTAATTTTAAATTAATGCTACTTCCCCTCTCTTAACATTCCAACTCTTTTATTACGGGCTTGTTATTATGCGAACCATACCTTCATTTACTCATTTTTTTTAATGATTCTAATGAACAGGAATAAAACGGCACGCCCTTATTAAATGAATTACATTATAAAAAGACAAAAACAAATAGAAGTAGAGAGAATAGATGAGTATAAATGTGATCAATAACGAGGCTTTAATAAGTGCCTAATATGTAAGTTTTCATCTTTCCGATGGAAAAAGATTCAATAGAACATATAAAAAATGGCAGCAGCAGCAGCAAAAAAAAAAAAAAAAGTATAAAGAATGATTTAAAAGGAAAAATTAAAATATTACCCATATGTAATTGTATGTGTGCTGAAGATATATATTTCATACTACTGATAATACGCTTCCTGTATTAATTCCAAGTCAAGTTTTTATTTTACCTTTTAAGTTATGATTTGTTTCAAATATATTCAGTATTGGAGTGCTTTTCGTAAACGCGAGGAATAGTTATCGGCTTTTCATGGGCACACACTGTTTAAAAAACTATGAATAAAGTCCTTTTTTTTTTATTAATTGAAAGAAATATAATTTCCTTTCTTCTCGAGTGTTAAAATAACGAATAAAGTTTTTATATTTTACTTTCTCTATGAGTTATGTCCTTATTTTATGTAAAGAAGCTTTTATGCTTTATAGGCTTATTTCACTATTTCGATAATAACTCCAAACATAATAACTGCGGGTTAGTGGCTATCATAGCAGCTTACAATTCCGTCGGATGAGATCCCTATCCTAATTACACCTGGATAGGTAAAATTTAGGACTAAAATTGTAGCATCGTCCGATTAGCGTTAGTAGCATAAAGGAACATAAACAAAACGTACTTAAAATTTGTTATACAATTTTCGGTTTTTAAAAGCATTTTCAGATTTAGGCTATCCAAAAACAATAAACATATTTAATTGGAAGTCCAATATCAGAAGGAGTAATAAGATTTAAATTAGCCATGAAAAAAAAAAATGTATTCTGTATAATGTCTTGAACCTACAATGGTGCTCCAAGTTGACACATTTTTTGCGGGGCGCTACAGATCTCGCAGTCAAATCAATTTCCGGCGAAATAATTTCCGATCTAGCAACAAAGCCGCCATCAGAAATGGCATTGGCTTCCTAGCGGACAAAAGCTGAAAAATATCGCCCCCTCCCTGTTAATTTCTATTAGAAGACCCCATTGAGAGCAGGACAAACAGTAGGGTCCTTCGTTATTCCCGATTCGGGCCCTGATTGGAGGCCATTGTCTAGCAGATAGCATTTTATTGTTCATCCATCGTCCGGACCCTCGACTATCCGCTCCATGGATCGATGGATAATTGATGAGCTCTGTAATTGGTCGGTAAATATTTGAAGTGCGGAGTTGTCTTAGTCTCGTCCTGTCCGCCGCACTGCCAAACATGTTGTAGAGGGAGGGGGAGGATCCAGAAGTGAGTGATAACTAGATCGGATAAAGCCCATACCTGCAGATAACAAAATATTTATACAAAATAGAGGCAGGGAGGTTTTTTTAGTGCGAAAAAATGATATCGCATGTCGGCAAGAAGATGAAAGAAGAATTTTTTCAAGTTTGAGTTATGCATACCGTTGGAGTCAGAATTACAAAACCTACAATATCAGAATATCGTCACAATATTATTAACAGCGCGTTCGCGTAAGGCACAATTCACCATATTCTTTTATGGAGGGAATGATCGTGTTAATGCATGTAGAGTACTACTTTTGAATTACATTTAGTACCGGTGGTACTAACTGCTCCTAGAGTAGACTATTTGTGATAAAATACTATTCTCTCTATTCCCAGTTTTTAGCAAAATTCAGAATGTAGTTGAAACAGAGAAAATAACACGGAGTTAGGTAAAGTAAAATAAAACGATAATTGATAGTCTTGAAGAGTGGCAAAGTGGGCCCGAAACGTTGGCTAAGTTAAATTAGAGTGTTATATCATGAAAGGGTTCATTATCTTCAATAAAGAAAAAAATAGAAATAATAAACAATAAACAAAATAATAAAAAAAGCAGTAGAAGGAATCAACATCACGAGAGTCTGAGTATTACGAATGAAGAATTGTAATCTTATTTCAAGATGTTAAGTTTAATTAAATTTATGAAAAGATAATATTAAAAATGAACCAAAAAAATCGTAAAAATCTTAAATTTATTCCTTGCCACCATTTTAATCTAGAAAATAGTTAACTCATACATTTAAGAGTTGATCGAATATACTTAACCATCATATACCTATATTATTTCTCAAGGTCTTTTTTTTTTGTCAGTACGCCATAACTTCCTTAATACTTCATAAAATTTCATGAATCAGGAATCATTTTAAAGCTTTCCTTAACGGCTACTCCGGAAAAATATACAAATCACATATTTCGCCTTCGGTTGCGAGTTATAAGCGCAAATTCGCGGTTTTTGCGAGAAAATCAAAATGGTCGTAGAGGTTTCTAAATGGTGTCGATCTTTTCAGGATTTTAAGGAGAATATTTTCGGTCATATACATTTTTCGTTCAACCCCTTCGTTCCTCACGAGTTGTAAGCGAAAAAATGCAATTCTCAGCGAAATTTTTAAAATGGTCGCAGGGCTTTTCCGAAGGTGTTATTTTTTCAGTTTGTCGAGACGAACATTTTTGGTTATATACTTTTCTGATTGTCGCCCTCGTTTGCGAGTTACAAGCGAGAAAATGCGATTTTAGTCAATAGAATCAGAGCACTCGCATTCCGCGAAACCGATATGTGTATTTAAGTATTCCGTCTTCAAATGACACTTCTTCTCTATATTACAGAAATCTATAATTTAAACACATCTATTCTTTACTTCAACCCTCACTTATGCCCATGACGCACTAAATACACTATACGATACTAAATATACGATGTGTACTTTAATTAAGTGAGATTTAAGTATGATAGAGTGCGGATGCATGGGTCAGCTAATACCAATAAATTAAACATTTAATAAAATAATAAAATTTGTTAGTCAACTTTTTATATCTAGATCCTTTTTTCACCGCAAACTTTTACAATATTCTGTTCAACGGCACTAAGCCATTTTCATGAAGAACATCTAAAAAATTTTAATTTCAATATACTTCAATTTAACTAATTAAATTAAAAACAATTAAGTAATGATTAATGTTTAAACCCACCTGTGACCACAATTTTCAATAAAACAGGCTGAGTACTCTTGTCATAAAATTAAATTTTTTTTTTACTAGTTAAAAACTATAGTGTTTATAATTCAAGCTTCACAGTCAAATGGATTATTATACCAATCTTATACAAGGGTACTAAGCCTATTTTATTGAAAATTGTGGTCATAGGTGGGTATAAACATAATTCATTACTTAATTGTTTTTAATTTAATTTGTTAAAATGGAAGTATATTGAAATTAAAAATTTTTAGATGTTTTTCATGAAAATGGCTTAGTGCCGAAACGTTGAACAGAATATTGTAAAAGTTTGAGGTGAATAAAGGATTTATATATAAAAAACTTGACTAATATCTCCTTAGCCTCAGATTAGTAAAGAATTATCATAATATTAACTGATACATATTAATATCTATCATAGTGATATATGTAAATCTATTATATATATTTAAATAGAAGATTGGTGGTAAAGGTAAAGGTGAAGTATATTGGTGTAGTGATAAAGCCGTGACCGACGGTGCAGGTGACAAGAGGCCACTCTACTCTAGTGCCCTTCAGCCTCTTTCTAATTATGAAGCGGATCTTCAGCCTCGGCGTCGCTTCTTCTCAACATTTTGTCCAACGCCATTCTTTACAATATTATATTCATAAAGTTTTATCTTTGTTAATTATAATATTAAAAGAATTTTTATTGGTGTCTAGTTAAAGGAGAGGGTCCAGAACACATTTCAATACTTTATTTTCTGAGTCTACTGCGATTAACAGCCACATCCCCAACTGATTCTATCTATGGTTGAGATAACGTCTGATTGATCTGTTTCTTTATTAGTGGAAACCATGTGAGCTTTGACTTCCTCCTTCTTATACAAGGTCATTTTATTTCGTAATTCTAGATATTTAAAACTGGTGACATTAACTTGTCCGGGCATTTGCGTACCTACATATTCAATGGAGTTACTTATTATTTTTTTACATTTTACTATTTATCTTATTATATATTTCATCTGCATATGAATAATTTTATAAAAGATTTTGATAACTTTTATCGAATGGTATACCCTCTCAATCTTTCTCAAAGAAAAAGTGAAGATATAAAGTTGACAGACCACACGCCCCCTGAGACCATTTTATACCAAAACATTTTGAAATTAATGTAGAAAAAAAAAGTTTAAAAAAATCCAAGAAATATTCAATATGTAGTAGCATTTTTAACAAAAATCCATAAGTACGTCAATCCCTACGGCCCTTTTTTCCAGAAACCTTTGATATTTGGGGGATAAAAATTGTACAGTTCAGTATCTTAAGAAAGCCTTTAAATATAATTTTGTTTCGAATAGATTGAAATTATTGATGAAAATTTTTAAATTCATAACGGAGAAAGGAATTGATCATTTTTGCTTTTTTGTTAATTTTTAACATTTCCCTTTTAAGATTATTTAAGAGTTTTTTCATTGTTCTATGTTGCTGTTAACTTTTGGTATGATGGAAGTGGTATATCTCGATTCCAAAACCATATTTTTACTACTTAATTTAACTTAAGAGGAAACTTAGGTGTACAATTCTTACTCACCTTGAACGCCTAATCGAATCCTTGATTGAGCCATTTACTTCAAAATTCCAGTAATTTATTTTTCCTGGGTCAAGTCCATCAACATATATAAGAAACAAAAACGGCGAATAGGCAATTCTCTTCTTCAGCATTCTATCAAAAAATCTGAGAGCCTATTTTAATTATTGTATGGAGTTGTAACTTCACATGACCTTTATCTCTGGTATCAATGTAAATCAATTTTCATTTTATTTTAGCTTGAGTTTAAATATCAAATTAAAAGCATATAATTTATACGTTTTAATAAATAGTGCATGATTTATTTGGAAATCAAGGAATTCCAGAGGTAATAATTGTATCTCAGTACACAGTACTGCCACGAAAAAAACAAAATCCAGTAGCTTTATAAAGAATATATTATAAAACCAAAGCCAAGATAAATATAGATATTATTTTGATGATATAAAAGTACAATATAAAAAATTCCAGTTAATTCATTTTTATTTTAAATTTATTCATAACTAGAAATCAAAATAGCAATAATCGAGGCTATAAAAGTATTATTCAATTTTATAATTTTAATATCAGGATGGAATAAATATAATTTGAATAATATAATATTAAAAAATTTGGAACATTTATAATTTTAAAATGATTAGTAATTAAAACAATGGAACAAAAAAAAGAAAAAAAAAAAGCAGAAACCAATTATAACAGATTATAACAATTATAACAATTATAACAGATTATAACAATCACATTGCGTTTTAAGAAGATTTGTCGTGATAAGAATAAAATATTTGACAGATTAGATTCCAAAGAGATAACAGAATTCAAATAAGCACGCTATTAGAAAGAGTGGGATAACATTTCCAACTGCGTTGTTTTGGTTTTAATCGGGGTTTGGGAAAATGGTCGGATTTACCTGCGACGATGTCATGCGAACCTCAATCACTCCAAATATCCATCCATACTTTCAATCCGTTAATGACCATTTTACCTAATTTTAGATCATGATTTCGGCCTAATGAAATCGAATTATTGCAAAAATTAAAGCCACTTTTTTCTTCAATTTTATTTTCATACTATTGTTATAAAAATATATATAATAAAAATAAATGAAATGTATTAAAAAAACATGAATAAATAGATGATATAATGCCTCAGAATGAGCGAGTATATTGTGAAAGTTCATATAATAGATGGAATTGTAAATTTATGAATGGAGAGATTCATCTTTTAGCTTCAAAGCGCGGTTCTGTAAAGTATGTTAAATAATTCAAAAACTTAGCTGGATACAAAGGGATTGTCCAGGCGAAGGGACTAGATAAATCTGACCTTTAACAAGAACTAGAAAGATATTTAAATTTTGGTTTATGAAGTCTCTTGAACAAAGGGAAATAAAATAGTCTGCAACTTCCAACAAATCTAATCTTATATATATTAATCACGTATTCCAAAAATAAGTTAAAAAATCTGGTGCGTGCGCGCAACACACAACTTTCACTTACCAACTTACTTAGATTAGAAATTAATGAGTTTTGTTAATTGCCACTTCTCAAATGAACAGAACGGCTTTAATTATGAACAATGGTCTGTCATTAAAGGCGTACTCCGCATGCGTGGGCTCAACGAGTTTTATGAGATGACTGAATATTTTTATTTTTTTCTCCTCTTTATGTTTTCTTTATTTTTATCTTATCTCATACTAAGCCATTTCTTATTTTTAGGCGTAACAAGAGATAGTTAATTTATCCATATAAACAAAAAAAAAGGTACTTTACGGGAAACAAACAAACAAAATAGGCCCCCCCCCCCAAAAAAAGCCCCCTCAGAACATTTTAATAATGATAAAGCTTACTTGATATTAAAGAACACCTAATTTTCATTAAACATGACGAATTTGATAAAAATCGTTAAAGCTTTTTTTGAGTAAATAAAAAAAAACACGTGAAAATGATACAAAATTTATGAAATAAAGTCCCCCCTCCGGTTGATCAATTTTGATGAAATGTTGGCTATCACATCTTTGGCATATACATACATCAAATACCCAGTTTGATCAAAATAGTTAAAACCGTTTTTGAGTAAATAAAAAAAACACGTGAAAATGATATAAAATGTATTAAGTAAAGTCCCCCCTCCGGTTGATCAATTTTGATGTAATGTTGGCTATCGCATCTTTGGCATACACATACATCAAATACCCAGTTTGATCAAAATCGTTAAAACCGTTTTTGAGTAACTAAGAAAAAACACGTGAAATTTATACAAAAGTTATTAAGTAAAGTCCCCCCTCCGGTTGATCAATTTTGATGAAATTTTTACAGTCATATTTCGGTCATATAAATAGATCAAATACTCATTTTAATCAAAATCGTTAGAGCCGTTTTTGAGAAAATCGAAAAAAACTTAAAAAGTTATTAAATAAAGTACCCCCTCCCTTTGAGCAATTTTGATGAAATTTTTGCTGTCACATCATGGGCATATACATACACTAAATACCCAATATCAGATTTGCACGGCTTATAGTTTTTGAGCTAGTCTGTTCACACACACACACACACACACACACACACACACACACACACACACACACACACTCACACACACACACACACACACAGACACACACACACACACACACACAGACCATTTCGCGGGACTTGGTCATTTGGACTGAGGGGACCCCAAAACGTGTATTTCCGTTGAAAACCGGAACTCGAAATTTTTCACGATCGCAATACTTCCACTTACTATATATTTCATATATAGGTAAGTGAAAGTAAAAAGAATGGTTTTACTTCATTCTATTTTTTATCAGTTATCGACAAAAGTTGCACAATTTTGATATTTTGATATTTTTAAGTGCAGAAATATTTATTTTGAAAGTATTTAATATATTTTGCTCTCTTATTTTCATTTATAACAGTAGGATAAATTTGAATATATTCATCATCTTGCAGTAGTTTTTTGTTTTCTTTTATAGCTGTCAACTTTTATTATATTTGTAAGCTATAAACGATTTGGTAATAATCGGGGTTTGGTTAAATCATCGGATTTACCTGCGACGATGTCATGCGATGTTTACTTGATTTAAATTACGAAAAGACTATTAACGTTTTTTATTTGTTCTTAAAACGTTTCTTAAGAACAAAAATAAATACACTTAAGTATGTTTTGGGCTTTTGAGCCTTTAGACCATGATTTTAATAAATAAAATTAAAATAAAACAAATAAAGATAAATCACGAGGGAAACCTCGAATGTTAAAAAATAAAAGAAACATATCCAATTAAGGCTAAGTAAAAGTAACTAGTTGTACACATCTAATAATATATATGTGTGTATGAACACGTATTAACAGATAAGCTAAAAAATAATTTATATTTTCTAATTAATTAAGCTTAAATATTTATACAGTTGGAAGTGTCAATTTATATTTTTTCGGGGTCATTGGAAAGCTAGGAAGTGATTGAAGTGAACAGGCAAGGTGGGGAGGGAGGGTTTTGGAGTTATGGATGAAAGAGGAAATGGAATGCCATTGGGATGGGGACCGGATAATGATAGATCTATCAAAAGCTGACGTTCGTGAACAGGTTTATAGAGTTGAGCAGACAAATACAAACAAACTAAGACTTTTAAATACTTCAATAACAGGGGTCACCTCTGTTATAGTGGTTAGCATGACAACCTACTAAACCCAAAGAAACAAGTGATTCCTGGAAGGTTTCCCTCCACCAACCTTCCTTGGTTTTTTTTTTTAAGGGAGCAAAATAATCCTAGCTTATGCCATTCCTTTGAAAGGACGTCATATGAAGGACCCGAGCCTGTGCGATGTCAGGATAGATTCCTATCATAATTATAATGCTGAATAAGCAATATTTAGGACTCCCACTGTAGTATCTTCCGACCATAGTAGCATAAACAGACGTTAGATAAATAAAAAATTGTAATAACATTTTCTTTCTTCTTTTTTTAAATTGATCTATCTACAGAATTTCTGGGTTGCATTAAACTGAATTTTCGCATCTATAAAAGAGGATGATATTGCCGAAGCTCGGACTAAAAATTTATCCAGGATCGAAGGAGAGTTTCTGACAGCCGTAGCGCAGACAATCTGTCAACGTCCGACCCAGGCGGAAACTTTTAATAGATAAGGCAAGGATTTTATCAGCAGGAGCAGACGATTCAGCATAAATCAAATTCTCATTCCGTAGTCCGCGCCCTGTCATATATATTCCACTCCTCCCATCAGATAGCTTTAGCCTGTATTTGTCAAACAAACTTCTCCAGGATTTTATTTATACAACTTTGATTTTATATGTGTCATCTAAGAAAAAAAAAATGGATGACAGTGATTCTTTTGTTACCGCTGAGACAAAAAGTCATGGAGGATTGAGGGTTAAGTATTCGGCTAAAGAGTAAGTTTTCTTGATTAGCAGTTGTACAAGGAGGTTCTTTGAGCAAAGAAATCTTGCTTAGCTCCCAGGTTTCTCCTTGACAGTCAAACCATATATAACAACTTAGAGTGTTCTTTCTTGAATAATAGAATCTTTTCTCAGAGGAAGAAAGGACGTTGTTAAGAAATTCATTTTGAGGTAATAGTAGACAACTGATTTTTCAAGCATTCAGACTAAAAAAAATAGAAGTAGTCACTAAATTAAATTTACATTCGGATGTGATTATAATAGAGAAAATCTTTACTGCTAAATATAGCTGGTCGAGTTTCTTTCTCCAAACAGATTTAAAACTAAAAAAAATCTTTTGAGTTCGATAGGTCTTATATTTTCTACAGATTTTGTAACATGAGACTGTGATCAAAAGGATCTGTTTAATACGGATATGCCTCAACAAATGTGGAAAAGAGACCAACTTTGGTTGACGATAGAGAAACCCTCCCAATAACTTGTATTGCTTTCTTATTCTTATAAATGGTGCTAATTAAAAAAGAAGTAATGAAAATTTAGCTATTTAAAGATAAACTGTGGGTTGTTTCACGATTCCTCATGTTCTTTTATTCGAAAGCTTCACAATTGAAAAAAAACTAAATTGTTATTAAATTATTAAAGTTATTATGTTTTGTCATTTATTTTTATTTTCTTATTTATATAACGTCACTTTATGCTACGATGGCTAATCGGACGATGCTAAAGCCCAAGTCATAAATTTAGCCTATCCAGGTTTAATTAGGACAGGAATTTTTAACGAGTACCTAACATCGCACAGGCTCCGATCCTTCATTTGATGTCTCGAAGGACGGCTAATAATCTAGGATTTTCTCCCTTCAAAAATCCCCGGGCCACCAGCCAGGATTACTCGTGACTTTGGGTTTAGTAAGTTGTCATACTAACCACTACATCAGTGGTGATCCCTGATATTGAAATATTTAAAAGTCTAAGAGCTTTAAACTAATATTAACACAAAAATGGTTATATCCTTCCAACCGCCTATAAGTATTTCCTGGTATTCTTCCTTTTCCAAGTTATCCGACCCTGAAGACCATCTTATGTCTCCAAATTCTTGTCGAATTCTTCAATATAATATAGCTCTAGGTCTTCAGAGCTATTATCGGCTCAACGAACGTCAGCTTTTGAAAGATCTTTCATTATCCGGTCCTTATCTCTATATAGTTCCTTTTCCCCTTTCATCACTGGCTCAAAAAAACTACCAAAAGAAAAACAACATCGTTACTCAGATAAAATTTGCACCCCTAGAGCGATAATAAAACTTAAAAATGTACTAATCTAGATCGTATCTTCTTTTAAAGTACCCGACCGTGTTCTAATTCTGTCAGTTTGCGATCCATATCGAGGCACTTTATCGTACCTTCGGTAGTGGAGGCCTATTTGATGAAAACTGTTTCGGAGGTCAACAGACCTAACAAAAGAATACAGGATCTGGTAAACATCGTTAGCGTTATCATCAGACAAAGCGAGGGATGTATTAAATATGCAGGCGGGCCCACCGCGGGCCATGTCAACTTTTCCTGCTGCTGCAGCGGATAGCGTGAATAATCGACGACCGATTTGTAATTTACAACTGGCTTCATCCTCTCAAGTACATTTCTAGAAAACAAGATTTAATTTCAATATGAGGTGAGTTGATAGGCAGTAAAGTTTCCAGCATATTTCAATAATTTTATAATAAATTAATTGACCTGTGGGAATAATTTGCATACCATACTAATCAATGACCTCATACCCTTAATTTAACATTAAGTAAACACACTGTGTAGAGAAGAGATTTTTTTTTCGCTGTAATGTAAACTACGTTATATGATGTAGATTATACCTACATGGCAGGATTCAAAAACTTCGTAACTGATAGTCAGATTTTCATGAATTTCTTTTAATCAATTGGTAGGGAATCACTCTTGCACTTACTTAATCGAGTTTTTGAGTTACGCGCAAACAAGGCATTATTTTATTTACAGCTCTTCTTTATATAATTATTATTATATAATAATAGTTTAAAATAAAATTTAAATGCCGAAAAATGTGTGAAGTTGCCATAGTGATAGTTGGTGTGTTGCGCGAATCGGATCAGATTTTTTTTTTTGCCATCGATTATCTAAATAATAAAATATAATTATCTCAATGGCTTTATTATCTAAATATTATATGGGAAGTTTCGTTCGTTGAGAATGAAGTCAGGATAGAAGTGAATACCTATCATTTCCAAATGTAATATGCTAATTCCAACCTGAGGTTGGTTATTTATTTTTCATTTCGCCCAATCGTTTCAATTGTCATCCTCAGCAGTTTTCCCAACATTTAGTCAGGGTCGGGTGATTTCTCATGGGAAGGTTTTTAGCGGAAATAGAGAAAATCGTAACGGGGAAATTTCCATCCTCAAATTTTCTCTAAGCAAAATAAAGTTAAGACGTTACAAATCTTTTTCACTACACTACTATGAGTTTAGCTGTTTTCGTTATGTGTTTACAACCTGCGAAACATCATATTTTTAACAGCTGTCTATTTTTTACTACCGAAAGTAACATTGTTTACAACCGAAAATTTTCCACTGTCAACAACTTAATAACCTAAACGCATTCTTGCTATCGTTTCACCAACTGAAATGGAAGTGCCTGTTCCCTCATCATTGAAAAGAAGAGCGGAGGAAGTGAATAAAATTCCTAATAAAGCAATATCTATTTCTAATAAAAAAAACTGTACAATTAATGTGAATTTTCATTTAAAATAGTAGACCTGGTTTCAAAACATGTTTCTAATTTAATAAACAGTTAACATTCCAACAATGAGTTTTTATTCCGTAGTATAGTGAAAAGTATCGTTCAAAACACGAGCGAAAGTGTTTTGCGAAAGTGCTCGATAAATCTCGCACTTCAAACATATGGTCTCGAACATGCAAAACCCAACTTTCCACTCTTGTTATGAAATATACTATTTTACTCTAGGACTGTTTTTTGTTTTCATGTTTTAATTAAATGTTTCAAAATTTTATTAAAAGGTTAGTTAATCTGAGAACCTACTTCAAATTAAGTGTGGAAAGTTGCGAATGTCGGTTGGATGTCACTAAAAATCTTTATCACTAAAAACTCTATATTACTATGAATTAAAGAACATTAAATTTTGCGAAAAAGCAGTGTCTCAGACATTGAATCGGTTAAACATAAAAGTATACAATTTCAGAGATGATATGTAAACGAGCTCTAAAAAAATCAATCTATCAGCTATCATTGATTCAAAGATTTTCTTTTAGTTTGGTTTGAGTGATAACTTTTCAAAAAATTTGTGATAATTATTGAAAAAAAAATGGATTATCAAAAAACAATACAAATTTATTTGCGAAAGAAGTATTACAAAATACGAAGAAAGGAGAAGAAATAAGAAACTTCATATTTCTCCTCTGTGCTCTTCACTGGTTTTCATTGCGGTTTTTGATAGATTTAATTTAGTGATAGAATTAATAAAAAAATAAAGAAAAAAAATCAGTTGATAATAAAGATTCTTTTTAGATAAAATTAGAAAATCCAACTTACAGCTTATATGATATCAAATTTGAAGTCAATGATGTTCAGAAATAAGCATGAAGCACTACACATATGCAATATCAAACAAATAGAATGCAAAATCAACCTTATAAAAAAAAAAAAAAATAATTAGCTTCAGATAGGACATTACAAGAAAATATAAGAGACGACGAGTAAATAGTAAAATGCCACAACCCTAAAATACTTCAAATTGTCGAAATATTACAAGAGAGTATAAATTAAAGATTTTTTAAGGGTTGAAGCTACATACAAAACAAAGACATTATATTATAATTTTGAGTTTTTGAAATAATATTTCAAAACATTTAACTACGCCACTTCTTTGCAGTTAAAAGGCCTAATGGAATTAGTCGTATTCAAGGGTAACTAAAAGAAAAAATTCACGTATCCTTAAATGAAGTATGGAATGGTATTTGATATTGGATTTTTTTCCCAATTACTGACTTTCCTCCATGGATGAGCCGTACGAAACTAACCGTTTTTGAAATGTAGGGGTACAAATAAATAACATTTTGCGCATTGTTAAGAGCTAAAGATGGAATGTGATCAACGTTACAAATTTGTTCCAGTAAAATTGAAGGGTAAAGGGAAACGAACCCGTCCACTGAAATATTTGTTTGAAAATAGACCGTACTGGGGAAAAATTCTGACAGTCATTGTCCGGATTATATTGCAGATACTTAAGCAAGACCCTTTTTTTTGGGATGAATTCATCTTCAGGCCTTTAGTAAAAACACTCAAAATAAAAAATTCCAAAAAGGAACCAAAACCAATTGTATATTGTGGAAAACCTCTGATAAAATATAAAAATATCGCAATCTCCTTCATTTATCTACGTTCTTTGAAAGTCCAAATTGTTAATCTTCATCTCATTGTTAATCAGACAATTTTTACAATACTATTTTAATTGGTTTTGCTCTATTTGATTTTTTTTTTAATTTTTTTTTAAATATAAGTCACTGATAAAATTGGATGTATTTTGTTTCTTTTCGTTCATTTTTTGAGCCCCCTTGAAATGGAAAACATATCAAAGGCGTTTTTCTGAAGCCTTATAAGGCTTGTCATAATAGGGTAGACTATACAGTTATTGACACTCAGTACAGTTATTGACACCCCAACTTTAACTTAAAGAAATAAGTATAAAAGTCCTAATTTTATTTCTAGATATGCATGAATCTAATTTTTGAAGGGTCCTATAAGTGATCTATGAAGTAAGACTTTAACAAACTAACTATAGGGAAGATTTCACAATTAAATCCACAGGGTGTCAATAACTAGTTTTAACACTTTTTACAATAAATATTGCCATTTGGTAAAACTATTGAACTTTTGACCCAAAAAAACCTCTTGAGTCTTTGTAAGAATAGATAAAGAGGAGCTATAGGAAGTTTCAATTTGATCCCTTCATAAAAAGTATTTTTTTTTTTAATTTCACCACAGTAATGTAGTCTTAATGGTGTCAATGAGATACAGTAAGATTAATGGTGTCAATAAGATACAGTACGGTTTACCCTATAAATAATATCTATTTTTTTAAAAATATTTTTCTCTTTTGTTACGTTTCAAATGAAATTTATTGTTTTACTATTATAAACTCCAAAACGAAAACTCAACGAAATGCACATATAGTGGAAAACCTCCGATAAATATCGCAATCTCTTTCATTTATCTACGCTCTTGGATAAAGCCCATAGGCAAAAGTTTTTTAAAAAATTTAACATCAGGCAATGCTCAGAATGCAATATTCCTTGGTGTTACTCGTACTTTATTTCCTTTTTAATCTTTTAGCTATAAAAATCTAAGTCACTGATAAAATTGGATTCACTTTGTTTCTTTTCATTCATTTTTTGAGCGCCCTTGAAATGGAATACATTTCAAACGCGTTTTTCTGAAGCCTTGCCATCTTATAAATAATTTCTATTTTTTAAAAATGTTTTTCTCTTTTGTTGTATTTAGAATGAAAATTTTTGCAACGTGAAACAAAACCATATTTTTTTTGTCTGGTTGTTACTGATAGTTATTAATAGTTACCTAACTGATGTATTACATATTCTAGATCCGAGAAAGATAGATACGAGAATCTTGCACGCATGTCGAGAACCTTCAACAATGTTGGATTTAAGATTAAATATAAGAAGCAATAGCACGGTACATCCAATCATGTGGTCATTTTTATGTTACTTTATCATTATAAGTAGTTGCTTTTTGTAGCGTTGTTAATAATTTGAGTTTTTATTATTTGTCTGAAATTTTGAATCATAATTTTCTTCAAATAAAAATTATTTAAACACCCGTTAGTGTTACATTATATTCGCGCATAATTTAGACAAGAATATGTTTTGGACGTGGGTAATAATTAGGCGGTGGGTGCTCTATCTGTCCAGATGTTTGGGAAACTTTATTCCAGTTTGAAATTAAATCATTTCGCTCCAGTTTGCGGTAAGTCTGGCGGAAAGAGGCCCGGCGTTGGAGCGTTCTCGAGCAAAAATTTATGCACAAATGCTTGTGCTCAAGTTAAGTACCGCTGTAAATGACAGCTGTATATTTATTTGAAATTACAAAAATATATATATATATATATTTATTTTTTGAAGGAATATGAATGAATCACCTTTATTATATATTTTATTTTCATTGATGATATAAAAGTTATAGGAAGGATAAGGGAAAATAGATGGCAGAATGTTAAGGCAGTGGAAAGGTGATAGTAATTAATTCATTTTTAAAACTTCAAGTGATACCATTGTTAGAAATGGAAAGGATTTTTAAAAATAGGATTTATATGACAATCGTTTAATTTGGTTTTTAACTGACACTAGATTTAAATTATAGCTTGATGTTCGGCCCAAAGATAATTTATCAATAAAACAATTAACAAATTCACGGTTTCCCTAGATCTGTATTATAATATATTTCAAATGTACGATCCTAAAACCAACCAACGTTATCATCATGTAAGGCAGTAGATATTTTTGAAGAAAATACAATGTATTTTTAAATACAATTAAACATTTCAAGCTACAGCATTATAAATCATTTGTATATAATTATTATTTCGAGATGTTGAATTATTTTAGATCCGTATTTATTAACGTACCTAAGGAAAGTTAGTAAGGATGGTTATTGGAAAAATAATTTAAAAGTTTTGACTGATTCCCTAAGTTTTGCCACCTCAACAAAATGTTCAATGTAAAAAATAGCTTTTTATCCTTCCCATTTATTAGTTAATAAATTAAATCATTTTCTTCTATTCCAATTCTTTTTCATTGAATAATTTTAAATTATTTACCAATTAAGAACGATAATAATAATGAAATAGGATAATGACTAACACTATATTTATAAAATGTATTAATGTAAAAATATGAAGATTTTAATGACCAATCCAATAAATTAATTGTGTTTTTTTTATTTATTGTTACTATTTTTTTAACTTCATACGTTTATTTACACCGGTCGCAACTAAGCGACAATCAGCAAATTGTGTTCTGTTACCATAATATAATATTAATGTTGAATAAAAACAAACTTTAGGTAATCTTTGTTCCTTGAAGCTGTACATAAGTTTAGAAATACTTTACTCCCTTTTTTATAATTTGAAAATAAGAAAGAAACCGAATACATACACCTCCTTACTAAAACTCATTCCGACATACGCCTCATAGATTTCCGGCTCAGCTAAAAGCACAAATCCCATATTTTAAGACTATTAACACACCTACGTACGTAACTCCCGAGTACGTAACAGAGTTACAACTTATACGAACTTTTTATTCACATTTGTTATCATAAAAACAGACTAATTAAAGACATGGCCACTGCTGGCATGCCCCTTAGAAAGCGGCTAAAAAGAAGTTAGATGAGAGATCCTGAATTAGAGTCAAATCCAGAAAGAGGGGCTTTCCCATGTCCATACACTTACTTCCTTTTTATCATCAATCTCGGTGAATGTCGGAGAAGGCTTAATAAAATTATGAAGAACAAAAAATAAAAAAAATCTTTGTTCTTCGATATCATAAGAAATGTTTGCACTTAGATTATTGATCTTATAGGCCATCTTTCCTAGGAAATTTTTTTTATTTCAATCATAGATATTTAAAGTTTATTTCAACGGAGACATTACATCGAAAAAAAAAAATTATTTTTCTGCAATAAAACGCTGCTGATTTTTTATATTTCAAGTTCCATATTGTGTCATTTTGCAACGACCTCAAAATCTGAAATAAACATGTGGACACGCGGCGATTGCGAAATTTGATACGAACCTGTTTGCATATTTAGTTCGAGCTTAGTAAATAGCTAATTCACCTTCGAAAGATAGGATATTTCTGTCTTTTAGAAATGCGATTATAGTATTCAAAATAAAAAATAAATAATTTTTTTTTTTAACACCACTTTTATTATTTTTAGTAAATATGACTGCACGAAATATTATTTTTTTATATCTTGGCTATCACTACTTCTCTTCCACTTGTAGTTCTGATGACGTCTGTGGATGTACACGGACTTCTCCACTCAACTGGTGATGTTTAGAAGACAAACGGTTCCAAGTGTCCTTAGCTGTGTGTACTCTGCCATACTTCACATCACCGTCAGTCCACTAAACCTATTAGTGCCTATTATCAAAACATATGGCTATTACTGACACCGGAAAACTTTAAGAAAAAAAATCAACCTAGAATTATATTCTATTTAATATTTTTTTCCATTATGCTTTTCATAATGAGGATAGCATCAGTTTTTATAGAATGGATATGCAAAATTTAAGACTCCCACTGTAGCATCGTCCGTTTAACGTTAGTAGTATAAAGTGACGTTAAACAATCAAACAAACGAATAGTGATCTAAAATATGACGTAGCGACTAAACGAAAATCAAAGGGATGTAGCAGGAGGGTGTAAAAAAAAAAAAATAAATAAAAATGTTTTGATTGAATTATAGAATGGGTATGGATGGAGTAACCTGAATCTGAATTATAAGAAATCCATTTCTAACTTTGAACTTAAACATGCAAAATTTAATACAAATATAGGGAAAAGAAATTACTGCCTAATGTTTTAAAGTGCTAATCAATCATTTAGCAAGGATCTTAAATGAATGAGAGAAATAGAGTTGCTCCAAGAGGAATGAAAACAAGTAAGGGGAGGGGAGTAGGGGAGGTCAAATTAAGGTTTAGGGTTAATGTACTAATGACTTCATTATTTGGTTGAGGACTGCCAATTACTTAATTGTTCGGTTCTGGGAGACTGTAAACCATTAATACTTTACCATTAACGGTAATCTTTTTCCGGGCGAAATCTGTCAAAAACGTAAATATTTCAGGAAAAGAATATGAACTTTTGATGCTGTCGTAATAGTCCATTAAAATTCTACTTTGGTAACAAAAGCGTAAAATGACAGCCTTTAAATCGATAACTATTTGATGTGAAGCTTATGAAACCATGTAACTAACAATACTATAACTTTCTTTTGTTTGGTCTTTATTATTGGCTTACTATTATTTTTCTTACCATTACTGTTTTACAATACGATTATTATAATATTATAATACGATTATTAAACTAAAAGCTCCTTAAATTAAATACAATATCACTCCACATCTATTAATGTTTCAAAATGACACTGCGAACCAATCATGCTATATTATTTTGCTTTATTTCTTTGATATTTTATTTTTGTTTAATATTTAAACTATTTTTCCCAGTAATTAACTGAAGCCAATATCCTAAGGTGAGCGCTCCCACATATGTTTTATTAATGGGATCAGAAACTTTTTAACAATTTCAAATACCGCGTTTATATAAAACAGTAGATTGGCTTATACGGAAAATATTCTCATGAAACTAGCTAGTGTTGAAAACGCGTTTATTTGAGAAACGCTGACTGAAAATAAACTATCATATCGAATACGTGAAACATTTGTAAGATCGGTGTTGAATTGGTATTGTTGTTATAGAAGAAAATAAAACAAAACTCATAGATGTGAGTAAATGTTCGGGAAATCTTTATTGAAAATGTATATTCCTTAGAAATGCAATCCCTATAGCTTCTTTATCCACAAGCGATTGCTCAATAATACCAAGAAATCAAAAGCAAATACTCCGGTTGGGGAAAGAGATCCAGCAGCCTCAGTCTGGAAGATGCCGAGATGAGCCCTGTGACCCGTGGGACCTGTCACAAATGTGATCCATCACACTTCCCATATCTCGGTATCGCTCTGTCACTTGTCACATCTGTGTATCTGTGGGGAAGGGGTGTAATTAGTTTGCTTGAAGGCGAGCTGGATGGAAGACAGCAGGCATCTCACACCACTTGCATGATTACAAAACGTAGTGATTGTTGAAACCTACATTTAATGATGAAATAGCAATGGAAACATAGTGCTCGGATGATTTGAAGAATTGAAAAGTATTTCTTCGCGGGCCCAAATAATGAACCACGACTTACGCTTCTCAGGTTGAATTAGGTCGGACATTCTTATTTTTTTCTCAACCCTCACCTTTTATTTTTTCATATCATATGGAAGGATTAGAAGGAACTGTGATAATAGGGGAAAACATAAAATAAGATATGAATTAGGGTTAAGGCCTTAACAATGCGGTTGGATGCCTCGGGGCGATTCACGGTTGAACGAAACGCGTTTTTTTCTGGAGGTGACCAATTCTTTTTATTTATTTATTTTTTTTAAACATCTCTGCACATAGCTTAGTTGCGGCGACAGATATTTCCATGTTTGAATTTCCAGATGACTCTCTTGATGCAGGTAAAATGGGACGCAAATGACATATACTGGCAATTAGAAATCTTGATATTTCAGTCAGTTCAATTTTATCATCAAAATGTAGTACACATTCGAAACATTTATAAGCAGTTAAATTACTGAAATAACTGAATTGGATATATTTTTATACTGTAAAGCAATTTTTAAAGTTCTCTATTTATTTATGACCTTGTGATGGACCTAACATATATTTTTCTGTACAACCTTTTTTTTCATCACAGACTCATCAAGTCTCGATCTTTTCTATCAGATAACATCGTTGTTCTTAAAATTTGTTAAGATAATTTGCAGAACGATTTTTAGTTTTAATGTTATACTACTCTTTATACTTTTTGTACGTTAGTTATAGATGATTTTTGTGGGGCCTAATTAAAAAGGGATTTGAAGATGTGAAACACGTATTCTAACCAATGAAAAATACGTTTCCGGGTCTTTACATTTTTTCGACGTATACCGAATTTCATGGGCTACAACGCTAAATAATATAAACCAATTATTCTGACTTGTTTTTCCTGTGATTTGTTTAATCATATAATTTTCGTAAAATACAGCTTAAACCTTGCTTCCTTCCTATGGTCATAATATTGTTGTGACCTCTGATACTCGTTCCTTCTTCGAGGTCAGGAGTCCAAGATCCCAGTCGGAAATAGAGATTGGCGGCAGGTCGCATGATTATTCATGAAGGTCTTTTGGTTTATAATGCTCATAATAAAATAGCAACGAAGCGTATGAGTTTGCGACACAGGTATCCCTGATAAGGCGCTGGGTTGTGGTTAAAATTGGCATGGTTTAATGACCTTACCAGGGGCCAGTTGTAAGATCAACACTGAAAGCCATGGAACTCGTTTGCCTTGGAGATATCAAGAATGGTTTGAAGTTAAAAATAAACAAATAAATTTGCGATTCAAAAACATTACCATAGTTCTACTGTAGAACTATTCAAGCGTCTATTAAAGACGCCGAAAAAAATCAAATTAAATTTGAAAGAATTTCAAGTTTATATATATATATATATATTTTTTTTTTTTTAATATTTTTCTTTCTATGGTAACCCCAAAGAAGGAGAGTTTATTGAAATATTTACATGCTCCATGCCTATTTTATTAGGCACATTACATGTATTACATGTTACAAAAAACAAAATAAATAAGAAAGTTACAAAAGTAGCAATATAAACATAGACTATATATATATATATATATATATATATATATATATATATAGTAACATCATAATGGGTCATAACTTATGCGATGCTATGTCCTATTTAAAAATAAGGATTCAAAGTTTTTCATACTACATAATTTTAAAATAAGATAACAGATAAAGTTTAAATACGAATTGATTTGTATTCACGTGCGAGAATACTAATACAATTATATTAACTTCTTCTCCTATAAATAGGAATGAATGCACACAAAAATTGTAAATCAAGAAAAAAAAAAAGTTCTAAATATAAGAAAACTACAATTTAATATGTAAATACAAAGAAAAAAAAATCATTATTTATTTACAGCATAACATGTTGACGTTTCGGGGCTGTTTCGTCATTCTCAAAACATATAATCTTGCTTTTTGTTCTATGCATTTGCTAATTTATTATCAATTATAATATAAATATCTTCCAACTAAATTTAGAAGAAAATAAGAATATAGAATTTTCTTAATATTCTTAATATATCTTGTCATCTATTGATTTTAATGCCTACTAATGGAGTTGTACTGGTAACATGTTATTTAAATTGGACCGCCCCCGAAAATATTGTGTTTTATTGAACATGGTATTTAATATTTTAATTTCACAATTTTTAATAATAATTAGTGTGTATTTGTACAAATAAAAATAAAATTTTTCGACGTATTGCATTTTTCCGCTTTTTATACCATTTTCAATTTTGCTGTGTATTCATAAAAATCAGAAGGTAATTACATATTTCATACTTTTCAGTGCAGTTATTTTTAGTGGTTTCTAGGTTTCGACATCGGTTTAATTTTTTGTTTTTTTATAAAATGTTTTTTATATTTTATATTGATATAGCGGAAATATTAAAAAAATACAATTTAATAAAATAAACACACGAAATAAAAAGGTAAGAATTTTTCAAAGAGAAATATTGTTTAATCTGCTTTCTCCAAAGTTTTGAAATTGAAGTTAATCCTTTTGTCAAACTGAATCGCTCTGTTAATAAAAGAAGATTGGGCAGTTTTTGTTATCACGTGGCTAACTCATGATACAGAACCGGTCTGTTCATCATTTTTTCTACAGTAAGGTGTGGAATTATTTCTTATTTACTATGTTTCTGTTTTTACAAATTACAAAAAAACATATTTTTTAGCACAACACATAACGATATAATTATTGATTTCTTTAAATAGAAATGTGTAAATAAAAAATCGACAACTTTAATAAATTCAATGCATTGTTAAATGTTAATTGAATTTTTAATTTTTTTTCTACCACTTTTGACTTGAATTTTGTATAATTTTTATACGATACTTTTATATACAGATTGCTGCATTCTAGATAATCCTGGCATAAATTTTTATTAAAAAAAAATTAATATCAGTATGTTCATTGATAAACAATACTGAGACAAAGGGAAATAACACAAAGAGGAATTTTCTTCTGGATCGGAAATGGAAAGAAACACATTAATGAAGCATTAACAGACTTTAATTAAAATGATTAAAAAAAAATAATAAAAAGAATGGCTTTTTCACTTAACATAACTCGGTATACAGGAAGTGGCAAAGCTTTCCTGAAGAAACATTTGAGTAACATAAGTCACTTTAGAAGCCTTTAAACTTCTTTTGGCCACCGGAGGTAGCAGGCGCCCGGTGTAATTAGAACGAGAAAAAAAGTGGAAAGGGAAACGACTATAGCTCGGCTAAAAACTGTGCGGGAAAAAGAAGAATAGAGTAGAAAGGAGCCATTAGGAGGAAAAGGATAAAGACGGATGAGAAGAAGAGGCAAAAACAGAGAGACCAATTAGGAAAGGCTCTATCGACTCCTGGTAGGAACCACTAAATCCCGCTAAGTACCTTTTTTGTCTGATTGTCTAGCAGAGTGCCCTCAACCTCTTGCAATGGTCCACCCTGCGGTCAGCTCTTTGATAGCTCTGTATTTGTCCTCTCTCTCTCCTCTTTGTTACCAACAGCTTTCCTTTTCTAATTGATCCTACTTTTATCGCACCGTTTATTATTGTTAAAACAAATCATTGTTCAAAAATTATATCAATTAGTCTAGGAATCACTAAAACACTTTAAGTATCTTTCTATCTGGTTTTCTTACAAAATGGCCGCAATGTTCTCTATTTGTCCTTTTATCACAATTTTACTTCACCTTTAGAACGTTTGAACAAGTCAACGTTTTAATAAATAGGTAACTAATTTGAGCTTTGTTGAAAAAGAAGTAAACTGTTCTGCAATCGTTGGCAAATTGGGATGATTTAGATAGTTCAGACGCAGCGATACCAGAAGGTATACAATGTATGAAAAAAGAACATTTGAAACGAAAACAGATGGTTATTTCTGTCACAACTAAGAATTTCATTTTTTTGTTGGAACCGTTACAAAACTGTATTAGTACTGGATCACTTGTTCTGAATGTGACGAGAATATACTGGGTCATTCTGGAATGTTTGATACCGGACTAAATATAAGAATGGACTAATGGCTTAGTCCTGCTCCGAACATCGAAGAAGAAGATTAATTTTGAGTAACTTTTAGTTACTTTTGTAATTTCGTTAGTAGTTAGAGGTTTGATTGTTTGTGTGAAAATTTTGTTTTATAATTTTACGAGAATAAAATTATTTAAACCCACATTAGTGTTTAAAAATATTCCAAGCATTTCGGCTGAGGAAATTTTGTTTTAAAATTTAATGATAAAGTGCTTTGGTGCATTGGCTAAAATTTAATGCTTTGGACTGGATTATCCGAAGAAGTTAAAACATATTGAAAATTAAATTCAAGAAGCGTGATTTGATCCTACCGTTGTGATAAAATATTTTCAAAGATCTTTTTTATTCTAGCTCCCGAAAACGACGAGTTTGACAAATGTGGGAATATTTTTGAAAAGTAACGAATATAAATTTCGATCGTCATAATTGAACTGTGACGAGATAAAGAAACAGATGTTTATTTCTGCTACATCGTAAAAGTTATAGAGTTGATTTTATCGGTTACTACATGTATCGTGATCACATTTTTGGATCGTTTTAGGCCATTCTCAGAGGACACATAACGGACCAAATATAAAAATCAACACACAACTTTCACTTACCAACTTACTTAGATTAGAAATTAATGTGTTTGGTTAATTGCCACTACTCAATGTTACACATTTTTCTTCATTCATTTCTTATTTTTGTTTTCATTTGCTCAAAAAAAAAAAAAAAACTAATTTCTTTTATTATTAAATAAAATTATTTACTTGTGATAATTCGGCAATGCAAGCATACTCCAAGTCGTCTGACTTTATAATTCTCTACGTACTTGTTGAATATTTCATTTAATTACTAAGAAATAAATAATTTCCATTAAATGAACAATGGTCTGTCTTAATTAAAGCCGTACTTCGCATGCGTGGGCTCAACGTGTTTTATGAGTTGACTGAATATTTTTCTTTTTTTCTCCTGTAATGTTAACTCGATTTTCATCATATCTCATATTTAGCCTTTTTTTATCTTTAGGCGAAACGAGAGACGGATAATTTCTCCATATAAACAAATACAAAGGAACTTTATAGGAAAACAAAAAAGGCCCCTTCCCCATTTAAGCCCCCTCAGAACATTTTAATAATAATAAAGCTTACCTGATATAAGAACACCTAATTTTCATTAAACACGACGAATTTGATGAAAATCGTTAAAGCCGTTTTTGAGATAATCGAAAAAAAGGTAAAATTTGGCAAAAAAGTTATGAAATAAAGAGCTCCTTCCGTTTGTCAATTATGATGAAATGTTGGCTATCACATCTTTGGCATATACATACATCAAATACCCAGTTTGATCAAAATCGTTAAAACCGTTTTTGAGTAAATAAAAAAACACGTAAAATGATATAAAATTTATTAAGAAAATAAATTTTATATCATTTTTGATGATATTTTGATATTTGATATTTATCAACCTCCTCCGGTTGATCAATTTTGATGAAATTTTTACAGTCATATCTCGGGCATATACATGCATCGAATACCCAGTTTGATCAAAATCTTTTAAGCCGTTTTTGAGTAAATAAAAAGAAACACGTAAAAAGTTATTAAATAAAGTACCCTCTCCTTTTGACCAATTTCGATGAAATTTTTGCTGTAACATCGCGTGTATATACATACAGTAAATACCCGATTTCAGGTTCGCACCGTTTATAGTTTTTGAGCTAGTCTGTTCACACACAGACACACACACAGACACAGACACACACTCACACACTACACACACACACACACACACACACATAGGCCATTTCGCGGGACTTGGTTATTTCGACACAGGGGACCCCAAAACGTGTATTTCCATTGAAAACCGGAAGTCGAAATTTTTCACGATCGCAATACTTCCCCTTACTATATATTTCATGTATAGGTAAGTGAAAGTAAAAATTGTCTTAATCTTATCTTGAAAAGCATATTAACATTTGAGTAACTGTTTTGTCACTGCTAGTGTCTGTTTTGTAACGTGTATGCACATTTTTGTAATTAATTTTTCATAAATAAAACTATTTAAATCCACATAGCCGTTACAGTATCGTAACTTTGATAAATTGCAATATGAAATGGGATTTGATACAATGCCGTAGGGTCATTCATAGGCGGATCCAGCCGGTTGTAAAGGGGGCTGCAGCCTCAAAACTTTTCCCCTAGATCCGCCAATCAGCTTTTTACTTTCACTTATCTATATATGAAATATATACCTACACTTACCTATATATGAAATATATGGTAAGGAAAGTATTGCGATCGTAAAAAATTTCGACTTCCGGTTTTCAACGGAAATACATGTTTTGGGGACCCCTGAGTCCAAATAACCAATACCCGCGAAATGGTCTGTGTGTGCGTGTCTGTGTGTGAACAGACTAGCTCAAAAACTATAGGTCGTACAAAACTGAAATTGGGTATTTGGTGTATGTATATGCGCGCGATGTGACAGCGAAAATTTCATCAAAATTGGCCAAACGGAGGGGGCCCTTTATTTCATAACGTTTTTTCCAATTCATACATTTTTTTCGAATACCTCAAAAACGGCTTTAATGAATTTGATTAAATTAATCATTTTTAATCAAAATAAAGTCGTTTTTAAATATTATTTATAGGTAATTAAAAAAACATGTCAATTTCTAATCTAAGTAAGTTGGTAAGTGAAAGTTGTGTGTTGTGCGCATCACACCAGATTTTTTACATTTACGTTCCTTTCCCAAAGTAAAATTCTACTTGTTCTGCACATTATTTGGTCTTTACCTAATTCCCTTACTTTTAGTTAAGTTAAATTCTATCTTTAAATGACAAAAATTGTCCAAAGGGGGTCGCAGCCTCCAAAGCCCTTCCCCTGGATCTGCCAATGAAGTCTTTGAAAGCAGTCCGAGGTTCTATAATTCCGAAATTGTTGCGATGAATTGCCTTAATAATTTTTATGTTTATGTCTACTAACCTCTAGTCTTGGCCAAAAAAATACCTGATTTGAAGAATTTTTTTAGGGTAAAAATACTCATTTCGCAGGACACAGTTATGACACTGTCTGCTACCTTAGATTGGTTGCCATAAAATTTTATATATATATAAGCAAACGAAATCGAAATTATCAAACGAAAGTTTTTCATTGTATTGCTCATGACTTAAGAAACAAATTATAAAATAAAAATCGGTTGAAAAAGGTTATAAATAAAAAAAAAACTCGATAATTCGGGAAATGCCGAAAGATTTTTTTTTTATAAAAATAGGAATCTACCTTTACTGGTTAAACTGAAAAGTAATATTGGTCAGTTAGAGGAGCTGATTGCTTAAAGCGATCATGGAACCCAGTTATTACATATTTGTTTGAAGTGTACTATTACTAGAATCCACTTATTATTAGGTATTTTATCTTAACTATTACTCCAGTGTTAAATAAACAGTGTTTCCTCGATTTCGTTTATCATTTAAGATTACGTTTTTTCATATACTTACTAGGAATTAGTAAAATCGTGTGAATATCCCGAAACTACTCTTCAGCCTTTTGAGCTGGGAAACTCCCTTGGGAAGAGGTTGAGCCGGAGAGGTGGTGTTACATAAGGTAATTAGCCTTGGGACCTTCAGGTGAAACTCAGGTTAATTAGTGTAACCTCACCTGAGTTGGGTTAAGCTCAATATCCGTGGTTTCTTTATGTCCCCTACACCAGCATTAGGGTTAATCTTATTTCAGACTTCGAGAGGAAAAAAAACCATTTTCGTTAGTAGAATATATCAATATATTTCTTAAAGAACATAGAAAGAGATCGGATTAAATCTGAGATGTAAAGAACGTCATAGTATAAGGATATTGTGATTTTTTTTTATTTTTAAGCATTGAGCATGGGAGGCATTTTATGTTTTTTTAGACCAGCAAACCTCATTCACTTAGGACAAAACGAAAAAATTAAAAACGGATGTTTTCCAATGAACAGCAAAATGGTTCGAGAGCTACTATTCAAAGCTTGTTTGCTTATGAATATTTATTCAAATGTCCTATCACCATGCGATATAACTGATGTTTGGATTTAATACCTCAAAATCCTGTTTCAAGCATCGCTTGTTTTTTTCTTTAGTTGTTAAAATAGTCTCTTATTCTAACATTAGAAATTTCCCTTTCAGGCAACAGGGCACACATGGTTTCTTTTTTTAAAGATAAAAAAATTAAATTTATCATTCTTCTAAATGAACAGCTAAATTCTAAATGAGCGGTTGTGTGTCATGAGTGTTGATATTAATACAAAGCAATCGAGATTTTGTTTTCGGTAAATTTGTTTTTATTTATGTACATAAAAGTTTAGTTAAACATGGAATTAGCATTACAATGCCGGCATAACTCAAACTTCACCTATAAATATTCATTGAGTTAGGAGAGTATTTAAACCTTCAAATGAACGAATGAAGTATTAAGATTACGCTGTAATACTGAGTTAATAAAAAAAAAAAAAAAATAGCGACTTATAAATAACCATTGAAATTCATTTTGGAAATAATTTTTACATCATCATTTTATGTATTAGAAAAAAAAATTGATTTCAGAATTACATAATAAAAAAGATTCATTTTAGCAGGACCAGTTTGGTCCCAAGGAAAATAATGTTTTGATCTCCTATCGGGAAAATGTTTAAAAGAAAAATATAAAGATAATCCATCCATAAAAAAAAGATAATCCATTAATTTGGGAAAGGGAAATAACACATTCTTCTGATTAAAAACAAAATTCGTCAAAAAAGTTTTCTTTTTTGCACTAATATAATTGTTTAATATAAGGAAGAAAAATTAAAGACCAACTCCTTCATTTAACATAGTCCCTTTGGTGCATTTTAGATCCATACATTTTTAATTAAAGAGAAATCATCATTAATATTTCATGTTAGTTACAGATGTAATGCTCATATTCGTTTACAAAAAAATACATAAAATTGTAATATCAATCATATAAAAACCATCGAAAAAAATAAATAATAAAAATCACTTAAGAGAATTTAATCTAATTTTGGTGTTATTTATGTTATTATCATTATTATTACAATTTATAAATGGTCATTAGTCTTAGAATATAAAAATCATGTATAATACATACTTATGTACATATATATATATATATATATATATATATATATATATATATATCTTCTTCTTTTTTTGTATATATAAAGTTGTATATCTTTTTTTACTTACAATATATTGCAATATTCACCGAAGCATAAACCTTGTTTTTCTCTCTCCATTTCTCGATTTAATTTTAAAGTGAAAAAGGACAGAGAAAAAAGAGGGCAGGGGTATGTGCTTCAAACGTAATAATTTATATGAAGAAATTTCTACACCAACAATTCCATTCAACTGTTAACAAGGAAACTTCTGATGGAATAAATTTAAATATTAGTAAAACATCTCGGAGTGGTTGTGAATTTGTATTATTTGGTTATTCAACAAAGTTAAGAGTATGAAAACAAAAATCATATGTAGTAGGTACAATAGTAATTTCTTTTTATATTTTTATACTCATGTCCTTAGAATGTTACCAATTTTAGAGGATAATAGTATTTTAAGGAATTTTCATTTGTAGAATACAATAAAATAAATCTTCCAAATGTGAAAATAAAAATTCTAACGTCAAAGTCCTCCATGTTATGTCAGAGGTTAAGGAGCGTTCAAAAGTTTCGTACCAATCTCTTCTTTCTTCACTTCTGGAAGTGATCTGAATATGGGTCCGAAAATGGTTTACGAAGCTTATATTAAAAAAGTTTGACAGCCTTATTTTCAGCACTAGTGAATACCATAACACAAATTGTGCAACTTAAAAAAGCTACATTTAACCAACTTTCATTTATTTTTAGGCATTTCATAAGTTAAACCATCAAAATATTATTTAGACATTATATAAGTTAAAAAAATATTTAGACATTTCATATGTTAAACCTTCAATAAGACCTTATTCATTTAAGTATATAGGAATACCTCATTAAAGTACGAGATTATTACTCAAGTTAATTGTGATTGTTGAATAAATTATCTGAAACAGCCCTTGTTTTACTGGAAGCATTTCTTTATATGGAATTAGATTTCCTTTAGGATGATTAGAAAAATAAGTAATATACCATAATAAATAAATTGCATAGATTTCATTAAATATTTATTATTTAATTAATTCTCGATATTTTTATTCATAAATATTTATTCTCCTAATGTGCATATTTTTCGGATTTAAAGGAGAAATTATTTTTCATAATAATAAACCAATCGTTGGATTGATTAAAAAATATTAAGAAAGGTTAGGTATGTCTGGGTATCTATCTATCTAATGTATAGTATAATATCAAATCTTCTATATTTAAATGCTAGAGCTTATCTTAAATGCTTTGTTACCTCAAAACTCGACTTTTACAGAACTTTGCTGTTCAGACAATTGTGTTCATCTCTTCTTTAATTTAATAATTGGAAAATTATTAACAGAATTACAGCAAATTCTATTTTTATATTTACATTTTATTCCACTGTAATTTAAAGTAGGCTTTTAAGTGAAATGATTTTGACTAAATTTCATCGCAATACATTTAATTCTCTAAAGGTCGCACCAAAGAATGGCCGGGTTTAGCTAGTAAATGTGACAATGACTGAAGCTAATTGTGATAGTCGAATAGATCATTAAATTTTGTTTTACTTAAAGTTGATTTCTATTTATTTATATACTAGCTGTATATACCGTTTTTACCCGGAGATTTTAATTTTTTAAATCTATAAAGTGAGACTTTTACCGACTCAAACGGTCGATTTCGTAAAAACCAATGTAAAGCGAGATCAAAATGATTTTTATAACAATAAAGAATATACCCTTAAAGATTGGCTGAAGTTATGCAGTTTTAATATAGACAGGTGTTTTCATCTGGTATCAAAGAACCACTGAGCGAAATTTGGAGAATTTAGGACAAACGGTATGGATTTATATAAAGAACAAATTGAATTTCATCTTTATTTACATAGATAATAGCTGTATATCCCTGTTTCACCCGTGGAATTTCATTTTTCTAATCAAACGGTCGATTTCGTAAAAAAATATTGCAAAGCGAGATCATAACGATTTTTATAACAATAAAGAATATCAGTTGAAGATCGGCTGAAGTTGTGCAATTTTAATATGGACAGGTGTCGGACCTAGTATGAAAGAACCACTGAACGAAATTTGGAGAATTTAGGACAAACGGTATGGACTTCTATAAAGATCAAACAAACAGAATTTCATCTTTATTTATATAGATTTTCCTAGGTTTGAATTAAAATTTTTGAAAACACAATTGAATTATAATGCAAATTTAAAAGGATGTCCTCAATTGTAAATATCCTATTTAAATAGTTTTTTCTTTTCTAATAAATTATTATACATTCTTGGTTTGTGAAGAGTATCTTTTCTGGGCTTATGAAGCACGATCTTTTAACCTCTACTTAGTTATAAGTATTTTTATTTTTTATACTCTTAGCATTGTTGGGGTATTTTTTGTGGTTATTATGAATATTATTATGTTTCAGTTCATTCAATTGGTAACTTGGTAAAAAAAAAAAAAAAAAAAAAAAAATCCTGTGGGCTGTTATTATTAGACGTGAGGAAGAAATTATTAGAAATTTTCTTTTTGATGTACCTGTATGAGAAATATCAACATGTTTCTGACATTACGGTGGGTTCAAACTAACCAGGTAATGATTTATGATTTTTTTTTTTTCTCATTTTTAGATTCGATCACAACAAAGCCATGGATACAGACGTACTTACAGTTCGTATGAATGAAGTTTCGGAGGTACCTTTCTGAGAGACCGACGCACTAAAGCACCGAGCACACACTGACACTCCCCCACCACTAACTGGGTCACTCATTCACTCAATTATTGCTCCTGTGTTGTGTTGCCGTATCGCCACGAAGCCCAGTTAGAGCATCCTCGCCAAATTGTGTGTTGTCCTTAGCGTGTACTTCCTTGCTAATTGGATGGTCTGAAATAACATGCTACATATTTCTATATACATTATTATGTACCTGTATTCTTACTATTACCAAGCAAATTCAATCTAAAAAAATAAGGCAATGGAAAAATATCTTTATCCCCTTCCCCTTTACTACCTAAAATATTAACAAGTAGGGCAGCAGGGCTAGAACAAAATAGAACGGCTTCGATAAAATATTCTGAATCATTAAATTAAATCATTAAAATCATATTATTCTAGAATATAACATGATAATTCCAAAATACAGACACATCAACCACAACAATGCAAGCAAGCTAACATAAATCACATTTACGCAAATTTAACACAATTTTATAAAAACCGGTTTGGATGCAGATAACAAAATTTTACTTGATAAAATTGACAGTTCGGATTCCAAACCGTAACTGAAAGTATAGGAAGGTAAAAAAAAGAAGCTAAGGAAGTCTATAATCAAACAGTTGATAATAAAAAAAAAAATAACGAAACCTAAACCAAATATATATAATAGCAATAAAAAAATTAGTATGAGGAAGAAAAAAGTACAATTGAACTAATAAAAAAAAGGGTACTAAGTCGGTTTAGGTAGTTAGAATACGGCAAAAAAAAAAAAGCCTTGTACTCACACGCCCCGGAAAGAGGAAACTCTTCATGAATGGGTTGTAATGATAAGTAATTAGGTTTGTAAAGAGTAATTGCTGGACAGTGAAGCATGATTCCTAGCTACTTATTTTACTATCTTGAAATATATTTTTGTTATATTAGCTTGTTGGACTTTTGCCATTAAAATATTAAATAAACCTCAATTAATTGTTATATTATTTAATATATATATATATATATATATATATTAAAAAAAAGAAAAGAACTATTTAAAACAATAAAAAGAAACTATTTAATTACAATAAAATAGATTCCGAAATTTTGATTAAAATGATTACGCCATAATAAACAATAAATAAAATATAAGATTAAAAGAAGTATTAAGAGGTAGACATTACAACTCGTAAAATTACAACAGATCAGCATAGATAAATGTTGCTAATGAGAGAATATTGTTGTACATTTTACTCATAAAAACTTATAACTAACAGCTATAATTAATCGACTATGAACAACTATAATTAATCGAAAAATTTCTAAATGGAAATGATAAAATACTTTTATTAAAAATTGAAAAAAGTTAGTAATACCTATCACATAATTGTTTTATACTTAGTTGTATGGATTTTGTAATTTTATAACTTTGCTTATTTATATATTTATATATTATATTATAAATGTATTATTACATATGTGCTTTAATGTAATTAAGGTTTAACGTCAAAAAAATTTTCATATTCTTGATATCTTTTATTATGATTCCTGTTAAATGATTTATTTTTAATACACTATAAGTATAAGGTTTCGAATGTCTGAAACTTACACCACTCTATAGGCAATGGGTTTATTGAAGTTGAAGATCGATTATTTAAGATAAATTATTTAACATTTAAATATATTTTCGTTTAGAAAACAATCTTAACTATAATACGTTGCTATTCCAATGCAAGACTCAAAAAAAGCGATTTTTCAGAAGAGCAAATTACTGCTTCCTTTTTTATTCTTTCTTTTAATGACCTTTGCAGGCTTTAACCGATCATCAAAATGGTTTCACAAATCATCACTATTGCAGTCTGTAAGCGGCCTTGCTTGCTTCAGGAAATCAGGAGAAAATCTCAGAGGAAAATCAGAAGATAAATCGTGAATTTCTTTTCTTCAATATATTTTGAGTTGTACCGGTCTTGCATTCGACGAATGATATTGTTATAAATATAATAACTAACTTCTGAATAAGTACTGACTGTCGCATAATGTACCTTCTTATCTAAAGTTCGTGAACATTCACCATAGCAAGTGCTATCGGGGCCATCAAGTTGGATCTCCTAGCCAGATCTGTCTTCATTAGTGTTGATCGGCTTTTATCCTTACACAATTTACTAATGAATCATTTAGCTAGAGTTATTATTGTTCCGATCCCACTTGACCAGCTCAATGGCCACACTACATTAACAAATTATTGTTAATGCTAAAAATAAACAAACTTAAATATATTTCGAAATAAAGCTTTCATTTGCTCAAAACTTAGGACTCTAAGAAAATAGAAATAAAAGTGTGACAAGTCACTTACCAAATACTTAGTTTATATTATTATTGTATATCCTATTACATCTGTTTATTTATACTTATAGATTAATACATCAGTAATATCATATTGTACATTAACTACATTGAGTCAAACGTGAAGCTCTTTGGAAATGGAGAATTAAATAAAATTGAATTAATAATTGAAACAGACAGTGTTAATTTATTAAAGTTATTAAATTGATTAATTGATAAGTTGACAGCGATGGTTGCATAAGTTGTTCTTTTCCTCATAGGTCTCTCTTTTCCTCTCATTTTTAATATTAAAAAAAAAAACTTTTTAGTACAAAGACTAAACTATATTTTAATGAAGTAGATCCTCATATAACTCCTTTGTCTAAAAACATTTTTAGTAATTAATTAAGGGCGAAATTTTGACGGAATATTTTACCATCATACAGTTACCTATATCCGGTTGACAACAATGATGAGTTAGTTGATAGATGAGTAACAATTCTACATAGATTAAATATATATATATATATATATATAAAATTTTTGTTAAAAACGAATTGCAATAATGTTGAACAACACAATTAATATTTGGAGAGGTTCAATTTAACTTCGATTTACATTTAATATTGGTCTAAGAAAAATAAGCATAAATTGTTCAGACACACAAAAAATAAAATAAAAATAAAAATAAAAAAGAGAGCTAAAGAATTCCCTTAGTCATTGTTTGTTACTAATAAACCGGACATCAGAACATGTCACCCAGTATTTGTATTTAGTTTTACGTATTTTTTATAAAGCAAAAAAAAAAAAAAAACAACAAAAAACAGCTGGTTAGGTGTATTTTTTTTTTCGAGATACGATGGTAACAACATAACAATTGTAGGTCTCCAAAAACCAAACTATCTTAATCTTCAGCTTAAAAAAAAATGAAAAAATAGGAAAGATCCTTACAATGTTAGCTTGTGTTACTATCTATCAATTCACATTTAACGTAGGGCTGTATACTTAGGATAACTAAATTTCCCTTTTAATGGAAATATTCACTCATCAAAATGATACACAAAACACAAAAGTGCATACAATATAGGGTTGCCAGACGTCCCATATTTCCCGGGACGTCCCGTATTTTAGGCTTAGTTTAAAATGTCCAGGCTGGACTGACTCTGTGCCGTATTCGAACCGTGCTTCGTTTTTTATTATTAAATCGATCGATCTACGCTAGACAAAAATACTCACGCACGCAACGTTCGCATACACATCAATTCGGATTAAGGATGTTCGAGAGAATTTATGGTTTAATTATTCACTTAAATTGTTAATAATTTTAAACAATGTTCGATAACCTAGGCAGTACGTTCCAAATAATCAGAAAAAGCCTGAATATTGTTAACACAACTTCTGATTGCAAGAGTATGGGAGCGATTGAAACCTGGAAGGAAAGTCATCAAAGGGTTTCCAGTACTGAAATCACTAACATTTTCCGAATTTTCCGTTTTTAGTATAACTAGCTCAAATTGTTTCGTGGAAAGGGTTTTTTCACAGATGGCACTTAAGTGGACTGATGTAAGAAATAAATGTACCCCTAATTTAATAAAAAGCGAGTTGATGACCGTTTTTAATTACGATTATAATTGTATTGATTTTTATAAATATGTTAAAACTGACTTGATTCTCGGAGAAATATATAAAACAATAAAGAATGTCACTACATAATTTTGTTTTTTATTTGTCCCGGGTAAAAATCTAAATTCCCTTATTTTTTTGCCTATAAAGCATTTGTCCCTTATAGGCTGAAAAAAAATCTGGCAACCCTAATACAATACTACCACTTACGGCCTGTATCACTGTGATAGGCCTTATCAGTCTCCTGCCAATTTGTTCAAAACTTTTCAAGATAGGTTTCGTCATCATTGAAATGTTTTATTTCTGAAAATTTTTAATTTGCCTATGAGGTACCTTTTATTTATTTTTTTTTTTATGGAGAAATTGACTGTCTCGCATTACGCCTAAAAATAAGAAATTCATAAATATGAAGTGTGAAAAAATCGATAAACAACATGTGAAGGAGAAAAAAAAAAGAACGTTCCATTCTTAAAACACGTTGAGCCTACGAATGCGTAGTACCCCTTTAATGACACTTCATTGTTTACAAGTAAAGGCGTTCTGTTGGTAGGATAGGTAGAGTTGCGAACGATTTTTGGAATATGCATATTTAATGGAAATAATATGTTTCCATGGTAACTAAATAGAATTTTCATCATCTCAATAAAGAATTCTGAAATCAGACGCGATGGAGTATTTTGCTAGCATTCCCATACTACTAAAAATTAAAAAATAAACCGTTATTTAACAATACAATTTTTTATTGTATAGAGTAAATACGTGATGCTCAAATTGATTGAAGCAATTTATGGAGTGAGATACATATTGTGCAAGCTAATAGTTGAGAATTATTTTTGAGTTTACCATACAATAATTATAAGTTTATAATAATACAAACATAAGTTCCACAATAGATTTCTGAATAACATATTAGGTGGTTTTAGAGGAAAAGTAATCGTTCTCGGTATCCGAAGAAGCATGAGGGACACAGATTTGAAAATTAAGTTTTAATATAATACGAACCGTAAATACACCTTCTATCGATTCACCTTCACGATATATATTAAGAAAAGCCGTAGAGAAGTCGTATTAATACAAGAAGTCGTAGACCGGCAGATGGCTCTAGGATTTCTTAAAGGGGATAGAAAATCCTTGGTCATGATGTTCTCCGGAGGGGACGGTTACATGCATGTACCAAGCCTGTGTAAAGTCAGGTACTCCTTATAGATTCCTATCTTAATCATAAGGACAAATTTTAGGACTCCCGCTGCAACATCGTCATTTTTAGCCGTAGTAGCAAAAAATGATGTTAAATAAATAAACAATAAACTTAAATTACTATTATCTGACATCCAATAACTGATAATAATCATTAATTGCGACCGAATGTATAATGTTTTATTGAACATAATAATGGACAGACCGAAATACCAATAAAGAAACAACTAATTATCGAAGATAAAAGTCCATTTTAATATTCCATTGACTTTTAGAATAGCAAAACCACATAGCCTAATGTTGAACAATTCTATAACAAACGTTTTAAATTATATTAGTTCTTTTAATGAGAAAGGATTTAACGTTGCTGGGGTAAAATATAAAATTTTAAATGATCAGTTGTTTTAAATAGAAATTGGCAGTTATTCTTTATTGCTTAAACTGAAATATTAATTGGAATGTTCACGACATAATTTTACGCGCCATAAATTTGATGGTATTTCGTTCCTCTACCAATAACCACGGTCATCGATTATTCAAATAATCAATTTAGTGTTGACAATAAAAGGCCAACCAATCATTTTTTGACGGCCGTTTCAGGAATAAATTTGAATGCATTAGTCCAATGGTTAATTATTCCTAACTGATTTAATATTGATAATTATATTTTTTATTTTCAGTTTATTTTTTTTATATTTAAAGAGACCATAATAAGAAAATTATAACTGAACGAAATGAGCAAATAAAAAATAACATCGATGCATTAAATATGCACTGTTTATATATTATGTAGATTAAAAAAAAAAAAAGAACATCACAATCATGTTAAGAAAAGTATCCATGAAAAAGGTCTTCTTTAATAGAGGATATAACTATAAAACATTAAGGAATCGTTGTAATGGAAAAGTAATCAATAGTCTAAGTAAAATAAGTACCTTCTTAAATAAACTTATAAAGATAAATGGTTTTAAATGATATATACTTATATACACTCATAATCAAATAATATTTCATATTTGGTTTACATGTGTACCTAATTATCTTGGAGCCAATTCATATATTTTTTCTGAGTAGTTTATATATTTTTTCTTTTAGACACTTTATGCATTTTTTAAAAATTTAAATATTGAGACAGTATATTTATATTATATATATATCTAGAGCAAACAAAAAAAAAAATAATAAAATAAATAATTCCAGGTGAAGCTTATCAATTTTATGAAAACGAGTAGAAATTAATTACTTCATATTGAAGCTATTTAAAAAAAATTGAAAAGTATTGGATAAAGAATAACGCTACTTGACAGAGACGGAATTACCTTTTTGATTTGCCTTAAAATCGGTTACCTAATAAATTTTCTTTTTGCTTTATTTTTTAATTGTGGCGTGCTTTCACACAATTGTATAAAATATAAGATAAATAAAATATGGAAAATTGGCTAACCATCCCAGAAACTCATATTCATTGAATATTTTTCATAAGGTAGAATGAGAAGAGAAAAAAAAAATACTCAAACAAATTAAGTAAACAGAAGCTTACTATTGTACTCACGTTTAACACTTCTCTTCTACCGCTATTAATCACAAAATTTCCCCACCTATGTACTCTTTTCTTCTTTGTATGGTTAATTTTTTTTATCCCGAAAAATAAGACTTTCTTTTTATTGCCTCTGCGGAAGTTACCACCACCAAGTTACGCCACCAAACCTTAAATAGGAAACCGTTATCATCAAACGTTTTTGGATTGCAAATATTAGAAACTTTTTGGAAATAGTACAGCTAGTTGAAATATAGTTACATGGAGTTCATAAACAAGGAAGAGAGGGAACTGCTAAATATAAACTTCAAGATCTCATTTAGTTGCGAATATAAATAAACTCGGTTATAGACACACTCTGTGGGCAACCTTGGTACCAAGGTTCCATCGTTTTTTCTCATAATGTTCAATCAATGCTGATCGATATATCTAATTTATTCATAAAGTATGTCGAAATAATCTCTAATGCATAAGACCAATGAGTAGAAATAAAAATTAATGTAACTACTGCAAGACAATCGTTTGCTATCCAAAAAAAGTGAAAGTAAAAATAAGCGTTGGATAGAACCTTAAAATTAAATAAACAAATGTTAATTTCTCTATAACTAACCATTACAGATAAACATTACAAGATCGGTACCGCTGCCGGTCTTAATTCAGTTAATTCATATTTGCATATTTAGTACTTAGAGTATAGTTGTAACATATAGTATGGTTATACTGTATATTCAGTGGGCATTGCCAATTCCTGCAACTGTAGTTGTCATCTTAAACGCCCATAAAAATGCCGAAAAGCAGGGACTATTAAAATATACTACTAAAAGATATAATGAACAATAACAATAATAAAAATATTACGAAGGTAATGATTGAACAAGCTGCTCAAGAATATGTTTTTAAAACCATCAGCTAAACGATCACATGAATTCCATAATACAATTTTGAGTGCATCACAATGATTTTATAACAGACGTAGGGTTCAAGCACCCGATACGAAATAGGAGGAGATACAAAGTAAACAAAACCAAATATTTGAGGATAGAAAAAAAAAAAATGTCAAGGTTGATTCAAATTAACTGATACCCGAAATTCATTCGCCGTCGAGACGTTTTTGGATAAAAAAAAAAATACTCGAATTCGAAGGTCATTGACTCTGGTAGAATAAGCGGTTGGATTTAAAAATTCAAATTGGAGGAGCGTCACTGTTTACTATAAAATTTTGGTCGGTATTATTTACGCTATAAACCTACATTTGAGTTAAATTCATCAAAGTTTAGTTGTAATTTTATTGTTGTGCGCACTTACACAGGATTAATATTGTTGTTATATTGATATCTCCGTGAATCCTCCATTAGCTCTAACCCTTTTAAAGAGCCCCTTACAGACACAGAATTACTATCCTCCGGAGGGTATAAAGACATTTTTACTACCACCATCCTACCGGAAGACAAAGAATGCGAAGGCATCCACTACTGGAAGAGGAAGTGGTGTATTGTCCGGCAGGCGACGGCGGCACCATCCGTTCTAAGGCCGTTTTACGGCGTGTAACTCCACTGACTTTTATATCAAGTGCTTTTACCCAGCGTTTCTGTCTGTTCGTGCTAGTTGAAAAGGATTTATTGTGGTTTGAAATCCCTCCTCACTACAAAGGGTTGTGTTAGTAACTTGATATATGTTGAGGGTATGTTACGAAGATTTCATTTCATGTTCAATATAGACGGAATAAACTATAAATATAATAATGGAAATGAGAAATTCATTCATTATTAGTTTCAAGTCATAACCATACCACTATTGACCAAATAAAAACCATATGTTAAGTTTACCGTTCAATTTTCTTCTAAATTTATGCACAAAAGAGAAAAAAAAGAAGATAAGATAATAATATTATTAAATATCAAACTTAATAATCACTTTTTTAACCGTTAGTTATTAGTTACTTATTCAATTATGTAATTATGTTATTTTTTGTTTAGCTGTTAGTTTTTAACTGTTTATCTTTTTTAGGTGTCATTTCTCCAACATAACCTTCCCAAAAGGTATTGGCTTTCAACTGCAGTTGTTTACAAAAGAAAAGGTTTGCTTGGCCCTTTAAAAATAATAGTAATGGTTTTATAATGATTATTTTATTGTTTTGATTCATTAATTATTTTTCGAGAATAAAAAAAAAAAGTAAATTTCGCCAAATAAAAAATCTATAGAATCATTTATAATGGAATTTCCTTTAATTCCGATATGAGAAGGAACCCACAGCATCCATGCTTCCCTCCCGCTTTTTACTTGTTCGAAATTTAGTTCCAGAATTTTTACTTTCACTTACCTATATATGAAATATATAGTAAGTGGAAGTATTGCGATCGTGAAAAATTTCGACTTCCGGTTTTCAACGGAAATACACGTTTTGGGGTCCCCTGAGTCGAAATGACCAAGTCCCGCGAAACGGTCTGTGTATGTGTGTGTGTGTGTGTGTCTGTGTGTGTGTGTGTGAACAGACTAGCTCAAAAACTATGAACCGTGCGATCCTGAAATTGAGTATTTAGTGTAGGTATATGCCCGCGATGTGACAGCATAAATTTCATCAAAATTAATTAAAGGGAGGGGGTACTTTACTTAATAACTTTTTACGTTTTTTTCGATTTTCTCAAAAACGGCTCTAACGATTTTGATTAAACTGAGTATTTGATGTACTAATATGTCCGAGATATGACCGTAAAAATTTCATCAAAATTGATTAACCGGAGGGGGGACTTTACTTAATAAATTTTGTAACTTTTTACGTTTTTTTCGATTTTCTCAAAAACGGCTCTAACGATTTTGATTAAACTGAGTATTTGATGTACTAATATGTCCGAGATATGACCGTAAAAATTTCATCAAAATTGATTAACCGGAGGGGGGACTTTACTTAATAAATTTTGTAACATTTTCACGTGTTTTTTTTATTTACTCTAAATCGGCTTTAACGATTTTGATCAAACTGGGTATTTGATGTATGTACATGCCCGAGATATGACTGTTCAAATTTCATCAAAATTGATTAACCGGAGGGGGGACTTTACTTAATAAATTTTGTATCATTTTCAAGTGTTTTTTTTATTTACTCAAAAACGGCTTTAAAGATTTTGATCAAACTGGGTATTTGATGTATTTATATGCCCGAGATATGACTGTAAAAATTTCACCAAAATTGATTTACGGGAGGGGGGACTTTACTTAATAAATTTTGTATCATTTTCACGTGTTTTTTTTATTTACTCAAAAACGGTTTTAACGATTTTGATCAAACTTAGTATTTAATGTATTTATATGCCCGAGATATGACTGTAAAAATTTCATCAAAATTGATCTACGGGAGGGGGGAGTTTACTTAATAAATTTAACGAATAACAAAAATAAGATATGAATGTAGAAAAATGTGTGAATTTGGGAAATGATATTTAGCAAAACACGTCAATTTCTAATCTAAGTAAGTTGGTAAGTGAAAGTTGTGTGTTGCGCGCACGCACCAGATTTTTTTATGTAAATAATTGTTGCTCCATAAATTTTTTAGTCCCTTTATTACCGAAAGAGAGTCAGTCACAATAACTGATTTTGGAATACGTTTGTTATTAACATATTCATATGCTATTAGTATTGCTACTGATTCGCTGGTGAAAATCGAATTTATATTGCTTAGCTTCCATTTGTCTTTACTTGTTCTGGCCACCATGCTACATCCCACGCCGTTTTCATCCTTAGACCCATCGGTGAAAATCAATTCGTGGTTAGCGTATAAGTTTTTCGTCATTTCATGATATATGAATCTTAGTGTTTCGTGTGGGGTATTATTTGTAAGCCTGGCTAGCTCGAGCTCAGTCTTAATTAATGAGATTGTCCATGGTGGAGTATCTCCTATTTTCTGGGGAACAATATCTGTGGGTAATGGGAGGTGAAACTCGTTGAGGTATTGTGTGATTCTGTCCTTCAGTGTCCCCGATCTATGAGGTTCAGTGTTATTGGTATTGTCATTCTGTAGAATGTTAAAAATGTTGTGGTCTAGCATACTGTAAATTTTCACCGCGTAGCGGAGCACCAGCAGTTTCCTTCTCTGTTGCAGTGGCAATTCCCCGGTTTCGCTTAATAAGGCTGATATGGGACTTGTTCTAAACGCCCCTGTAGAAAGCCTCAGTGCCAAATTCTGAACGGAATCCAGTTTGCTTAGGAGGCTGTTACATGCTGAGGAATACGCGATGCATCCATAGTCAAGTTTTGATCTTATTAGTGTTCTGTAGGTTGCAAGCATTATTTTTCTATCAGCTCCCCAGCCTTGATGGAAGAGGATTTTTAAAAAGTTCAGTCTTCTATTGCAGCGCTCTTTCAATTTTTCTATTTGGTTTTTCCATTTCAGATTTCGGTCCAGAAGTATGCCTACAATTTTTATTTCATTGCAAAATTCAATTTCGAGGTTGTTTATGGAAATATTTCTAATCCTCTGCAATTTATTTTTCCTGGAGAAAATAATTGTTTGTGATTTTTCTGCAGGAAACTTGAATCTTGTCTCTCTCCCCCATTGTTCTACTTGGAATATTGTTGTCTGCATTATTTGTCTTGTCAGGTTTAGATCTTTTCCTTTGCAACACAACAATAAATCGTCGGCATAAAGAAATCCTTTTACCGGTAAGTTAATGCGATCGGCTATGTCGTTTATAGAAATAAGGAACAGTGTTACACTAATAACTGAGCCTTGCGGAACTCCATTTTCAAGTTTAACTTCGTCGGAGTAGACTTCATTTACCCTTACTTGCATAACCCTATTGTTCAGAAAATTCTTAATGAAATTAAAAATCTTTCAACGATATTGGTCTATAGCTTTGAGGGTCTTGCTTATTTTTATTAGGTTTTAGAACTGGGATCACAATAGATTTTAGCCATTGGGTAGGGAAAACATTTTGAGACCATATCACATTGTATAAAGAAAGAAGATATTTTTTGCCTGTTTCTGGCAATTTCTTATGAAATATCGAGGGTATATCGTCGGGGCCTGCGGAAGAGTTTTTCATATTTTTGAGACAGTCATCTAGTTCTCTTTCAAGTATCTGATTGTTCAAACGTGTCCATTTTCTAGAGGGTCCGTCAAGTATTCAGTTTTAGCTGGTTTTGGCGGTGTTACATTGTTAGAGCTCGACGATTGAAGGGAAAAATTTTTGCTAAGTATATTACTTATTGCTTTGCTATCGGTTGTTACTTCATTCTCGTTTGTTTTTAAAGAAGTTATTTTATTGTGTTTGTATATTCCTCGAATTTTTCTAATTTTCTCCCAAGTATCTTTTATTGAGGTCGATTCGTTAAGGCTATTAAGGTATTCATCCCAACTAGCTCTTTTAGATTTTTTTAAAATTCTTCGACAAATGGCCCTTTTCCTTTTAAAGTTTTAAGTTTTCATTAGTTTTATGTCTCCTAAATTTGTACAATGATTTTTTTACCGCATCCCTACACTCATTATTCCACCAGGGAACAAGAGAGTTCTTGCATGTCGTTTTTGTTTTTCCTACCGTCTTTAAAGCAGCATTAGTAATGATTTCGGTGAAATCTTTTATTAGCACATCTATGTTTGCCATTTCGAGAATAGGAGGCTTTGTTGTTAAACTGTTGTCTATATGTTGAGCATACTTCGCCCAATCTGGGCATTTTAAATTCCACCTGCTGATTTTTAAAGTGTTGTTGGTTTTATTAATGAATTCAAGTTTTAGAGGAAAATGGTAGCTTTCAAATAGTATATCAAGAGTATCCCACTTCAAGAAGGCTGCTATATCAGGGCTACAGAAAGATAAATCTATATTAGTGAATTTACCGGTAGCAGAACTGAAATGTGTGGGTTTGTTGGAGTTTAAAAGAAGTACGTTTGGTTCATCTAAAATCTTTCCAAGTATTTTGCCTCGTTTGTCAAGTTTATTGGAACCCCACTGCGGGCTATGGCTGTTCCAGTCCCCTAATACTAAGAACGGGGTTGGGAGTTGTGAGAAGAGTTCATAAATATCATCGTAATGCAGGTAAACACTGCAGATGCAGATTTCTTCAGATGTCTAAGGTCCACTATCCCTGCAACTACTTCAAATTTAGAATTTATGTGAATTTGTCGGGAGAAGTATTCATTTTTTACAAATATTGCGACGCCACTAGATGAGAAATCCGTTTGTCTATATTTAATAAATGAGTGATAACCTGTGATTTTGCCTACGGTTTTAGAGTTGAAGTTCGTTTCTTGTAAGCATAGTACAAAGGGTTGGGTTTCTTTTAGTAATAGTTCTAAATGTGGTTTATGAGTGAAGAAGCTGTTAATATTCCATTGTATTATCATGCTGTGAGAAATAAAGTGGTTAGAAATTATTAGAGAGGTTATGCTGTACGGTCTTGATTTTTAGTGTTGAAGTTGATTGATTATTCTTGATAATCGGTTTTTGGCTGAAGGGTTATCTACTACTTTATGAATTTTCTGCATTGTTTCCAAACATATCTCTGCGTATTTGAAGTATGTACATACAAGATTTCTTATATTTTTGTGACCATATGAGTCATTGATAAAGTTTGAGAGGCTATCAGTATGTATTGTAGTTTCTATTTTACATTCTTTAACTATTTTCTGAATAGCTTCTATAGCTAGCATTTTAGATTTTAGATAATGTCATATATTGCTTATTATTATTATTTCATATATTTTTACTTTCACTTACCTATATATGAAATATATAGTAAGGAAAGTATTGCGATCGTGAAAAATTTCGACTTCCGGTTTTCAACGGAAATACACGTTTTGGGGTCCCCTGAGTCCAAATAACCAAGTCCCGCAAAATGGTCTGTCTGTGTGTGTGTGTGTGTGTGTGTGTGTGTGTGTGTGTGTGTGTGTGTGTGTGTGTGTGTGTGTGTGTGTGTGTGAACAGACTAGCTCAAAAACTATAAACTGTACGAACCTGAAATGAGGTATTTGTTATATGTACAAGCCCGCGATGTGACAGCAAAAATTTAATCAATGCGATTTCCATATGTTGCATTCAAAAGTGATTGTGCCAATAGATCCTTAGCATTGCGTGATTTTCTGATTCAAATTAAAAAAACAAAAAACTTTATACATAAGATTAGAACCAACCTAAGTGGATTCATGTGCTTAGAAGCTTTCAATTTAGAGCTTTAAAATAAATAATTTAAACCTCGGGCCTTCCTTCAAAACGAAATAGAAACATCAATTCCTAGCAAATTAGTTGAAGCCCATAACATTTATTTATTTTTTTTTTTTTTTGTATTTTCTTATTAATCGTCCAACTTTTTATAATATAAAAGTAATTTAGTCAATATATGTAACATTAAGTAAAATAAATTAATTAAAAGATTAAATTTCAAAATAATTTGATCCCTTCAATTGAAATTCGTTTAAACAACACTTAATCCTTTTTTCTACGAGTCTTATAATCCATTTTGGATCTTATTCCATAAAATTCACCAGAAACTTATTTATCATTCCAATCGTTCAGCATGATCCTTATTTTCCATACAAATAATATTTCTATTTGTTAATAAAATTTTGGTGAAATTATGATGTAGATGAATTTTATGTATTACTAGCTGTATATACCGGGTTCACCCGTGGAATTTCATTTTGTAGATTTCGTAAAAAATCAATGTAAAGCGAGATCATAGTGGTTATTATAACAATAAAAAATATATCCAGAGATTGGCTGAAGTTATGCAATTTTAATATGGACAGGTGTTCGCACCAGGTATGAAAGAACCACTGAGCGAAATTTGGAGAATTTAGGAGAAACGGTGTGGATTTCTATAAAGAACAAACAAACAAATAGAATTTCATCTTTATTTATATGGATTATTAAAATCTTTATAAATATGAAATATTTAAAATTAATCAATAGTGATAAAAATAAAATAAAACATGTTCCTAACTATTTTAAATTCCACGTATTAAAAAATAAAAAACTTTACAGACTTTGTTATTCTATGCTTTTATCTTTTATATTTCTAAATCTGTTGAATCTTTCTGTCCCAAGTTATTTAATCTGATTCTGAGAAACAAACAATTGAGTTAGGTATTTAAAATAAACGTTGAACAAAACTTTAAATTCCGACTTGAGAACTCATTTAACGAATGACGTTAGGTTATTTCAGGCGACGAATTACTCAACGATGTCAAAGGCTGTTGCTCCACCAATGGCCTTGATTCCCTAATTGTTCTTCAGTCCTAAGTCATTACTTAACAGAAACAGTTGAAGATATTTTTTAATCTATTACTTAGCTGTAGTACCTTCAAAGGAATCTGTGATCTCATCTAATAATTACACTAGATGTAATAATTGTTTTATTTTTTTCATAAAAATTTATAGAAAGACCGGGAATACTATGTACGACAAATTATGTACATTGAGGTCTGTTAAGCTTACTAACATTACGGACAGTAAAAATACAGACAATAACAAAATTACCTTTGTTGCTGACATAAAAAGTAAATGTATAGGCATGAATAAGTACCAACTATTTTAATCAAAAACTGAATGGGAGTACCTAATAATAAATATGTTGAGATAAAAAAAAAAAATCAGTAGCAATGTGACTAGGACTGAGACAACAGATTGGTTTCTAATCAGCTTGGTTCGGCCAAAAAAGGCAGCCTAGCACGGTTGTTCAAATGTTTGTTCTTTAGACCGATAGATTTCGCTACTTCGTCGTTAAATTTTGTCGAATAAACCCTATTCAATATATTTCCGAATATCCCGGACGAAGTATTCTCCAAAAGGACGCCAACCGCCGATCGGGCAGAGGGAGGACGGATTAGGGAAAGATTAGAAGGGCCAAGTTCAGTGAGATATATGGCCCCCCTCATTTACCTCCCGCTATTATTTACGGTTAGCCCCCCCCCCATCCCCGCCCCAACCCAAGCCCTACCTAACCCCCCCCCCCAAGCTAAGCCACAGCGGGCTTCGGGCTTACTGGCGGGCTTTGCTCCGATCAGCTTCTGGTCTCAGCTCTGGCTGCGGCTAGCCTCGGTCCTTAGCCTCCCAGCCTATAGCCTAAGCGACTTATTAAGGTGTTTCCGAACAGATAGCTTTCGGCTCTGTCATAGGTTAAAATTTTGAGGATCGATAGTCAATTTGATTTGTGTTTTGGTTTTAAAGTATTCTTGTGGGTACTTCTCTTTCCCATACTTGACATGTCATTGATTTCTCATCCGGCCACCTCTTTCGCTGATTGTCAGCATTGTGCAAACAGGTGCGAATAAATAATGAAAGCCAAAAAAAAAAAAAAAAAAAGTACTCATGACCAGCTTTTCTATTGAAAATTTTAATTTTTTGTTCAATAATACAAAATTACACATAGCATTACAACATCACATTACAAATTAATAGCGGTATTTTTACGAAATTTATGATAGCAATTAAGGGAGAAAGGGACTAATATAATTTTCTAATGGGCCCCATCACACTGCGGGATCACTGGAAATGAAACAGCAGATACTGGGGCCCATTCAGCAATAATTCTTAGAACGAGGTAACAGCATTAACTGCCATTCCTAAAGAAGGCTTCGTTAAAAAAATGAAACTCGTAATTTGAGGAATGTAGCAGGCCAGATGGATCATCAAGATGCCGAGCAAAAGACCATAAAGAGGAACCCACTAAAGTAGGCAACTTCGAACAGAGTATAGCGAAGAGAAGAACCCGTCCTCTGTCGAATAGGACATGGTGAATTTTCACACTCATATTTCTTAACAGGTCACCTCAATCATGCGGAATACGCAGTGAAGAAATAACAATACGTCACATTCTAATAGACTGCAAGCTTCCAAGAAACACAGGAAAAAGTGGCTTTGGAAGGTGCATTGAACGAAATTCTTAGAGACGACGAAAAAAACGTGAAAAAACATTGGAATATTTAAAATTGATCAAATATAAAATATAGAATGTTGCCAATGGCCCTGCAGGGTAGTGGCAACAAAAAATTGAATAAATAAATAAATTTAAATAAATAAATAAAATAGAAATGGTGTATTAAAATAGAAATGGAACAAGAGTTCACCTCCGGGATACAGAATGCTAGGTAACACAAGTTTTTTTTTCATTTTTGGAATGTACTGTTTTTAAATAAAATAGTAACCTTAATTTTTTTCTATATTCTATAACTAATATTTTCCCCATCACACGTAGACGGATAAGGAATAAATAATAATAAAAGTTTATTCGCACTAAAACTTTTTTCAGTCTTGCCCCACCCTCTAAATATAGCTTTGGAATATTTTACAATTATGTAGGGTATTGAAATGGAATTCGAGTTTTATAAATTTTGAATTATACATAAATATGGCAAATCACGATCGACAAATATTTGTATACCTACATTATATGCAAAGAAATCAAGAATATTTACCGTTGGCGTATAGGGTTATTTTATCACATTGTTTGCATTTCATTTCAGAAAAACAGGAGGAACAGCGTGTTTGTTTTCTATTAAGTTTTTCTGTAAATAAAACTATGTTTTACGGAAAACAAAAATGTAGATGAGGGGGCAATGTATGGAAGAAGGTGAAGGTTTTGGACATACTTCTAGAGTAAACATGTAGTACCTTGAAGATAAGGACTGGTAGGCTTGTTCATATCCCTTAACCTTTATTCCTGCAGATGGGCAAAAATTATATTTATCCTATGCATTTTCAAAAGAGTAAAAACTTGTAGTCTTTGGTGCTAATAATGATTATTATATTTGTTGTTTGCTAAATAATCATGAAGAGATAATAAAAAAAAAAAAAAAAAACCTTCGGTTCTTGGTGGGCACAAGTAATTATTTCATTAACTTATTCCTTTCATTATTTAATCCTAAGAAAACGAAACCAATTTAGTTGAAATGTTGTGATTTTTAAAACACCTACAAATTTAGAAAAAAACATTGAAAGAAATCTCAAAAATAAATAATTAAAAATAAAAATAAAACTTACATGACTTTCTTTGTCTACTGCTCATCTAAATCGATATAATAATAATATAATAATAATAATAATGTTTATTGAAATAAAATATACATAAATGACTTATTTACATTTTATTTTACAACCATTAAAACATTTATGCTTTGGATTGCTCCGTCAGCAGAGTTGCAATTATAAACATTACCTAATAATTTCAAAGTAAAAAATATTATAAAAGAAAGAAAAACAAATAACTAAAATAATCATAATAAAATTAAATTATATCTTGTATACAGTATGCTTAACAAAGCCGCTAAAAATATAGGAGAAGAAAATTAACATTCTCAAAAAACAATACTCATTTTTTTTTTTTTTTTTTTTTTTTTTTTTTTTTTTTTTTTTTAATTATAATTAAATTCCCTAACTAAAAGGCTCCTATAATATAATAGTGCCTCTCTTAAGAACTTTACAAGTCCGGCCCAATTCTAAATCGATATGTAACTTTTTAATGCAAAGGACAATTGTCAAGTTAAACAACTTATTGAAATATTTATTAAGAGAAATAACAATTTTATTAACTTGATCAACAATTATCTCTGTTCAAATTAATTATTTGTGAGTGTCTAAAACATCAATAATATAAACATATGTTGTCATCTTTCCTTTTCTGAAGGTAAAATGCCTAGTCTGTCTGGTCTTATAGTCTGACGGGTGGACCTTCTCAGCGGTGGGATTCCATCGTTTCGAGGATCGGGTTTTCTTGGTTCGCTTTCCTCTTGATCCTGCCAGGACTTCTTTTTCAGGAACCAGGAGTTCCTCCTGTATACGTGACCATCCTGAGAGGTTATGATATATGATCGAGGTTGTGGTCCAACTTGGGTGACCGTAGCGAGGTGCCAGTCTCTGGGACCTCTCCTGTAGAGCACCTCCTCACCGAGCTGGAATTTGGGTAGTGACCGCTTTCTTCTGTTGCAATGCATCTTCTCCTTGTCCCTTGTTTCCTGGAGGAGTTCCGGTACACCATTTACTTCTTTCGGCATCAGATTTTCCTCGGTGGAGGGCAGCAGTGTTCTCGTTCTTCTGCTCATCAGCCGCTGAGCGGGAGAACCGAGAGCACCGCGGGGCATGTTTCTTTGATGGAGGAGCGCAAGATAAGGATCTGATTTTTCATGGAGACACTTTTTCAGAAGCAGTTTGGCTTCTTGGACATAACGTTCTGCTAGTCCATTCGATCTTGAAAAGTGCGGACTGGAGATCCTCTGGTTTATGTTCCATTCGTTCTCAAACTTTTTAAACTCCTGCGAGTTAAATTGCGTGCCCCCATCTGATAGCAGAGTTTCCGGAATCCCATGTACAGAGAACCATTTTTTAAATTCCAATATTATACTCGAAGATGAGGATGATTTAATTTCTACAAAGTCGTAGAATCCTGAATAGGAGTCAGCTATCACTAAGTAGTCTTTTCCTAACAAGTGACATATGTCTGTACCCACCTCTTTCCATGGTCTATTCGGTACAGATGTAGCGAGTAATGTCTCTTCGCAGTTGTCCCTCTGCAACTGGGAACAAGTTCTGCAGTTACGGACGTAGTTTGTGATGTCATCTGTCATGTTAGGCCAATATACATGTTCCCTAGCTAGCTGCAAGGACGCCTGTACACCTCTATGCCCGAGATGGATGTGTTGTAAGGTGAGGTTTCTAAGTTGCGAAGGGACGACAAGCCGTTGTCCCTTGAAGACGATGTCCTCATGGACCGCCAGTTCGTCGCGGTAGGACCAGTATTTGTGAACAACTTTCATTAATTCAACGGATTGATGAAGTAAATCCCACATTGACCGAAAAAAATTTATTCACCGGTATAGGTTGTTTGAAAAATTACGAATACGATATCGACCTGGTAGAAAATCCATCTTTAAAAATATTTCCCGCAAGGCGTGTCCCCTATGCCATACGCGATACCGTTAAGCAAGAACTAGACTCGATGGTCGATCTCGGCATTATCAAGCCGGTAACTGAGCCTACCCCTTGTGTCTCTCCGATGGTGGTGGTCAGGCAGAAGGATAAAGTCAGGATGTGCCTTGATCCTACTGATCTCAACAAGAACATCAAGCGTAGGCATCACCCCCTTCAAAGTTTTGACGAAATTTTAGCAAGACTAAGTCATTCTAAATTCTTCACGCTGCTTGATTGTAAGAAAGGTTTCTGGCAGATTAAAGTATCAGAACGCACGTCCAAGTACTTGACTTTCTCAACACCCTGGGGTCGCTATTCCTACTTGCGTCTTCCGTTCGGGATTGCATCAGCTCCAGAAGTATTCCAGGAGAGAATGAGCTTCACGCTAAGAGGTCTGGAAGGCGTCGAAATCTCAATGGACGATATTTTTATTCACGGTGCCACAAGCGAACAACTAGAAGAAAGAACTCAAAAGGTCCTAGAAAGACTGAATGAAGCTGGGCTTAAGTTAAATAAAGATAAATGCATTTTTAATCAAACACAGATAAAATTTCTTGGTCACCTGGTCACCGATAGAGGAGTCCTGCCCGATCCCTCGAAGATCGAAGCTCTTCAAAACTTAAAACCACCCACAAACATCACAGAACTGCAAAGGTTCTTAGGAATGGTCACATATCTGGGGAGGTTCATTCCAAATTTATCAGATTTGACACAACCCTTGAGAAAGCTCTTAACTAAGGATGTGGCATGGACCTGGGATTTCGAGCAGCAAAAATCCTTTGAACAATTAAAAGGAAAGCTTTCATCACTCCCACTATTGAGATTCTATAATTCAAATCTCCCTATCGTCCTCTCTGTGGATTCGAGCTCCCATGCGGCTGGTGCTGTACTCCTGCAAGAATCCCAGCCTGTTGCCTATGCCTCCAAATCCCTAAACGAAACTCAGAAAGGTTACAGCCAGTTAGAAAAGGAAGCTCTAGCAATTTCCTTGGCATGTAAACGTTTCCACGAGTACATTTGGGGTTCTGTCGATTTGACGATAGAAACCGATCATAAGCCACTTGAAGCTATTTTTAAGAAACCCCTCCACGACGCTCCGCCCAGGCTCAAGAGAATTATGATGGAGATTATTCCTTACAATCCGAAGATAGTATACCGGCGAGGTAAAGAGCTCCTCATAGCAGACACATTGAGCCGAGACTGTCAGAATGCTCCTGCTCCCGAAGAAGAGTTGGAGTTCTCTGTGGACCTTGTGATCGTCTTCTCCCAGGAAAGAATCCTCCAAGCAAGGAGACTCACCGACGAAGATGACGAACTAAGAATGCTTCGAGAGACAATCATGAACGGCTGGCCGGATGAGAAGTCTGAGCTGCCGGACTTCCTGAAAAAATACTGGTCCTACCGCGACGAACTGGCGGTCCATGAGGACATCGTCTTCAAGGGACAACGGCTTGTCGTCCCTTCGCAACTTAGAAACCTCACCTTACAACACATCCATCTCGGGTATAGAGGTGTACAGGCGTCCTTGCCTATGACTGCCATAAAAGTGGCGATCTGTTTTTCGCTACTTTTATTATATAAATTGGTTGCTACAGCGAACCATTTAAATTGCTTAAGCCATAATTTCCATCGATTAGCCATATCAAAATCATTGTTAATAACGAGAGGTTTAGGAGGCTTCAGACTTACCGAGCCATGGTCAGCAGCTTCTGGAATAGTATTCTTTCCATCCAAAGGCTGTGCTGCTGCTTCTTCAGCTATCGATGACTTCTGACGCCTATTACGAGTAGGTTTCGGCACCATGTCAAGTTAAACAACTTATTGAAATATTTATTAAGAGAAATAACAATTTTATTAACTTGATCAACAATTATCTCTGTTCAAATTAATTATTTGTGAGTGTCTAAAACATCAATAATATAAACATATGTTGTCAACAATAATAATCCTTTATTTACCAATATTTTATGAATATCTTATACAATAAAAGAATATATACAAAATCATAGGATTTTAGAGATAAACCGAAAAAATAAGAAGCTACAATGAAACAAAAATTAGGTACTTCTCTTAGTTACTTTTTAATGGTTTTATAGCCGTGAATTCTCAATGGCATTATTATTACTCCTATCTTCAGCGTCGACGATATAGAATCAAATTTTGTTTTGCTAAAATCTTTCTCTATTATACATGAACGGCTTCAAAATGGAATTCGATTTTAAAACATTTTGAATAATAAATTCCTTCAGTCCACCTTGTTCTGGGTATTAGCTTATTCCTTTCATTATTTAATCCTAATAAAACAAAACAAATTTCTCACCCGAATTTTTACTTCAATTTTCCGGAAGCCTGGTCAGGAAATGTGGCTTTAAAATTAAAATTTATTAAAATAACCAATTCTATTATATCAGATTAGCATGAATGTTCAATTGATATCCGTTCCCACATTTATTTTATTATTCGAATGTTTCAGGAATCCTTTTTATCGCGGACTATAAGCGGCCTTGCTCAGCGATAGAAGAGCAAAACTTGGAAGATAATTCGTGAAAAAATTTAAAAGAGAATACGATTTTGAATTAGATCAGTCTTGCATTTGATGAGAAATATGTTCTTCAAACGAAATTTGTATATAAAATAAGAATTTTAGGTAATTATTACTTCGTATTGTAACACCAAAGTGGCTTTAAATAAATTTATTTACGAAGAATTATAACACCAATATGAAAAAACCAAAAATTGAAGTACAAATTAGTAACAAAATTACAAACTGTGAATACTAGTAACAGAACAGTATAACTCAAAATTTAACTATATGATTCGGCATTCGACGTAAGAGAATGCAAGACTAAGATACTAGTCTATCGCTTCTTAATTATAGTTGGATATAGACCCACCCAGAAAGGCTTAGAATATTCCAAACATGTGATCACGAACTAATACATGACTGTAAGCGTTCCACGTAGTTCTAGAATTTATAAAATGTAACAGAAATAAACATCTGTTTTGGTTTTACCTCAGAATATTATAAAATATTAAGCCATTAAAAATATTTGGAAAATCAGCCTGGAACGTTAGAAGCTTGGAGGTTGGACAGAAGTGCGATGCTATTGTGACCGTTGCGTGAGAACTCACAATGACAGAGTGACTTCCTGATCCAACATTAACAACAGGTTCTCCTCCCTCAATTCACGGGCAAACTACTCAGCAACTCTCAGACATTATAATTGAATAACTTTCCAATAGGTGTTCTACCTGTATCCAAGACAAACTAATTAATCAACACCATTAAAATTATCAATGAGGTATATGTTTTGAAGCAAGCATAGTACTTATGACAATGTTATATGTCATTGTTTTACTGACAAAATATCAAACATCATTCTGAGATAATGATAAGGGAGTGACTGAACAGACATTCATTAAGAATACATCTTTATTCATTTTTAAAATATCCAGATTGATTATGAAAACCTATGTTGCATCACCTACGTAAATCAAACGTTTGGTGTAAACCATGGGAACTTCGACTTAAAAAAACATAACCTACTTTCCTTACCCTTCAAAGCTGAAAGAAAAACAGGAAGTAAATACATAATCAAAAATGTTTAGTTAAAGCGGAAAAGTCCCTGAATGAAAATTAGGAAAACAAAAAAACGGTAATCAGGCATGAGAAAAGCTGCTATAATTGCCATAAAATAATATATAGAATCGTCAGACCTTTGCTGATGGTCAACAGTACCGAGGCACTAATTAATGTATGCAGGGATAAAAATTAAATTAATACTCTTCGTCTGTTTGTTCGTCTGAAGTTAAAAACAAAAAAAAAGGAATATAAAGGAAGAAGAAGATTAAATACAACAAGAAAAGAGGTAAAAAATACCACCAATGAAGGTAGAAAAGGTAAAAGACTAATCAAATAAAAAAAATTGAGAATTAAAATGAAATCGATCTAGGTAAACAACGAAAATCGAAAGTATTGAAACTTGAATAAAATTATAATGAGTTAAGGATTATATTGTGAAGTGAAAACAAAACAGATGATTATTTCTGTTAAATTGAAAAGAGTTCTAGGATTTTCTGGAACCGTCAAATTCGTGTAATCACATGTTTTGGAATGATCTAGACATTTATGAGATGTTCCATTTCGGACTTAATATAACAAGCGATCGACTAGGGGCTGAAACTTAGCTTGAACATCAAAGCATGTGGTTACTTGTGAGTCACTGTTTTTTTTACTGGTAGTTAATGTTTGAAAAACGTTGTTACTAATTTGTGTTCTAATTATTAGTTTGACATTTTTGTGTAATAATTTCACGTAAATAGAAATTATTTAAGCCGATGTTCCAATATCGATTTAATTGAATAAACCATATAAGTGAATAAATTCTTTAAAGCAGTGTATAATTAAAATTATGATCAAGATATAAAAATAAAACTTATTATTCATTTAATCATTGATTTTATTAGGTCATTACGGCTGTCTTTTTTCACTAATCAATTGCTGGAAATAAACTCACCATTTTAATACTATGACTTCGATGCATTTGCCGTTTATTTGAAAAATAATATTACGTATTATGAATACCAAATGTCACTACCTACTATTCCATTCTTAGAAATTCAATAATATTCTCAAAAGATAAAAAAGTCATTAGAAAAATTATTTAAGGCGCATCGTAAAGGTTTGGGCTGTCATTTGAATTTGGGAACAGTAGCCAATGACGTCAATGACAGTAGCCAATAGTAGTCATCATGACTCTCAATCACGTCCTCCTTAAAAAAATCTTTATCGTACATCTTAAGAACTTTAAACGATGACATTTTATGTTCAACGGTGCATTCATTTTTATTTGTTGAAGATCACTTAGATTTAAATTTTCATTTTTATTTTATCGTTTGAACCAGATCTGATAATATTCACTCTAATGTTGGAGTTATTTAGAGTGTAATTTATTGCATGAATAGATTTTTGTTTATCTTGTGACTATAAACAGAAGGTTTATTGTACTTGTTAATACAGATAATTTTTGGCCCTCGAAAAAAAGATTAAAGAAGGGTGGCAGTCGTGTAGAATGAGAGCCCACCAGGCAAATTAAAAATTATCGAGAGAGATGTTAAGCCGTGGGGTACATCCGTTAAAAAATGCCGTAGAGCTGACCCGGCTTATGATCGGTCATACAAGACTCACACACTCATACCTCATCTCAAAAGAAACACCACTGATAAGTAAACATTGCAATAGTACCATCTCAATAAAAGATATCTTCCAGAATGCCCATACTACGTTAAAACTGATTGAAGCCTGAGATAGCAGCAGTTCTTATGGATGATAATAAGAAAATAGAATCGTTTTCAAATTTTTAAAATCAATCAACATACTATCAGAAATATGACATATCAGATCACCGGGGGGGGGGGGAATAATAATAAAAAAAATAAAACAGAAAAAAAGGACAATGGCGTTGATGACTAGATGGGTTTCACGTTATAAGCTCCAACGAACAAACAAACTTTTTGCATTCCTCTGGAATTATTTTAATGTTAATATGTGGAATAAAACGTAAGACCCAAACATGAGTGGACTGAACTAACCAATTAAATACTAAGTATACTCTCTATTTACGTTGTAGTAGGAGTTGTAGCTGTTTCAATGCAACCGTAATACCATCATCAAATGCGGAGATAAAACAACGCTCTCTTGAATGTAGTCTGTGAAGTAGCTCCTTTTTTTTCTTTTTTTTTGCCGGGTGAATTATACCGTTGTGTTATTATTTTTTTTTTTTTTATATTCGTCTTGCTTTTTATGATTTGATGTTAAATATAATGTCAGGCTTTTGAAAATAAAGGCGCGCCCTAGGATAATAAAGATGGGAATGGGCTCCCAAAGGGGGGGCGATAAGGGCGCTGCCCACAGAAAGGCGTAATTCCATCCAGATGTGCCCTGGATAACATCCCTCACCAGTGCCCTTTATTTGCTAAACCCTCCCGCCTAGCCTACTCACTGTCTAGCTTTCTGAATATATATTTATAATATATGCGCATTTAAAAATCGCTTCGCCGGGGGAGTTGTTAAGCGGAGATCTGTATGTAAACACCGAGTCTCAGAGCCTTACGATGTTATTTCTCATGGAAAAATATAGTGCTTGGAAGGCAGCACTCCAAGAGCCTGGAATGCTAGATTTTTTTTTTTTTTTTTTTTGTAAAACTGAATCAACAATGAATCCATTAATATTTAACTAACATTTTAATAATAATATCGTTACACCATAAATCGTTTCTGAATCTTAGAAACATATTGAGCTAACAAAATGAAAACATTAATTTTTTTTATTTAATTAATCTCGAAAAAAATCCCATTATCAACAATACTTCCTCTACTTAAGGAAGTATAATTTATTTTACAAAAATATAAATAAAGGTAGGACAGGTGGATTGAACAGCAAACAGGAAAGATGATATTAAAATTGCAACTATTCAATGGAAACTTTTAAAAATAGTTATCTTATAAAAATATATTCTCGCCATCACATTTTCACTTCCATACGACCCGTTACATAATCAGTCCTATATTTACTATCTTTGAAATTACCTAACGCAAGGGATTCGATAATCTCAATTTATCCTTTATCGGCTGTACCGAAATAGAATCGGAAGGAACCTGTGATGTGATATGAGGATGAAATTTGGAGCAGACAAATACTGCTATCCCTTATCGTGATTTCATGAAAAAAAAAAAAAAATTAAAAAATTATTCTAGAAATATCGCAATAATGACATTTTTTTTCTAATATACTGATACTAACTAAAACCCTTTTTTATACGACTGAGTTTTTGGAACTAAGTTTGGAACAACGGCGTTGGCTCGCTTTATGAGCGCTAGGGGCAATCAAAAATGGACCAAAGAGACCTATTTACACTTAAGATTAAGTTTTTTACATTGGCCTGTTAAAAAGTGAACTGCAACATCTTCATCCCATATCGGTTAAGAACTTGACGGAATAAAAAGATTGTTTAACGTCAATTTATGCTACTAAAGTTAACTAGATGCTACAGTGGTAGTCCTAAATTTGGCATATCCTGGTATAATTATGATCTTTAGAGTACATCGTACAGGCTCGGGACCACATCATTTTACGTCCTATCCGAGGGAAGGCATAGCCATACTAAGGCCACCGTGGGACGATAACCCGCAACCTTTAGTATTGTAGTTTGCAATGCACAATACTAAAGATACTCATAGATGAAGATTTGTATGGTTCATTGTAAGCGTCTCTGGCGGTCAAAAAGAGAAGAAGCTTTATGTTCCAAAAAATGATCCATGTAAACAGGCCTTAATATTACTGAATACTCATATTACTGAATATGATAAAAAATATTGTATTGATATTGGTAAAACATTAGATGTTTCTGCGGTAAAGAAACTTAACAAAGCTCATTTATTTTTATCTTCAGAAAAATTCAACTCTTATAACACAAAGAACCAAGGAAGATTTTCAAATTTTAAATCAATTGAGAAATTCAGTTGGAGTTTCAACATGCCGCATTTTCAGACATTCGGGAGAGAACACAACCTCAATCGAACGAAGTGAAATTGAAAAAGTCCCAAAAAATTAAAAAGATTCATTAATAAAAATTATTTCCTTTCATTTCATGATTTCCCTCAATAAAATGTTAATCTTTCAATACATTAACGTTTGATAACAAAGAGGATTTTCGGTTCAATAAAATAGCAAGTATATAAAATAAAAAGATTAATGGGATAGAAAATACAAAGAGAAGAAAAAAAATTACTAGCTTGAAAAGAGCAGTAATGTCAAGGTCAGGAGGGAGTCGTTTTATTTCGGGTTCTTCGCCAGGTTTCCTCTAGTCTTAAATCTGTTCCTGCGTTCATCTTCTTTTATTTATATTTATTTATTTTTTGTGAATTTGTTTTAGATTTTATCATTAGCTTATAAACGATATTAGTCATTAAACGTAAAGCATTTTTCAGACAATTTAAAAAAAAAGTTTGTTTTGATAAAATGAGAGGATTAAAATCAATGCCAAAAAAAAAACTGTTCGTCAATTAGATCCTACTGTTTGGACTTGTCCAGCCCCTATACACTTTGCTAAAACTTAGCGAAAAAGGTTAGTACAAAGAATCATAAATTTTATTTTATTTGAATTATTAATTGAATTTATTTGAATTAATATGAATTAATTTTATTTATTTTTATTAATTTAGATTGTCAATGGTTAACAAATTCTCAAATATTAAATCAGGACTGAGATCTAGGTTTATATGAAATTTTAGAAATTGAGATCTTATGGGAGCTAATACGGGACATGAAATATAAAAATGTTAAGAATCATGAATAGAATAGATCCATGGGAAGACGGCCTAGGTAGCACAGTTGGTTTGCACACCATGATGGGGATAAAAGAAATTGATAAAATGAACAACTTTAATCAATCAACCATACTTGAGACCAGAAAAAAATATGGCTAGATTTTTGTTTTAAATTCTTTGATATCCACGGACTCTACATATTTCTTAACCTTGTTTTCCTATAATTGCTACTGGGGAATAGATATCTTATCAAGTGAAGATAAAGAAAACAAAGGATTGCTGTAGTATTTGTTTGGAATGATTACCAGTTGTAAATTAATGTGTTATAGTAAACATATGCTGGATTTAATGATGAAAATGTTATCTCAAGATTAGTGACGTTTCTTTAACTGTTGGATCTTTAATCGTAAGGATCGTGCATGACGATTATTATTCCAATATTTTAAAATTTGTAAATAATATACATAGCAAATATATAATATTGATATAATTCGTTGTATTTAGATTTACAAATGTATTAAGAAAAATGCATATATGCCTAATGTCGTGGTATATCTCTATATATATAAGAGGCTTTGCCCTGACTGACAGAATCAACGCAGAGCAAAAACTACTAATGATAGAAACTTGAAGTTCGGAATTTAGATTTTAAACGCGATGTAGGTAACCACTAAGAAAGGAATTTCAAAAATGTAACCCCTAAGGGGCTTAAATGGCGAAATTGTCGTTTAACTCTAGCGGAAATCTATTGTTGAGATTTTAAACCATATGTTATTTATTTGAATATCGATTTAAAGTTATAATAGTATTAAAATAGACATTCACATAAAATATGGCTACTGATTATTTAAATATTAGTGGTAATCAAATTATGCACACTGAGATTCCCATGATTGGGGATGGTGCGTGTTTATTTTGATCTCTTTTCCATATATTTCTCCATATATATATACTTCTCCATATATATATATACTTCTCCATATATATAAGAGGGTTTGTCCTGACTGACAGAATCAACGCAGAGCAAAAACTACTTATGATTAGAAACTTCGGAATTTAGATTTTAAAAGCGATGTAGGTAACCACTAAGAAAGGAATATCAAAAATGTAACCCCTGAGAATATCTAAAATGTAAATGGCGAAATTGTCGTTTAACTCTGACGGACATCTATTTTCGAACTTCGAGAAAATATATCTAATTAGGACTCATTATAAAGAATTTGATACGACGAGTTTAACTCGAAAGAACCTCTTGGGCGTCGAAAACCATGTTTTTCAGCCGAAAAAAGAAGCGTTCACGACGAGTAAGTCATTTTTTGTTTCGGCGGTTTTAGTGAACTCTCTCCATTGCGCGTCTCCGTCTCTTCTACCGAGCCGGCAGCTTCCCCCTCCAACATTCCACCTACCGGAAGCTCAAATTCTACTAAATCTCCTTAACATCAGTTAACATATTATATTAGATCAATACCAAGATAATGGTCACAGAATTGATTTTAAAGGCTCGCGGGCGAAGCCGCGACGGGGAATGCTAGTCTCTATATATATAAAAGGCTTTGTCCTGACTGACAGAATCAACGCAGAGCAAAACGCGATGTAGGTAACCACTAAGAAAGGAATTTCAAAAATGTAACCCCTAAGGGGCTTAAATGGCGAAATTGTCGTTTAACGCTAACGGAAATCTATTGATGAGATTTTAAACCATATGTTTTTTATTTGAATATCGATTTAACGTTACAATAGTATTAAAATAGACATTCACATAAAATATGGCTACTGATTATTTAAATACTAGCTGTATATCCCGGTTTCACCCGGAGAATTTCAATTTTTAAATCTATAAAATCTATAAACTGAGACTTTTATTGACTCAAACGGTCGATTTTGTAAAAACCAATGTAAAGCGAGATCAAAACGATTATTATAACAATAAAGAATATACCCAGAGATCGGCTGAAGTTATGCAATTTTAATATGGACAAGTGTCCGCTACTGGTCTGAAATAACCACTGAGCGAAATTTGGAGAATTTAGGACAAACGGAATGGATTTCTATAAATAACAAACAGAATTTGATCTTTATATACATAGATTACAGTTGTATATCCCGGTTTATCACGGGGAATTTCATTTTTCTAAAGAAACGGTCGATTTCGTAAAAAAAAACATTCTAAAGTGAGATCATTATGATTTTTAAAACAATAAAGAATATCAGCTGAAGATCGGCTGAAGTTACACAATTTTAATATCAACAGGTGTTCGCACCGGGTCTGAAAGAAACGCTTAGCGAAATTTGGAGAATAAAGAATATCAGCAGAAGATCGGCTGAAGTTACGCAATTTTAATTTGGACAGGTGTTCGCACCTGGTATCAAAGAACCACTGAGCGAAATTTGGAGAATTTAGGACAAACGGTATGGATTTCTATAAAGAACAAATAAACAAACAATCAAACAGAATTTCAACTTTATTTATATAGATTAGTGGTAATCAAATTATGCACACTGTGATTCCCATTATTGGGGATGGTGCGTGTTTATTTCGATCTCTTCTCCATATATATAAGAGGCTTTGGCCTGATTTACAGAATCAACGCATAGCAAAAACTACTTATGATAGAAACTTGAAGTTCAGAATTTAGATTTTAAAAGCGATGTAGGTAACCACTAAGAAAGGAATATCAAAAAGGTAACCCCTAAGGGGTTTAAATGGCGAAATTGTCGTTTAACTCAATCGGACATCTACTTTCGAACTTCGAGAAAATATATCTAATTTGGACTCATTTTAAAGATCTTGATACGACGAGTTGAACTCGAAAGCCCTACGGGACGTCGAAAACCATGTTTTACAGCCGAAAAATGAAACGTTCACGACGAGTAAGTCATTTTTTGTTTCGGCGGTTTTAGTGAACTCTCTCCATTGCGCGTCTCCCTCTCTTCTACCGATCCGGCAGCTTCCCCCTCCAACATTCTACCTTCCGGAAGCTCAGATTCTACTAAATCTCCTTAACATCAGTTAACATATTATATATTAGATCAATACCAAGATAATGGTCACAGAATTAATTTTAAAGGCTCGTGGGCGAAGCCGCGACGGGGAATGCTAGTAATTTATATTTGATTTGCTAGTGTCTTGTTAATTAATTAATTTATCTTGTATAATTATTATTATACCGTTCTTAGATGAATAGAAAATAATTGATCTTTCTTAGTAAAAACAAATAAAGCATTTTCATTAATTGTTTTTAAAATTTCTGCTGGTGTAAAATGTAAGAGAATGGTCTGTTTAAAATGCTTCCAAAATGATATGCAAACCGTCTTAAAATACGCAGTTCTTTATATTTAAAAAAAATAAAAATTAGGAAAAGATATCTATTTAATTTCCTTTTGATCTGCAATACATTGCTTCGATTAGTCCATCTCACTCCAAAATGAACTGAAAATAAGTTATTTAACTTTGTTTAAATAATTAATCTTCCTTATACTGTTGTTTATTACTTATTTTTCATATCTAAATTACCTAGTAACAACTTCTTTAATAGGTCGGAAACTGGCTGTGGGAAGGGTACTTTTCTATTCCCCCACGGATCCTGTGGCATATCATCAGTAATACCTAATAATTATTACTTATTAATGATTAGTGGGTACTTTTAATTTAATAATTAATTAAGGAAGGACCACCTGAAGGGGGAGATTTCGGTCAAATCAACTTCAACACCAGTGTCCGAAACTATAAATACTACCATTACTAAACGCTCCTTCTACCACACTTCTTGCTACTTTGGTCGCTATCATCAATCACATATAAGATCAAATATGTAAATAAGATAATGATAGACCAAGGTGACTAACTATTGCATATTACAAAGTGAAATAGGTATACACAATACGACTGACATATGCTATGTTATTACCTCTCCAACCATAGCATAACTACAACTCCACGCACTGTATGACCGACCGAATAGTAATGACGTCATAAGTTGGTAGAATTGCCTTGACAGTCAGTATCTCGAACCTAATTCCTATCTGTCCCTACTGTGATTATTAGCTTATCGGCTTTAGAGTTATAGCAGTGACAGGCTTTGGAGCCCCATAGCAACAGTCATGAGATTGATGGAATTGATCATTATTTTGTTTAAAAAAATAATATAAATTGTACAATAGCGTGTGTTAAAATCCATATACGCATACCATACGTTGGAATGAGAATTTTAAAAAGTATAATATTTAGGTTATAAAGTGGTAAAATATAACTGATATAGAGGAAAAAAAATAATAATTACTACTTTACGGAAATATTTTGTCTCCATGGCACCTAAATGAAATTTTTATAACAACTAAATAAAGACTTTTATTATTGCAAGCTATATAATGTTTTGAATTGATAATATGTCATAGATTAAAAATATATACATATATTTTATGGTAACTTTCAATGAAAGAATGCGTGAAAAACACGCGATGCTCAAAACTTGAAAGCAGTTTTAATGGAAGAAAAACATACGGTACAAGTTAATCTTTAAAAGTAAACTTTAGTTTACAATCTTTAGTTCTCAGATATATTTTACGAACGAAATATAAACTGGCCATGTTCGAAAAATAAACAATGTATGTTTGGACGGATTTCAGAGACCAGAATTCGAAAATTATGTTTCAACTTACTATATGCCGTAAATACCCCTTCTATTTATTATCGTTCACGAAATATCGACAAAAACGATATAAACCCCGGATGCTAATCAAATAAGAAGCTGCTTTGAGATCCCTTAAAAAAAGAAATCTGGTACGCTGCGCCCATGAAGTAACTTTCACTTACTACCCCTCAACAATTTGACAAGAAATACACACCTTTTCTTTAAAAATAGACTTATTTCCATTTCGAAGGGAACAAATACCTATTTTACCAAAATGACTACTTTTTTGTACACTATTTTTTGTTTTACACAAATACAAAAAATGTTGTTTTACAATCTTGAGTAGGGGAAAATTGTTGGCTGCACTTACTTGCACCGGTGTTTCATTTGAATTGGTTTAAATAGGCCTAATTTTTCTTTGCGAAATCTTAGAAATATATCTTGTCCGAGTCTACATGATACGCTACTGAACAATACAGTTTTAAACCGTTTTTAAACTACATCCTCTTCAGAGGCTCACACCAAGCTTTTTCAGAAGACGAAGGCGAAATTCAATTCATAGTTTGGACCAGTTAATATTTCATTTCTTTTCTAATAAATTTGATTAGATGAAATTGATATATTTTCGGGACGATAGTTATTACAAAATCGTATTTATTAATGTTTACAGATTGCTAAGCGAAAGTTGTGCATTGCTCGCTTAGCACTAGATTGTTTTCTAAAAGTGTTCGTAATGAAATAAAAAAAAAAGTATATTTCTAGATATTTTCGCACATATTTTTTAGTTCGTTTACATTTCGCCCTCACAGAAAAATAGAAAAAAAAAAAATAGAAATAATTTATTAGTGCTTGTAAATAAAAATAACTTTTGTTAGATTTATCTGAGAGGGGTATGGAATTATCAAAAATTAGTTTTGATGGCTTTAAATTTTCCTGTCTTACACAATGTCCTACATCTGCTATTACAGGAACCAGCAGGGCATGACCACTATATCCGAGCGAGGTTTTATCAACAAAATATTTTGTTAGAAGCAAAACAGTTTCAGATAAAATAGCACATCAAAAAGACTTTTATATTGAATTTCTCACGATTATTCTCTAAAAAATATTCACTTATAAGACATAATATTGGATCTCAAAAAAAAAAAAAAAAAAAAAAAAAAATACTAAATACTTTTTACAATAAAACATAAATGTATCTTGAACGGAAAAATAATTATCTTGAGAATAGCCTTAAACGCCATTAAGTAATAAATTTACAGGCTAATTTGAATAGTTATGAGTATCTATCTTAGAGCCACAACGGTGTAATAGTTTTTATTTTTAACTCTTATAAATCTGCACATAATTCAGAGTCCTTAAAAAACAATTCAAAATATAATTCAGCAATTAAAATCTATAAATTAGTCATAAATTTAGGTCATTCACTTATGGATAAAACTGGGGATTCAGTGGCATGACTCCCTTAATGAAGTTTAAAAAATGAATTTATTAAAACAGTAGGCTTTTTTATTGAAGCCCATTACTGACGATTCCCACGTGAAATGGTACTTAGATAAAATATAACCAAAATTTTAGGTGCATTTAGGTTTTCATAGATACATCTTTAGATACAGAAGAATCGGGTGTGTGACCTCAACAAGTCTTTTATGGGTTATTCTAAAATTATGGTAGTATGTGTGTCACAATGTGATAAATCGAGAACAGCCCGAAGGATTTTCACCGAATATTTTTCAATTGATTATGCTATTCTTTAGGAACACAGCTATATTTCAAGCATCTGAAGACTGTATGACCTTCATTAAAATCAATAAAAGTGCTCAATTTGTCGCTTCCTAGCCTGCCACAAAGCATAGGTCACGTACTTTGAAAATTCTAAGAAATCAAGCCCCATTCTTATCAACAAAATTTCAGGATTCAAAATAAAATTGAGCCTAAAATCAAAGGGTATAGGCAAAGTACTAAAACAGTTTTTCCCTCTATGGTCCATTTTGTCACTCCCTTGAACACTACGTTCTCTGAAAACTATTATCTCTAAAACTACGCATATAACTGCGTGCACAATTTACATCATTGCTGAGGATCGTGTGACCATGTCATCTACGAGGAGAAACATAAACTTTGAAATTCGATAAAAGTTTAGAGCCAAACACTACCATAAATATTTATAAATATACCTATCCCAAAATATGCCTCATTAAATAACATCTCATACGATGATAGAAAATGGCCTAAGATGCGATAAGAGTCGAGCAGTTTGTTTGAGTAAGCACGCGCACATTGATAAACAATGGAACATTCCTCATCTAGTGAATATTAGTAAACATCGCTATTGTAATTATATTATAGAAGTAGAATAACCCATGGAACTTTATATTTATATGCCGGAAATGTTGCAAGTGCTAATCAATATTGCGGGAGATATTTTTCTAAACCAATTAATCTTTTAGTGTTTCGATTAGATATGCCTATCTATTAAATTTTCATTTTTTATGTTAATTCATATATAATATTAATTCTAATGATTACATTAATAACAAATAGTTAGTCCATGGAATAATTATCTCTATTAAAATATTGATCTGGGGTCACCTGTGGTGTAATGGTTAGCATGGCAAACTACAATACTAAAGGTCGCAGGTTCGCGTCCTTATAGGAATTTTTAATGGCAGTAGAAAATCATTGGCTATGCCGTCCCTCCGATAGAACGTAAAATGGAGGTCCCGAGCCTGTGCGATGTTAGGTACTTGTTAAAGATCCCTATCCTAATTATACCTGGATAGGCAAAATTTAGGACTCCCTCTGTGCCATCGTCCGATTAGTCTTAGTAGCATAAAGTTAAACAAAGAAACAAAGTATTGAATAGTGACTCAAAGGTATATTTATATATTATACAAGGAATTATTTCTTCTAGTTTTTAGGAATTGGAGTCCTGGTAATGGCCAGCTTCTCCACTCAAGTCCTGCCTGATTGTAGCTGAGTGCTCTCACCTAGTCTCCACTTGTTTATAATTACAGTGATGCGGCTGGGAGAGAAGCACAGGGATCTTCCAGAGTCTTTCTTTGCCTTCCATAAGTGGGCTGCAAAGCACGAATCGGAGTTTCCCAGGCTGAATGTATATATTGAATATAGGTATATAGGTATTATTTACTTTTGATGATTATTATTTTATTTTATTTTTTTTCTCTTTCCTATTTCGAGGTTTACATTTTATTTATTATTATTACTTTTTTTTATGCATATTTGTATATAGTTATTCAGTGAATGAGTCCATACAGCTCTAATATTAATGTCCTTGATTGTGGCAGAATGTATTAATTCTTTCAATAAAAAAAAAAAAATTGATAAGTGTTTAAGACAGTTCTTTAGATTAGAGATACAAAAATTAAATAAAATTAAAAGGACTTTGCTTACAATTGTCCGACGTCCATGAATTTATTTTCTTCATTTTGAACCTTTTAAAAGAACCATTCAAGTTTTTAAGTTGGTGCATTAATAAACATTAAATTGAATAGTATTAGATTTTTGTGAAAATGAATTTAATTTTGTTTACTATTTAATTTGATTTTTTTTCAAAACTATTTCTTCTGGTGTAAACTTATTTTTCGTGTAGATAGACTTCAACAGGCAGATATGGCGAAGGTACCAAAAATTACAAAACACTTATGACTAATTGTACACATACAAAGATAATTTAACGTAATAAAAGATTATGTTAGTATGAGATAAGAGTTGTGTACCAAATGTGAGTAATCATACTCGACTTGATAAACAGTTGAACATTCCTCATTTATTAAATATTTATACACAGTACATATATATATATATATATATATATATATATATATATATATATATATATATATAGATTATATTAAATATTTATACCACTATATATAGATGCGAAACATATTGAAAAAATTGTTCAAAATGACAACAATATTTTTCTATACCTAATTTAAGTTTTTATATTTTTGACTTTTCATAATTAATGCTACTTTTAATGGTATCACTATGAATACTTGGTTTGACAAAATTATAGCCTACATATCTGGCTAGAATTAGATTTACGATCCTTTTACTCAAACTGACGATTTTAATTTATTTATTTTGTATTCCTATTCCTGTTTTATACTTCAATCAAATATTTGGCAGTTTATTAATACTCTTTTTTGATTGTGACAAGGAATTATCTGTTTTGCTTTTATAAGGTTTTATAAGGAATTATAAGGTTTTGCTTATTTCAAGATATTCGAAATAAGACAGAAGTAAGGTTTGGAGATATTTATATTTAAACAGCTATTAAATTCATAGCACAAAAAGAATTAAAGGAAAAATTTTTAAAGTTCATTAATAACGAGAAACCTTTTAGAACAGTATTACATTTAAAACACTCCTCTGTTTTATAATTTTATTGTTAGACCCAAGATAGCGTATTTAGTAATTAGTAACGAGGAAGGCTTCTTATAACTAAATAAAATAAATAACAGAACTGTATTTATAGTAGATTATAGGCCAAGTTCCGATCTTCGAGTTACATTTAAGTTGCATTAGTACATGACTTACGACAGGGGCAGGAAGGCAGTAACTGGATCCTCTAGGGCGACCCTCGAACACTAACTTGAACTCAGAGGACACGCAAGAATTCAGACGAGCGCGAACACTAAGGAGAAGCGGTCCCTCCGCTTAGAAGTTGCATACACCACTGAGCCGAACCTCAAGGATATCTTATCTCCAGGATAGGTGGGGGATCCTTGCCGTTTCCTCAGGTATCCTGTGGCCGACGTTTTGGAGTCCTTGGATCAGGACGACCCCGGGATGAAGGGTCTTCGTCCTCGAACTTGGACACGACGTAGTGGATATCAAAGACGGGATCCTAATCGTGCATGCCGAGCCACACTCTGCGGTTAGCATCGTAACTTTTCCTTCAACAGTTCATTCCTTTATAAAAAAACAAAAAAGAAAAAAACAATTAAATATCACCTTAAATTATTTACTTATTCTTAAGAGTAATTTGCAACTACCCCAAAGCGTCTGATCTCGTTATTTTTATTATGATATTCCAGAAAAAGTAAGGGACTTATAGTAGTGTAGAAAAATAAAACAATATATATATATATGTATATATAATTAGGCAACTCGACAGACGGCTTACGCCATTGTCAAAATATGCTTTTAAAAAATAATACTATTTTTTGTATTTTTGTATATATGTAAATAAAAGTATTTTATTCATTCATTCATATATATATTCACCGTAACCCACGAAGCGTTATGGGCTTCGAACTTGGTAAGATAGTGCTGTTTCTTGTTCAGCGGTTGTGAAGGAGGTGTAAGTAGGAGGTCGTATCAGCCGCCTTTAAAACAAAAAAAAAAATCGATTATCTCCACACTCTAGTGTCTAATTTCTTCAATTTTTTTTTAATCTCTCTTTAATGATATAGCACAGAATAGCAAGCAAAAAAAAAAAAAAAAATAAAAAAAAATAAAAAAAATAAAAAAATAACAGGACGTCAAACATATCTCCATCTCAGCGTAGAGAATCATATATGTATATACATGTACATCTGACTGATGGTACATATAATTACAAAATGAATATTGCTTCAATGTATTTTCAATAGATCCGTTTCAAAACATTATATTAGTGATAGAGGTATTATATTAATCTATTTAGCTACAGGCTTCCAAAGAATTAAAGCGAAGCGTAAATATTCAATGCAACGATTCACGCTCGAGTGAGTTTGTTTTATAAATACTTACTGTATGTCCATAGATTTCTATAGAATGCGTTTACAATAGAGAAAAAAATTGGGGCATTGAAAGCATATTACAAAGGAATAGACATTGAGGTTTTCAGATTCTTTTGCGATATAAATATGATTTTTCAGCTTATTATTTCACCACCTTAAATTAAAATGATAATATTACAGTAAAAAAATCCTAAAAAAATACAGAATATATGTAAGATGTGCGGACGTTAATATATTCGACTTCGGAACATCAATTAATAAATCCTTCAGATCTAATGGTAAGTTTTTTATTTAAGCGAACAAGGCCAGATTGTTGAAATTACATATTATGAATACACAAACAGTAATAATTTTTTTTCGTATCCAAAAAAAATGTATTCAACGTTGGTGACAGAAAATTGAACACGGCCATGACATTTTTTTGACATAGAAACAGGAAGTGGATATCCGTGATATCCACCTCAACCTACAAACCTTGGATAATTTACTAATTTTTTTGAGTTTTGTCGAAAAACAGTCATACAATTATTCCAAATCATTATAAAATATTCCACAACATTATTGTAGGAATTCGTTACAACTGGTGTCATATATTAAGAAGGTATTAAACTCGAAGTAAACCACCAAATATTAATTTACAAAATATTTTATACATATTAAATAAGCGATCAAGCCTACACAACAAATTAATAATCCTAATACCTTACAATTAGTATAAATAATTATCGTCAGATCACACTGAAAACTGAAATTCAGTAATTTACTTATTACGAATTTGTTAACCCTCCAGAAAATTATTAAACCATATATATGTATATATATATATATATATATATATATATATATATATGTATATTTTTTTTTTAAGAGACTCTTATAAGACTTATTGCACGCAATAAAAAATACGACTCGCAAAGTTCGCTTTTGGTTCAGGAAGATATGAAAGCTGAGATTATGGAAAAGAAATAACTTGTACAAATCCCTAATCCGAAAAGAAATATATATAACGGCAGCATTACGACATTGGGTATTAGGAACACTCATATTTTTGCCGGTAGCTTTCGATATTGAGAAGGAATCCTAAAGAAAAAAATAACTGCTAATATTGTAGGAAGAATCGTTGCGAAGGGTTTCTCACCCCAGGAGCCTTTATCATCTCTTCGATGATTTCTTGACCGGGGGCTCCATATTTCAGCGGCTGGGACCGAAGACACCCCCGCTAGGGAATAAATCTGAAGTATTCGACCATAAATCGGCTCCTCGACACCCGAACACTAATCCATTAGGGGGATGTTTAGATTTATTTCCGAAGCGGAGATATTAACGTGGCGAATTAGCTAAAGCCTGGACGAGGAGGGACGTTGGGATTACTAGAGGTCTGACCATGGATCCTTCGGATGTAGATCTGTCCGTATCATCTCACTCTCTCTTGAGGAAGCGGTCAATATGAAATTTTGCCAAAGTGATCTGTTATGGTCATATAAATATTTACGTGAGAAGTGAAAATTTTTCATCTTTATTTGTTTAGTATTTAGATTGTTGAAAAATATCATTTAAACTGATTGGCTAAGTAACCAACCGGAGCATCGGGCCACAGCAAAACACCTCGAATATTACTTATTAGTAAAGCTCGGAATTCCGTGCAGTAAAAATATGAAAACGTGCAATAAAAACTTAAAAACGTGCAAAACTGTGCAATAAAAACTTTAAAACGTGCAAAAACATGCAAAAAAAAATGTATTGCTTGAGAATCATGCATTAAATTATTTATGTAAACAAAATATAGCTACTTTTGAAACAAATAAGTAGCGGAGAGTAAATTGAAGTAAAAACTTTTATTTTTAAAATTTTGGTTTTAATATACATTTTGGTAAAATAATGATTTTTTTATAGTAAAGAAAAATAAATGGAGTACGTTAGAAATGCAACTACACTTTATTATTTTTTAAATTAAGTTTATAACTAAATACATTTCTAAAACATTTTCTGTAAAACAGTGCCTCCTGTCACTTAAACTTTCTTTCAATTTAGAAAAAGATATTTCAACTTCTACAATCGTTACAGGACAATATTTATAGCGACTCAGCAACTAGGGATCTCCTTCAATTCATCAGTGACTGAATTTCCGTTCAGGCAAACATTACAATTTTTTAATAGTTTGTATCCAGGATTTGTTTAAAAATATTTCGAAATTTTTCATAAATGATAATTCCTTTTTCGCTCTTGATTGTTTCCAATGATTTTCCAACGTCCTCAACTATTTTTATTTGGTCATGTAGAGAAAGATTTTTCTGCCCTAGTTCTGTAATAGCAACCGGCAAAGCCGCTAAATTCGATCTAATAAATGCCAAATCAGATTGAATGGTTGGATTCATCAAAATGGTTTTTAATTTGATAATTGATTGCACATTTTCTTCCGACTCTATATTTGAAAATATTTCCGGAAAAAAAACAAAACAAAAATCAGAATATAAAATATTTACTTAAAATAGTAACAAGATGTGGAATAAAGAGTAAAACACTCGCATGTGAGCTGTAATTATATTGGAAATAGGGAGATCTTATGAAGGAAAAATACTACTCAAATTATGGAATCACTTGATGCAATATCCGGTGCGTAGGCTTATTTTTAAATCACTCTGATGACACGCACTACCGTTCTATGGTTAAAAAATCTGGTGCGTGCGTGCAACACACAACTTTCACTTACCAACTTATTTAAATTAGAAATTGATGTGTTTTGTTAATTGCCACTTCACAAAGTCCCAAATTTTTCCATATTCATTTCTTATTTTTGCCATTTATGAGTAAATTAAAAACACACGTGAAAATGATACAAAATTTATTAGGTAAAGTACCCCCCCTCATTTGATCAATGTTGATGAAATTTATAATGTCACATCGCGGGCACATACATACACCAAATAAGGAGTTTGATCAAAATCGTTAAAGCCGTTTTTGAGTAAATAAAAGATACACGTGAAAATGAGACAACATTTATTCAGTAAAGTGCCCCCTCCAATTGATCAATTTTGATGAAATTTTTACTGTTACATCGCGGGCACTTACATATACTAAATACCAAGTTTGATCAAAATCGTTAAAGCCGTTTTTGAGTAAATAAAAAAAAACACGTAAAAGTGGAACACAATTTATTAAGTAAAGTCCCCCCTCCGGTTGATCAATTTTGATGAAATTTTTACAGTCATATCTCGGGCATATTAATAGATCAAATACTCAGTTTAATCAAAATCGTTAGAGCCGTTTTCGAGAAAATCGATAAAAACGTAAAAAGTTATTAAATAAAGTACCCCCTCTGTTTGACCAATTTTGATGAAATTTTTGCTGTCACATCGCGGACATATACATACACTAAATATCCAATTTCAGATTCGCACGGCTTATAGTTTTTGAGCTAGTCTGTTCACACACACACACACACACACACAGACACACACACACACACACACACAGACCATTTTGCGGGACTTGGTTATTTGGACTCAGGGGACCCCAAAACGTGTATTTCCGTTGAAAACCGGAAGTCGAAATTTTTCACGATCGCAATACTTCCACTTACTATATATTTCATATATAGGTAAGTGAAAGTAAAAATCTGGTGCGTGCGCGCAACACACAACTTTCACTTACCAACTTACTTAGATTAGAAATTAATGCGTTTTGTTAATTGCCACTTCTCAAATGAAGGGAACATCTATAGGTAATAATAACGCATTGGTTTGTCATTAAAGGCGTACGGCGCATGCGTGAGCTCAAGGTGTTTTATGAGTTGACGGATTATTTTTCTTTTTTTCTCCTGTATACGTTTACTTGATTTTCTTCATATATCATATTTAGCCATTTCTTATTTTTAGGGGTGATGACAGACAGTTAATTTCTCAATATAAACTAAAACAAAGGTACTTTATAGGAAAACAAAAAAGGCCCCTTCCCCATTTAAGCCCTCTCAGAACATTTTAATAATGATAAAGCTTACCTGGTAATAAATAACAACTAATTTTCATTAAACATAACGAATTTGATAAAAATCGTTAAAGCCGTTTTTGAGATCATCGATCAAAAAGGTAAAAATTGAAAAAAATTATGAAATAAAGTGCCCCCTCCGTTTGACCAATATTGATGAAATGTTGGCTATCACATCTTTGGCATATACATACATCAAATACCCAGTTTGATCAAAATCGTTAAAACCGTTTTTGAGTAAATAAAAAAAACACGTGAAAATGATACAAAATTTATTAAGTAAAGTGCCCCCTCCGTTTGATCAATTTTGATGAAATTTTTACAGTCATATCTCTGGCATATAAATACATCAAATACCAAGTTTGATCAAAATCGTTAAAACCGTTTTTGAGTAAATAAAAAAAAACACGTGAAAATGATACAAAATTTATTAAGTAAAGTCCCTCCTCCGGTTGATCAATTTTGATGAAATTTTTACAGTCATATCTGGGGCATATAAATAGATCAAATACTAAGTTTAATCAAAATCGTTAGAGCCGTTTTTGAGAAAATCGAAAAAAACTTAAAAAAATATTAAATAAAGTACCCCCTCCCTTTGAGCAAATTTGATGAAATTTTTGCTGTCACATCGCGGGCATATACATACTCTAAATACCCAATTTCAGGTTCGCACGGTTTATAGTTTTTGAGCTAGTCTGTTCACACACACACACACACACACACACACACACAGACACACACACACACACACAGACCATTTCGCGGGACTTGGTCATTTGGACTCAGGGGACCCCAAAACGTGTATTTCCGTTGAAAACCGGAAGTCGAAAATTTTCACGATCGCAATACTTCCACTTACTATATATTTCATATATAGGTAAGTGAAAGTAAAAATAATTAGGTACTTACTTGTGCTGCAGTGGGCATCAATTTGTGATTTCCTCTCACATCCAATATTTTTATCACAAGATTTGCAAAACACTACACTACCATCCCTTTTGAGTCAGGATATTACTTTCACTTACCTATATATGAAATATATAGTAAGTGGAAGTATTGCGATCGTGAAAAATTTCGACTTCCGGTTTTCAACGGAAATACACGTTTTGGGGTCCCCTTAGTCGAAATGACCAAGTCCCGCGAAATGGTCTGTGTGTGTGTGTGTCTGTGTGTGTGTGTGTGTGTGTGTGTGTGTGTGTGTGTGAACAGACTAGCTCAAAAACTATAAACCGTGCGATCCTGAAATTGGGTATTTAGTGTAAGTATATGCCCGCGATGTGACAGCATAAATTTCATCAAAATTACTCAAAGGGAGGGGGTACTTTATTTAATAACTTTTATGTTTTTTTCGATTTTCTCAAAAACGGCTCTAACGATTTTGATTAAACTCAGTATTTGATCTATTTATATGCCCGAGATATGACTGTAAAAATTTCATCAAAATTGATTAACCGGAGGGGGGACTTTACTTAATAAATGTTGTCTCATTATCACGTGTTTTTTTTATTTACTCAAAAACGGCTTTAACGATTTTGACAAAACTCAGTATTTGGTGTTGGTATATGCCCGCGATGTGACAGCACAGATTTCATCAAAATTGGTCAAAGGGAGGGGGCACTTTATTTCATACCTTTTTTTCCGATTTTTACCTTTTTTTCGATTATCTCAAAAACGGTTTTAACGATTTTCATCAAATTCGCCATGTTTAATGAAAATTAGGTGTTCTTTAATATCAGGTAAGAAATGAATGTGGAAAAATGTGTAACTTTGAGAAGTGGCATTAACACAACGCATTCATTTCTAATCTAATGTAAGTACATAAGTGGGTAAGTGAAAGTTGTGTGTTGCGCGCACGCACCAGATTTTTTTTCAATCCATCCCGCAATTTTCGAAGACACACCTCCAATTTTTGGCATTTTAAGTAACAATATACTTGACAGAAGCTAGATTGACAGTGACAGAAGGATGAGAATTAAGAAACAAAATGTAAACATCCAGGAACTACTGAGCCCTTAGTTCTTGGAAATTGGAGGTTTGTGTTTGTTTACATCTCCAATGTTCCCTTATATTTTCTTTCCTATGTTTCCTTTCCGTTATTCTTTTATTCCTATTCCTAATTTCCATTTATTTTTACACTAATTTTTTGTTGTGTATTTAAAAAAATTAAAATTTGTAATAATCTTTTTTTCTCACAAATTATAAAATGATGCAATTTCTTGCAATAAAACTTCAAAACGTGCAATTTCGTGCAGTAAACCCCAAAACGTGCAATTTCGTGCAGTAAACCCCAAAACGTGCAATTTCGTGCAGTATAAAACTTCATTAAAACATCTCATTAGGCTTGATTCGGATAAGTAACTTGAATTCGCTTTATTCTGACTTACCAATAAAAAGATGCAATTGCACGGGAATCCGAGCTCTACTTATTAGAATACACTTAACAATTTAATAATGTATTAATTATTATTAATACATTATTAAATTATGTATTACATTATGTGATGTAATTATTAATTAATGTATTATTATGTATTACATTATGTATTAATGTATTAATGTATTAGAATACATTTAACAATTTAATAATGTATTAATTAAATTGAAAAATTAAATTAAAGGTCTATAGCAAATGCATTTTGGCTCTTTTTAGATAGAGAAAGCTGCCCCCAACTAAAAAACCGCTCTTTTAGGCCATCCAACAAAGTAAATAACAGGGCAGATGCTTCCAACTCTCAAATGATTTACTTTTGAGCTTGAATTCCAAAAGTTTTACGATTCCGTTGGTGCTTTTAAGGTATTATTTCATTTATTAGAATTTTAGTAATTCTAAATAAGTTCATCCTGCTTCTTACTGACAGTTCAACATTTAGATTGTGATTACTGGGTGACTGAATTATTTATTATTACGTAGTCATATTCATTGTGCTTTTGAACAATAACTGTCTACATTTTTTTTTTAATATTTTGAATATTTTTCGACAGGGAGCAATAACGAGGTAGTTCCTAATTTTAATATTTCCTACACCCTATAGAATTACTCAGCATCAAAATTACTATGTGCTAAAGGAAAAAAATGAGGGCTATTAAAACACTTAAATCAACAAATATAATGATGAACAAGTCTCCCGGTTTGTATTCATTCCTTATAAACATAATGAAATGCTGACACAGAAAATAAATCCTGAAAACTTACGTCATTAGACGAAAAATGACTCTTTGGGGGGTACCTATTATAAATGTAGTCATAAAATATTTTGTTGTTTAGAGACTCTGCCATACTGATTCGCAATAAGTAATTAGAGAGATACGTATATAAAAAAAAGAAGAAGTTCGTCACAGCAACGAATTGAGGTTCAGTCGTGACCCAATTCCAGTAGATTAGGATTAGATTCGATTGTTATTATTATTTATTTATTTTTTTATGAGCTGAGAGTGACCTGAATTTTTCCAGTAAATAAAATTTGAACATTCAATCAAAAGAGAATGGTAAGTTGGACCTTGGTTATGGAGGTGATTCTACTGGACATCCCTAGGAGCGGTTGAGTACGCCGACTGTCAGGATGTGAAAGAATCCTCTAATAGGACAGGACATCCGTGATATTGGAGTCGAAAGCATAATAGGAAATTTCACGGAGCCATTCCTCTCCAGGCTATGGAATAACTATCCGTTCCGTTATCTGTTATCTTCCATCATCTTATCGAAGGTTTTCTCCTGAATCCATCGGTTTTTGTTAAGAGCATGCTGTGAGAGATGGACCGTTTACTTACGATTCTAGTTCGGAAATAACCCAAAAGGATTTTCGGTAGCAATAGGTACCCCTGGAAGTAAAGTATTTCTTTTTATAACAACGAAGTGAATATACTAGAAGTAAACCATATCCTAATTAAAAAAAATTAATTTATTTTTTAAAGAGAAAAGATTTGGCTCCGCCGGGAGTCGAACCCGGGTCTCCTGCGTTACATGCGAGGATGCTAACCGCTACACCACAGAGCTCGGCTCAAGGCAGAGCAAATCCTTCCTCTTCACTGATACCTATTATCAGTGAAGAGGAAGGATTTGCTCTGCCTTGAGCCGAGCTCTGTGGTGTAGCGGTTAGCATCCTCGCATGTAACGCAGGAGACCCGGGTTCGACTCCCGGCGGAGCCAAATCTTTTCTCTTTAAAAAATAAATTATTTATATCAGTGAAGAGGAAGGATTTGCTCTGCCTTGAGCCGAGCTCTGTGGTGTAGCGGTTAGCATCCTCGCATGTAACGCAGGAGACCCGGGTTCGACTCCCGGCGGAGCCAAATCTTTTCTCTTTAAAAAATAAATTATTTATATCAGTGAAGAGGAAGGATTTGCTCTGCCTTGAGCCGAGCTCTGTGGTGTAGCGGTTAGCATCCTCGCATGTAACGCAGGAGACCCGGGTTCGACTCCCGGCGGAGCCAAATCTTTTCTCTTTAAAAAATAAATTATTTAAAAATAATTTAAAAATGGTGGTCAGCCACAAATTAAGATTAGATTAATTAAAAAAAATTAATGAGAGAGTTCACAAAGGAACCCTTTTAAATAACCGAACGCAATCGATATGCACCTTCCGGCTCAAAAAAAAAAAAAAAAAAAAAAATGATAATTCTAGAAACCCAAGAAAATATTTTGTGAACCGTTAAATGGTTTATGAAATTGAAGCCATCTTTAATCAGTAACAACTTCAGTAAATATAAGTGACATTGTGCCCAATTGGATCGAGTGTAGGCTAATTGGATCATGAAAATTTTCAGACATGACAAACTGGATTGTAAGTTCAGGAGAAACATCCTACCGCCCAACTAGTATGTTCGGAAGGAGTGTTGTAGCGTTGTCAGACTGACTTCCTACAGCGATAAAAATCGGTTATTCAATGACTTCAATCCTTGATTTAATGATGATAAAAGAATATTTCTATTAATTTATGAGCATAGAGTGCCTTTTATAAGTGACAATAAAAATATATAAATATGATCTTTCGTGGTTTTCAAATTAATTTTTATCTTAATCCTTTCTTCATTTTATTTTAAATAAAATAATGATGAAGAGAAAATGGCTGTGAGTGCGTTCAAATTAGGTAACACCAATATGTAAGTGTTATTTATTTAATTGTGCAAGCGTTTCGGTACGAATTCAAGGTCCATATGGGGATAGGATGCTCTTTCGCTGGTGGTGTCAAATTGCCGATTGATACCACCAACCAAAGAGCCCTGATGAGAACCTGGGGATTTGGGTCGAAACGTTGGCACAATTAAAGTAGTGATACTAAAATATTAGTACCATTTGTTTTGACAGCATCCCCAAACCGTCTCCTCTTTATTACATCTACTGTCAACTATCTTCCACTATCATTTAAATAAAATAAAATAATTTTAAGGGGATGAAATGAATTAGTATCTATGTAAGCCATTCTCACGCATATGCTAAATTTTCAAGTTTCATTAACAATTATTTTATGAAGGAAAAAGATAAATTTGGTTGGGTAAGGGCGGATTCACACTATCGCTCCGCTCCCGCTCCACTCCCGGTCCGCTCAAATATTCTGAAGAGAAATGGACAGAGAATTCCACTATCGGCACCGCTCCGGTCTCGCTCCACTCCCGGTCCGCTCTCGCTCTACCCCATTCACACTAGGCGCTCCGCTCCCGCTCCGCTCCAGGTCCGGTCTCACTGGCAAACTATTCTACAGAGGAATAGAGAGAGGTTAATCACAATATTGGCACAGGTCCGGCCTCGCTCCGCTCCCGCTCCACTCTCGCTCCACTCCCGCTCCACTCTCGCTCCACTCTCGCTCCACTCCCGCTCCACTCTCCTAAAGTCTTTTCATATTCACATTATATAATTTTACACCGTTCACGATTGAAGCCATTAATAATCGAAGCCGTCTGTATTTGGATTTTAATTAATAATTAACTTTCAGTTATTAAAGTATTTATTTATTCATCAATTTTACGGCCAAAAAAGTTCAAATTTAAAAAATATATATATATATATATATATATATATATATATATATATACATATATAATTATAAATTAATTTAATTAATGGTGAAGAAATAATTTAAATTTTTTTTCCAAATGTATTAGAATACGCTTGAAATGATAAAAAAAAAAATCACCAACAATACGCGCGGTTTTTCAACGTGAAAAATTCATGTTATGTTTGAGATATATTTTGCTATGAATTAATGTACTCGTAGAAAATGGTCACCGATTTATTTATTGACTACATACTCATTGCTATTATAAAATAACGTTTAATTTGAAACGAATAAAAATGCAGTATATTATGAAAAATGTCAGATCATTAACAAAAAAATATATTAAAGCAAAAAATAATAAAAATATTAATCAGGAAAAGAAGAGAACACAATCGGTAAATTTGTAGCATTTGCCGATTTCAACTTGAAATTTTCAAGCGTATTCGAATACATTCCGAAAAAAATTTAAATTATTTCTTCACCATTAATTAAATTAATTTATAATTATTATTATTAATTATCATTGTGTTGCAATATATTCTTCTTATTATATTTTTTGATAATATTATCTTCTTCATCAAGAAAAGTACACTTACCAGCTATTTCTACAAACGAAAAATTGATTTTTTTGTTGGCCGTAAAATTTAAGAATAAATTAATACTTAAATAACTGAAAGTTAATCATTAATTAAAATCCGAATACAGACAACTTCGATTATAAATGGCTTTAATAGCTTAAACCTTTCAAAATTGAACGGTGTAAAATTATATAGTGTGAATATGGTAAGACATTAGGAGAGCGGACCGGGAGTGGAGCGGGAGCGGAGCGCTAGTGTGAATGGGGTAGAGCGAGAGTGGACCGGGAGCGGAGCGAGAGTGGAGCGGATAGTGTGAATAGGCCCTAAGACATTCAGATCAGGAAGTGTGTAGGGGCCTCACTCGCCAATACACAAATAAAGAAGTAAAATAAAATCTCTTCTATTCGGAAATAAAACTGACTAACTTCTTTTTATAAAATTAAGTTGTTTTTTCTCGGCCTTTACATTTATCGTGTCTTACTTTCATCGTGATGTCTCTGACCAACAAAGAAACATGGAAATAAGAAAAGACATTATTTATTATATATGAATTAATGAATGAATGAATATCTTTATTGCTTCTAAGAATTCTTATAGCAAGAAGTTGGCCAATATTTACATGTCACATATTTACAAAGTGATTATTTACAAATTTACAAATGTAAAATGAGCATAATCCTGTACTAAAAATAATAGTGATAAGAATAATAATAATTACAGAGTCCTACATCGTTAAATAAGATAATATAACTGTATCAACAGTAATGAATAATATATACATTATATATGACAAAAATTACTATTCTTGCTAAATTACCCATCCTACAGTATTAGTTACTAAAACATTTAATAAAAAATTAAGTAATAATTGTTAAAAAAAAAAAAAAAGGAACATATATAGAGCGTTTGAATATTCATTTGGGGGGCGATGAACCCTAAAAAGGTGGAGAGGGCCCCGGGGAGAGGCCGATAGGTCTTAAGGACTCCTTTTATCCGATGAATTTTTAATGAAGGGGCTCTTACCCATCTTCCCCATATCCAGGCTCGGTCGATCCCGCATCTTCTTCAGTTTTTCACGAAGATTTGAAAATATGAAAAAGTATCTTTATATCCTGAAATACTTATCGCCTGCATATCTATAAATATCAAAATTAGAAGGGAAAAAAATTAAAAGACGGGGAATCCTAATGCACTTCAAGACGCATCTCGAAGCATATTTGAAATCTGTGATCAGGTGCACTTACATTCAACGACTAAGAAAATACATATATACAAAAAAAAAACAAAAAATACATCCAAATATACACAATAGATTTTCTGTCAATGGAAAACCATCTCTAAACTCTCCAAACATTTTTGCTAAATAAATTCATGCATCAGTGGTTTCTCTTAGTTAAAGGTTTTCTATCGTAACATCATGCAAGAACACTGTTGTGCAACACACTCCAACATAAGCGCTAATGTTAGTGATCGTTGTTAAAACAGACATTTATTTTGCATGGTTTATGTTCAAAAGAAAACATCAATAAAATTCACAAATACAGAACAAAAAAACTGGTGCGGTGCGACATTTTTTTATTCAATTGTTCTAACTAGAAAAAGAGAGAGAGGAAGGAGTAGGCACCACTAACTAAGCAGATTCTAAAATCATATTCTAATAAATATATACTCCGTCCCAGGGTGAAGTCGCCTTTAGCCCAAAATGGATTATCTGGTGCCTAAAAAGAAGCATAAATGCGGTTTCTCCGAAGTGAATAAGTGTACAAGTCGTTCTTTCCTTTGAAATGAAGTTATTATAATTTCTGTTATATTTTTTGTATTCGGTCAGTGAACAATCATTCAACTCTGATATCTCATTACTGATTTAATGACCGCATTAGTAGCAGATTATTTCTCTATTTTTGACGAAGATTTTGTAGCAACACGATCCCAACTGTAAAATTCGTGCGCTAAAAAGTAAGAAAATTCGACTTAACCATTTATTTACTGGGGTGAGAGATATAAAAACATTTTTTATTATTTTTTTATGTTTAAACAAAACACAGCCCTTCCTAGAACCTTTGTTTCTGCGATACATCATCATGGGAATTGATAGAGAGGATTTATTGGCCTATAGTGAATTGAAATTTATTCTCGTAAACTCAAAACGACAGCGATGTTATGGGCAGGGTGGCCGTGCAGTCTAACAGGTTTAAAATTCGCGTTGCCATTGACACCCATGACAAGATAGTGAGTTCGAATCCTAAGTACTTTTTTATCGAATCTTAAGTACTTTTTTTTTTTTTTTTTTTTTTTTTTTATTTGGTCCTCCCCTTCCTTGCCTTGTAGGCTATACGGGGTTTCCCGGGCCAGGGGAGAGGGTGGGGGATTGATGCCGAGTATCATTAAATTTTCCCCTGGCTCCGGGTTTTGAACTTGCTATCTTTCGGTTCTCAATCATATGTTGCCATGGGCAACGCGTTTATTTTAACGCGTTTGCCCACTCGGCTATCCCGCCACCCTTGAAACCTAAGTACTTTTATTCCTGATCCAATTCGTTTACATTTGATATTTTGACATTCCTTATTACAAGGTACAATGAAAGGAGACTTGTAATCACCCTCCCCCCCCCAAAAAAAATAAAAAAATTAAAGGTACTTTATAGAAAAATATTTCCCCCCGCCATTTGAACCCTATCAGACCATTTTTATTATTCTATTCATATTCTATTGAAACCTAACTCATTTTATATAACACTCAATTCTTAAATAACACTTTAATTAACCCATTTCGTCCCAATGTTTGAAATAACATGGACACAACATGAAACAACCCAATGGTTGAAATAACATGGATTTTTTAAAAGTTCGTTATGTATTTATTTAACCGACTTCAAAAGAGGAGGTTACTCAATTCGATAAGTATGTGCCTTTTTTTTTCTATGTATGTTCACCGATTACTCAGAGACGGGTGGACCAATTGGAACGAAACCTTTTGCATCTTCTAGAGTATTTTCCCGAGGTGGTCCCATTAAAAACTTTTTTGGGTTCTTAATTTATTTAAAAAGTTTTCGGGAAAAAAACATGAAAATAATTATTTAATTATCGCTCAAAATATTTATGTACTTATTGGAAAAACGTATAGCATATGTAACATAAGGTATGCTCCAAAAAGCTATTAAAACACGCTGATAACTAACAAACTGCTCATGAACTTCAATTCTAAATTTATTGGTTGATTTTAAGCCATGTTTAATTCGTTTTAATGCTTGTTGAATCGGTTTGGAAAATCAAATTCAGAATCAAAAGAGTGCGGGAGAACATAAACCACCTCTTAGTCATTGACATGTTCTAAGTGCTTGTTGGAACAAACCTTTAACATTACCTCAAATAAAATTTCAAAAATAGATTGAAATAAAGATACGATATATAACATCAGTAGAATATAATATCGCTGTCGTTTTCTAAAAAAATAAACTTTTTTATGGTTATTGTTGATAACGGCAAAGTTATTGTATTTTCGACCCTATTCCTGACAGAAATAAAACTCAAGAACATTTTCTGGGTTATTTAAAAGATGAATTTTATTGATTAAAGGAGATTAAAGCTACTATTGAAAACCGTAAATAGTAAAAAATCCTGAATGTAGGTCTAAACGACGTATGGACACCATAATAATAAGACCATAAAATTGATGGAATTCCAAGAAAGGCCGAGCATTGATAACCCTTTTGAAAGCAGATTTTTAAGACTACTTCAAGTTCCGTAAGCATTGTTTAAATTTAAAATGGTGGCCAGTATTGATTCAAATTAGATTTTGATATCCAGCTTCCATTCGCTAAGCCCGTTAAAAGGGAATTCAATTCTTCCTGGAAAAGCTTATTTTATGTTAATTTAGGAGCCTTAATATACAACGAAATCATAAAATCTTGTGCGGGTTCTTCATTCTGGAGTGACACATTTGTAATTTTATCCGGATTACTGTTATCCATTTTTAATGTTGTTTCTTCAACTATCAAGACGTATAAATGAAAAAGGCTGTAAGTGCCAAATTATTGATATTGCCAAAACTATTAACTAAGCTTAAGGAAAAAATTAGCTAAAATTAAGAAAAAAATATTATGGATATGTCCAGTCATAAAATAAATACTCCCTGCTAAATAATTTCAATATCATTTTCTTTCACCTCCGGAAATTTCCTATTTTGCGCCGCCTCCGAAAAGATTGTTTTGTATTGAACATGGTATTTAATATTTTAATTTAATAATTAATATTAACATTTGGTGTGTATTTGTACTAATTAATTAATTATTCGTTTTATTGCATTATCCCGCTTTTATAACATTTTGAATATTGTTATGTATTTATAACAATCAGAAGGTAATTATTTACTTTAGGTAAGGTAATTATTTTAAAGAATTACATTCTTTTTTTACTGGTTTTTAGTTTTCGAAGTCGGTTTCATTTTTTTTTTTAAATTTTTTTATGTTAATATATGGCAAAAATACATGCTAGGTATAGTTAAATATTAGTGCCTGTGAGAGCTGCCTTCGCTTTTTTCAGGAATGCATTTCTGGGACACTAATGAAAATATTATTCAGCCCCATATTCATCTAGACATACTTTCCTTTAAGATTAGACATAAAACAAATTTTAAAATTCGCTAAAAATTATTAATTTCATATTTTAATAAATCGATACTATTTGTACAAGGGCGTAAAGATGGCAGAAATTGAAGTTATGCCTTCCGATCAGAAAAAGCCAACCCCCTCCCCTAAAGGCTATTTGGTCACATTTCACCCCTTCCCCCTCACTGCTTCCTTATACCCCCCACCATCCACCCCCCTTCGGAGCCGGCCGCGGTGAGGCAATGGTTTCGGACGTGATCTTACTCTACCGCTCCTGTTGTATTTCTCCGCCTCACGTTTCGCATTATCACGAAAGACTTTTTCTTTTTTATGTCTTTGCACAAAGGCCTTGTGCCACCTCCGTTTTTGTTATTTTATTATAACTTTTTTTATCCTTTTCTTTTTCGAATGTGCAATATAGTACCGCCCCCTACCTCCGTCTTAAAGTTTTTTCTTCACTGTTTTATGTTTCACACGACTGACTCCAAAGTAATATGCTGCAACTTTAACTTTCTCAATCCCGATAACATTAAATAACTTATTTATGTACGGGATGTATTTATTATTTATGCAGAGTAAGAAAAAATTTATGTCTCAAATCAGAGACATTTCACAACAAAAATAACTACTATTAAACGTATTAAATAAAGACATATGTATCATCCATTAATCCATGACCATGGATCATTCTATAAATAGCTAGTAATTTTAATTCATATGACATATTTTAGCTAAAGCCTGTTTAGATGGTTAGATAATTGGAACGAAGTTTGGAATTGATTGATTTGAAATTGATTGGAATTGATTACGCTAAGAAACGTTTGATTGCAAACTTGGTTTCGGGAACAACCGTGTACACAGACCAATAGATAACCAATTGTAAAAAAGTTTTATGTTAATAAATTCACGTTATCAATTGCTAGAAAATTTTTAAATGTACAGCTTTAAAAATCAGTCAAAGATGGGCAAATAAATACTGATGGCACTGTAACCATAATCCCATACAAATTTTGGCACATGTGAACGATAGTGATAACATCGGTTGTTCGCTTCGAGGCTAAAAAAAGGAAGTTCTGGCTGTCGAAAGCTCTGCGCGCAGGGTGAGTCTCATAAAAGAGCAAAATCCAAAGTATATGAAGAGTCCACGGAAGAAAGGGGGAGAGTCAATTTTTTTCCGAATTGAAGTTTTATATATATAATTGTTCGTCTAGTTGAGTAGAATATGTTGGTGAAAAGAAATAGCCAGAAAAAATGACAGTCAGTTAGTTGGTTACAAGCGATGGAAATAAACACGTACTCGGAAGAAAGGGGGAATGTCGTCGCGGAAAAACCTAGAATGGGGGAGAGTCATGTTAGAAGTTATATGGGTTGTGTATTAATATCACCATTTCATCAATAAAACAGGGAAGAAAGGGGGAGCGTCCAGGACTATCCCCCTTTCTTTTATGTTTAGATTGTTTTTTTTCACTAAAACATTTTTTTTTTTTTAGAGCGTGTTATGTCTGTTTCGGGCAAATTTATTATCTTGACGTGCAAAACAAAAAGGAAAAGGACATATAAAAAAATTGAAGAAAAATGATAAAAAATACTTAAGCAATTAAAGATCCAAAACCTAAAAACTCGATTTTCTCGGAAAGTACTCCAAATGACATCCCCCGTTTCTTCCGTGGACTCTTCATATGGTTGCCGAATTTGGTGCACAATAGTCATAAATTACGAATGGTGACTGTAAATTCGAGACGTTCCAACAGTTTGTCAATTTGGACACCCAAGTATACGCCGAAAATAAATAAATTATCAGAAGAAATATCTTAATTATCGGTTAATAAGTGAAATACAAATTTTTCATCCCAAGATTGGTCCAAATCCTTAACCATGTAAAAGGATCTATTTAGACCATCGTAATCGTCCCAGGTGGTGAATAAGGAAAGCAACGTTTTGTTCCAAACTTCGTTTCAAAAACTTTGTAAACAGGCCTTTAATATAATAATTTTATTCTTAAAGAAAAGTTCTTTCTTTAAGCTAAAAGTTCTTATTTATTATAAAAAAGGGAACATTTACCACTTTAAACTTATAATATTGTTCAAAACAATTTATAAGCTGTATTTTTAAAGAAATGTAACAGTTTACTCTTGAACTTCAAAAATGTTTGTTCATAAACATTTTTCTATTTATATAATGTATAATTCTTAATTGCTTTAGATGTTTATATAACAATTTTATTATTTTTTTCTGTATGGGTATTTTCCTATTTCCATATATTTATAGCTCAATTTCATTTGGTGGACGAAACGTATTGAATTGTCTCGGAAGCTTTGTATAAGTGCGAATGTTTTCTCTTTTATAGGCTTTACCATTTTCCTTTCCTCGAGGCGATGGTCCAATACAAAGACTGCCTTCACCTTTATCAGATGTTAGGTCTTTCTCTTCTGGCTACACTGCCGAGGACTCTCCCGGTAGAAGGCTTGATAACCAAGTCTTTTATCGTGAGAGGGGGAGTTGTTTTGGGGGGGAGGGGGGGGGTCGACTCTATAGGACCCTTTCAAGAAATTCATTTTGTCCATCGGCATCATAGGTAATAAATGCGGTTATCGAACCCCATTAAAGTTATATTCCAAGGGCGTATTTAACTTTGTTTTGCTACTTCTGATAATAGGTAAATATGTATTTTAATGTAAAACATAGATATTGAAATGTATTGTCCGAAATCAATGAATAGCTACTACTCCTGATTAAATGAAATGTGACGATAGATATAAAAATTATGTGTATCAGGAGCAAGAGATCCAAAAGAGTAGCAATCGAGTTCAATGAAAGACCCCTGAAAAGTTAATAAAGAATAATAAACCAGGGAAGTTAATTTTATAATGCTGCATAACACTTTTTCATGCTGCATGAAACTCGCATAAGTTGTGCCTCCGTGTATTAGTTAAACTCTTTTAGGCGTAACAAATGGATCATTTTGACTAAGCGAGCTGTAAAACAACTTCCAATCAGGTCTATCCAATCAACTTAATTTTTCCTAGTGAAAATAATGGTTTAAATATAACCCAGTTATTTCGATAACTTTTCATATTCTGCTAATTGAATCAAGATTGCAAAAATAAAACTATAAGAGATATAATAGGGTAAAGAATAAAGATAAAATACAAATATATTACTTTTAAAAATAATTTAACAAATCAAGAGTAAACAGGAAAACATAACAATATTAGTTCCTCGATCTGTATTTTTGGAATACTAAGCTCATTAAATAATAACGCTTGAGTTATTTATCGAGTTTCTCATTTTAATTCACAATAATAACCTTATCGATTGAAATTAAATATAAGAAATTATTAGATAAGGAATAATATCTATACGTAGAGCAAAAAGTTGAAAAAAATTAACATGCTAATGTGTCCTGCTTTATACTGATGGGTGGAAAACTTTACGTGCATTTAATACTCTTCATAAATCTGTGCATGTAAACAGGGTATATATTTAGTTTAATAGTTTGATCATAAAAAATAATTTAACAGTTGCAATTTGAGTTTTTGAATTTTAAGATACATCTAAATCCTAGAATTATAATTTCGAAACCTCTCAGTTACATTTTAAAAAGTCAAATTCCGCATCTGGGTCATAATGACTGTTGATTACGAATTTAAAGGTCCCGAATCTCTATACTTTAAATAGACATTTCTACGAAAACAGGAAACGTTGCATGGAATTGACAAGTTGCCGAATTAATTGGCCAATAACGATATCCATGAGTATGGAACAGAGCGCAGTTGTGTCGGTAATGTTGTATGTTGTGTAATTAGACATGTTGTTTGCAACAACATATACCAGATCCTGTGTTAACATACTCTCCCTCTAAATCACTTCCCGGCTTTCCTCCTATGCATCAGGCTTTGCTTAAGTAGTTCGACCTATATTATAAAATGATTTCTTTATATATAATAAAAAAATAACAAATGTATATAATTGATGAGAGATAAATTATATAACACTTTCCAAGTGTTTAAATTAAAATAGAAAAGAATGGATCACATAATTCTAAACCAGGCGCTTCAAATCTCAGAGTTTATGAAAAACACAAAATGTTGATATAAAAAAATTGAAATACTATATAATGTTATGTGCTAGTTATGTGCGGGTTCAGTAAAATAAACTATTAACACGAGAACTGTAATTAATTGATCTAATTACTTACAATTGTGACTACTGCCTTATTAATAGATACAGAATGTGAATGTAGACTAATCACGATTATTACGACTAATTACGACAAACCACACAGGTTAAAAACTAGAGTCTTTCTACGACATGCATACACTCTTATCTCAGTAACTTATCACTTATCACAACAGAACTTATCACTTATCACTTCAAAGTTCACTGGACGGGTGTTGACATACAACTCCGCTGAGGCTTGTCAAAGCCGCTATTTATTAGATAATTTAATAAGTCTTAGGTATATTCTAGAAGATTCAAGTTTCGGGTAGAACAAAGTCTTTGACCTTAGCCGGCCGCCAGTCCCGTGCCAAACAATGGACGAATTTTTCTCAATAGGCGCTTTGTCTTTCCCCACTGACCGCAACAAAAATTATTTTTGTAAGACTGAAGAAATCATTGATTTTTTTTAAAATGAGATGAGGCTCGCACCAAAAATATTTCAAATTATTTAATTATCTGGTAGTACAGAGTGGCGGTCAAAAATTTTATAAAAATTATTAAACCTAGAATGATTTAGGCAAATCTGGGCTCTGATACCTCCAACGTCACTGGCCCTGAAGAAGAACTGGATTGTTGGGGCGATAATATAGTTTAATAATATTTGTAAGTCCTTTTACCTTCTCATCGGGCTATTCTTATAATTATTAATTATACGGTCAACCATCAGCTATCCAATATTTAATATTCCGGTTTACAAATTATTCGTTTTGAAAAAAAATTACATATTTAGCGGTAGCATTTCAGCTGCGTGTGAAGAGACTAATCTTCATCGTTCTGCAGTCTCGTGTGCCATCAGGTGGAAAAAAAATTAATATGTATCTGCAAATAACGTATGTTTGTTCACACTCGGTGCTCCGGGTAATTGTCACCTGCTCGCTGAAGGAGAAAGAGATGGCGAATATGACAATGAACACTAACAATCCTAAAGTGCCTTAACAGCTCTAGCCTTGTCCAGCAAGAGGCGCAATTGCTCTACAAGATGGACATTTCTATTCTTTAGCTGAGATATTTCGCACTCGAGCTCTGATAGCATGTCAAGGATAAAATCAGATACATTAAGTTATTGGATTGAATATATTAAAGAAAAAAATCAATGAATATTGCAATATGTTTGTATAATTCTTTTCTTCGGGTCTATTTCTGTTTGTGTTCTAACAATACATAAACCTTATATAATACACACATCGAAAGTTAGACATTCGAATAAATTCTTGAGTAAAACAGTAAATAAATAAGCAATATATGCGGTCACCTATGGTTTAGTGGTTAGTACAGTACGATAACCTACAATACTAAAGATCTTATGTTCTCCTCCGGCGGTGGCCCTAGGGTTTTTTAAAGGGAGTAAAATCCCTTGGATAGTACGTAAAATGGAGCTTCCGAGCCTGTACGATGCCGGGTACTTGTTAAAGATCCCTATCCTAATTATAACTGGATAGGCAAAATTTAGGACTCACACTGTAGCTTCGTCCAATTAGCCTTTGTAGCATAAAGCCTTGGCCTAAAGGGACTTTAAACAAACAAACAATAAGCATAATAAATAAATTCACGGCTATTTAAATTTGCAAACTACGTTCATTGGAATTATTTTTTCCTAATCATATTGTGGTTCCCCTTGATATCACACTGTTGATAGTAACTATGATAAGTAAGCCGTAATTACCTTTATGATATAAAAAATTCTCATTATAAAAAATTAATCTGATATCTTTATAATGACATAAAAACCATTTTAAAACATGCTTTTGTCTTTGAGTGCTTATTGAAGTGAAATATTAAGCTACACCAATATTGTAACTAATTAAACTTCTATTCCATTAGTATAACTCGGAATTCGGATGAAAATTTACAGAGCTTGATGAACGAATGTCACGAATAATTAATAAACTAACTAAAATTGTTATTATACAGCAATAATTTCTATCGCTAATTACTCAAAGGCCGACCTCTCAGTGAAGTCAACGTTAAATATAATGAAATGTCAATTAAAATATACAAACAGGAAGTAAATTTTGATGAAAATAAAATCGGAATCGACCCGGTTTTCCTTTCCGGAAGGGATGATTAAATTGAATTATGACCTAATTAAAAAGAAAAAATGACAATAGAGACAAGAAAATTATCCTGGATGATAAAATTCGTTTCCATAATAATTTAATTCACCTTCATATGAACACGATTCCCTTTGCTGTACTTTTCACGCGGTTTTTCCTCGTACAGGTTGCAGGGGTAGAAGTCTCATAAAACTCAAAATGAGGCTGTATACTAATTAAAGTAATGCACACTCTTCCTAAATAAATTGCTATTCAGTAGCCGACATTGAATAAATTCATAAATAATTAAAACATCCTCTAAAATACCGGCATCATATTCAAGGAAATTATCTTCATTTAAAATTGTAATCCGCTCTGGTTGTGAAGGTGATGTTATGTTTTTCTAATATATTATTCCTTTTTAATAATGGGTGTATATAATAAGTGTAAACCAAAATAAATTTCACAAAAATGCTAAAAAATAACTTCCTTTATTAATTAAGGAATTAATTGAGTGTATAAAAAAACCAAGGTAATTCAAAATGGATTTCATAATTAATAATATTTAGGTATTAATTATACATTCGTCTATTTATTTAAAAAATCCAATTATATACAAATTATTATATTTTTAAATAAAAAAATATCTTTATATATATTATCTGAAACATTCATTTTAGTGATAAGTGGGGGCGGGGAGGAAGATCAAAAAATTAAGCTCTAGAAAAAATAAATTAAGTTCTGAACGAATCCTAGTTAAAACATGTAAAAAATAGGGTATTCGTCCACCATATTCCATTCCATTAAAAGATGATTTTCAGAAAACGCTATGGGTACAAAATTTTTATTTTTTTTTTTATAACACTGTAATATATTGAAATCAGAGTTGGGCAAAAAGAAGTTGAACTACAAATTACAAAACTACTGACACAGAAGTTGGGAAGTTGTTGAAACTATAACTACTTTTATAATTTGTAGTTGATGGACCACAACTACAACTACTGTAGTTTCAAAAAAGTAGTTGCATTTTTACAACTACAACTAGTAGTTGCAACTGTAATTATGGGCCTGAAACTACAACTACTTTTATTGATAACGAGTAATTATCGATATCTAGTATTATCGATAAGGAGTATATCAAATGCAATTCAGCTAATATATAAAACATGGGATTGATCGAGAACCTAAGGTTAAAAAAAATAATTGACTGCCGGAAATCATGGAAAAAATTTGTATTACGTATATGTATTGTTCTATTTTTAAAACAGATTATCAACCATAATGGAGCCCATTTATCTATGGAGTATTTATCTAAACACAAAATAAAAATAGCAAAAACATGTGATTTAATTAGACGTTGCTTAGCAAATGTAGTTGCCGCTCTAAACTACATTTACAACTACTTGTTGTATTTGCCATTCCCAACTACTTTTTCCCAACTACTGTAGTTGTAGTTTTAAATTACAACTACTTAACTGTTAGTTGAAAAATAATAGTTGCGCGCTTCCAACTACAAACTGCATGTAGTTGTCTGTGTAGTTAATTACAAATGTAGTTAACTACTGCCCAACTCTGATTGAAATTCAATTGTTACGCGCTTTATCAAATGGCATATTATTAATAAGGTAGGAATATTAAATGACTTTTCATAGTCATATGATATTCTTTTCGTGGAATGAAGTTTTTCTAAAGTGAAATTTTCGTTTGCTTATGTTCTAATTCTGAGTTTCTATTGCCTGCTTGTAATAAACAAGAAGTATATATATATATATATATATATATATATATATATATATATATATATATACATATGTAGTATAATGTAGTAACTAATACATAACTGACACTACATATATCAGTTATGACAGAAATAGCATCAACTAAGTTTGACCAAAAAATGTACGGACCCTATTTCTTCCTTCTCCAAAGCAAAGCTGCTTTAACACATTATCCAAACAGTATATACCCTGATGAATAGTAGCGCATAAATGTACCACATCGATAAGACAGGGTATGTACGGTACATTATGTATAAGAATACAAAGTTACCTGTCTTAACTATATATTCATATGCATAATTTATCATACCCGGACTTATATTTGCAGTCCATTAACGGCCTTAAAAGAATTTATCATAAGGATTTACTTATATAGTAAGTATTTATTTATTTATCAATTATTTAAATTCATTACTTATAATGATTTTTTTTGTACCCCTGAGTTTCTCAATGTGTTCTATGCTGTTCTTAGTGACAGACATGGAGGTCTAACAGCAAACGAAGCTCCTTGAAAGCACTATTTCATTCCGTCCCACCCGGAGGAAGAGAGAACGTCATCCTCTTGACAGAACTGGATCTCTGCCGGCGACGTCTGGCTTTGTGGGGGGCTGTCCTCGTCGTGCAGTCTGAATGTTTTACCGGAGACATCGGCTGCATCTATTAAGGTAGCATGGATAGATACGTGTCGGCACTACAGACAAGTTTTAACCAGGGATCTCGTTAACGCTACTGACGTTAACGGGATCTCGTTAACGCTACATGCACATATCAATGAATCAGGAAACATCCCTGAATATAGGTATAATTAAAGTATCTTTATTTTTTTATGATTAAAACTTCTTTACCCTTAATTATTTATTCAAAAAATTGTGAAGAATCTATCTATAACCAATGCCTACTAAACAATTTAAATTGTTTACTCCCTTTTTACGGTTTATCCATCCGGGAACATATTGGCTCCTCACTAATTGCATCGCTATCCGTAGGGTGGTCATAAAACTTACTACGGTCAATCTAGTAAAAATTAATTTTTTTAAAGAGGCTATATTGAACCCATATCTAGATTGGAAACCATTTCAGTTTTGTTAAATTCCAATTATTACTATCGTAAAAACATGGAGAAATATAGGTTTACAACATAGCCCACAGTGACTGTAGGAAAATCACAATTTTTTTTTTTTTTTAACACTGTAATATATTGAAATTCAATCGTACGCGCTTTATCAAATGACATATTATTAATAAGATAATATAGGTTTACAACATAGCCCACAGTATATGTAGGAAAATCCCAAAAATTTGTTCTTTCACAGGTAATAGTAGCACATTTATGAAATGTGGTAAGAAAGTTAGTTTAGAAAAGTAAATAAAAAAATCGTTAAAAAAGAAGTTTTTTTTTCTTCAAAAATTGTGGGAAAAATCCAATTTAATCCCCAAAATTAAATTTTTATTTTTTATATTATCATCAGGTCTGAAGTGAATACAGGCTGTATATACTAAATATAATAGAAGTTTAAGATAATATCCAACAATCTATATATTTTTGAGTTGTTCAATACTCGAAAAAAAAAAAATAGGGAATTTAAGATTTAATACAATTAATATGATTTACTTAATTATTTGAATTTTTTTATAGAGGTAAATAAACAACACCTTTCGGCGACGTTTTCACTTTCCAATCATAAAGGTAATAATTTTGAATTATGCTTAAGGTTGTAGCATTTAAATCTGTAGTGGAAGTGTTGTATACATTACAAATATACCCCTATATATTTTAGAAGTAGGTAACTAAAAATAAATAAAAAAGTTTAAGTTTTTGATTAGATCGATTTTTTCCTAAACATTTTTTAAACGAGCTATTGACTCCATCCCATTGAATTTTTGTAGTAAAAGTAATTTTCATACCAAATATCATAAATGTGCCTCAATACTTCCGAAGGACCAAAATGTAAGTAAATATTTTTTTGCTTTATGTTATTTTGTTATAATCATAACTACTCTTCAAGTTTATTCGCTTCATATTGTTCTATTATATTCATTAGATATAGAAAGATGTCGAGGATAAGTTTTGCTTAAGAAATTAAAAATTAACTGAGTTGATATATACCCATATTCTGTACACATATATGCATTTCTGTATAGGATTCCTTAGTTGCAATGGTTTATTAAATAACAAATATTATTATTTTAGTCAAAGTAATACAAAAGTCGCCAGAAATATAGAAGAATGGGAAGTAACGATCGAAAATGTTCGTCAAAACTTAGGAGGATAAAAATGAAATAAATCGTATAGGAAAATGTAAACCGAAGTGGTTTTCCTCTTCCGGAATGTGGTTTTCCTCTGCCGCATCAGTGACGATCCTTGCAAATTTTCCCGCGGATACCTTTTGCACCAGTGGGAAACTCCAACATCCATAAATTGCCAAGCGCCCAAAGCAGAGAAACACTTTCTCGGAGTGTTGTTGTTTTACCGAACAAGGAAGAAATCTAAACATGGTTAATACCTTAGAATAAACCAGGAGAACGTAGGTAGCTGTTTAGTATAATATAATTTTAGGAGTTATAAATCAACGAAGCTGTGGGGGAAATAAATAAATCTGGCAAACGAAATAAATGAACAACTATTTTAGCTTATCAAATTCAAATTATTTATTAATAGATATATAAACGTTCGTGCTCTTCGGCCACTTGGTTCGTTTTAATACAAATGAGGCGTTCGAAACCGGCCGGCTATATCCATTTTTAAAATTTTTTCAGGACTGATTAAAAAATGATAAATTGTAACCGCATTTGATTAGAAATTAAATCTTTTAGAATTGATTTTCAAAGTATCTAAACGGTTTTGAATCAAACGTGTCTAACTCATTTTTTTTAACATTAAAAACTTAAAAAAAATGAAAAAGAAACTTTGTTGGAAAAAATGGATGTAACCGGTTTTGAAACCAAACGACTCAAATACAGATAAAAACGTTGATTAAAAAAAGAAAGAAAATGAATGGAAAACAAGAAAATAATGTTTATTTGAAAACTCTCACTGTGAACCTTTTTTATTTTTTTATCTATCTCTAAAGGTAGCGATCTGGAATATTTTTTTTTGTTAGCTGATATGTTTTAACAAAAACAAAAACAAACTATTTCCTCCATGTTCGAATTTAACTGCAAACAAAAACTGATTGTTGTCCTGGAAATATGTAAACAGTAAAAAGTTAAAAATAGATAGCAATTTTATAAATGCACGCTCAAATTATCACTAATCAATTAATCATACCAAATTAATGTATAACTGCTTCACTTGTAGTTTTATGTTCGTTGACTTTTTCCTAATATTAATACAACTCTATTGCTTGAGCTATGGTATCATATCTTTCCCATTGATATTGTTTACATTGAAATCTATACCCTATCACAAAGTAAAGCTATGAAAGCACTATTTGGCATTCAAAAGCATATCAGATATTGAAATTCAGATTCGTTGGAAATTTGACTACCTTAATTAATTCTATCCATAGCCATTGGCAATTTCGTTGATATGCGATGTTCGGAACATTACCTTCACTGTCACATTTACCAGGTGAAATAAATAAGACTAGAAAATATGTAATAATGCCATAAAATGTAATAAGAAATTAGCTAGACATAAGTATTTATATACTGTTTAAAAAATATATATGATGACATATGGCTAATGTGGAAAAAAAAGTCACATAGGATAAAATAACCACAAAGGATGAGCCAATAGCTCGAAACGTTGGGACACAAATACGGAAGAGACCCCTTCTTTAAAAAAAAAATCCTATATATTGAAGCACTCTTCCTCACTAAGTGAAGAAAAAAAAACCTAACAAACATTATATATATCGATACATATTATGTATTATAATAATTATCTTTCGTTGAGGAAGAGATATAAAAATATCAATTAATAATTTTATTTATTTTCCTTCCAGATTTCGATTTAGAAAGTATATCTCATTTACCAAGACCGATATTCAATAAACAATAAGAAAACTAATCACTTACCCATTGTAATTAGTGTACTGACAAATCAAAAGAAATAAAACTGTTGGAAGAGTCAATCTCTTGAGTGGGTCACGACTGAGACTAATTGGTGTCAGTCACATTCTGTCAGAAACGTGTCCGCTATCGTGCATTAGGGGATGTGACTTCTGGCAAAAGAACCTTTCTTACTTTGGAGAATCTAATCGATTTCCTACGGTACTAAATACATTAATGCCTTCTAAACTAAATTGAATCAGTAATAAAAACCGATTTTTTGGTAGTAAAAATAATTTAATAAAACTTATTTTATTAGGCCCATTCAACCAAGATTTTCATCTCTCCATTCTTCAAATATTGAATTCACTTAAATTTTCTACTCTTCAGAATTATTTAAATTTTAAAGTTGCAATCTCCAATACGTTATCGACTTTATTAGTATATAGTCCAACTAAGTCAGCAAATTTTTACACTAAACAACCTCGTCAATAGAATGACAAGTACAATTTCCAATACTGATTTCAAGCAAGGAGATTAGCCTTACAATGGAATCGCTAGATAAAGATTGGTTTCACTCTGGTTATTCATGTTTTAAAGAAAGCGACTTCAGTTCGATGGCTCTGTACTGACAAAGAATATTTTTTCTGAACGAAGTATGTTTGAAGTTAGTTTTACATTTGCGTGTGTAAATTTAATTCGAACAGTCAGCCAAAAATAAATTTGAAGTACGGGAAGTATGAAATTAAAACTGGCTAAAAAATATAACAATGAAAATAATAAATATACAATATTAAGATAATTGTACAGGGATCCACTATAAAGATTAATTACTAGAATGAAAAACCTTTGATGGCTTCTTATTTTTAGAATTTGTTTTTACATATTAGAGACCCTATTAAAGGATTTTAATCAATAAAATTTATGCCATTGTTAATTAAGATTTTAACCTTTATTCTATTTATATATCCACTTCTCATTATTTTTATTTAACAATCAGCATAAACGCCCTCAGCAATTCTCTCTCTCTCTCTCTCTCGCTCTCTCTCTCTCTCTCTCTCTCTCTCTCTCTCTATATATATATATATATATATATATATATATATATATATATATATATATATTGCAAATAAAAATAAAATAAAACTGGAGGAGCGAAGAGTGGCTGAAGAAAGGCGCGGTAGTTCACGGTCCACCTGCCTATACTATATATATATGTATATATATATATATATATATATATATATATATATATATATATATATATATATATTGCAAATAAAAATAAAATAAAACTGGAGGAGCGAAGAGTGGCTGAAGAAAGGCGCGGTAGTTCACGGTCCACCTGCCTATACTATATATATATATATATGTATATATATACATATATATATATATATATGTATATATATATATATATATATATATATATATATATATATATATATATATATATTGCAAATAAAAATAAAATAAAACTGGAGGAGCGAAGAGTGGCTGAAGAAAGGCGCGGTAGTTCACGGTCCACCTGCCGCCACCTGGTGCTTCCTCAATTCCTTATACATGGCGGATCTCCATCTGTTCTGCTTTTGATTAAATTCACTTGTGCGCTACTTTTCCACAGCTCTGTTCCCTTATCACATCATGAATATTGTCTGCTTTAACTGGGGGGCAAATGGCAGGGGTAAAGGGGGGCTGAGGCGGAAGACGGGTGCGGGAGTCTTCCTCCCCTCATGTGGGAACATCAGGCTATAGTGCCCCACTCACTGTCTGTTGTTCCCCGCTTGCCCGATCCCCTGCAACGCCTACTGTCACCTCCTTGTGGTGCCCCCTGGGGAGTTGTTTACAACTCGCGAACGACAGAGGCGCTGGCACGGGACCAGTCCTCCTTAGGCCATGGTGGTAAGCCCCCGCCATCATGTCCTAAGTAGGAGCATCCGTAGGACAGATTGTCCGGCCCGCTATCCATTCGGGAGTTAAGGCGGTGATGCCAAATGGTACCACGGGGATGACGCTCTCCCGGGCGTCATCGATGGGTGGTGCCGAGACCCCTCGGGGTGCTCGGTATGGACGTGGTGGTCGTGGTTACTGAGACCACCAAGCGCCGACCTGTATAGGTCATGAGTGTTTGTTGGGGTCAGGCTGGTTAGCAGGTTCTGTCCCCGTCCTCTCTCTCCTCGCCTCTTGTGGTGCAGGGGTGGTCGGTGTAGGCCACTGGCTAGGTACGATCACCCTTGGTGCCGCCACAAGTGGATTAACGAGATTCCCTCTGTCTGCTTTAACTCCCGCCCCGTTCTCCTGAATAATGTATTTAGTAGCTGGTAGCTACCTAAGATCTCAGATCGCGACGTCCTTTATACTCAATAGGTTAATATTTTCCAAAAATAAAAAATATATATTTTACATGTAAAGATAAATTTAGTGGATAGTATAAGAACATGATGATTCACGGTTATATTTCAAAGCAAAATATTGAAACTATTCAATTTGGGGGGAATCCCTACACTGACTAACATGTTTCACTCCAAATCATAACTAAAAAAAAAAAATCTTGGCTCAATCTTAACATCTGCCAACAGTTGATCAACAAATCTCTACAAAAGATCTTATTTTATCAAGTATACCGCCAGAATACCGAAAGTGCTGAAATGAATAATGAATGGTTTCAACTGAGACACCACTGAATACGAGGAGGAGACTAAATAGGTTCTTTATGGGAGATATTGAAGTGTCAAGCTAATGGAATTTAAGAAGTGTTACAGGATCCCCATACGTCTTAGATAGCATAAATTTATTACAACTGTCCAGCTCATTTCCTCTTTGACAAGTCAGTGGACCGTTAATGGCTGGGTGTCCAAGTATCGAGTTTGCAATATGCGTTGCCGGACAGCCCGGTAAGCTGAATATTACTAATTCAAGTCCCGGTCATGATGCACTTAACTCTGGCGTTAATACCTTGCCCTCTTTCTTGGTCTGGGAAAAAATCCTTCAGCCGATAATTTGAGGTAAGTTAAAAAAGAAATATATTATATTGCTACATAAAGTCCTCACATTCCTTAAATTAGAATTTCGCTTTGCATGGAAGTAGTTACTAGGAGTAGAATAAATATCGCAACGTGTGCCTCTAGATCTATTTATATATTTGAAACTGGGTTTCTTGAAATGAGAAATTTCAAATTCTCATTAAATTATATCTGAAATTGTAACTCCTCATATCTAACTTCTATTGAACTCAACTGTGACTAAAAAAAAAAAGGAAAAACATCGCTAAACATCAATAAAGGCGTTAAAAATTAACAGGTTTTACGCTTTTAATACGTAATAACTGAATAGCTACATTTATATTATACGCTATCGTGACAAGGTTGATAAAAATTATATAAATTAAACGTAGCAATGCCTTCGCAAACTTGTTATTTAGTTTATGTTACGTTAATATATATCCTGACAAGGAAAACTGAATTCAAACCCACGCCCATTTACTAATTACTAATTGTATATGCTATGAGCTAGTTTCATTACAATAATACATGTTGAATTTAATTTATTGATCATTACATTGGATAAAGGAAGTTAATGAATGAGGGTTACAATCTTTTATGCGGAAAATACAACACAACCAGCTTATGGAATTTTGCTAATCGATGCAACAATTAGCAAATTGTTATTTTACATTTAATTGTTGTTATATGACAATTAACTTTTATAATGCTATAAAAACTTTTTTTTTTTTTTTCACTGCATACTTTATTTGCACCTGTCGCAATATGACAATCAGCAAATGAGATGAAAACTGCTGTATTTTGGCATTTTAAGGCATGAGGGAAGATAGTGCCCAGCAGCAAACTAACTAAAACTAAAATTGAAGCATATTCGTTACAATTTTGAATATTAGAAATATCGCAACCATCCCTCAAGCTCGTCTAGCTTTCAACACATAAATCCTAAAAGATGCTTAGTTAATGATGAAGATGATATATTTGACCATTAATTTTGTCTGAACTACCGAAAGAATATGTAAGGGAAGTTAGTAGTAATAGGTCATTGCAGTTAATATAACTTAGATTAATTTTATTTTTAAAATTTAATAAACAATAATTTTATAGTTTATAAAAATACTAGCTTGGGTGCCCGGCTTCGCTCCGGTAGTTGTGTGGTAGTTTTTATAACAGAAAAACTTTAAATTTAAATTTAGAAAATATAGAAATAAATTAGCACTTTCTTGAAACTTTTAACACGGTATCAATATTAAGATTCGAGATCTGCAGAGTTCGCCCAAATAAGGAACCCTATATACTTTAAAGGGGGTTGAAAATGGTGAATGAACAATTAATTATGCTGCAACTTTGTCGAGTCATGCATCGTTTTAGGTGGTTTCTATGATTCTGAATCCTATAAGCGCATTCCAAGCAGTCAGCAGATAATAAGTTATTAGATAATAGTTAAATCTATTAGTTAAAAAAACTATATTTCGAGTATAGCTTAAGCGTCGACTACTGTGATGGGCCTTTTAGATCGAGAAGTTTAAAATCTACCGAAGATTCATTGAAACTTTTTTTTTAAGACCTTTCTTCAGTTCAACCTCCCTTAAGATATCCCCCTCCCCGTAATTTGGCCGGACTATGCGCCTACTATTACAAAGTAAAAACCAAAATATCATGAGGGCAAAATTTTTTCATCATATTCCTTTTTATCCAGAACTATGAGGGATGATAAAATCTTACTGAAAAAATGTTGTAAATAGAATTAGTCATTTTGTCAAATGGAATGCTCATCATACATAGTAAAAAAAAACATTTTTTATAATTACATACAATAAGAACATTTTTTTATTTTCGATTTATAATCAGTCAATAGAGCTCTTCTTTTTTGTTTTATGTCTGTTTTTATTCGCTCACTCTACTACTAAAAAATGTTCACTCATATTGCATTAAATACTTATGTATTGCATGCATTTACTTAAGTATATGTTATATATTGATTAAATGTAATGTGTTAATCAATTAACCTTCTCATGAGAAAATTTATTTTTTAAGGTATCCAATCGGTTTTCTAATTGATTGCAGATATGTAAAATCATTATATTATTTGAAAAAAAAAAAGGCGAAACTAATTATTTTCGCTTGATTTTTTAGTAATTTAATAAGAACAGCTGATAAAATAGATAACCTTAAACAACAAACTGAACGGAATGAATGAACAATAAACATCGAGTGACGCACCCTAGCGCTTCCTGGTAGCCTGGAGCTCGAACTAAATTTTTCATTCATAAACTCGTATCTCAATCTCAGAGATGCTAATTAAATGGTGCGAGAGCCTTAAAATTCCAGTCCTTTTCTCTTCAATTTTACACCCTTAAGAGAAAAACAGAAACCTTCTTCTCCATTAGGGATTATACAGCAACACGCTGACATAACTACCTTAATCCCACGTGGAGTAGTTTTTGAGCCTTTTCGGCACGCACATTGTACACTTTGCTTTATAATATATATTGATTTTATAATTAATAATTTTGCGATTCAATACAATACTAAAGGTGATATTGAACCCTAAATGCTCTGCGCCGCCTGCCTATCCTAATGTGCGCCTAACCAAACGGTCGTACTACTTACAAGGCTTTTTGTTTGGTCAGGATCAAGAAGTTTTTTCCAAGCTGTTGTTCAGTCTTGAGTGACAGTAAGTTCAGTAACTTGAGTGAACTTTACCAAAAATTATTATTTTTTGATTAGATTGATTCAATTATTATTCTTGACGCAATAATATGTGTATACAGCTTTAAAATCTTAGTTGGGATGTCCCATTCAAATTAATAATAAATCAAAATTGTTTTGAATAATGTTACCTGAAGAGAAACGATTGGCCAGGGAACTCCCTGCATATAACCCAAGGTGAAAAACAAAAAAAAATATTCGAAACGCTATTCTGCGGGAAACTTGCCTCTGGGGTAGGTAAGTAAAATAAGTCTTGGGATGAATTCATCGTTGAAGAGTCATTAAAGAACCCCTGGGGTATCCATATAGAGTGGCCCTGGGTAAGTTAACTCCACAGCACGTCATGGCATCATTGAAACGCGTTAACTACTGACCAGGCAACCACACTGGAAGAGACGATGAAGATGTTTATTGCAGATACTTACCCCAGGGATGACCCATCCCAAGATGATGAAGAGCAAGCATTCATAAGACGCACCACGGTATACCCAACCGGCACAGACTTGTGCCCTCCATGGGACATATGGGACCTTATATAGTATATTAATTCTAAATAAATATGACAAATTAAACAGATGAAAAAGTAAAGCCATCTGATTATAAAATATATAAGACTAAAATAAAATAAATTAAAACCAATTGGATAGTGGGATTACTTACCTAACTTTTCTGAGTATAAATATGATGAAAGCTCTTTTGGTATTTCCATTTAGAAAATGGTCAATTATTAGTATTGTCAGTTTTTTTTCATGAATAAGATAACTAAAATAATCAGCATGTGTCATGCTGATTAGTCTGGATGGCTATGTTAAGAATTGTACTATCTCTTAATACTACTATTGATATTATATTTTGTATATTATTGCATAATAATGTCTACTCACTATTTCTGATGTTTTTTGTAATATATATTTCCATTTATTTCTTTTTAAAAAAAAAAAAAAAATATATATATATATATATAGAAAGAGAGAGGGAGAGATTCAGTAATATTTGTTTTTCTTTCTTTATGTAAAATTTTAAAGTTTTCAAAATTAATTTCATGTTTGATATTTTCGGAATGTATGGATTAAACAGTATTGGTTTTTGAGTATTCTTTGAGATAATTCTTCTGCTTATAAGTTCTAGTTTGTTAGATTGCTTATAAGTTTCATGGTCCAATAAATGATTGTCTACAATCACTACACGGTTTAGTACATTAAGTCTTTTTGTTCCATTATTGTATTCCATTTGTATTTTCATTGAGATTATTGGCATAACTTCCTTAATGCCAGGTGCGAATTAAGAAAGTTTATTGAATTTTTTTTTAAGGAGAGGGTAACAAAGTCAAATTCCACATTAATTAAAAGGGTTTGAATTTAACAAAACAAGAATTTGCTGAAGTCCGGGATTTTCTTATGCAATTTTCATTCGTTTTTGAGATATAAGAAAAAACAGATCGTTTCAATGTCTTCAAATGTTTGGAGACATCGTTTTTTCCTTCCATTGTGTAGATCGATGTTTTCGCTATCCGTACCCATTCTACTTATCAATAAGTAGCTAGCATATTAAATCACTACGTGGTCACAATCGTTCTTCGTATCCCAATCTTTAGAAGAGATTATAGAACGGAATGGACCATGTGTAGTAATTTCTATTCATTTAATACGAAAATATGTAGAGCAAATATTTGAATAAAATTTCCGCATTTCCCATCGAACGTTTAAACCTCGCGTATAGTTCCCGCAATTCACGCATTCCACGCACCCTAGGCTCCCTGCTAACCATATTCACACTACGGTATGTCGTGTTACAACTTGTTTCGATCCAGCACATCTTTTCTCTTCAGGTACAATCATTTAAAATCATAGGCTGTCATATCCAATAAATAAAATTCTTTTGATTAATACGATGGATTATAATTCTATGATTTTGTTAACTATCTATCATCGGATATTCCGTGTCCTATCGAGTGGCTCAAACTCAAACTTTGGCTAGTTTGCGAGCCCTCAAGAACCACAAGTTAAACTAGCAGTTGAAGGGGCCGCCAAGAAAAGTCTGACCCCTGACCCAGAAACAGACCAACTGCTCCAAGAATCCTAGGCAAGTTGTAGCCAACTGCTACGGCAACATCACCTTGTAGCATCAAACTCAATATTCCTTCGTCCTCACACTTAGTAATTTTACGGTGGTTTACAAAGATTTTTCTAACAAAATCCTGCAGTAATTTTTAATTGATAGTAACTATTGCAATATTTAGTTATAGTCAATAAACCGCCCAGTTTTAAAAACAATCAAGAAAAACAGGGGGAAAACCTTTTAAATGTGGGTAAGATATAATGGTTTAAATACATAGTTTTAAAAATTATTAAAAAAATATTACAAGCTATTCATTATAGTAATATTGGTGTTAGTGCTACAAGGACTGATTCTCATTATATATACAGGCTATTTTCAAACAACACAAAAATAACACAATGGATAAAAAATATAATTTAATAATAATTACAAGTAATTATTAAAAATTTCAATCGATTAAAATATTGAGTACAATTTCTTATGTATTTAGAATTCTACAATAGAATAGAATAGAATAAGGTTTAACGAACCCGAAGTCCCCATGCCGACATACATCAATCCAACTCCACAAGATCAGCCCTCAGCGAATCCTCCCACCTTCGCCTAGGCCTATCCCTCGGATATTTTCCAGTCGGGAAAGCGTTTATCAATTAGAATATTACTAAAATAAATTCTTAAAACACCTTGTACGTGGGTGATTCTCAAGCTTAGTAGCCTATACTTTCTCGCTAGTTGACCTATGAATAAGTCGTTCTATCAAGGCTTAGGTTTTTCGTTTCGTCGTCGGATATTTGCAGCTCATTGATCATCTCGTTGTGAAATGAAGAGTCCACGGAAGAAAGGGGGAGAGTCAATTTTTTCCGAATTTTAGTTATATACATATAATTGTTCGTCTAGATGAGTAGAATATGTTGGTGAAAAGAAATAGTCAGAAAAAATGACAGTAGGTTGGTTACAAGGGATGGAAAGAAACACGTACTCGGAAGAAAGGGGGAATGTCCACGCGGAAAAACCTAGAATGGGGGAGAGTCATGTTAGAAGTTATATGGATTGTGTATTAATATCACCATTTCATCAATAAAACAGGGAAGAAAGGGGGAGCGTCCATGACTATCCCCCTTTCTGTTATGTTTAAATTGTTTTTTTTTTACTAAAACATTTTTTTTTAAACCGTGATATGTCTGTTTAGGGCAAATTTATTATTTTGACACGCAAAACAAAAAGGAAAAGGACATATAAAAAAATTGAAGAAAGTTGATAAAAGATACGTAAGTAATTAAAGATCCAACCTAAAAACTCGATTTTCTCGGAAAGCACTCCAAATGACAACCCCCCTTTCTTCCGTGGACTCTTCAAATATATATGATTTTGCTGCACAGTTTTTACTCAGTTCAGTGTCAACGATTCACCCATAAGTAATTCGTTCACTGCTTTACATGTGGGTCAAATTCAAAGACAGCATTTTCACAAGCTGAGTAGACTGAATAGTTTAATAAGCTGCCATTTTGCTGATTTTCTTTCTTTTGGCCAACATATCTTTTTTTATTAAGAATATATTTTTCATTATGTCCTTAGTCAATTTTTTCTGTTCTCTATTGCTCCTTTCTACAGCTTGTTAAAATGGCTATAAGAAAGAAATGAATCATGTAGGCATTAAAACATAACAATAACAACATTTCCCCACAATTCTTTTTCCGTCGCGAGTGTTACGTAACACTCGTGACATTTTCACAGAAAATCTTCATCCTTAGCTAAACCAAGTGTCGGACATATATGAGAAGAAGACCTCGAATAAATGTCCCTAACCAACATCTTTTGCACGAATAATTCACATTTTTAAATCAATGCTGATACATACAATTAACGTAACACTCGTGACCTATAATTTTTGTGACATACATGATTTTTCATAGGATATCGAATAGCTGCCTATTAGATACTTTCTTCTCTAAGTTTGTACATCGATTGATAGCCGTCATTATAAACTAAGGTTATCATGGCCATTCCCAACATTTTTAAAGAACAGTGTTGCCCAGGAGAGCCGACAACACTCGTCATCAATTTGTCTACTAACCTTGGGGACAGATTCATTTTCCTGATTTACATTCGAAGTATTAGAGGTAACTAAAAATATCATTCATACCTTGAAACACCACCGTATTACAATGAAATACCTCATTGTTCAAATTTAATCAATTATCAGGGGTTCAATTCAGGGTGTAGTGAACTAAGCATAACCAGCTTGGGGACTGTAACACTCGTGACATTTTCAAACTTCACATTGAGATATTTTGTTTTTTATGATGCCTAGTTTCATTTGAATGTTCCCATCGTTTTGTTATAATAGAAGACTATAAAACAAATATCCAAAAAATTTTTTTGGATATAAACAAATATCTGAAAAACGAATGTTAAGTTCCGGGACACTAAATGGTCAATTCATATGAGAATCACCCACATACCCTAACTATAAAATTTTACCTACTAACCAAGGATTTTTAATTTTAACCTACAATCCAACTAGGTTTTAAAGACCGAAAAGACTGGAGATATGATCGTTGCTATCCCGTGACTGGTGTACTTATCACTCAATACATTATTTCAAGACGTAAAAAATTATAAAATATGTTTCTTATTAAATATATTTATTTATATAATTTCAGCCTAACAGAGCAAAAAAGTTTGGAAAATTACTATATCAATATTTAAACCCTTAAGGGTTAAGTCACGTTTCGTTGTGTAAGAAGGGCTCATTACAATTAGGGCTTATAATAACAATTATTATAAGGCGGAATTTTAAATATCCTTTCATGAAACTTTGAGTTAGCAGAATATAATTCATAGGTAAATAGCAAAATGATTGTAATTAATCTCAATCCGACAAAGATTGGAGAGAAATTACTATGGCTTAGGAATAATTTACTTAATGACTTTTTATCTTTAAATCTGACCCGGTGGTTGTGGTCGATAGGGCTACAGCTCCCTCGGTATGAATTAATACAGCCCTTTTCCCGAATCCCTCTACTACCGCCTATTTCGACACTTTTAAAAAAATATTATCCCTTTGAAGAGGAACAATATCCCAATGAACAGAGAACAACAAAACGTTGGTGTGAACCAATATTTTTATCTTTTTAGAAAGGTATAAGTAATAATAATAAAGAAATATATGGACGTTGCGTAAAATATTAATAATTAAGCATTTGAATGTATATTAATATGATTATAATAAAAAATTTATGATAAAACCAAAATAAAACTTCCAATTTCCGGTAATATGAGTAATAATAACTATGTATTGTATAAACTTAGAATTCTAGAAATAATAATATTTAGTTTATAATGCGTTAAAAAGCAGCTAAAACGAAATATTAGAGAATCACGAAAATAATTATTTCTACTTTCAGATCAGAAAACATTGGTTTCCATATTACTAATCGCAACTGTCTTAAAACAATCAAAACTTAAGGAATTTGAAACCTTTTTAATTTCGTTTTTCAAATAAAACCAAAGAGAATTGTTTAGAGAAAAGGAAGAGAGAGAATTGCGAGAGAAGAAGTGCGTCCTGCTCAAAATGGTATCTATAGGAAAACAACCAAAGCAGTTCCTAATGAATCTAAGACATGTTCCGACAAGCACTTAAAACTCGATGTCAACTCTCTCATGCGCAGTACAATTTTACTAACTGCTCATTGTTAACAGGGAAAGTCCCCCACTGATAAAAATAAAATATCGCCGTCGTTTCTGAACAATACTATGGTACCCTAAATTTTAAATTAATTTATTATTGGCCGATGTAATGAACCCTTTTTATTGATTCGTATTTACGATATTGTCAAAAAGCATGATAGTCCAGTCTAAAATTCGATTATTATTCCTAAAATCTCCTAAAATTATAAAATTTCATAAGAATCCCTAGAAAGTAAGAGGTTCCATGAGTAAATAGGGCCAACTTTTCAATAAAAAAACAAAAAAAATTTCATTGAAAAAGAAAGTTTAGTGTCCTCTATTATTTTGCACTTAAGCATGACATTTTAAAAAATAGCCTATTTTTAGTCGATAAAGATTTTGATATTGTCCTCATGTATATTTTAATGATCACCGAGTAGGAGAAGACAGAGATGTTAATATATGTACTAATTCATTTTAGAGGTTTCATCAATATTCATTCCGCAACATGGTGACAGATATAATCATATCGGAAAAACCTTCATACTTCGGAGGAAGGTCCGATCTGCAGCTTCTTCATGACCAAGTCGACCTTTCCCGTTCCTGAGAGCTCGCCGGAGTTACGATTAGATGAACAAGGCCTAGTTGTGAGTCACCTCTGGCCACTGCCGGGTCTACATTAATATTCAAGAAGCAGTGGCAATGTGTCCTCGTCTTGTCCTCCTTATTTATAATGTACCGCATCCCTCCAAAAAGAAACAGCAACACGAAATCTTAGTGAATTCCAAAACATAAAGCCTAGGTTTTCTAGGTAAACATAAAGCCTAGGTTTCCACTAACTTTTAAAACATGTTTTGCTTTTTATTATACCTATTAGCTCTTTGTTTATAACTCTCCTTTTAATATCTTTATATATATCTTCAGTACCAATTCTTCTAGAATTGCCTGGAACGGTAATATTACAGTACTAGTGCAGTACTTTTGTATTACGTGATCACATATTTGGAATGTTACACGCCTATCTAGATGGGTTCCATTAGGGACTAAATATAAGAAGCCATCCAAAAGTGTCTTGGTCTTGCGTTGATGAGTTACATTATAGTCACTTTTCTATCACTGCAAGTAACTATTTTTTAACATGTAACATGTAACAACTAAGTAAAGTTTTGTTTGTTTGTTTTTTAGTTTATAATTTCACGTCAATAAAATTATTTAAGCCCACATTGGTGTTACAATATCTTATTTTTAATTTTATAAATAGTTTGATTAAAAGTGGAGACTGAAAATCGATCTATAGGAGAAGAAGGCAAATTAACATTTTATTGGTTAGTAAAATCGTCGCCTATTTTAGTATCGTCAGGATATAATCTTTTACATTTCAACTGAACATAATCATGTCGGCTCATCAGAAAAGTTACCTAAAACATGCTAAAAAACTAACTAGATGAAATGGACAACTTTAATTCAAACTCTCGGAGTTTCCTACGGACTTCAATGGATCTTTGTTTTTGTTTTTTTGGAGAATAGGTTAATTTCGAATATGCCTTTGGTTACTTTTCCTCTCACTGATGCACTTCAATTACATTACTGGCTCGATAAACTCACGAAGAAGCGTTGGCCTATCCAATCGCTCTGATACACTCCCCCGATCGCCAACTTGGGTGATGGAGATGACACATTTTTTCATTCCTTGGAAGACACCATCCTTCACCTATTCATTGGTATTCCTCGTCTTGTAACATCTTAAGGCTTTTCAAAATATAGCTCTTTTGCATTCCCGTCCCCAACATCCTAGATACAAGACCTAAGTCGCACCTTCATTAAACATCAAAGTCTGCTTAAAACCTATATGGCTCTTTATTTTTCTAAATGCGTAGATTATTAATATTTTGACCAGGACCGCATGCTTTATTTAGACACTTTATTTTTTTTTTCAAATCGGTACAACTTTTCTGCATTTGACTTACTCTGAGTGAGGAAGTCACACACATTCACATTCAAAGGTTTCCACTGGTTCAATTGATATTTTACATAATGTCAATTTGGATTTCCTACTCAGAGACTTATAATTTTTTGTTCCTCCCCTTCCTCGCCTTATACGCGATACGGGGTTTCCCAGGCGAGGGTGGAGAATTGATGCTGAGTATTATTAAATTTCCCCTGGCTTCGGGTTTTGAACTTGTAACTTTCAGGTTCCCGATCATACGTTGCCATGGGCAACGCCTATTTTCTAACGCGTTTGCCCACTCGGCCATCCCGCCACCCAGAGACTTATAATAAAATAGCTTTAAGATAACAAAATAAAATGTATTCGCTAATGAGATCCAAGCCCTAATCTTCTTCTCCTGATCAAGATTCTCCTCCCTGAGACATCCCATGCGATTCCTAATACCTAACACTTATCCCTAACACTTTGGGGTGTTCGGATAGTTTTATTTTTTATTATTTAACTTATCTTGGTTTTATCTTTATTTACTCGTAGCCGCATCTTAGCCTGAATATCCCACCTCTCAAATCATTCTTTTACATAAACATTCAGGTTTTTTTTTTGGTACTTTTAGTAGTTTTAATTTTTAATAAGACTCTTCGGTTACTTGTCCTCTCAGATTCGCCTCGATGATTATTTTAAATTAAAATATAAGAGGATTTGTCCAATGATGACTGAACATACACAAGATAATAGAAGATAACAATTCGTACCTAATGCAATATTTATTTGCTTTTTTTTTGCCTTCCTTCTTCTCTTCTTGTATTTTCATTTAAATTTTTCATCTTTATCTATGTAATCGTGACGTGATACATAAACAGATGATTATTTACGTTACATAGAAAAAAAAAAAGTAGAATTGCCTTACAGTTCTACTTACATATTGTACATAACGTGTGACTTTATATATTGTATATAAAGTTATAGTACGTGATAACATGTTTTAGAATGAAGTAGATCTTTGATGGGCCATTAAGGGCTACATATAAGAAGCGATCGAGTAGGGTATCGAAGTATAAAGTTAGTTCTGAGTCACTGGCAGCTACTGTTTTGTAACGTTGATGCTAATTTGAGCTTTAATTGATTGTTTTGTGATTTTACGTCATTAAATTTATTTCAACCCTAATTGGTGTTACATTATTGTCATTATTATTATTTTTTTTTTAGATTCTCAATACTTCAGAAATTGTATTTATGACTTTCCTTTATAGTTATCATCTCTGTTAGTACTTTTTGTTTTAACCTTGTGTAAACTTCCCTTTATTAAAACTTTGATCCAATCCCTATCTCCCTTTATTCTACTTAGAAAAAAAATAAGTTGAAAAATTAAATTGTAAAACAGGATAGTAAGTGAACAGTCGGTATTGCAGATACGAGACATCAAGTTTATTGCCATAGGTAGAGTAGAAATGTATTGGATAAAATATTATATGATCAAACAATATCTTGTATTTATTCAATTAATCAGAATAATGATCCACTCCAGCTATTAGCGCACAAACAACAATCGGCTTGTCTTCCCTTAGTGTGAAGGCTATTGTGATTCAGGATCGTGCCCGCTTTGGGTCCAAATTATTTAGGAGGTTCAAATGATTGGTGCGCTGCAAGGACCGGAATACTAACACCTGTCCCTAACTAGCGATTTCTACCCCCTTCACTACCCTACCAATGTCTCCTCAGTTTAGCATAATGGCCTAAGCCCGGTAGAATCTTCTCTTCAATTCTAGAATTTGCTATTATATTATAGTGTAATATAACTACTATATAAACATATATTATATGCGTTTGGGTGGCCCATATGAGTCTGCCTTTTCATTGCTTGAGGCCCCTTCGAATTCCTAATATAAGATGAAATGACAAAGATTCTGTACGATGCCAATTTATGATTTTTGTCAATCATTGTTGACAAAAAATCATTCTTGGATGTATGAGAAGGAGATCTTGAGAAATATAACTGATTTTTTTCATTGGGTTTGACTTAGTAATTATTTTATTGTTTTGTTTTGGGAGGATTTCTTTTAAAATACTTATGTTTATGCTAACGCTCAATGCAAATTGGTTTGCATTTATAAACGCGTGGCTCGGGCCACATATATTCGCTTTTCCCAATAAAAATAGATGATCTCTGGCATCACAGTGATAACTGCAGTAATCTGACTTTTTTCATTCAAATATTTATTTAAAAAGATATTTTTGTGTATTTTACAAAATAAAATAGTTGTTAACAACCTGATTAATCTTATAAGTGGTACTGACAAAAAATAACTATAAAATAAAAAAAATAAAATACTTCTTATGAATGGATCTAATTGAAACTTCCTATAACTCCTCTTTATCTATCCTTATAAAGACTCAAGAGGTTTTTTTGGGTCAAAAGTTCAATAGTTTTACAATATGGCAATATTTATTGTTAAAAGTACCAAATCTAGTTATTGGCACCCTGTGGATTTAATTGTGAAATCTTCCCTATGGTTAGTTTGTTAAAGTCTTACTTCATAGATGACTTAGAGGACCCTTCAAACATTAGACTCATGAATAACTTGTAATATAATTAGGACTTGTTTACCTATTTCTTTAAGTTAAAGTTGGGGTGCCAATAACTGTACTGAGTGCTAATAACTGTATGGTTTACCCTAAATATAACACATTAGAAATATTTTTAGCTTTTATGGGTAAGGATTCCCTTGTACAAAACACGTTTCTGCACAATTGCATTCTAATAGTGTGAGTACTCTAACCCCTTAAGTAACAGCTTTATTGTTGCTAAGTCCCTGACATGTATTTTGTAGAAAGAAAAAGCCTTTTCTTTTTTAAATGATTCGTCGATTACATCATTAATAGCTAAAAATCGTTATCCCATTGAAACCCGAAGCTGGTACTGCTAACCTATCCTAAGCAATTGTGTAAGGCCTATTGAATCATATCGGAAGGGGGCAGTTGGGGCTCACAAAGGCCTTTGTGGGGGCCGCTCCTGGCACAACATTGTCGCTTTGTTGAGCCTTTGTGCCATCAAAGCGAGGTGACTGTACCCCGCCACCTCTGCCCCTGTATGTAAGCTGAAAAACATGTTTATTTGATAGCTATTCAAGTATGCGACGCTCACTATTATAAATCAAAATAATATGTAACAACATCGTCAGGGAATCTTAAAACAGAGCCATAATCATCCTTTCTGTACTAAGCTATGCTATACTATTCTATTTCAGAATTAAGTTTACCTACATCTATTCTCTGGATAGAGTCCAGCGAAATATTTCCCTTAGCATTGTAATCTAGGGATGAAAGGCTTATCGCTATAAGATACTAAGAAAATAATATAATTCGTACCCAGACAATCTGGAGCCCTTCTCCACGGCTCTCTTCTACCTGATTTTTTTATAAATTTGAATTGTTTAAGAGACACAGTTACAAAAACTACAAAACTTCCAAACCAAAATTTTACGACTAGTAACAAACGCACCTTTGTACGTTAGTTATACAAAACACTACATACCGACTTACAACTAACTACTAACGACGAACAAATAAGGACTCTCTATTCTGACTTCCATATTAAATTACACGGACATAACATTAGAATTATTAATGACATGGCCACGACTGAGATGCCTTTTATGAGGCGACTGAAAAGGAGTTGGATGAGAGACTTCCTCACCTGAAACAAGACCGGGATGATGTGCTTCAAGGCACTATCTTCCCTCATGCTTAAAATGCTAAAATGACAGCAGTTTATCTCATTTGCTGCGACACGTGCGAATAAAAGTAAAAGAAAAAAAAAATTGTTTTACGTAAAGTAACTCAAATAATCAGTTTTAAAACATATCCTAGCTCCTATATTGAATTTACTACGTTGACTATATCTCACTATTCGGAATTTATCCGATTCATGATTTTATCATATAAGAAAAACGCAAAATCTCGTCAATGACCTCAAACAAACACCATTATTCAAACATATTACATATCTTAAAAAATGATGCCCCACATAAAATTTCGCTATCAAAGTAAAATCCTTTGTAATTGTACTAACGTACAATTACAAAGGAAATTATTATAATATTTCTTACGGAACATAATGCATACCGCGGACACGTTGATCAAACATAATTTAACAATATTGTTTAATATCAAGGATCAAAATTAATTGTTTGAAATTAACAGTCTAAGATGGACTTGAAACAACATCAAACTCTCCCGTTTTGCAACATTAAAAATAATTATTACACTGATAAATAATTTTAATATAGTAGCCTAAATAAAATAAACATCAAGGTTTAACTAAAAAAAGTATTTTCCCTTTATAGTAACGACGAAAATTAAAACCGTGGAAGGGGTGCCTCTGGGTACTGCTTTTCCTCATAGCTATCAAGCCACTTTGTTTTTTGTTTTTATATGCCAGCACATCTGCTGATTGTTAATGGTTGTATTTAACAGGTGCGGATTAAATAATAAAAGTAAGAAAAAAATATTGTACTAATATTATTCCTGCTTATAAAATGTTGGCTCTGTATCACTTAAATTTGACTAGCATTTTCCCTTGTTTTAAACTTTTGTTTCTAATAATAAACTAGATAACCTTGACATTGATTGATTGATTTTGCAATATAACATCTCTTTTTGAATGTTACCTATCACAGGTTATTAAATGGGACGAAAAATACTTTCAATCGGATAATATGGAAAAATTTAGGTGGATTCAAGACCCATTTAGTGCCTAAGCTCCCATGAATTACGTTTTTAGAAGAAGAATCACTCATTGAGTTGTCTTGCGAAAATACTAAAGTCAACTTTTGGTAGCATGGGACTGTCTGATTATTTGAATATATCAGTCCTAAATCCGATATCTGATTATATACAGCCATAATTAAAATTTTAATAACTACTTGGTGGTAAAGCTCTTCGAAAATAAATTCCTAATTGCAACTGCCTATTTACGCGAGGCTGGTAATAAACATTTTCCTGTTTTCTGCTGTTGTGGTAATAAACAGTGAATATCATTCAAAAATTAACGTTGAGCAGGAAATGAATTTATATTATTCTAGTTTTATATTCCTAGATTTGAGAAGTTTTGTAGGGAACAACAAGCACCTCCGCAATATTAACTATTGCGGATAAAATGTGATTATAGTTTTAATGTGATTATAGTTTTAGCTTTTATATTTAGCAATAAAAGCTAAAACTATAATCACATAATCATAATTAACGATTATTTTTCTTTCTACAGAAGAGTGGAATCGACCGAAGTATGTCAGAAACTTTGTTAGATGCAATAAGAAGTTTTAAACCAGTTCAAACTTTCCCTCCTAAAAACATCTGTACTTCAAAATCATTCTGCATGACAGCTGCGTACATCGTGGGACCGAGTTAAAGTTATTCCACTATCATGCATCCATATCAGCCGCAACCGGTCCACACTCCAACTATAGACCTAATCCAACACGGCGGCAGCGATCTATTGTAAGGAGCGAGAGGATCTGCAAACATCCATCGCTGAGCTCAAACACTTTTCCCAGCCAACAGTCGTCCTGAACAGGCCCTAGATCCCTTAGTACACAGCATTAGGCACACATCGGCTGCGGCGGCGACATCCTGGCTCAGTGGGCTGCTTCTTCATCTTATATTCGGTCGTCAAGAGTGTTTGGTGATAGCTCCTAGGCCATGGAAACCAGCATCGGGTTTATCTAAAAATATATTTATTGAACATTTAAGACATTTTTTTTTTACAAAATTTTATCGTCTTTGTTTTCATATTAGAAACCAGGCATAAATTAAATGTAGGGATAAAATTGGGAATTCAATAAAAAAGTCATAGATATCTAAAATACGGTTAGGTTTAATATCTGTCTAAATATATGACCCTATTTTATTTTTATTATATTAAACTTAATATATTTTTTATTTATGTTGATTTCTTTTTTATAAGCGATGATTCGGGATAGTCAGTAATTGTTATATGAAATATGATAACTGCAATGGCTTCACAGACTGTCCATTAGCATGAAACTACTAAATAGAGGCCCGAGGAATTCGAAATGGAAGCCTTCAACGAAGGGAATGCAATGTACTCATAAATGTCTAAGAAATTTAAAGTTCAAAATTCAAAGTGTATGTGAAAGTAGTTCTGAAATCCTCAGGACTAAAACAACCTAAACCGCCACACATGGCCTAAACGCAGCCTCGTAGCACATGAAACACATACTGTACTTTATATGAGTATGAGTGATTAATAAGCTAGTTTTTGAACCTTCAACTCAACGAACTCTTATCATTCCTTACTAATCGAGCACATCTTTTATTTTCTCTACACAAAAAAAAAAAAAAAAAAAAAAAAAAAAACAACAACAAAAAATGAAAGAACTATTTATACAGATACAATTATGACTATGAAATAGCAATTTTTATATCTTAAGTATGTAAACTCCAGACTGGCTTCATTAACTTTACAGAACTGCTTACTACATTTAAAAGACTTTTCACTTTAGAAGAAGGAAATAAAATCATGAAAAATACAATATATAACGTTCACATAGTACATAATTTGACGGGAAGTGTGTCCCTAAATTCTATTAGTGAGAATATAGTAGTAAAATGAAATGAAAAATAATTTTATTATCCTGGAGGGACTGTTGTCCCTTTAGAATAAATTAATTATACATAATAAAGGAATCTAGCCAGTGTGGCCGTATTTTATATTAAATATTTACAGGTACAATGTCATATATACATGTGAATAATATAAGACTGAAATAAAATAAAAACAGAAACAGAGGCAGTGCACAACATGAGGTTAAAATTCCTGTTACTGTTCCACTGGCCAGCTAACTTCGAGTAATTCTAGTTCGTTTAATATAATATCCCTGGACTGGAGCGGAAAGCTGCAATTATGCAGGGGACACTAACATGGACAAGGTACTAAACCAACCTGCGGCTGCGAATGACGGCGTTATCGTAACCTATTCTCTGCAATACAAACAGCCTCTATGACCAAACTAATCAAAAACCAACTAGTCAGGCTTTGGCTTTCATTCAGTATCCAACAAATACTATCTATTGCAGATCGCTAATTAAATTTAAATATAACCTCTTCCCTAGCATTCAGAGTAATTAATGAAGTAATGAAAAAAAATAACAGCACTCTGGTGCTACATTTCTTCTAGAATATCCTTACCTTTTCCTTTCGCCCTTTTATTCTTCTCTATTTGTTGGATTTCTTTTTTCCAAGTTGGGTATTCCTACCGACCCTCGCCAGGAGTCGATTCCCGACGATAGGAGATTCTTACGATGAAGGTTTAAAATAATTTTTATTTACAAAAGTAGTAATTTTCAAAGCTCAAATTATTAACAACGTTACACTTAGTACTTAGTACTATTGAAAATACGTTGTCACACAAGTAATCTTATACTTCGATGTACAGAGGCAAACTAAGAGCCTTGTCCATTGTTTCTTGAATTCTAGAAGGGGACTGATCCAACAAAAAGTTAAGAACTCTTCAAAATATTAAAACATTATAATCAAAATTCAAAACATTTATAATCTCGGTCCTGGTAACAGTGAAATATTCTGTTGTAGCTTTATCTAAAGAAGTAAATTAAAACTCTTCCACAATTCTTCTTTTAAATTAAGCGGTATCAATCTAAGAGTAAACTACCCTGATGAAGTTGACTAATCTTGTTTCTTTCTAGCTTTCCTCCCACACCTCTCCCGTGGGCAGTACACACAGTTAGGAACGACATCCTCTCGAGTATTCCGCTCGTGGGGAACTTGTTGACGGATAAGTTTCTGGAGGTTATTATGTCTTAATGAGGATTCCTTTCCCGCCACCGCTCGGAAGCCTAAAGAGTTTCGTGGGTAATGACACTTATGTGAAGTTTTCCAGGCACCTTCGCTCCATCTATCTCCTCTCCCTTAACTCAAGAGCTTTTAGCGAAACGCTCATTTCATTATTATTATTGTTTAAAATATAAAAGAAGCCTCTAAAGATCTTAATTGTGAAGCTTCTAATAGCCAAGATATATTTTAGGAAAAAAGACGTATCGACATTAAAAATGCAAAATTTAATACTTTGTTAAATTTTCAGAAAAAAAAAACAACAATAAAAAACACAGTTTTAATATGTAAATAATATAAGAACCAAGCAGGTGCATGAAGATGTCGTATTACGAATTTACTTCATCGATTCTGTATTTTATTCATTAAATGTTGGGTTTTTCTTATGTATTCATTAAAGAACCAAAAAAGTTTCCTTACTGTAGCTGTGAATCGACTATGCAGCATATTTTAACTAATTTTACATCAACGAACATTTAAAGGGGTCGGGGAAAAATAGTGCCAAGCAACATTTTTAACAAAAATAAACTGTAGCTGCCGTCTCTTCTATATTATGTAGTACTATATGTCTATGATTGAAATGCCACCTGAAATATGACTATAGAGTGCTCTATTTCAGGTGGCATTTCCATCATAGACATATACTATATATATATTACTACATAATATATATACTACACATATACATATATATATATATATATATATATATATATATATATATATATTATGTATATATATGTATATGTGTAGTATATATATTATGTAGTAATATATATATATATATATATATATATATATATATATATATATATATTAAATAATTTATTTTTTGAAGAGAAAAGATTTGGCTCCGCCGGGAGTCGAACCCGGGTCTCCTGCGTTACATGCGAGGATGCTAACCGCTACACCACAGAGCTCGGCTCAAGGCAGAGCAAATCCTTCCTCTTCACTGATACCTACTCACCCCTATCTCACAAGTTTTGCGAGTAGTAGCGGGAGGTGGACAAGTTTTGTCCAATTTATGGTATTTTATTGACTTAAGTCAATTTTTTAAATTATTTTAATTAATCTAATCTTAATTTGTGGCTGACCACAATTTTTAAATTATTTTTAAATAATTTATTTTTTGAAGAGAAAAGATTTGGCTCCGCCGGGAGTCGAACCCGGGTCTCCTGCGTTACATGTGAGGATGCTAACCGCTACACCACAGAGCTCGGCTCAAGGCAGAGCAAATCCTTCCTCTTCACTGATACCTACTCACCCCTATCTCACAAGTTTTGCGAGTAGTAGCGGGAGGTGGACAAGTTTTGTCCAATTTATGGTATTTTATTGACTTAAGTCAATTTTTTAAATTATTTTAATTAATCTAATCTTAATTTGTGGCTGACCACAATTTTTAAATTATTTTTAAATAATTTATTTTTTGAAGAGAAAAGATTTGGCTCCGCCGGGAGTCGAACCCGGGTCTCCTGCGTTACATGCGAGGATGCTAACCGCTACACCACAGAGCTCGGCTCAAGGCAGAGCAAATCCTTCCTCTTCACTGATACCTACTCACCCCTATCTCACAAGTTTTGCGAGTAGTAGCGGGAGGTGGACAAGTTTTGTCCAATTTATGGTATTTTATTGACTTAAGTCAATTTTTTAAATTATTTTAATTAATCTAATCTTAATTTGTGGCTGACCACAATTTTTAAATTATTTTTAAATCATTTTTAATTATATTACATTTATAATTATTTTTAAATTATTTTTAAAGAAGAGCCAAATCTTTTCTCTTCAAAAAAAAATAAATTATTTAAAAATAATTTAAAAATTGTGGTCAGCCACAAATTAAGATTAGATTAATTAAAATAATTTAAAAAATTGACTTAAGTCAATAAAATACCATAAATTGGACAAAATTTGTCCACCTCCCGCTACTACTCGCAAAACTTGTGAGATAGGGGTGAATAGGTATCAGTGAAGAGGAAGGATTTGCTCTGCCTTGAGCCGAGCTCTGTGGTGTAGCGGTTAGCATCCTCGCATGTAACGCAGGAGACCCGGGTTCGACTCCCGGCGGAGCCAAATCTTTTCTCTTCAAAAAATAAATTATTTAAAAATAATTTAAAAATTGTGGTCAGCCACAAATTAAGATTAGATTAATTAAAATAATTTAAAAAATTGACTTAAGTCAATAAAATACCATAAATTGGACAAAACTTGTCCACCTCCCGCTACTACTCGCAAAACTTGTGAGATAGGGGTGAGTAGGTATCAGTGAAGAGGAAGGATTTGCTCTGCCTTGAGCCGAGCTCTGTGGTGTAGCGGTTAGCATCCTCGCATGTAACGCAGGAGACCCGGGTTCGACTCCCGGCGGAGCCAAATCTTTTCTCTTCAAAAAATAAATTATTTAAAAATAATTTAAAAATTGTGGTCAGCCACAAATTAAGATTAGATTAATTATATATATATTACTACATAATATAGAAGAGACGGCAGCTACAGTTTATTTTTGTTAAAAATGTTGCTTTGCACTATTTTGCTCCGACCCCTTCAATTTAGATCTTTCAAAGAAACATCTCGACAAATCATAAATTTTCTGAAAAATAAAAACAAATATAGAATAGAAGCCACTTCGAGATGAAATTACAGTAGCCATCGTATATATGACCCTAGTGGTTACAAAATTCAAGAAAAAAAAATAAAAAATTAAAATTTCTATATCCTGAAACTATTTAGGATATAACTAAGAACTTTCCAAAACATAAATCATACATTATCAATAGAAAACAAACCAAAAAGCATCATAAAAACAAAACAAAAAACAACAACAGTGAATCAGAATTATCCATGAAATTCAACCAAATATTGAACGCAGCACCTGATAGAGGTTATATTCAAACAACTAGCCAGAAATAAACAATGGATAAAAAACCGATTACCTTGCAAAAAAAGATTAGATCGTTTCGCAAATATTAAAATAATATTTTTGTAATAATGTAGTGAAATATAACTATTACCTACTGCTGTTTAATCAGCTATTCCTTTTTTTTTTATTACCACCTTCCTCATCTGGCCACTGTTACTTTTAGGGTATGAATTAATTTTGTTTTTATATGTTGACTGTAAACATTTGTGGGGTGAAATAATTTTCATTGTATGAAAATAATATTTTTACAATGCCACACAAATAGTAAATAGGTTACAAAAGGTATCACTTTGTAACTACACAATAACACGAAAACAACCGTATGAATTGGAAAACAACAATGAGACTGCAGTCCATCGCTCCTTACATCTAGTCTGAAGAAGAACTGTCTGGAAGTTTCTAGGCCAACGTAGATGGTACTTGAACATCGTAGTAGAAAACATGTAGTAGAACAGACAAAAGGTCTAGATTTATTCTAAACTATATATTTTTATTCTTTCACGTTACAAGAATATTTTTACTGAAATTTTTATCTATGTTTGTATATTTAGTTTTCTTCTCAGCATTCTTTTATTGTATATGTTTGTTACCAGCTGTTTATAACTCCCCATTTGTTCTCGCAAGGTTAACCTTTACAATTATACTTTAGCATGATTTCTTAGGTTGTCATGTAGTTATGCTTTGAATTTTAGTAGGTATTTGTTAACTCTAGACTGTTGATGAGAAATATGTATTTATTTTTTTACTCTTACTAGTTAGATTAATATGTCTGATGGTGGCTGAATTGCTGAAATGTTCAAGGATGAATGTATGTTTGCTATATTCATTGCTGCTTTGGCTTAGAGCAGGGGTCGAAAAGTTATTCAATTTTTTTTTTATTATACCTTCAAAGTATTTAACACACTTATTAAAAAAATGTTTGCTCAAATGATGTTCTGCTCAATCCTTTATGAGCAACAATTTGATTATTCTTGGTTAAGGATATAAAAGTTGTTTGTTAGTTTAGAAAAAGAGTGAGGAAATGTATAAATATTCCAGATAGTATTTATTATTAATCAAAAATTTGTATTAATAACCCTATAGAGGATGATTCATATGGATATTATTTCAATCTTTTAATTTTACTCTTCTCAAATATGAAGGAGCTTCTGAATAAATGTTAGTCGTGAAATTTTATGGAAAAAGTTATAAAATGACTATCAAAAAGTTTTCTTAATGAAAAAGTTCCAGTTCAATTCTTATGTAAGATAAAAAATAAAATGTAAAATTTCTTCGTAAAAATAAAAGTTATCTCGTATTTCCAACTACTGCTTTAGAGGTTTTATGTTTTCATGTTTTTTAATATTAGTGAATAAATGGACAAGTCAATTTCCATACTTTTCAAGGTACGACTTTTAAAGTTTGAAAAGCTTTGGTATAAAATCAGGTTTTTATTATTAAGCCTTGAAATTTTGTCACCACAATAGTGAATTCTAATAACAGTAATCAAACCAAGTAAATAGATATTTTCAGTAATGAGGAATTATAATTGTCTACCGACTTATTCACTGACGATTACAACAGATTTAAATGATTACATCCAAACATGAAATGATTGCCTGACTTAGGAGTATACTCTTATTTCACTTAGAAAAAAACCAGTCCTTATTTTTAGCCACTAATCCCATTTTGGGCTATAACCATGTATTCAATCGGTTGAAAGATATAATTAACGTATATATTTTTAATTTTTAGTCCTGTTTAAGATATTTTTTTTATTACAATTATTATTTTTAATCTGGACTATTCACTAGTAATTTGTTTTAAATATACGAGTATATTTTTATAAGATGAGAATGTAGTATGCCAAAAGAAAGAGTCATGAAACCTGTTCTACTATCCTAGCTCAAAAAGTTTTTGAGATATAGCCTTCCAAAATCTATATAAAAAACGGTTATGATTTTTTATAACTTTAAAACTTTATATCTCTAAGACCGTAAGTCCAAAAATTCGAATTGTACTTTACATTGATTCAGGCATCAAATAACCTATAAGTTATTAATAATTAATCCAACACCTGTGGGTTTATCATTGTTTTAAACTTTTGTCAACATTGACTGAAAACATTAGTAACAATCTTGTTTGCAATCACTAGGGAGTTACTCTGAGAATGTATCAATGTTACCGTTGCCTGGACTGAGACAGAATGTATTATTATCAAATAAAGAGTTCAGTTACAGAGAGTTACTCTTAATATGTGAAATCTGCCTATTTTTAAGGAAAACGAAATAGGGGAAGGAAATATACGATATATATCACGATATATATCACGGACGTCTTCGATTTCGTTATCTGTAAACGATGGTGTTTTTCCTAAACTAAATTTTATCCAGCTCATTGATTGTGCCCACTCATTTAAAAGGAAATGGTTGCGGGATCTCCCGGACCCCCCGTGAGTGTGTCGTATTTCGGGAACAATGTGACAAAAAGATACACCGGGAAGATACGATAAAGGCGAATGAGATGGAAAATAGGGGGAGTACAGAACCCCAGAAGAGGACGTGGATGGGGGATATGGAAATGAGAGGCTGAACTGCGGACACTCGACTTGGCCAACCAGCTCCTGTATTTGCATCTTCCCTGGCAACCGATTGGCTAGACCACCGCCTCCCCTGCCCACCACACTCTTATCATCTTATCTTATTTTCACATTGGAATAATACTTCAATAATATAAATTTTCCTTTAAAAGAGGAGAATAGTCTGTGACCCATAACGCAGTTTTTATAAAATCGTTTATTTGCATTTGCAAGCCTCCGCTTTTCTCTTTATTCAAACAATCCTGCCATGTAACTTTTCAAAGAATATCGTACACATCCTTACAATATTGTTTTGTTCATATCAAGAAACATTTTTTAAAAATTACTTTGTTTAACTCCTGTTGTCATTTGACATTTTTACTAAATTACAGTAAATCAGGAATACTACTTATCAATAGCAAAATTGTAAAACGACATCAGAAGTTAAAGAAAGTACCAAATATAAGCTCATAATAAAAAAAAAAAAAAAAAAAAAGGCAACTCATCTTGAATACGAAACAATGTTCTCAGTCAAAGTTGAAAACAATGATCAACCCACAGATCTTGGAATTTGATAAAATTAGGTTGATTGTTTGTTGAATGAATCAATGTAAAGAAAAATGCTAAATTTTGGAATTTTTTTACTTCTGGTCGTAGAGATATAAAGTTTTACAGTATAAAAAAAAAAAAAAAAAAAAAAAAATCATAACCGATACGTTTTTAACAGATTAGGTTCGGGGTCCGATGGCTTACGTTCCCCTCTGAACTGCCGATTTTCACATGAAAGTGTCGGAAAGTCCGAGCGCTTCAAACACTCAATTTAGTCGATTTTTAATGAGATTATTTCGATAAAGAATGGTGTAAATCCTGTATCGGCCTGTCCTTCGCCTACTATATCTAGTTCCAATCCTTACCAAGAGATAATGCCCTTGAGACGCTCATTTTATTCACTTTTAATCAAAAGATAACGCTTTCCCATCGGTCCCAGCCGCCCGATATCGTCTGAGGCTCATCCCAGCATTCGGACCCCGGGGACCGATACCGTTGAATTCAGCAAACCCCTAAAATACGCCGCCGCATCCAATGTGTTAAATAGATTTGGGGGTCAATGTCTCAAAAACTTTTTGAGCTAGTATACTGGAACAGGTGTCGTATTTTTCAGCCTTCTTGGCTTCTTCTTTTGACATAATACATGATCACGATCTAAAAATATGAATTTAAAACAAAGTAAACCTTTATTTTTTGAACTTTGAAATAAACACCCCTTTTGATTAAAAATAAATGTTGCATAAGGTGGATAGCTGCTATGTCGAAAGCCTAGCAAACTATGTCGAATATTCTGATTAGTTACTTTACCAAGATCGGAATTATAAAAAATGTATGTCCCGAAAATGAAAATTTTCATTTAACTAGGAAGGAATAATAATGGAATCGTGAAACTTTAGCAGGTTGTAAAATACATAAAATGTATTTACTTCCGTACGAGGTTTCTCAAAACCCAATATAAATAAAACAACAAAGACACAATCAAGGGCGGATCCAGGGAGGGTCACAGAATTCATGACCCTCCCCCAAACATTTTGGCTTTTTAATTTTTTTGTATTTTTAAACTAATAATTCAATTAGGTAGATACTATGCCCTAACCATAACCCCTTTAGTTGTTAGATCGCAGTACTTCTTATGCAAGGTAATAATCTCATTAAAAGAGGTGTTGTCAGCCATGTGATGTATGAGACAGGGGGGCATGACGCCCCAAATTTCATGCTTAATCCGCCCCTGGACATAATATTGTAACAACAAAGCGGGTTTAAATAATTTTCTACTGTCGTAAAATTATAACACAAAGTTGTCAAATAAAATATCATGACTCAAATACTAACAAAGTGACAGTAAATAGTAATAAACAGCGACTCAATAGTAAAAGTATTCTTCGCTGCCCAGGTTCAGGCTAAGGCCCAAGTTGATCGCTTCTTATATATCCTCTGCTATGAAACCACCAAGAAAAGCATAGAACGTTCCATGTATGCGATCACATACTAATACATGACTGTAAAGTTTCTAGGCAACAGACATAAATATCTGCTTTGAACACAAATATGACAGAAATTACCATCATTGATTTCACGTCACTATATGAAGTAAGGAGAACTAAAAAAAAAAACAATTCTTATTTTCCCTGTACTCTCTTTATTCGCCCATTTGATGTACTTAAAACGTTTCTCTCTCTCTTTTTTTTTTTATATGTATGTTATATAAGTTGATTTTCTTGTATATGTAGACTTAATCCGGTCAGATTTCATAAGTATGATTCCAAAAATCTTGAGGCAAAAATCAGTTAACTGATATACTCGTATTTCAAATTTTTAGAATTTTTATGTATTGAATTATCTGAAACACCTTCTACAATAACAAGTATTGAATTATCTAAAACACCTTCTACAATAACAAGTAAAGTATTATATAATAAATAAAGAAGACATAGGCTAGAGGTAGGGGGGGGGAGGATGAAACAATAAAACTCAGAGAGAGTGGGGGGGTGGGTGTGTAGTGGGCCCTGGCCGCTGTCCAGTTTGGCATCACCCGCCCAAATAAATCCCCCGATGGCCCCAGATATGAGCCCTTAATAAAGCTAACTCCCAACAGCCTATTACCACCAATTTTCTCTTACCGCTCTTCTACTTCTTGGAGCCTCCTCGTCTCTACGGGACTTCGGTAATCAATTGCCTTTTTGTTTTTTTCTTCAGTTAGATTTATTTCTATAATCTCAGAGAATCTCATTTTTGAGAGCGATTTTTTATCCTTTCTACAGAGGGCGAGGGGGACGGTGTGGAAGCGATGGAATTTTATCAAAATATAACCCGGCTATTCCAAACAGGGTAGTTAGGTCAAGACTCAAATAAATTCCATTCATTAGTTACCTATAAAAATTCCAATAAAATAAATTCCAATCATTAAACACCTATAACAAATATTAATGAGAAATTTCTAAATCAAATTAGTCTAGAATACAAAAGTAATTAGTGTAGGACAATGAGGAGTAAACAAGGGCTTACATGAATGACCTATTTAAAGTACAAGTATATAACAATGGCGTGTACATGCTTAAATACTACCGACTCCCTTTAACAATCGGTCATAAAATAAAACAAAAGCGCTTTTTGTTTAGTAACAGTTATACTTCATTCTTGCCCTCACTTCTCAGGGAAATATTTCAAATTCTAAATTTTTTTCTCCTTTTGAAAATATTACATTCTCTCTTAGAGTAATGTATAAAATAACTTGTGTATATACTCACTTTACTCACTTTATTGCTATTTCATTTCGTTCACATTCTGTCTTTGTTACAGACATTAAAACAGTAAGCTAAGAAAAAGTAACCGGTCTAGGGCGAAATTTTTTCCTATACCTCGGCATAGCCATAATTGTACAGTTTAATTTTAATATGCAGTTTAAATAATAAGCAAGTTTATTTGGCAAGTCCTCCATTTTTAGAATTTTAATTAAATTTTTTTTTTAGTCCTGTTCCTCGCCTTTAGGACTATAGGGGAATTCCCGGGTCAGAGGAGGGGTTGAGGGATTAATGCCGAGTATTATTAAATGTCCCAGGCTCTGGGTTTTGTACTGGTTATCTTCGGCTTATAAATCATGTGTTGGTTTTCAGGAGCAACGCGTATTTCCTAACGCATTTGCCCTATCGGCCATCTCCCCCTCCCAGGAAAAGAAATATTTTTAATATTAACAATTTCAGAAACTCAAGAAGAGTTTATTATCTATCATATACAATATTTTTGTCTATTATGAATTTATGTGACCATCCCCCCCCCCCTCCCCACCTATATATTTTTTTCTATTAACAAGTGCTTGTTTCTGCAGCGTTTGAGTTTATAACAATTTAAAGATATGTCTGGATGTTTGAAAGATGCATTATTTTCGATCGTAGGAGCAAGCAAAGTTCGGAAAAGGGTACAGGACGCACTGCCATTGACAACACTATTCACGCACGATATAGGAAACCAAATAGGCAGGGGACTCTGTAAGAGATAGATAGCCAGGGCACAGGAAACAAAAAGCGATGTTTTACAACTTCGGAAAAAAGAGAATTTGTATAGTCACCCTACAGTAGACTATAAATATAGCTGGGACCCCCGAACCAAAGACGAGCACAACACAACGCCCCTACTGGCAGGGTGATGAATTAGTATATCACAGGATGAGGGATAACTCTATCGTTAGAATTTTCATCTCTTTCTAGCTGAGTCACCACCCTCAGGGTCTTGTAAAACTGTTTTTTTTTTTGTTAAAAAAAAATTCTCATTTTTCCTACCGATTTGATTGTCATAAGTGCTGTGTAGATGAATGGAAAAAAATGCTCCTAAGATAACAATGAAATAAAAAAGTCTCTAATGCTCTAGTTGCAGAATATTTTGACACAGTACACATTCTTAAACTTTCCTTCTAGAGGAAGCAAAGGAAACCTTCTTATACTAGCATTATTTTCCGGAATAACGTAGTCAAGAAGTTTGGAACAGCTTTCTTTTGAAGTGTTGGTGATAAATCTACGTATAGACCTATCCAGTACTAACAGGGTCCATCCAACTACGAGCTTTGGCCTTCGATAATTGAATCCATCATTTGTTACTTGAGTAAAGTTTTCAAACTTGAGACTTTGGCCATTAAAATGAAATAAGTTTCAGTGAACATAACTGTTCACTGAAATAACTTTAATAGTTATGCATAAATGTAAAAGTTATGAAAGAACTTGTTTTAAATGTAACTTACCTTTATAACACTGTTTAAGTATCCTTACCTCCATAATTTAGCGTTGTTTTATTGTAGTTTTTTATAAGTGTAAAGGTTATACAACGTGAATACAACTTTCAAGGAGTCCATAAAAATAAAATTTCAACCATGTTCACTACGTGCACAATGAGTGGGAAATGTTTCTTTTGGTGCTAGCTCTATTCAATATAGTCTCGGGCGTTAGCTCGCTACACCAACGTCGCATTGACAGAGCAAAAGCGCCAGTAACAATTCCTTATCATCAAAACTCCCTGCCGCAAGGGCTCAGACGAATGTTTATTTTCCTCCATTGTTCTCCCGGAATCACAATGGCCCCAACCGCTCCCCTCAAAAACTGCCCTGCCAAGATAACGCCTATACGCTAATCCGGACTTTTCTTCACAACGATATTCACAGCCAACTCCTGAGAGTTCTTTTATGTCCTGAGTGCGAGGGGACTCCTGCGTTGTTATCACATCGCCGTGTAGGATATAACAGTAACAATTGGAACCCTCAGTGAGGTTTTGAGAAAAACAGGGGGAAAATTTTATCGGTTCAGCAGGTATCCGATTTACTCGAATAGACTTCCCGAAATTGGAAATGATTCCGGGGACGATTTATCTTTTTTATCAAATTTTTTTTTTTATTTTTATTTGAACAATATTTTACGAAGAAAGAAAAGAAAAAATTTGTTTCAACAGCGATTAGATAAATTCATGTCCTGTCCAATCATTATTATGCTAATAGGAGCGCTGGATTTTGATAAATGAAGTGCCAAAGTAGAGGAAATTTTATCATTGAAATCTAACTATAAAATCAATGGAACTGTATAAAAAACAACCAACTTTTAAATAATACAGCTGCACTCGACATTCCCTTTTTCAAAGGTTGTGCAAGGAGGTATCATTTCTCACCAGGATAATGCTCGACCTCCTGGTCTATTCTTAAATGAATTTTTTGATTAAGGTTACCCACCCTTAGCCGATGCGGCCAAAGAGATTCCTTGAACTCAGTGACCAGTAAACAGAATAGAAAATTCTGAACTACTTATTCCTGTGATTTAGCATGGTACTTGGAATATTAAAGTCCCACGTTGATTAAAATTGGCCACCCAGTTCCGTTGGGTAGTCAAAACATATAAATATAACATGGTTGAAATTTTATTTTTTTGGACTCCTTGAAAGTTGTGTTCACCTTGCATAGCCTTTACTTTTACAAAAAAGCTATAATATAATAACGTTCAATGTGAGGTCCATTTAAAATTATGTACATATTTCATCCTAATGGCCGAGTTCTCAGGTTTGAGGGATTTAATGAGGTTTCCTCAAACAACTCTCAATGTCTCAATGAATATCATTCATGTATCATACTTATTCTCTTAATTACTGCAAACTTAAGCTTTATTAAAAATTCTAACAATGTGGAATAGCCATGAGATCCCTTAGGCATCTCGGATAATAGAGGAAAAAATATTACCCTTAAATATTTTAAGGGTAATAATTTAGCCTATAAATAATAATTTAACCTATATAATTAGTTTAAACTATATATAACTAATAACTAATTAAACCTATATAATAATAATTTAACCAAATATTGGAAATATTTGAATAAAGTTAGGATTTAAAAACCGCCCTTGCTATATAAAATTCTTATCAATGCCACGCTTTAATATTACATTAAAAACATTTTATAAAAAAATATTAAACCGACTTCGAAACCTAGGAACCTGTAAAAATAAATTCACTGAAAAGTATGAAATAATTACGTTCTGATTTTTATGAATACACAGCAAAATTGAAAATGGTATAAAAAGTGGAAAAGTGCAATAAGACGAATAATTTTATTTTGATTTGTACAAATACACACTAATTGTTAATAAAAATTATTAAATTTAAATATTAAATACTATGTTCAATACAACACAATCTTTTCGGAGGCGGCGCAAAATTTAAAAATTTTTACACTAGACATTATGAAAATCTTCTAAATGGATCTTCTCTTCCCAGCTATTGATTTCAATGCCCTCTAATGGAATTGTATCAGTAACATGTTATTTCTATTTTGCGCCGCCTCCGATAAGATTGTGTTGTATTGAACATAGTATTTAATATTTAAATTTAATAATTTTTATCAACAATTAGTGTGTATTTGTACAAATCAAAATAAAATTATTCGTCTTATTATAAAGAACCCCAGTTTAAATGGGACCACCTTGGGAAAATACTCTACAAGATGCAAAAGGTTTCGTTCCAATTGGTCCACCCATCTCTGAGTAATCGGTGAACATACATAGAAAAAAAAAAAAAAAAGGCACAAAAAAAAGTCACATACGTATCGAATTGAGTAACCTCCTCTTTCGTTCGAAGTCGGTTAAAAAAAGAACACCGGATCAGTACAGTATAAAGTCGATTAACCGTACATCAATTAATCGGAACGTCAGTTAGCCGGTCTGTTTTGCTTAATAATTTGACCGAGTAGGCAAAAAGGCAGTATTCAATAGAATTGAGTATAAAATTTCAATTTTTTGGATTGTGGTTGTCTTCTTCCAAACAAATAAATATCATTGTAGTTCAATTACATAACATTCAATTTATGATAACATAACACATGTAGTCTCAATTTCTGATATGTGGTAAAGATTAAGGCATCACGTTACAAGAATGGAATCGTAATTATAACGAAACTTATCATATTATTTAAACTTCTATGCTCCCCACTATGCTTCTACTAGGTTTCAATCTGAAGAGCACAATCTTGCTGGATTTGAACTCATGGAAGGGCGTGTTCAGGAATTCGCCCTTATCTTCTTGGTCCTTTCCATAGTGCTAGCGCCTTTATAATACGGACCTTTATCGGTGTTCCTTCGGGAATATCGGCTCTTCGTATAGCCTATAGGTACCTTTAGGACCGATAGAAGAAGAATGCTAAACTCTAAGTCTGTTACTATCAATGAAGGTAAATTTTAATAAGTTACTATTAAAACACCTTAGGAAATATGTGATTGAGTTGATACGAGGGCAATCCTACCTATCTAATTTTTCTGACGGCATAATTCTTATGTCAAATATACTGTTTCGATATCCAAGTACTTAATTTGTCAAATATTTATGGTTGATTCAATATTTACCTGAATATAGCTTTAATAAAGTCACAGATGACTAGAAAAAGATTTATCCCAGAGAGGAACCGAACAGAAATTTATCATCTATAAAATTTATATTAGTCCGATAAATGTACCTACTTGCAATTTTTTGAGGGAACATCTGTCCCAGAATAAAATTATTTTTTCATTCATTTATTATCATGTAATTATCATCATTATTATATTCATTATCATTACATTCCCTCATTGCAAATCACAGTTTTTCAATAATCAAACAAATAACAAGTTTTGGTCACATAAAATTTTTTATTCCAAGATTGATGAAAAAACATAACAGTGTGAACAGGTGTATTCGGTTATTTCAATCGCCCTAGGGGGTTAAAAAACGAAGCAATGTTTGATTCTAAATTCTTTAAATAGGCTTTTGATTTAGAAATGCTGCCTTTTTTTTTTTTTTTTTTTTTTTGGACATCTAGAAGAACAATTAATATTTCAAAATTCCATCAATTCTGACTTCAAATGGAAGATAAGTATCATTAGTGTTTACTACAATCCAAAGCTAACTCCCCTCGTTTCTCACAGAACAATTATCACTCTTACAGGCCACAGGGGTCAATTTTATGAGCGGAGATGACACTTAAATGCTGGAGAGGTCTCCAGAGAACCGGAACCCCTAATTGAACGGTAACAGCGACGACCCTAAAAGCCTCCCCCTCCCGGAAGACCCAAGGACCACGGAGAAGACTACTAGGCTCGGATTACGACGGGCGTGGAGATTCATGAGAACCCTCCAGACGACACCCCAAGTGTCCCGAATGGATTTATGCCATCCTAAGGGCCGCAGCAATGTCTTCCAATTCCAAGCGGCAATCCACCATCCTCCCCTTCTCGGCCAATCTACTTTAATGCCGGAGATCGTTAAGGCGCCCAACTAACTGCCCTATGGAGTGATATTATCTCTAGCACCTAGCTACCATTGATATTTAATCAGACCTCTTCATTTCAATTCTCTATATTGGCAAGGCTTGTTTCTTCCAGTCAATGAAATGTTTAGACGATAAATATCGATTTTATTTAGGTTATTTAATATATGAGTCGTTTTCTATCAAAACCAGCTCATTCCATATTTTTATGAAAACCACTTTTTTGCATATTTTGAAAGTTTAGAGGGTCCTTCATAACCTGACGAAGGGATATAGCTCAAATCCAGCTCATTTCAGGAAGGAAGGCCAGCAGAAGAAAACCAAGAATGTGAGTCGATGTATTATGACGACAACAATTTCATTTAAATAACGAGCCTTATTTTTCCTTTCCCTCCTAGCTTTCTGCATTTTATTTACAATATTATTTTTCTTTGATAAATAAAAAAAAAAAACATTCTGTTCCGTTTGGCGTTGTAATTTATGACTTTTCTCACATTGTACCACAGTTTACGTCTCAACTGTTAAGTTTCAGATAATTCGAAAAAGTTAAGTGGATTTCATTTATTAAAAACTTGTAAAGACACAAATGTTAACTGGTAAAAATCGTGTTTTCGCATCAAAGCCAGCTCATTCCAACAAAATTAGCGTTATTAAGCCTAAGGTAATGCACCTGGAATGAAAATGAAAAACTAAACAAATTCTAGGCGGTTATACCTACAATTAGAAAATTAAAAAAAAAATTAGCTTTAGTACTGTGGACGTGAGAAGTTTTTGTCTCTCCTGTAAAATTTCCAAAAATGGAGCTGGTTTTGATAGCAAACGCCTCATATTTGTGTTAAAAAAAAAAATAGTGAATGACTAGAGTTACATAATTAATTGATCAAATAACCATGGAAAAAAATGCGGCAGTGAGACAGTAATTCATTGTTTAGCACAACTAAAATTCGCCTATACCAAACTGTAATAACGCCGGTACTCCCACAGGTGAATCTGAGAAGAACCCTATTTAGGCACAAGAAAATCAATTTCTCCAATTTCTCCAATGAAGCATACTAAAAGGAATTTCGGAGTAACCGAGCAAACGATGCATCATTGATCAGGAAAAACGGCTAGATCTTGGATATTTACAATTAATGCGGTATTGTCCGAAACTAAATTAATGTTACTCAATTCAGGTGGGCTGGTCATGTAATTAGGATTAAAGCTGACTCAGTTCCGAGGAGGCTGATCTAAGAAAAAATTCATTCCATCAGAGGACATGTACAGTTCGGTTTCGCTGGAAGGAGTGGAACACCAAGGCTGTACAATTCAGACACAGGAGAGCGGCTGCACGGACAAGAAATGAATGACGGCCTTATCCCACGCGTGTTTTAGAGCCATAGAAGATGAGAGACAGGAAAAATAACACTTCAAACGGGCACTTCAACGCCTATTTAGGTAGATAAATTTTCAACGCTTCTTAACTAAATTAGTCGGGGTGTGTGGTTCTAGTGGTTAGTATAGCAACCTACTAGGCTAAAGGTCGCGTGTTCGCGTCCTGCGGTGGCCCAAGGATTTTTTAAAGGGAGTAAAAAATCCTTGGCTATCCCCCTCGGATAGGACGTAAAATGGAGGTCCCGAGCCTGTGCGATGTCAGGTACTCGTTAAAGATCCCTATCCTAATTATAGCTGTATAGGCAAAATTTAGGACTCCCACTGTAGCATCGCCCGATTAGACTTAGTAGCGTAAAGGGACGTTAAACAAACAACAACCTAAATTAGTAAAAAGAAAAAGCTTAAACGAAATTCTTATTGCTCAGTATAACAAACCTGAATAAATTAAATTAAAAGGAAGAAGTTAGGAAGAAATAAATGACTAAATCTGATATTTCTGAAACACAATCGTTTTTCCAGGTGCTCGAAAACCTATAAAAACATCTTCTAAATAATATTTAAAACAAATAGAAATAGAAACTAGTTACAGATCCAGAAGTTACAATAAGCTTGATTTAATTCTTACCATCTTTGAATTCATTGAAAACTCTGTATTCATTGTATGTAAACGGAATTGTAAATACCCATTTTCCAGAAAAAAATTGATTACTTTATAATTGAAAAAAGTAAAGGATTTATCTTTATGTCTTGGACATTTTAATAAGTGATTTTGAATTAAGTTGTTTTTTAAAATACAGGATTAGATTGCGATAGCCTTACTATATCATTAAACTTATTTTTTTCCGATCATCTATGACAAGAAGATAGGCACTTTATAATTAGCCCGGGTATATAGTGGTGTACTAGATTGATGCTAGGATCTGGGTCAATTACTGGGAGAGAACAGTTTGGAGGGAGCTGGGACTTGATTTAGTATTCCTGCTACTGATTGGGACTGCCTCGTTAGTAACTTACTACCGCCTCTTATTAGCACTTCCATTCACGGCATTCTTACTTTACCATCCACTCTCCAGTCGAGCTCGTTGGATAAAGGCAAGAAGATGTGATGATAAGGGATAGGTAACAAAAACACAATTGTATTAAAGCGAAACCTATCAGACCCAAGTATTTGAGTCATCATTAATGATCTTTAACACAGTTTCTTTGAAACCCCTCACGACTCACCAGCCCTACTGAAGACCCACAAGCTAGGTTTGAAACATAAGCTAGTTGAATTAAGAAAATTTCAGACAGAAACTCCTGACTATTTATCACTCCTGAAGTATATAAAAGAACGTATTTTTCCTAATTTTACATATAAAAATTTAAAAACCTTAGGTTTGCTATCTTAAAAATTGAAAGGTAGTGGATGGATAAATTTGAAACTTTTACAGAACGTTGCTGCTTAGTCAAATAGTGCCAATGTATACTTTTTATGCAAATGTCTTCAATGGATAGAACGGTTTTTGTCCATTATTTTATTTATTGCTTATTATTAAGGAACTAGGAAAATCATTAACGGAGTTGCGGCCTTATCTTGATACTTAAACACAACGTTCTTTACTGTTGCATAGAATAGTGTAACTATCTTTATATATATTCAATTAGAAAAAGGTCAGTGATCATTTTATAATATTTCAAGCAATTTTAATTAGGTTACCATGTGTAATGATGTGTACATCAGGGTAATACATTTGTTCGTTTTTAAGCAAAGCATGGCGGTAGATACTAATGTCTGACAAACCAGAGTCAATTATTTTAATTAGTAATGAACAGTGAGATAAGAATTATTATTCAAAGAAATTTTTGGGAAAAATGTCATCTAAAAAAATGGAGACAACAGTGTTACGTGAAACAAAAAAACAACAACATGATTTTGGTTCGTTAAATAAAAAATAGTTCTAGACTTTTTGTTAGAACAGTTACCTAACTGAAAACGTTCTACATTGTACAAGAATCGACTAAGCTTTTCGAGAACCTTCTAGAATGTCCTATTTCAGACTAATATAATTAGTCTAATTAGAGGCTTAGTCTGGCTCTGAAAATCGAATCATATGGTTACTTTCGTGTCACCGTATCGTTACAAGTAGTTACTTTTTGTAACATTGTTGATAATTTGAGTTTTTATTCTTTTTCTGACATTGTGAATTATTATTTTCTTTTGATAAAAATTGTTTTCTTTGTTTGTTTTAACGTAACTTTATTTAAGTCTAAGGCTAATTCGGACGATATTAAATGGGAGTCCTAAATTTTGCCTATACAGGTATTATTAGGATAGGGATCTTTAACGAGTAACTGACATCGTACAGGCTCGAGACCTCCATTTTACATTCTATCAGAGGGACGGCATAGACAAGGATTTTTTACTCCCATTAAAAAACACTAGGGTCACATCGGAAAGCGAACCCGCGACCTTTAGAATAGTAAGTTTCTATGAAAAATTGTTTTAGCCCACCTTAGACTTAAAATAACTTTTTGCGTTGTCAATTATGACATAGAATAACTTATCTTTTATCTTCTTTTTCTGATTTCCATCGAGAAAATTCCGAGAAAAAAAACGCCACTTTATGATCTTTAAATTTCAACGTTCTTTTGTATAATTAAAATTACAAATAAAATTAAAAACTGTTCAAAGTTGTTGGCTTAACTAACTAATTACAAAGTAAGCAAGGGCTCCGAAGCATGCATGCACTAAGAACATACACAAATAAGAAATATTTAAGTGTATTTTGCCTAAAAACGTGGAAATATTTAAGAGCGGCATCTGCAGCTTAGCGTCTTATCCTTTAATTCCTAAGGAAATTAAGACTAGCCTACACCGGCTGCTTAAATATTGCAGATGGTTTCTTAATTAGCCGGGGTTCATATATTGGACGGGGGTAAGCCGGGGGTGGAGGAAATACGGTTCCGGTAATATTCGGGGATAATACTATGGGGGTGTGGGTAGCCTCTTGTGAGCAGAGAGTGTGACTATTTCCTCCCTAATGTCTCAATTACAATACCGTTCCAACGAATCTGAAAATCCTCTCGCACTAATATTAATCGTGTTTATATGATTTAATCAGTTTTAAACGCTAATAGATCGTTTAAATCATTAAATTTGAAAGAGGTTGCGTTAGTAGGCTAGGATCAACGTCTATGCAAAACCTTTTATTACAAAAAGAAAAAGAAAGCAAGATATCTGTTTGAAAATTTCATTTAGCGAAAATCAGTACGCCATAATCTTTTGCGTGGAAAATTTGATGTATATTAACTTATTTTCTTTTGTTATCTCCATCAGGAAAACCCCGTAAAAAACGTTACTTTGTCATCCTTACAAATAATATTATTACAAATATATTAGTTCAATTGAAAAAAAAAAAACTTTTACGTCAAATGATATTCCGGTAAAGTACCTCAACTATTGCACAGAAAAAAAAAATGCATTTTGGGGCAGTGGGTTTACAAAATTAAAATTACCAAAACTGATCGCCACTCAAAGCGCCCGTGAATTAAAAAAAATATAGATATATTTTTAAAGGAGGATGTAAAAATAAACGTTTCAGATCTATGGTGGTTGTAATTGTTATAAAACCATTATTGCATTACAAACCTATCAATCTAGAGCAATTCAAATTCAGAATCAGAACAGCTGGAACCTAAATTTATAGAAAAGCTCACAAATATTTTCTAAGAATTAAATCGCTGATTTTCCGATTGTCAGCGTTAGGAGAAGGCAGATTTTAAGCAATTTGGAAAGAACATAGTCGGCTCTGTACCAGAAGTCTTTGAACTGCAGAAATTTGACTAAAAAACCCGAGGGTGCGTCTGCTGTGCGCATCTCGGCAAGAATGTTGAGGAGAGGAATTATAGAGCAGCAATCGATGAGTAGAACCAATCTAGATGGAGAATCTAGAGGTAAGAACCCAGAGAACATAGGAACAGGTAATAAACAAATACTAGCTAACGTAATAGAAACCCAACAGACAAACCACCCTACTTATGCCCAAATAATGTCGAACAATAAACCATCGAGCCGGGAATTTGCTATTGTGCTACAAACAATCAAAGGTATAAAACAAAAAGAATATGTTTCGAAAATTGCCGACCTAGTAGAACCCCAAGCAATTAGATTCGCATCTCGAATATCCAATAATCGATTTTGCATACATCTATCCAATAAGGACCAAGTAGAAAATCTTTTGTCTAAACATAAAGAGATCATAATAGATGGTAATACTATTCAAATTCGTCGTTTAGTAAATCCTGCCAAAAGAATTATTATATCGAACGCATGCCCCAGTATTCCTAATTATACAATTGAAAACGAGCTTAGTAAATTAGGTATTAGATTACTTTCCCCTATGACATTTTTAAGAGCAGGTTACCAAGACCCCAGAATGAGCAATATAATGAGCTTTAGACGTCAAGTTTTTATCAACCCGGATGATATCAGACTTCTGAAATCAACTCTTGTTATTCATAATGAAAACATTTCACATCGTATTTTTGTAGCCGAGGATATCTTAATTTGCTATATTTGTAGAAAAGAAGGACACTTCGCAGCAAACTGTCCAGAGTCGGACGCCACCGACGATGAGCCTATCCAAAATAATGATACATCAGTCATAGGAGACTTGAAAATTGACAGAGGAGCCAATCAAATTCCAAACAGCAATGTATCGAAAATTAACAATAATATTTCCACGGACCAAAAACCCTCCACAACATACAATATAGAAAACGACAATATTACGAAACAATGTGACAAAACCAGAGAAATTAAAAACTGCACAGTGACACCAACCGAAACAGCAGCAGAAAACATTAATCCAAAAAAGGTAATCCCAAATAAACAAAGCAATAATAATAAAGTACAGGAGATCAAACTATCAGATGCATCCAGAAAAGGCAAAATCAATACACAACAAAATACAAAACCTACTACGGAAGATATTTTAGAACCCATTCGAGATTTACTGACAGAAAACAATTACCCCCTAAAATTTAAAGAAATATGCTTATTATACGAAACGATTCAGATTGAAAAAATATCTCGCAACACAATGCAATTAATTCAACAATTCACGGAAGACAAAGAAGGGCTCACAAAAATGCTGGTAGACATCAAAGAGTCCATAGCTCATAGAAGCATAAAAATTTGGTCAACAAAAATTTTAAAACTATTAAATGAAAATAACTTTAAAGAAACAACACCTTGTAACAAATCCGTGAAAAAATCTTCAATAGGAGGAATCGCAATACTTAAAAAAGAAAACACTCAACATGGTAAAAATAGTCCAGTGGAATTGTAACGGATTTTTCCGGCATATTGAGTATTTCAGAAAATTAATAGCTGAAGAAAATCCAACATGTTTTTGTTTACAAGAAACCCACCTCAACGCAAAACAAAAAGTAAAACTGAATAAATACAAAATATTTAGAAACGACCGACAGTCCGAAAGGAGGTGGGGAGGGGTAGCCACCTACGTTGCAGAGAATGTATATTGTGAAGAGTTGACACTGAAAACCCAATTTGAAGCTCTAGCTATCAGGCTACATTTAAAAGAACCCCCGACAGTATGTAATATATACATACCTCCCTCACAAGGATTTTCTGAAGAAGACATAGAAACCATCGTCAGGCAGTTACCAAGACCTTTTCTTCTGATGGGGGACTTCAACGCTCACAACACTTTATGGGGTTCTAACCTTCCAGACTTAAATCATAGGGGAAAAAGCATTGTCAAATTTCTGGAGAACAATGCATCAACAATTCTACTCAATACAGGAGATAGCACCCACTTCTGCCCCAAAAACAATAATTTTTCGGCAATAGATTTGAGTTTCTCTGATGCTAGATACGCCCCAAAAGTTTGTAAGTGGAGTACCAAGAGCCATCTATTCGGAAGTGATCACTTCCCAATTGTTATCGAAACTTGGGAGGCCATTCCCGACGCACCAATGAATATACGTTGGAAATACGCAAAAGCAGACTGGGAAACATATTGCAAATCCATTACAAAAATATTACAAACTATACCAGAAATCCACGATTTAGACCAAAAAATAGAATGCTTCACGGAATCTCTTCTCAAGGTAGCCAAAGAAACAGTTCCAACAGCCAGAAACAATACATTACATCTAGCTGTACCATGGTGGAACCAAAGTTGTAAGGATGCCGTAAGGGCTAAGAAACGTGCCCTAAATCGATATAGGAGGACTAGATCTTTACAAGACGCGATAGAGTTTAAAAGGCTGAGGGCTATCGCTAATAGGGTTATTAAAGACTGCAAGAAAAAATCTTGGAAGGAATACATCTCCTCCATAAACAGTCAGACTCCAGCAGATGAGTTGTGGAACAAAATAAGATCCATCAGAGGAATACAAAAACAAAAATCAATTCCAGGACTTGAGGTTAACGAGAGAATCATAACTGATCCACTTGAAATTGCTGAATCATTAGCAAAACATTTTAAAGATGCATCCTTCTCAAACATTACAGCTGATTCCATTATAGAATCAACACACGAATATAATGTAGAAAAAGGATGTTTCGACGAATACGATAGACCATTTCGGATGGAAGATCTAAACAACACACTGAAAGAATCCAAGGGAAAATCAACCCCTGGTTTGGATAGAGTTCCGGGAGAGTTCATTAAGCATCTACCCGAAGACGGAAAAAGGCATCTGCTTAATATTTACAACGAAATCTGGGCCACAGGGAAATTTCCCTAAAGTTGGAAGAAATCCATCATTGTCCCAATTCCGAAAAGAGAAAACAGCAAAAAAACTAAAGACTTCAGACCCATTTCTTTAATTTCTTGTATCTCCAAAGTTCAGGAAAGAATGGTGAACAAAAGATTAAGTGAGGCTCTGGAAAGAAAGAATGTCTTTTCTTCGCAACAATATGGATTCAGAGCTAAAAGATCAACAATTGACTCGCTTCTGTCGTTAAGTCTAGAAGCACAGGAGGCCTTCTCACATAAAGAACATCTAATCGCAATATTCTTAGACCTTGAGAAAGCCTACGATACGATGGCAAGGGGGCGGGTGTTGAAGATCTTGGAAGGTCTGGGATTCGGTCAGCGTATGCGGACTTATATTAAAAATTTTCTAAACGACAGAGAATTTTGTGTAAGGGTCGGCAACACATTCTCTTCCAACTATTTATTTCAAAATGGTACTCCACAGGGTTCGCCTCTAAGCGTAACACTTTTTTCTTTTAGCCATTGACGGAGTAATCTCCACTATAGAGGCTCCCGTCAAGTGTTTTCTATTTGCGGACGATATAGTCATAACAGCTCGGAGCAAGTCAATCCCATATATCCAATGGCAGTTAAAAAAAACGATGGAAAAAGTAGAGAGTTGGACGAAGAGATCAGGATTTAAGTTATCCGTTTCGAAATCGAAATGTATACATATCTGTAGAGGACGAAAATGCCATCTGCAAAACCCTAGAATTGAAATAGAAGGGTCTCCCATTGAATATGTTGAAAAGCATAGGTACCTGGGAATGGTACTTGATAAGAAACTTAGCTGGGTCCACCATATCAGGGAGCTGAGAGATGAATGCACGAAAAGGCTTGGTATTCTCAAATGCGTCTCTCATTCTAGCTGGGGTGCAGACAGACGGTCTCTAATTACTATGTACCAAGCATTAGTAAGAAGTAAAATCGACTACGGAGCCCAAATCTATAAAACTGCCAACAAAACCTTATTACGGAGCTTAGACTCTATACATAATGCAGCCCTTAGAATTTGCACTGGAGCCTTCAGAACTTCTCCAGTCGATAGCATACATGCAGAATCTGGGGAACCGTCATTATATTTAAGAAGAGACTACTTAGCTCTTAAATATGTTGCTAAATTGAAAGCTTGTCCAAACCATCCTCTTACCGAACACTTATTTGCCGAAGGATTGGATAATCGCGGTCTCAAAGAAATTGACAACAACATCTATCTAAAGGACATATACGAGGCATTAACAAAAATTGGCATGAACCTAAGTAATATTAGACCCTTAGCGAATCTAAAAATACCAAGATGGAGTGGAGCTAGACCAAAAGTCAATAGATCAATGGCTGAGGTCACCAAAACATACCCGATAGAAGTTCGGTCATCGTTTTTAAGATTAATGGAAAAATATAACCGTTGCGATAAACTTTATACAGATGCGTCAAAAGTGGGCGATACTGTTGGCTGCGCTGTGAGTAGTAAACACACCCAGCTCCTATTTAACTTACCAGGGGAAAGCACAATATTCACTGGGGAAGCGACAGCCATCCTAAATGCTCTCTACTTGATAGCGGAATCCAGGTAAAAGAATTGGGCTGTTGTAACGGATTCATGGAGCGTTTTGGCTGCCATTGATGGTCCAAACCCACGAAATTCGTTAATAATAGAAATCCTCAATGAATGGTGGGATATAAAAAGGAAAGGCAAGACCATTAACTTCGTCTGGGTTCCTGCCCACTGCGGCATTCCAGGCAACGAAAGAGCTGATCAGGCAGCCCATTTAGCAAGACTAGGAGAAGGGACAGGAATTAGTAAAGTTAATAAGGTTACCCTAGAAGACTGGACACTACAAACAAAGAAAATGCAATTAGCAAATTGGGAGAAGAGTTGGGCGAGAGAAACTAGAGAATTGACAAAGGTAAAAACTGACTGTCGGAGATGGAATACTAGCTACAGAACTTCTAGGAGAGAAGAAATAACGCTGTGCCGTCTAAGAATTGGACATTGTCATTTCACACACAGCTACCTGCTTAGGAGGCTAGAAGCTCCAACCTGTGAAAAATGTGACAATGTTCCTCTATCAGTAAAACACCTTCTGTTAGAGTGCCCACAAGTTGAAAAGCTTAGGAAAAAAGTTGGACTTTCTGATTCTCTAAAAGAAATTATGAAAGACAACGAAGAGAGAGTCACAACTCTATTCAAGTTCCTTAAATATTCGGGATTCTATAGATGGGTATAAACCACCATTAGAAGCCAATGACCCTTTAGGGTAGAGGCGAAAACACAAAAAAAAAAAAAAAAAAAAATTCAGAATATTTTTACAGGATGTTTAGTGAAATTTAAAGTTTGTTTCAAATTGTTGATGCCTATGTAAATATTTTTAAATGTCTTCAGATTCGAGCGTCTTTTCCATAAAGCACCAATACTTTTTCCTTGATATATTTTTTTTTTTTTTCTCTTTCTCTTGGGGCATTAGGCCTAACATAACGTCCTTGAACCAAACCTCCGGGTGGTTACTAACATCCTGGAAAACCACACCAAGATTCTCGATGAGATACACGGGAAAGGTTCATCACTCCTACGCCCGGTCGTTGTGAGTCGCCTCCAGTAGGCTGACGGGTCTCACATACCCGGGGGTGGGGGTAGACTTGGACTGCGTGGTGTTCATTGGTGGGCGGTCACCCGAATCGAGCGGTCACCCATCCAAGTACTAACAACGATGGACGTTGCTTGACTTTGATTATCTATTGCAAGCGCCCTTGTCCACTCGGCCATCCCCTTCCACTTTTTCCTTGATATATTTTTTATATATAAAATATATCAAGGAAACTACTACTATTTTATACTTAATTAATTATTTTATACTTATACTACTATTTTAATACCATTATTTTGGACTTTGGATCTAGCTTTGGTTCATAATTCCATGTACTACAATAAACTTCTAACTTATAAATAATTCCTTTGCAAAATTAGGCTGTGCTTCAGCATACATAGTTTTAATTACATTGACATTGAACTTCAACAGAAGTAGGATATTAAAAATAATGAATGAATTATTAAGTTGGCAAAAGTTTGAATATCACATTATTTTAGCTCATAATGTGATAATGATATAACTTGAAGAAAAATCTAAAATTAACCCAGTTTATGTTATGTAATTAGACTTAAAAGTGAAAATTTGTTTTTGAAGCTGAATTTATTTTCAAAACTTTGTCGCAAATGACGTTGTATTTGGGTAGATATGTTTTGCATAACAATACATATGTATATCGCTCGCTCATGGTAAAAAAAAAAAAAGGGAATTTTTCAGGATAAAATATTATTTGAAGTGATTCCATGTGGACAGGGCTTAACTGTATTTAATTTCATCTAAGCCTTCTCTTGACATGATGACGATCGCTGCAGCATCCAATCATCGAACATCGTCGTATTTCGTGAGTGCCTTTAGTGCTTCTGATAATAGAGGGCATTTTATGCCAAAATTCTGTAATGAGAAAATGTCAAGAAGTTTTATATAAATTTGTCTTAGTTTTACATAAAGCTCTAATCTAGCATGATGCACTAATAAAATGCCTAGTAATATCATGTTTTCAATGTGTAATGTAAAGGGCTTTGAAAAACGAAAGGTTTTCATAATCTAAAATTTATTTTAAATTGAAATTTTCTGGAATCAATACATGTCTGGAAGTAAGTAAAGGGTATGTGACATATATTATTCGAGTAATATAATTAGCATAAAATATATCACACTATTCACAATATTTACAATTTTAGAATATATAATTTAAAATAGATTAAAATTTATACTTATAAAAATGTATAATCATTGTATTGCATATTTTACCTTAATCTAATTAAGACAATATCCAATTTTTTAGAGTCTTTTTTATTCACTTCTTCTTGATTTATACTTATTAAAAAAAATTATGCCATTTCTATGGTATAACATTATTATTTAATTTAATAAGATATAAATATTTTATAAACGAAAAAAAAAAACATACTTGGAGTAGTAAAGGCCAATGTTTAAGATTTAATAAGATTTTTTTTACAAACTTTTTACATAAAAAGACTGTTATATTAAAAATATATAATTGCAGTTAAGCGTTATTGTTTACATTACGCATTACAAAAAAAATAAAATGCATGTAATAATGTCACACAATCACATGACTACATATACAGTACCTCTTTTGCACATAACACTAGTACATTTTATCCCCCCTCATTTTTAACAACCTTCTGCCTACGCAATGCTGCTTGAAGTAGTTAACAAGTTCGCCATATAATTAAAAATATATTTAACAATTTTTAACAATGAAAAATGACATAAATAACACTAATGTATTATAATCCATCGTTTTGTCGAATTCTTTCTCTTCTCAGTCTTTCATACGAAGTTTATACAAAGAAGCATATTACCAATATGCATGTTATTATAAGTTTTATTCAAATAATAAGGAATTAAGTTTAATATGTCACTAATATTGGTCAATAAGACTGTGGGAATTAGTTATTAGACATAAAAAATATAAAATCACACACATAAATACATACTTTTTGGGTGATAAATAGTCAAGAATATCACGAAAAAGCCACGATGATGACTGCGTGATTTGGTCGAAACTGAAATTAAATAAATTCTGATTGAATTTCCTGACGAGTTATCATCCCAGCATGATTCGAAATAGTTGACCTATTTCCAACTGTGAACACAAATAAACTTAATTATACAAGGATGTGTGAAGAATTCGAATATTTATACATTACTTTTATCACAATAGGGTGTAAACAGGCCCTTTTTACTATATAAAAATCCGATAACAGATACATTGGTAGAAATTTGTGAATTAGACATAGTTATGAAATGTTCACTACATATTGTGATGTACAATAAAAAAAGACAAAAATTATTCTTATAACATTAAACCATTATTAAAATATCTTTATTTATAAAATTAGCCTGACAATTACACACGTTTACAAATTAATGATTATATTCCTGTAGATATAAAAGAAAGTAATCTGCAGTACAGCCTAGAAAATATGTTGCTTTGAGATTTTTATTTATTTTCATATTTCCAGTTTCTTAATAAGGTGTCATCTCAAAGCCAAATGAATACGTGAAGACATCGAGGTGAGTGGCAGAGGACGGAAGGCTGCGCCTGCACTCAGGTTCGAAGAGTTGGCACACTTAGACGTACACGATGTGCGGCTTCTTGGCCTGGTTCGGGTCGGGCTGATCCATCCAGGGCTCCACCACCTTCGTGTCCTCCGAGGCCTTCATGTAGCCGCTCATGATGGTGTCCCGGTAGTGCTTGTCCGGCATGAGCATGAGGATGGGGCCGCTGGGACCGTGTAGGCCGGGGGCCAGCCGCCTCGTGTCCCCAGCCACCGGATCCCCTTCTTGCTTACCGGACCTCCGGCATCCACACAGCCGCCGATCGGTGCCGAACAGGAGCAGGAACACACAAGTCCCTCCGGACAAGGCCAGCACGAGCGCTGTGATGATGGCCACCGTCATCCAAGTTGTCTCGCAGCTCACTGTGGATTCAGGGATGTCAGAAATTAGATGGCCGCGAAGGCTCTCGGGAGAATCGCACTTGAGGTTGCGCGATACCACCCTCAGCTGTACGTCCGAGGTTTCCGTAGTGTCGTTAGGGAGTGCGGACGTCGGTTCTATTAGCTTGATCTCCATTTGTACAAGAGTCCATAACCAGTGAAGTGAACAGTTGCAATGAAGTGGGTTCCCAGATAGGTCGAGAGATCGCAGCCTGTCTAAAGGGAAATGGGACACGTCTGCTGTAGTCAAAGCGTTGCCCCTCAGGGAGACGTGCATAAGCTGTGGGTTGCCATGGAATATCCTCGGTGGGATCCTGGTCAACAATTCATTTTCCTCCACGTGCAGAGTCTCCAGGCGGATGTTGTCCACGAAGGCACGGCTGTCAATTTTATTTAAGTGCCAGAGACGGTTCAGTCTCAAGACCCTCAGCTGGAACAGGCTTTGGAAAGCTACAGGCCTAACTTCCACGAATCTATTTCCACTGAGATCCAATTCCCTCAGCTTACTTAATTTTGATAACTGCATCGTAGGTATATATGTTAGATTATTAAATGAAAGGTCGATATATTCGAGATTAAATAGTGTGTTAAACGCTGCTTTCTCAATATCTTTGATGACATTGGACCCAAGTGTCAACGTCTTGATGCTATGGCTGCATGGTGCAGGAAACGATTTGTCTTCAATAACCTCGATGAGATTGTTGCTTAAGGTTAGCGTTTCGAGAACACAAGGGGAAGGCAGGTTCTTAATTAGTACACTAGGTATGTCTAGTATCTCGTTGTTGTGTAAATTCAATACCCTTAGAGAGCTGATGGGCTTGAACACCGTAGGATCAGAAAATGAGGTGATCCTGTTGTATGAGAGGTCGACGGTTGTCAGATTAGCCGTGTCATGGAACGACCCAGGCTCAACATTAGTAATATTGTTGTGGCTGAGGTCCAAAGTCTTTAACAGCTTGAGTCCTTTGAAGGCATCTTTGCTGAGGGTAGTGATATTGTTGTAGCTGAAGTTGAGCGAGAGCAACTTTCCCTGATTTTCGAAATTGCGAGCTTTAAGTGAGTTTATCTTATTGTTAGAGACATCCAATTTGCGAAGACTCGTATAGAAAGAGAGGGTGTAGTCGACATTGGCTATCCTGTTGTCCTGGAGCTCGATGACTTCCAGGTCTGGATTAAGCTGGATGGGGACCACTTCCAGACTGGCACCGACGCAGGAAGCAGCGAGAGCATCATCCCTGCATGTGCACTTGGAAGGGCAGATGCAGCGAGCTGGAGCAAGAAGCAGCAGCACTAACCACAAGTGGGTGAACCCTGCTCCATCATCCATTCCAATCGGTCGTGTCTTGTCACCATCAGATCTGCAACATTCGACGCCCCAATGTACTAATTATTATGATTAAATTAAATCGCAATCAATTGCAAATGTATTTGTGCCGAAGAAGATAATTATAGGAGCCATAAGCAAAAGCAAAATAGGAAAGCAATGGTAAGAAGCATAAAAGCAAGAAAAACTTTGCTGAAAAAATGCCTAAGAAAAGCAAAGCATGCAATGGTGAAGAAATGGTACATGCAGAAGGTTAACAAGCAAGTATATACAAGCAATTAAATTATTTAAATGTAAAACCACGCTCCGCTCCTGATATTTTCCTGACCCTTGGACAATAATAATGATAATAATAAACTCTTTATTTAATTATCCCTGGAACTAGTATCCTATAATCAGCTGCCAAACGGGTTCGCCGAAATTTGCGTCTTGCAGCTTCCCTTCTTTTTATCATATCCTTTATTTCAGGTGTCAACCAAGGTGCAGCAGGACGACGTATGGTTCGGGTTTTCAGAGGAGCATGGTTATCTAAAATGGATTTTAAATTTGAGGTAAGGATGGAGACCATAGGATCGATTGAGTCATATGAATATATGAGATTCCATTTAACGGATTTAAGGTCGGATTGAAGGAATTCATAGGAGAGGAGGTCTAAATTAAGGAATGATATCAGCATGGGAGTAAAACGTTTGACGGGGAGGTCGTATGAGATCTGGATGAGGATAAGAGAAAATGAACGGGGAATTTCGAAAAAGAGACAATTTTGGAGGGAGAGTCAGAGATACAATGGTCGAGCCATGTGTCGGAATATTGTGTATGATGTGTTGGAGAATAAGGAACTAGGTAAAGGTTGAGGGAATAGAGGAGGTCGGTTAGAAAGGACTTTTCGGGAGAGTCTGCAAGCATATTTACATTGAAATCTCCGGTGATGATGACATTAGGATACTTGGATACAATATTGATGAGGGAAGATTCGAAGAGGTTGTCGAAAGGAACACGAGGAGGTCTATGGACTACAGCAAATAATAAGGAAGAGGAAAGGGACGAGATTTCAACAAACATATACTCTAAATGAGGGAGGTCAGGGGAAGGAGGCTGAAGGCAGCTCTTATCTCACTGACAAACCTTTTTTTTTCACAATTTTTTCAAATTTAACACTATTTTCTCAATACTCCGGTGTCCCTCAATATTTAATATCCTAGGAGCTATTCTATACACGGTATATAAACATACCATCCTCACTACTTATGCTGATGATAAATGTGTGTGATCTGTGAAAAACAGCATTTGAAGAATAGTATTAAATTTGGAGAATAAAGATATATCCCATATCTTATTAGCACATCCCATCAAATTACCTTCACTTTACGTCTTTTACCATACAATACCCTTTGGATAACATTAAACACCACTATAAAAAAGATTATTTACATGACTATATGGATTAAAGGAATTGAACTTTTGGGTTCTACCAAACCATTGAATTTCTCAGGCATCCGATCCCCACACTCCAAAATCCCTCCCAACATCCTTGATGCATCTTTTTTATAACTCTGCCCTAACGTGCCATATGTGACCGACCAAATGCTAATCCTTTCACGATAAACTCCCAACTCATCTTAACCTTACTGATTCTTCACTTCCTGAACATCCTCAGAGGAGTCTGAAATGAAGAGGGCTTCCGGAAGCTTTAAATTTGAACTATTGATATAGTGTTGATTCAATGACCAGCCTGGTTAAAACAGTATATTATATATAAAAAGAACAATAAGAGTAATGTTCATTACGCTAGTTTGCTCTAAAGATGTACCTTATATATTTTTTGATAACACAGTAGTAAATTTCAATAAAAATAATATTTCTTAAATGTTACACTTAGTGTAATATTATGTACAAACAAAAAATGTTAATTGAGGTCTTTAGAAAAGTAAATGAACAAATATGGAAATTCCTTCCCTACCAAAACAAAGACCAATAATATTATTTCAAGTCTTTTAAAAAATATCCGTCTTTCGTGGAAAAGATATGCCATTGAATTTATAACAATAATGTTATTATCTAATTGCTTAATTATCATAAATCGATATATTCAAAAGTTACCAAATATTACCCGTCATTTTGGTAATGCGTCAAAAGAAATATTTTTCTAGCACATCAGTCAAGAGATCCCGTATACTGTATTTAGCAAGGAAGGCTAGTCAAATATTAGTTAAGTTGTACAAACTTGTAACAAGGAGATATGTGCCTAGACAATAATCGAATGAGTGTAGGATAGCTAAGCCAGTTTGGGAGCTAGGTGTTTGCCAGCTCCCCATCAAGTTACCCGCTAACTACCCAAGCACTAACTCTGCCGTCTAAAGTAATGCAATTTCCCTTGCTTGGCTTACAGCCTAGAGCCCAAATGATATCCTTTACGAACTATCAAAACGAGCCTCTTCTAGTTTTCCAACCACTCTAGAGCTAATACATGTAGGCAACTAATATCGATAGCTAACATGTCAGGCTAATCAATTATGTACTGAGATTATCCCTTAGATCTAAAGGACTCGAGTAATAAGAAATGAATGATGTCTATATTTAATTCAAGCAAACTTCAGTATGGTTCTGAAATTGCAGTACATTAGTTTATATTTAATTTTTCTATATGTAAATATCAATTTATTTAGAAATTCATTCCAAAATTTTAGCAATCCTAACCACATTATAGTGTAGTACACCCGAGATAAGTATTCATACATGTTATACAAGTTAACCATCTAACAATTTATGATACTTCAACCTCAATGATAAAAAATCATATGTTAAAAATATTTGTGACCCATATACGTTATAGAGCAAAACAATGTTATTAATTGTTTATTATGGTTTGATTTTAGTAATCAAAATACTTCTAATCACAATGTTATTTATAACGAACAATTCATTTTGACTCCTAAAAGAACAAAATGGACGCCAAAAACGTATTATTCATAAAAGTTAATTATATAACAATTTATGATATTTGATATTTCCTTTTGAAAAAAATATGTTGAAAAGTTTTGAATTTATCTAATATATTATTTCTCAAAGCCTTTTTTTTGTCGGTACCCCATAACTTCCTTAATAATTCATCAAATTTTATGAATGAGGCAGCATTTTAAAGCTTTCCTTAACAGCTACACCGGAAAAATAAACAAATCACTCATTTTGCCTTCAATTCAAGTTATAAGCGCGAAAACGCGGTTTAAACCGGTAATACTGGTTTGATAGTCCTCTACTACTATTTCTAAATAGTGTCAATCTTTTCAGATTTTCAAGGAGAACATTTCGGTCATAAACATTTCCATTGACCTCTTCATTTGCGAGTTTTAAGCGAAAAACTGAAATTCTCAGCGAAAATGGTCGCAGGGCTTTTTCGAAGGTGTCATTTTTGTCAGGACGAACATTTTTGTTTATATACACTTTACCAATTGTCGTCTTCTTTAGCGAGTTAAAAGCAGAAACACGCGATTTCAGTCAATAGAATTAGTGCACTAGCTTTATGAAATTTGACAATTAGTCATTTTAATTAATTAATTAATAACTGCTGGATAACAACTCTTCATTTAATAATTTTTATTAAATGAAAATTTTCAAGATAAATATTAGTTAAATATATTCAATTAATTAAATTGGCATCATCATCATTTATTTTAATTGATAAAATACGATTATTGGATTGACTTTAATTTTTTCTAAAAGAAATTTAAAACATGTGAAATTATTGATATTTAAATATTTATAAATTAATTTCGGAATTCATTAAAGAAATTAAGGGAGACTTTATCCAATTATTTGTATTAAGAATTTCAACTTTTTTAAAGAAGAATAAATGGAAGATTTACAAAGCAAAGCAAAGTCTTCATTCAAAACCGCCTCTTCCCAAAGAAACAAACGTTCAATTAAAGAAAGGACAAAAGGACACGTAGCCATTAGAAGATCTAACGAAGCAACGGGGAGCGGGGGATAAACCTGGAAAGAGAAAATTAAACGAAAGGACTCTCCAAGGAGGAGCTATTAATTGGAGCTTCTTATTAGAGGTCGGCTCATCTGCTTAATAATGGTGTCCTCAGGGCTCTTTGTGGCCGCCAGGGGGGGATGGGGGGGGGAGCATGGTCCCTCCGACATAACTGGGTAATGGGGCCCGGGTCTCAGGAACTTGGGGGTTATGAATAATTAGAAGGTGTAGATGTGGGGGCGGGTCCCAAAGGGATCTCGACTGATGAGGCCAATACTATGTTTATTAATGGCGGCTTTGGGGTGCCTCTTCTAAGGCCACGATCGGTCCGGGGAAGTTATCGCATCCGGATCATCTGTCCAAAGGGGGCCGATGGAATTACAAATGACCCATATGAACGGGGCCAAGGAGGACTGTCTATTTATTCCAAGTTATGATCGTCTTTACAATAAAAAGCAACGTAGGAAAAAATAAGAAACTTTTTTATTCTCTCCACAGCTTTGAATAGAACCCTGTGCTGACACCCACCTAGAACACAACCAGCCTCTACACTTTGAATTATTTATAAATACAAGTTTTCCTTTGGTCTATTAATACCCCCCTACCCGGACTTACTTGATGCGTTAACTGATCCCAACTTCTATTGTCCAAATAGCACCTAGTTGACAGAACAGGCTGTCTGGTAGTAAGGGCATCTAAAATTTCCCCATAATTAACGGGATTATCCCCATAACGGAACAGAGGCATACACCCCCCCCCACCATCCAACGCAACCTCCAAAGAAAGAAGATTTATAAATTAATATGATGCGAGGTTAAACTACATGCAAGAATATTATCCCGACCAATACCAAAAATATGGTTGCTCAAGTCATTTCGATTGTTTTTATTTGCAAAATCAATGCCAAAAACGAACCATGAAAATTTACTGAAAAAACAACAACAAAAAAATTTGTTCAGAACGGGGTAACAAGGTGGAATTCCTCATAAGATGTGATTAAAAGGGCTTTTTAAAAACAGAGGAATAAAAACTATATAAAACCTATAAAACTTGAACACAACGAGTTCACAATCGTACTTCGTATTGCAATCCTTGAAATATCTACCTATCAAGAAATCAATTTACTAACTACAGGATATAGGTCTAATAACCAAAATGTATGATATATATTTAACTTCCTCATTAAGTTACGTGAGTAAAAAAAGAAAAGATATTTTGAATTTCCCTGAAATTCCCTGAGAGATAATAGTTGGTACAGTAATTATATCTTAGCTCTGTTATCAGCTTGCCTTTCAATTCAAGGAACCAGTTTTAATGACTATGATTATGTTACGAGGAGTATCTGAAAATGTAAGTACTGTAGATATTTTCATTGTTTGTGATGTAAACCATCTATGAGCGAGTCTCGGAAAAATATTGAATAACACCCCACAACTCCGTTTGTGAGTGCGTACCTTTATTGCTTATTACCAACAGCTAACTTTCAGACGATGCGGTTAGAGGCCAAATAAAAGTAAGAAATAAGGATTAACAGACCTGTTTTTCCGATTTCAAAGAATTTTTAAACTATTTCGTGTTAGGGTGTTGTAGCAGTACAACAACGCTAATTCCTTATAAATGTTAAGGATAGGTGGGAGGAAGGGGGTGGGGGTAGTCATTATTGATTCATCCAATTGAAACGAGCTTTGAAATGCTTGTCGTTCATCGGTCATAGAGGTTATTATGAGATTATTTCTCCATAAATATTATTACTGATAGGAGTTAAGATGGGGATGGTTTATTATTAGGTTTTTACGATTTCGAGGAAATTCGAAGCACTTATTGGTTAGAGGCCAAATAAAAGTAAGAGAAGGATTTTTTGCTCATACATTTTATTGGGCTATGTATGGAGGAGGGGACTTTAATCATTAACTTTTTGTTTATTCTGCACAAACCACTTACTATTTAGTATGGAGTTTAGTAATTTTTGTTTGAAAAGAAAAAAAAGAAGATTTTATCTGAATATGAGATTAGATCAATACAAAAGTTTCACCGCGTGAGATGGAATATTTTTATCAATCTATTTCTGGCAAACAAAAATAGATTCGACTGCAAACAAGTAGGTAGTACCCAAAAGTAGAATGCAGAGCGACAGGGTTTTGATAATGCCGCAGAAGCTGATCTGGAACAGGAGAGAGATATCACGTAGTGTGTTGGTACTATTTATCCAGGCTGTGTACCCAACGGCGCTCGATATCCTTGATGAACTCCACCTCAAAGATTTCCCCAGTACTAGGGGATGGAGTGGAAACGCCACGGGGGTTTTCGGCTCTGTTTGCTCGGGGTTGTTAATGCGTTAGCAAAGTAAACGCCTTTCAATTATATAAGGTAATGTGTATCACCATGGTGGGATAATAGCCTATATTAATTATTAGATCTAATTTTAAACAGAAGCCCATTCCGGAAATTTAATCTAAAAATATAAAAATATCTCCTTATGTATATTTTTCTTAATTTTTATAACAAACCAAGGAAACAACAAGCAGCAGAATCGAGCTTTTAAATGATCCTAATTCACTTCTTTTCTCATCATGGTATTAAAGTCGGGTGCCATGATGGAAGAATGGTGAATCTGGATGGGTAGACATCGGGTTCAGATGCATTTTCCCATTTTATGATTTGGGATAATGGTTTACAACGGCAACTAGGATTCGAAGTACTTTAAATACCGAAGGGATTTTAAATATTCGATTTTCCAGTTGCTGGCTGTTTCCCATTATTCAACTTCATATGCTCCCTAAATTGTCACTTCGATACCATACAAAGCTCGAGTTTTAGGGTCATATTATTTTTACCTGTGATTGTAGAAAAATAAATTATACTAGACATTTTTAACATGCTCTATGGACATTGATCAATCAACACAATATATATCTTCATATATCCTATATGAAAAGGAGACCTTTGGCAAGATTAGTCAGAAAAAGGCTTTATTGACTACCCTTGGTAATATTCACTGAACTATAATTTGATTCGCCTAACAGTCCCCAACGCACTTATGTCCATTGAAAACACGTAAGCAAACATTACCGAGTACTTGTCTTAAAACTACTAAATAAAAATAGAAAACAGAAATCATCCTCATCACAGAGAAATCATCTCTTAGAAAACAGAAATCATAACAATATTTTAAGAAAAATATTATGTTTAATTGTAAATAAATTTTGACTACGAAATGCCTCAAAAACATTAAATAGCAGTTACTAACGATTTCAGAAATTTCGATCATAGTTCTGGTATACCTGTGCTTGGATAGTAAAATAAAGGCGTTATCTTGACATGAAAATAAATTCTTAATTCGCTCCGGGGTTAGTCCTCTCAGCATTGATATAATATTTAAAGACTTACGGTCTTTGGGAACACAGATTAAATCAAAACAAACAGGATTAACAATAAAGGAAAAGGCAACTTCGAGTGAAACCAGATTTTTAAAAAAAGGATGAAAATGATATATAGTAATTCAAATTAACAACAAACAAATAATATAAACATACCACCGGTCCACAAGAATAGCGACAAAAGTCGAAATGTTCATCAATAAAATTTATTAAAAGAAGGATTTAAATTTTCATTGATAAAATATTTATTTCTTATTTTGCAAATAATTTACTAATCAATAATTATTTTCTCACAGTTTTTTAAAATTTAAACTAAATTAATAGTTTCACCAAATCAAATTCTAGGGAACTCAAATGAGGATTTGGACTGCATCAATAAATCTTTCAGAAGCCATTGTAAATTAAACCGGTTTGCAAATTAGACTATTACTTTTAGCTGAGGTTAATAATAATAAATGAAACCGGGTGTAGTAATAAATGCGAACCAATGAAGCCGCCGGGATTATACTGTTGGGGGTTCCCCACCCACAGGGGAAACGGTAATGAAGTCATCCTCACCAGGGAGGAGGGTGCAGGAGGGATCCAAGGAGGGAGGTGCAAGAAGGGTCCAAGGGGTTCGTCTTCCAGCATTAGGGGGAAATCTACAGCAGTTATCGGCTGTCACCAAGAGGGGTAGTAAGGGCTGTGGAAGGTGTTGTAATCTTCTAAGGGGAATTCACAGCAACTCAATTCGATCATGATCGTTGGAGAATGAATGAATGAATGAAAAAGTACTGAACATATACAAGTTGGAACAGATAAAATACACAGGTGGTAGGGCTCGATCAAGAACATTATAGGGAAGTTATTCATAAATTAAAAAAGAATGTATTGAAATCTTTTTTTTTTTTCTCTTGCATAGTAATCCTGTGGGAGGCTCGTGTATTTTTAAAAACAAGCCCATGCACTAAGGGAAACGTTCAGCATGAATGATGAAAAAACAATTTTTACATGTAGATGATATAATCGTATGCGCGATTTCGATAGACAAAAACATATGAAAAAAATCTGGTGCGTGCGCGCAACACACAACTTTCACTTACCAACTTACTTAGATTAGAAATTGACGTGTTTTGCTAAATATCATTTCCCAAAGTCACACATTTTTCTACATTCATATCTTATTTTTGTTAATCGTTAAAGCCGTTTTTGAGGAAATAAAAAAAACCCGTGAAAATGATACAAAATTTATTAAGTAAAGTCCCCCCTCCCGTAGATCAATTTTGATGAAAATTTTACTGTCATATCTCGGGCATATAAATACATCAAATACCAAGTTTGATCAAAATCGTTAAAACCGTTTTTGAGTAAATAAAAAAAACACGTGAAAATGATATAACATTTATTAAGTAAAGTCCCCCCTCCGGTTGATCAATTGTGATGGAATTTTTACAGTCATATTTCAGGCATATAAATAGATCAAATACTTAGTTTAATCAAAATCGTTAGAGCCATTTTTGAGAAAATCGAAAAAAACGTAAAAAGTTATTAAATAAAGTACCCCCTCCCTTTGAGCAAATTTGATGAAATTTTTGCTGTCACATCACGAGCATATACATACACTAAATACCCAATTTCAGATTTGCACGGCTTATAGTTTTTGAGCTAGTCTGTTCACACACACACACACACAGACACACACACACACAGACCATTTCGCGGGACTTAGTCATTTGGACTCAGGGGACCCCAAAACGTGTATTTCCGTTGAAAACCGGAAGTCGAAATTTTTCACGATCGCAATACTTCCACTTACTATATATTTCATATATAGGTAAGTGAAAGTAAAAAATTATCACCCTAAATGTGAGAGGGAGAGAGAGAGAAAAAGAGAGAGCGAGAAAGAGGGGAGAAGGAGAAAGAGTGAGTGTTTGAGGACAGAGAGCTCGGTTCTTAGCCCTATTTATACAGGGCAAACAGGACGGCATCCAAAATAAGATTATGTTAATATCAAATAATTACCGACACTCCTGGCCTAATAATTGTTTTACTGAGCCTCTCGTTGAATTTTAATGCACCCCAGAGGAGAGTTCACCCTTCTCGTCGGCAAGATTTTATTAATTGAAAAGGGCTTGGTTTACCTTTCAGGCGGGGAGCGTGGGCTTTGTCGGAAGTTTAAAGTCCCTTGTTAAACATCTGTTTCCAATGTTAACTTTTAACGTACTTAGGAAAAGGGAGAATCCATAAAACAAGGACTTTGCTTAAGAGTACAGTCTAAGAAGTTTATTATAATTTTTCGGATTACATTTTTAATAGGCTCATGAAAACATTACCAACTTGCGTAAACTAAAATTATCAAACTGGACCTCGAAGAACCGTCGATAGATAGGAACCTTTTATTCACCTTTTCATGATCAGCATACACAAAAGTCTTCAATCTGGAAATTAAAATACCTAACCCAATAATCGAGAATGAGGTAGTGGGTCAGATTGCCAAAAGAGCGATTAGTGATGGCATACCAATCGCAGGCCCCCAAAATCTGACTAAATGTTAGAGACAATAAACTAACAGAAAGAACTGAGAAATCCGTAAGCTTCTAGTACAAATATTTATATTTTTATATATATATATATATATATATATATATATATATATATATATATATATATATATACCGTCGCTTCACTGCAAATCTGAGAAATCTATAAATTACTGTTTTTGACTTTCAATATAAGCTCAAGCGTTTATAGTTTTTGGCATTTCATAATATGTATCGCAGATAAATAAACCAACGTCAGGATAGTTACACCATTTGCAAAACAAGCTAGTCTAATCTCGTTTTTTTTCTTCTTATGATTTGTTGAATTTTCCTTAGCCCCTGCAATCGCGGAATAAGTATTAATTCATCGAAAAATAGTGGAGAGGGGGAAGGGTAGTAATTTTTAATTTTTTACCATTTAATCCGATTTCGATGATATTAGGATTTTCTTTTTCGGGTGTTTTAGTACTATAAAAAGTTATGCCACATAAATATTAACATGGATAAGTTTTAGGTTGGGGTGGATGAAAACTATCTATTTTTTACCGGTTTATTGGCTTTCAACGCATTTCGATACATTGGTTTTTAACTCACTTATTAATTATTTATCACTTACTTATCGATCACCGCATGTTAATATATTTTTTCAAAAATGTTACATCGACCTCTTATCTTAACTACAGTAAAAGTTTTTTTTTCGTTGTTCCGACTTTTTTTTCAAATGCTTCCCCTATCAAAAACTTTGTTTTATCAAAAAGTGGGCCAAATTGTCCTTTAGAAAGAGACCTGCTTAAATATACAAGCTAATATTCTTCTATCATTCAAACATGCAGAAGTGTTACCCAATCGAAAATAGCCAAGTGCTATATTGAGTAGGTACGTCACTGTCGCATAAAGGGAATCGTTGCTGAATTAATAATTAGTCAAAGTAAGCTGAAAATGATATTACTCTTTACATTGCAATTTTAGCCATTCTCTTTTCCGTGGATACATCTGTATTTCAATTCATTTTTGTGTTTACTTAAATTTATAAATATATAAATCGAAAGGGGAGGGCTGAGCTGAAGTGAGTCATTTGTCAGACATGACTTAAATTAATGAATATTCTATTTAAATTTCAAAAATGTTTTATAATTTGTGCACTAACATAGAAATCTCATACACGACTGACATACACACGTATACGATGAAGGTAATAAAAATGAGTTGAATGAAGGGTCTCTTCCTTTAACAAACCAAGGTATCTGACTCAACCCACAGAACAAGTCCTTATAATATATATTTATATTAAGAAATCAAATTAAATCACACACTGTTTCTTTTCCAATTTGAATAATGAAAAGTAAAATTTGATCATTATATTACTGATCCCATTACCAACTTACCCACCTATACCCTTTATCCACTAATCCAAAATCGATGCCTGATTTGTGTAATGGAATAATAAAAAAAAAGAAATGAAATACAGGAAATTATTATCTTTTATTCTAATATTTTTAGGTGCCTCTAATGAAACAATTATTATTAATAAGAGATTTTGGTAGGGGATAGTGGCAAAATATTATAATACAATCAATTACTATTATTGTTGTTTTATTCTAAAGTTCGGGCGTTTCGAGTCTTAGCCTATATAAAAACTATAATGACTCTATTGGTTAATTAAAAAAAAAAAAGTATTTTTTTTTACATCTGAATTTTATTGTGGAAGTTTGTGTAGGATACTTTTTTATATTAAAAAGAAGAATTATTAAAAAAAAATCTCGTTTTAAACAATCAATTATCTTTATGTTTTTTTTTTTCAACAAATCCATCGAATGTTTGTTCTTTCAGAGGGCCTTTTTCTAAATTAAAATTTTTTATCTTTAAGATTATTTTTCTTTACTAATCTGAAACACCGTTTATACATATACTAAGAAACTGGACCGTGATACGAATCACAAAAGAAGCCCGCGAAGGAGCAGTATCCGAGATCAATGAAGCGAATATATTTGCCTGAAGGCACTTGTTGCTCGAAGGCAGAGCAGAGTATGGGCAAGGCATTCCAAACAGTCAATTACGTGTTCCATATCGCTCATATCGGTCCACTCATACTCCCCAGGATTAGCGGCCCGTATTAACCCTCCACTTCCAAAGTGATTTCCATCTACCTTCCCAGCCCGGAGTGGATTTTTCATTTCGCGGGGCTATACGAGACCACTTGTGGGAGAGAAAACCTGGGTAAAACTCATTCCAGGGCAAGTGCAGGGCATAACTTTTAATTGTTATTGGGATCGAGTTATTTTGAAAGCGGGACGAAGGGCACAATTATGGGCTGGAGAGGTTATTTCATCCCATAGGGGCTCCTCAACGACTCGGGGATACGGCCGCAGCGTATTAGGGGAACCGATTGAAATGAGCAAAGTTTTTATCGCCCAACTTTAAAGACTGATGGTCAATTAGTAACTCTGATTTCACTGAAAACCGCTGCTATTTCATTTTATATTATCATCAATCTACCGTTCCCGGAATTTTAATTGGTCCTAATTTTAATCAAAGATTCCTAACTATTAGAGCATTATTATCATTTTTTTGCTTACCGACTTATCGATTCGATGTCTTAAATTATGACTAGAATTATGATATATAGGTGATTATGGCATTTCAATATCTGATAATGAATGTAATATTAGAGAAATGTTGGGATGTACTAAATAAAATTCAAACCACTTTACATTTAATTAATATATATTTTTCTACATTGGGAACTTTTAAATATTTAATAAAATTATATATGTTTATTAAAAAAATATAAAAAATATAAAAAAATATAAAAATATATGGTTAAAATAAAAAAATATATGTATATATAGTTTTTATCTTCCTGATTTTATTGAAACCTGTCAGCCATCAGCAAATGTGATGATATAAAGAAATCCATGCAAATATAAATATTTAATTTAATGTAAAGTAAAAACATAGAAATGAGTAAGTGTTTTTTTTTTAATTATTTAAAAAATATTATGATAAAATTATATTAAAATTATGATAAATTTTAAAATACTTTTTATTTCTAAAAAAAGTTGAGGTTAGACTTTTATGTAGAACTTTATCTATCGCATTATGAAAAAAAAAATAAAAAAAAATCCTTGAAACCTGTAAGTGGGGTTCTTATAGCCTGAATAACGTAAAATGTTATTTTACGTTTTATAAATTAATTCATTAATTGAGGAATTTTGATTACAAAATGAAAAAATCACCTTCATTCTAAAAAGTAACTAAATCTATTTTCCTCTCCTTAAAAAAATTAAGAGAATGTTGAAACGCAGATAAAAAACAAAAGAAAAAAATAGAGCAAAACAGGTATCACAAATATACATTTGTAATTTTAAAAAATCTCATGATCTTTTTATTGAATGTACTCGTTACAAGTGCAAGTGGGAAGGGTAATTATATTCCAGCATGGATAATTTAGAAAACAACACTACCTTCGATAAACTTCCGTGGAATAAAATATTATGCTACGATAAATATTTCTTTAGCCGTTGAATTAAACAGATGAAAAATAAAGATAATGATTAGAACGAAATCGTTTGATATTTATTTGCCAAGAGAATTCCAGGGTATAAATGCTGGAATTACATGAAAAGCAATTCACCCATTTTCAACTCTCTAATTAGGCTATCCTTTTAGTTTTAGCTCTAATGAATTATGTTAAGTAAATAAAACATTATTATTTTGATTAGTTAATACGTTGATCTAAGTAGTATAAAATTTATTTATTTTAGAGGCGTCCAAAAAGTCCAAAAAGATTTGGTTAGAGAAAAACGTGACTGAAAAAATTAGGCTTATATAAGTTTAATGCAATATGCATATTTGCCCGAATCTAAAGTATAGGAATTTTATTTTTTAACATTATTTTACATTTACACCTGTCTTAAAAGAAAAAGACAATCAGCGAATTTGATGACTGAACACATAGAACAACATGGCTTGATAGGCTAGGGGAGGAGTCATACCCAGCGGCACCTCTTCCTTCCGTTATGTGCACTTAAGCAGGGAGATCACCAGGAAAATTTAATTCATAAAATTCAAGGTGGTTGGAATAGTTTTATTCGTTATAGCGCATCAGTTCTGAAATTTTAGTCTTCTAGAATACTCATCAAATAATATTTCTCTAATCAAATACTAAAATGTCATAATGAAATATCAAAAATCCAAACATAGAACTGATAAGAGTCGAGCCGTGGAAAGTAAGGAAATTGGAATTAACCACTGACTCAGTGAGATGACAGATATTATCTTTTCTAATATATGAATCAAAAGCTGAGATACATATATAGGTATTTTTGACAAAATGAACTCAAGGAGAACATTGGTTGCAGCTGTTAATCAAAACCTTTAAAGTTGGCACATTCTTGTAGCATTTTACTGTATGTGTTATCAGACATGAGTGCTCAGAATACCTCTAGTAACCAGGAAACCAGCTTAATAGTCGTACTATGTTGGAATTAATATAGCCAGAGAATGGTCACACGGTGATCCTCGTTTGAAACTATGCTCGGCCAATGTAAGTAATACCTTAGCAATAACCCTCTGTTCAATAACCGGGTATAAGCTATAAGCTATGAAGTAGAAAAAAAAATACAAACTGCAACAGTTTAAATAGCCGGATTTCTTATTGGAACAGGTCCTATAAATTTAAATTAGGATCTTTTCGGACCCTTTTCTAAGAGAGAGATTGGATTAATTTATTATTAAATGTTTGTACTGAAACAATTCCCGGTTAGCCGAAGAAAATTAAAACTGAACAAGCAAAGAGAGAACGGCTTCTTCTGTTTGCAGGGAGAGCAAATTAGCCGCGATTATTTGTAGGCGAGAGCCGGGAAGGAGCAGTTGGCAAACAGTCGTCGCTTGAGGACTTTATTATTGTTCAAGGCATTAATATTACCGCAAACACTGTTTCCGGCTGTCTCAAATATGCATACTAAGGGGGGGGGGAGTATCTCTGAGAGCTTGACAGATTCTAACGAAGATTGGAAAAAATTGTTCAAAAATTTATGAATTTGGATCTCTACAGAGTTATGTAGGTAGATCAATTGTGAAGCAAGAAAATATTTTCATGGAAAGAAAATTCCATCTTTGCCAGAGTCAAAATGAAAAAAATACTGTGGATTATGTAGTTCAGGTACCTCAAAAGTCTCATAATTTATTAAAAAATGAACAAGGCCTAATATATATATCTGAATATATGACAAGATGATTAGCTTTATTGTTATTCAAAATATATATACGTATATATACCTGTGAGTACCTTTGTTGTTTCTCAGTTAATAAATCGTTTGTCTGTTGTGTAAATCACTTATTTATTGTGTAATCTATTTATTTGTCTAAATACTATCTGTTTAAGGTACAGATAGGGTAGTGAAGGGACAGTAGAGCCCCTTTCACGTTACAATATGATCCTTGGAGACTAAATTGCTTCCACATTTTATTTTTTATAGTTCTTATAAATCGCTCTACGATACAGGCTTTCATATTACTAAAAGTAGAGTAATGATTTATCCGGTTGGATTTCATTAGTTCTTGGAAAAATGTATTGTAAAATTCTTTTCCTCGATCAGATTGTAGATTACAAGGTTTTCTACCACTGAGAGTCAAAATAGTTTCAAATGCCGATGGTACTTCTTTTCCGGACTTCGATTTCAATGGTATTAACCATGCGAATTTGGAAAAACAGTCAATCACCGCTAAAATATATTTATATCCTTTATTTTCTTTAGCATATGAACAAAGTTCGATTAAATCTACCATCCACTGGTCATCGATACCCTTTAGAATTACCCTTCTCCTCTGAAAGGACCGTCTAACCGGTTTATGCAATATATATATACGTACGCGAGAACTAACAACAGATCGCATTGAAAACGTTGGTAGCGGTAGCCAGGAGGGGGGGGGGTAAAACCCCACCCGCCCTCCCCCGCCGCTTCACCACATAATAAGGACTTTTTGAATATTTACCTTTGCGAGAGGTAATTAGCTAGGAAAGAAAAAAACCCATTAGTTAATGAAAATTAACGAGTGCGAGAGGTAACCGGAGCGCGGGGACAACTAGTTGGCGACGGTGGCGGTTCCTGGTGGGGTCGGGGTTAACCCGCCCCCCCTCCCCAATCTATAGTCTTACCTAATAAAGATTTTTGGACTAATTACCTATGCGAGAGGTAACTAGTCGCGAAAAAAAAGCCGTATTAATTACGGTTTTTAAAATTTTAGTTCGCGAGAACTAAAAAGAGATCGCATTGAAAACGTTGGTCGCAGTAGCCAGGAGGGGGGGGGGGGTAAAACCCCACCCGCCCTCCCCCGCCGCTTCACCACATAATAAGGACTTTTTGAATATTTACCTTTGCGAGAGGTAATTAGCTAGGAAAGAAAAAAACCCATAGTAATTAGTTAATGAAAATTAACGAGTGCGAGAGGTAACCGGAGCGCGGGGACAACTAGTTGGCGACGGTGGCGGTTCCTGGTGGGGTCGGGGTTAACCCGCCCCCCCTCCCCAATCTATAGTCTTACCTAATATACGTATATATATACGTGCTGCCGTGGATAGGCAAAAAGTTGGTCGGGCCCCAGGCATCGATAACATTGACGCGGCAATTCTGAAGTGTAGTATCCCCTACATTGAAAATAGGCTACTGCAAATCTTCAATGATTGCCTTGATAAGGGGTACTTCCCGAAAGAGTGGAAAATTGCCGATGTCAGGCTCATTTACAAAGGACGAGGAAAAGACAAGCAACAAGCCAAATCATACAGGCCTATCTGCCTCCTTCCTGTATTGAGCAAAATTTTGGAAAACCTGATGGCCACGAGCCTGCAGCCTGTCTTCCGTAGGGCAAGCCATCCACGGCAGTACGGGTGTACCAAAGGTAGGGGAACCGTAGATGCCCTGCTGCGGGTGCGCCAAGACGTTGAAGAGAGGGCGGAAAAATATGTAATGTTACTCTTGTTTGACATAACTTCTGCCTTCGACAGCGTCTGGTGGCCTAGCGTGCTCCAGCAGTTGCAGAGGTATGAGGCTCCCAGCAACTTGTATTCCCTCGTGAACAGCTATTTACAGGACAGGACAATACGACTGAGAGGATGCTTCTATGAAGTAGAAGATTGTGTAGAGCGAGGGTGTCCTCAGGGCTCTGTCCTTGGTCCCGCCCTGTGGAAAATAGTTTTTGACGAGTTGCTGGGAGTACTTGAAGAAGAACGGTTCCCCGCCACTGCGTTCGTGGACGATTTGGCCGCTGTAGTGGCATCGAACAGCAGAGCCAGGTTGAAAGAAGAAGCTGGGAGGTGCGCCAACCTGATCAGAAGATGGTGCGAGAGAAAGAAGCTGAAGATGGCTGCCGAAAAGACCCAGGCTATTCTCCTTAGAGGTAGGACTGATAGGGCTCACCCTATTAATATTAATATTCAAGGAACTAGAATACGTCCAAGTGAGGTGGTCACCTACCTTGGCATTAGGATTGGAAGAAATTTCAATGTGACTCCTCACTTGGACTACCTCAGAAGTAGGGTGACCCTAACTCTAAACGGACTCAGCAGGATCGGAGGAGCCTTTTGGGGCCTGAAATACCCAGCGACTATGGCCATCTATAAAGGTGTAGTCCTGGGTATACTGAGGTATGCTTCCCCTGGCTGGAATAGGAATCTCTCGCACCGGCAAAAGAGCAGGTTGGCTACGATTCAACGAATGGCTCTGCTGCGAGTAACTAGGGCCTATAAGTCTCTGTCTCATGAAGCGGCACATGTCCTTGCGGGAGCAGTACCTATCGACCTCCTCCTGCAGGAAGACATTTTTAGATACACAATGATGAGGGAAGGGTCGGCGGTTTTACCGGAGTGTCTTCGTGCAAGGATCAATGAGGAACCACGCAGATGGAAGAATATCATTCACGAATACACCCTGGACCAATGGAATCAGAGATGGATAGCGACACCAAAGGGAGCTACGCTGAGAAAATATTTTCCAACCGTCAGCTCCAGGTTAGCAGCAAGATGGGTAGAACCTGATTATTGGGTCTCCCAACTACTAACTGGACATGGTGGCTTCCGCACAAAACTCGTCCAGTATGGAAAGAATATTGATCCTCTGTGTCCTACCTGTGGAGTACCCGAAACAGCCGAACATATAGTCTTAGACTGTGCCACCTATGAGGCATTGAGGGCAAAAATGCTGAGGGAAACTGGTCTCTATGTTCTGACTGAAAGCCATTTCCCTCAGCTAATGGCACAAGAAAACTATCCGCACTTCAAGGCCTTCGTGACTGGATGGAAAACGATTGCGGGTCCAACGCACTTCTCATTGGGGAGGAGAGAAGGTCCTGTACCCGAAAGACCACCAGAGAGGGCAGAGGCTGAAGAAGGTGATTCATAAACTAGAAGAGCAGGCTGTGTGCACAGCTTATGAAAAATTATGTTATTGTTTTACTGGCAGCAGTTGGTTGCTATCCAGAAATGGATAGCATCCAACTACTGCCAAAACCCGTATTGCCTTTCAGGCACGGTAGGGATGGCAATAAATAAATAAAAATGTTATTCAAAATATTTATCATTTAATTAATTCCTATTTTATCATATCGTTGTCCTATTAATCAATATTTTATCCTATTCACTAACACGTTAGGTGTGGCGGCGTAGTTTAGAGATATCCTGAATCGGACGGTATCGGTCCCGGGGGTCCGACTGCTGGGATGAGCCACAGACGATATCGGGCGTCGGGGTACGATGGGAATGCTCTGACGAAAGTGTTATTTTTTTACTGAAAAGTGAACTAAATGAGCTTCTCAAGACCATTATCTCTTGGTAAGGATTAGACCTAGACATAACAGGCGCAGGACATGCCCCCGGGGTCCAATACAGGATTTACGCCATACTTTATCGAAAATAGCATTAAACTGCTGGAATTTTGAATTACCATCCATATTGATAATTTTTGCGATATTAAAACAATTTTTATGAGTCTTTAACTGCTTTAAAACCACTTACTATATGATAAAAAAAATCTTTTTAAAGAAATGAATTTATATAACATAAATAAAACAAATATCAGTGTTTTATTTATAATTACAGACTTAGTAAAAAGTATTAAAGATAACCATAAAGATATTCTTTGCAATATTATCGGACGCGGAAGTGTGATGCCGTCCAGTAGTCTTGTTTTATTACTGATGGCCTGTATCGGACCCCGGAGCCCGATTTTAAAAAACATCAGAATTTCATCTGTTATCAACTTTTGCTGCACTAAAATGCATTAATCTTATTAAAAATCGACTAAATTGAGTCTTTGAGGTGTTCGGCCTTTCGGACATTTTCATGTGATAATCGCCTGTGGGAATGTAAGACATCGGACAAAGTATAATGGAGAAGGTCTAGGAGGTAATTCTTGAGTTGAGATTGTTATGATATAACATATTTTTCCACAAAATGGTAAAAATTATCGATGTCGGTTTTTTGCTAAATAACGATATTATCTCAAGTTTAAATTTGATGCTTTTTTTTTTATTCCATACCCTACAAAAAAATATGGCAAGTCATCATAGTTTCCGATTCCGAACAATTCGCAGGTTTTAGGCCATGAAGCGATATGAATACTTTCACATTGTCATTAGTTTCTCTTTACAGAAGAGAGCTAGTTTTCCAGAGTATTTGAAGTTTTTCAACTTTTATAACATTTTTTCATATGGGGTTGCCCTTTTCGAGTTGCAGGAAATTAGAACATGAGCTTGATTCATTTTTCGCAAAAATTGCTAATGTTTGACATTCGGTTCCAGTAAAACGATTTAACCAATTATAACTTTAAGTAACTTGTCAGAAGCAACATTTGATGCTTTCTTATTCTAAAGACAAAAATTATATCTGCGATGAATTGTTGCGATATTTATCAGTTTTTTCTTCATTGATTTGTATGTTCGACTATCTAACATTATTATGTTTCATAAACGTTCAGAGTAAAACAAAATAAAGAAGTACGTAGTTTAGCAATATTAACCTACTTAAGAATAAGTTAGGTTTTTCTTCAAGTCCCGAAAAAATCTTGAGGCAACTTACACAAGCGATAGAAATAGGAAATCTGAGAAACATATCTTCCATTTCCATTCAACCCAGATTGGCCTAGCGCTTGGAAGCCGAGGGTGAGATCCATTGCGAACAACAAACTCATCAGAAAAACTTACATAGGAAGCACAAACAGAAGTAGCGATCCCAACAGGGAACCGAACAAGTTGGGAATTTTGATGGGCCAGCGACTGTAGCGAAACCCCACGGGCCGGCAAACTTCTCTTCGCCGATCTGGGGGGAGTCAATAAAAGTCTTCAATTGGTCGCGATAAATCTCCCCCTCCCGGCTCCCTCCCGAAATTAGGAAGGAAAATGAATGCCACCCACCCAAAGCTGGGATGGCAAGTTCGTTCATCATAACCTTTTGTTTTTAAGGTCCTAGGATCTGATTATCATTAATATTAAGCCATAAACTATAATGATTTTCAACATAGTAAAATTTAATTTAATAATCTTTAACATAGTATTTGAACCGTGCCAGCACAAAAAGTGCAAGGAACCGTCCTGCCCCATTACTGACATGTCATTATTTCCAATATGATTTCACTTATTGATTGTCATGTTCCCGGATGGAGAAAATCTATAAAAAATAAAATTCTTGTTATAAAAATTTATAATTTTTTCTTGGCCGATTCACAGTTGTAAATGGAAAGCGAAGTGTCGGTATACTCTTAAATAATAGTATCATAACCAAAAACCAAAAACGTTTTATCGAAAATTTTAATTATTTAAGCAATAGTTTAAAAAAAAATCCTTCCCTTTTTCAAGTACTTAAGAACGAAAAATCTGGTGGGGTGCCCGTATTATTTACCACCAATGGTCGATACCAAGTTGATATTAATATGAAATTGAAACTAAAAACTAAATAAATTCAAAGTTCGAGAGCTTAATTTAAAACAATAAATTAAGCATGAGCAAATAAACACCTAATAATTTAACAATAATAAATGCGAACTTACGGATCCGCTAATATTAAAATAAATTCATCAGATCCCAGATTTGTATTTATATATTTATTATTATTTATTAAGGGCAAAAAACCACTACGGTTAGCATCCATTTAATGGTGGTTATGATCACCTATGAATCTGAAAGAGCCTAGCTCTTGTATGAGATGGTAGAGCCCCACTTCTTTAGCAAAACTTATGAGTTCTGTAATGATCTCCAGATTTTAACCTAATGCTCCGGCGAGACACTCAGGAAATTCCCATATTTTCTTCATAAACTGGGCACTTCTTTAATGTTGTCTTAAACGATAAGTCATTTCGTGGTGTACTCTTTTGTTTTATAAAATATTTTTACCTGAATTGTGAGATATTTCATACACACTAGGTATGAAGTAAATTATTTTTTAATCCTTAGAGTAGTTAATTTTAGATATCTAAGAGGCCTGAAAACAAGATGAAGATACCGGTCTTCATTGCAAAGATTAGTGTAAAAGTATCATGAAAAATAATATGCATTCAATAAAATATCCTCTAACAGAGTGGTAGGGAAAAAAGGTTGATACGTGGTTGCCAATTGCTGCATGGCGCCCTCGAACCATCATAGCCAGCATTGCTGTTCGGTGTAGCGGGATTAACAGCTCAATATAATGAAGGCACTGTTATTTCTCAGGCTCTTATTTAAAATGTTTAGAATAGTTGAAAATCATCTGTTTTATTTATATCATTTTAATTCAAGGAATATTTCAATTTTTCTATTTATTCTTTTTTAAACTGAGAAACAAAGTCAGGTTATATCTAAAGAGATCTGCTTCTTAATAAAGTTTCAATCTATGTTGAATTAAAGCTTTATTTGGGATAGATATTACAATATTAAACTTTAGTATCAGTGTCCTGAGTGATCATCTTTCTTTAAAATATGAGGTTTTTGTGAGAATTAAACGGTATGAGTGGCTTGGTTACGAGTAAAAAAGTAGGTCTAATTTCATAACAAATAAAAATTCCACATCTTTTAAGAAGTGCTAAGGTTATTTCTGTAATCTAATTCAATTATGAGTTATTTTCTAAAAAAAATTATTATATTATTATATTTTGTAAGTTATGAATATCCCTAACAGGCTCACACAAGCTACCGCGACCGAGGTAATAAAAAAAGACCTTTCTTGGTTTAAAAACATATATTCACTATTGCAGAAACATAATCTCCCGCTGATAAATCTAGATAATTTAAACGACTGGCCAGAGATCTTTAAAAGCTTTGTTAAAAGTGTACGGGTTAGCTTAAAAAATGACCATATAGACTTTGCTAAAAATTCATCAAGAAGCACCCTGTATAAAGATCTAATGTTCGAACTACCTGATAACGTACAATATTTCAACAATTTCAAAAGAAATTATATTCAATGGATTATCAAGCTGAGGGGTGAATTGTTGTGTCTGAATTACCGGAGGTATTCATCAAACTCGGAAATAAATTGCTGTTTATGCAACAAACAAGAAAAGGAAGATATATTCCATTTTATAGGTGTATGTCCTATATTAAATGAACACAGGCGGAAATGGCTTGGAAAAAATACATTAGCCAGAACAGAATTGATTAATTATTTGAATGGGAAAAATTGGGTTTCTCTAATAGGATATGCGAAAGAAGCCTGGAAATACAGGTACACGGTTGTTATAATTGACCATTGATAGCCACCTTTGTATTCTTTGTATTTTATCTTATATTATTTGTATTTTTCTCATTTTTCTTTCTTCTTAATTCTTTTTTTATACTTTTTGATTATTGTTCTTTTTCTATTCATTTTTTCCTGTTTGTATGTAATTATATTATTTTTCATATACTTTATCATAATTGTATATTTGTAAAGGAGTATTATAATTTTTAATGAGTGAGATATGTAAATAAGCAACAGTTTACTAACCTAAAGCTGAAGATTTAAATGTACATATTTATTTTGTAAACAAGCCACGACTCTCCTCTAATGGCGTAATGTCAAGAGTATGTGTCTAATTATTTTTTTGTTTTGTATTTTGTATTCCAATAAAGACATTATTATTATTATTATTATTATTATTATTTTCTAAAAAATTGAAAAAACTATAATAATTTAAAGGAAGAAAATGTAGCAAATTTTTATTTATAATTAATATTTAAAAATAATAACAGTTTCTCTAATGGTTATAAGGTAATGAGAGGCTGAGCATCGTGCATTTAATATCCATTTTATAACCTCAAGAACAAAATTAAAGTGGTTTGGTATATTGGTAAAATATATTGTTCGTCTTGAAAATACCTCCAACTTTAACGCATTCAATTTACAATTATTTATTGAACAAAACTATCCAACTCATCATAATTTATATTAAATCATAAAAAAAAAAAATTAAGGTAAAAGTCAAACTACGATTAGAATTAACTAATATTTTCATATAAATCGTTTCTGCGAATCAGAATAATAGTTTTTTTGGCTTTAAAGAATAATAATTCATATTAAGAAAACATCTATGTAATAAGGCTATATGCAATGAGCCTACTGTCTACATCATATGAATATAAATATGTTTATGTATTATTTTATTAAAATATTTAAATTTATTCTGGAAAGAGTGGGTACAGCATTGGGATAGCGAATTAAATATGCAATTTAATGTATAAGTCATGAAGAAATGGGGTGGAATTCGAAACGTAAAGGATGGCAGTGTATTTCAGAGCTTGGTGACATTTGCATTCCCAAGTAATTTTTTCAATTTCAAACTGATTTTTTTTTCCATAACTTAACGATATTCCATAATTTTACAAACGATTAAACATTGTAACTTTATTCAAACACCACGATAAGGGTAGGAAAATTAAGAATTATTTTTTAAGTTAAAAGAGGTGTCTCGAACGTCTCCCAGAAATGTCTCTGAAACATCTGAGATTTCCACTTGCTACACAACTCGGTCATAGGAAAGAAGATTCTGTGAAACTTTTGAGTCACCGTATAGCAGGAAAATTACACCCACCACTGGATTGAACTGAATCGACTTAGGTCTAGAAATGACTTAGGCTTAATAGGGAATAGCAGAAGCGAATGAACGAGGTTTTAGAATGGCGAAACACAGTTTTGGCGAATAGTAAGAATGTTTCCCTGCAGCTGGACAACGCCTGGTCGCGACTTCCGACACGATAAGCAAAAGGTTCCTGAAATGGGTATCATAGAATTTCTAAGGCACCTCTCCAGCTCTAGCTCTGATCATGTGCCTTAAGACCTTTATATTTTTTGAGCAATTGATCATTTTTTTACGGGGAAAATATTTCAAACATAGGAAGTTGAGAATATTGGAATAGACGACTATTTCCAATCAATACCCAAAGATTGTATAGACATGTTGTCGAATAGCCTAGTTTTCTTCTAGATGAGAAATATATAAACAGTTCAAAAATCGGTGTAAAAAAAAAAATAGCCTTGAAATTCATATCATATCTCACTCCAATGATAAATAAAACCTTTTATCAAGTTTTTAAAAAGTTGGTTACTTGGGGTTTTGGAAAAACTAAATTATTAACTAAATATTAATTCCCCACGTACCCCTATGTTTTCGGACTTTTCATTGTTTATCAATAATGCCTCGCATCAAGCTTTTGAGGTATATTTACGTACGAAACTCACGTTTTTACTCTTTCCTATTTAAAAAGGCAGCCTTCCAGATAAGATAGCTAAAGTGTCCCCAATGAGCTTCGGTTTAATAGTTTTTGAACGTGAAATACGGAATCTAGCTGGTCCTCGGACCTAACTCTCTATTTTGGGATTTTTTAATGTTATCGATAATAGTGTGAATCTAACCTAATAGCTTGGTCAATGATTCCGCTTGAAAGTCATACTTTTTCCCTATTTCTTTTTTTATTACCCTTTAATAAGGTTAACTTTCCGACTACATACTGTTTTAATTTAAATAGGGATTTTGACCAACTAATACATTAGTGGACGTTCCAAATTTTTCAGTTAAGAGAAAGACTAACTCCAATTTCAATATTTTTCATGAAAGCATTTTTAACATAATCGCTCTTAGTAAAATTCTTACCTTTCTATTTTTTAATAGTAAGATTGAAATATTAAATATATTAAAATACTAAAATATAAAAAGTTAGAAATTTTTCCCATAGAAATTTGCTATGCTGCAAAATGTCATACTGTCATATGAAAGGCTCATATAATACATGTAACAATATTACTAAAATAATATTATTCTGATTCTATTATGATATTGTAGGTATGAATGTGAGAATATAAATTAGTTTTTCATTTTTGTGATTTTTTTTTTTTCTTTTCGCTCTTGGAGGTTTAAGTTTTATTTATTACTAGCTGTATATCCCGGTTTTACCCGGAGAATTTAATTTTTCTAATAAACCTGAACAATTCTATAAACAAAACATAAAATTATAAATTATAAAATTGAGCTGAAATTATAAATACATAAGGTTGAAATCGGCAAGATTCAAATTTATAGTTCTTAATTCAAATCTTCTACAGGTTCATTGGCAGGAACAGGACAACAAAAATTTTACGCCAAAACGAAAGTACATATTAATTTATTCAATAAAAAAAAAGATGATATTAATCTGATTATACGTATATATATTTTTAAATTTTAATACCGACGGAGGGAAAAAAACCTAAAATAAAAAAAAATAAAAATGTGAGGGAGGGCCCAAGCCATCTCATTAGTGGGCCCGTGACTGATGGGATGGAGAATAATGACCAAAAAATGAGGAAGCGACCGATAGCTGTCCTTGTTTAATTCCCTCCTCTGCAAAGTACGTGATCCTGCGGGGTATGGGTTAGGGAAACCGTGCGCTTTATACTCTTTTTTTATTGATAAAAAGAGCTCGTTTAGGATGCAGTCCTCCTCCCCTTGTTAGCTTGGTCCTACTAATACGGCCCATTGTCTTCGAGGCTAATGAGTCCACCTTTTTGTTCTTGCGCCATTTCTAGTGAGCTCGGGGGTACGTACCTCATAGATAATAGTCTAGGGGGGATTGTTTTCTTTCCAGAGGTCTGGCACAATAGTGAAACTAAGGTACTACATAAAAAAGCAATGCGCAGTATTTACCTTAGCATACAAAATTCCGCTGGTCTTCTAAAATCGCCTATTGGATTTATAGTTGGAAGTATGCCGACTTGAAAAACAATTAAAAAAGAGCACAAAGTTGTAAAACAATAAATAAATCGTTATTAATCTGAAGATCTAAAAGGTTTGTTTGTTTGAAATATTTTTGAATATGGCTTTATGATTAATGACACCATTCAAATACGAACTAAAAATTCACAAACACGTAAAATTTACATACTTAAAAACCGATAATCTACCGCGAAAACCTTATAATTTTCGATGCATAATCTTTCTTTAAAGTTTGTGCATCGAAAATAAAACACTTCGCAATTAGGTAGTTAAATGCTGCTTCGAAAGCTTTCCTTTACAGGAATTAAAAAGTTGAAAACTTGGCTTAATTCTCCCTAGGCGTTGGAGCAGCCTTTACGGTTCGTTAGAGTATTTTATTAATCAAATAATCAGATTTTTTGTAGCTGTTACTATTTTTTTAGGATGTTTGGGTACATATGTATTATATCGCTGTTGACATAAATTGGTCAAAAAAGACTTTTGACAGAAAAGACTTTAGTGTTTAATTTTTCAGCTGAAACTAGACGCACGGCCATTAGAGCCCATATTTCTTTTATAAGAATTTTTAAAAAAGTCAATATGTAAGATACATTAGGTCTGTTAAGTAACCTAGATAAATGTTCGTACCGTCATTCGTTATGTTTTCAGAAAAAAACCTAATTATCGAATTTCTTAAGATTGCGGAATTTATGTTTTAGTGAAATAGCTTTGAGGGCTAGGTACACCATTAAGTGCGAACTCTACATGTACAGGTATAAAATTTTAAGATTATCTCTAATACCAATTGATTTGGAAGGAGCGGATTTTTATATAGAATAGAAAGCTATATATTTACATGCATGTGTAATTACATACATTTATGGGAAATATATTTACATACATTTTATTTTAAAAAAAATTATTAAATGCTTTACCTAGATATAAACTTTTTAATGATTGTATTTTTTTGTGGAACGCCACAGTTCAGTCTCATCAAAAGTCGATATTGCTTTTATTATAATTTTATATAAAAATAGTTTGTAAGTTAAAGATACTTTAGAATGTCTGTCAATTAATTAAATCATAATAAAGAAGTAATAAATAAATGTAAAGAATTATTGAGGTGGGTATAGATAAATAATGAATATTATCAATTATTATTATATTATAAAAAGCTCATGGTATTGGTTTTTACTATCAGTAGCTTGAAAAACCTTTTTGACTTTTTAATCTTTGGAATTCGAAACAGATCTCGAAAATTACAACTTTCATTTTTAAAAATATCTCTAAGATATTTCTGGTTTAGTTCATTATTAAAAAACAATAAAAAAATAAAATGGGATAAACATGATGTGAAAATAATGATATGTGGTTAGAAAATAAATTAATAGTGGTTTTAGATTAAATTTTAATATAATGAATTACAGGGGTAGGTTTGGATAAATACTCAATATTATCTAAGATTTTTATTTGAAATTGTTCTAAGGAACGAGTATTTTTTGATAATTTAAGCATGTGGTGTTTAAATAATCAGATAAGGCGTACATTTTTTTATAATTAAATTGTTCGATATCTTTCTTACCTGAACTAAAAAAATATATCTGCTAGGTTTTTTTCTTCACTTAGTGAGGAAGAGTGCTTCAATATATAGGATTTTTTTTAATGAAGGAGTCTCTCCCGTATTTAAAAGTTTATTTGTGACCCAACGTTTCGAGCTATTGGCTCATCCTCTGGGCTTATCTACATACAGTACATTAATCTTTTACACTTAATTATAATAATCATGAAAAAAAAAATAGTTCCAAAAGGCTATAGAATCAATTCTGTAAGGGGTTTAACCATTAGGAAAAAGTAAAGCATAATATATGCTTTTTTACTTTACTTACGTTTATAAGTCCAGATTTAAATGGATATATTAATATATACAGATGAAATTGATGTTAGTTAAGGTCTATAGGGTTGTTTTATTTTAGTAATCTATGGTCCAGGAATATATATACAGAACATAACAAAATATTACCAACTGAATACAGTTTGCGGTAACTTAATGTCTAATAAAATAAACTCTATTTCAGACAAAGTTATGACGACCGCACTAGAAAAGTAGATAAGCCCGAACTAATAAAATAAAATTTTCCAGACTGTTTTACAGTAGTTCTTCCCCTGGGGACGCGGCAGTAATAAAATAGTCATAATAAAACTGGGCAGCTGCTCTAGTTTTTACTGCTTCATTTATGCTCATCAGATAGGGAAGGGAATAGTTTTCAGCAATATATTCCGAATTATCTAAAGTGGACGGAATCGATGTATTCCAAATTCGATAGCATTATCGATATCGCCTCTCCCGCCCTCTCTTGGACATTAGGTCAGAGCAGACAGTCAGACTTGCTACTCCCCCCCCCCTTTGGGAGTACATTAGCGAGGCCAGAGTCAGCAAGCTGGCCGGGGTTCAAGAAGAGAACCAAAACCTCCAGCCATCCATCTTCGTCCCTGATCAATTCGTTACTACCCCTTCGCTCAGAGGAGAAGGCCAGCAACTAGTCTCGATAATTGATAAGGCTCTGAGGGCCAGCATGCCGGACCCCGCCAAAGCTTGTTATAGCGTCCATTGCCCTCAGCAAAGGTCAAATGCTTAGTCTGAAATCAAGAAATACGTTTAAAGTAATACTTCAGAATAATGATATGTAGAGAAACCAGCTATTCATTGCAATCAACAGAAATAGTTGTAAAATGGAAGGTCCTCATGCCAACTTCTTTCCTGACACCTGGGAGGATAATCAGGAATAACGGAGGAAACAATGCTGGTAAAAAATGAGGGGAATATTGATCTGGTTCGAATGGGAATATTTTTAGAATAACTCTATACTCAATACAGAGTTGGGTTGATCAAATGGTTATAAATGAAGCAATACTTCAGGATACCATCTATTCATTTTAATTATTCATTTAGGTATATGGTTTCGGTCAAACAGACCTATTCAAGTGTAATACGAATTTAATCATATTTTAGAATCATATATATATTATTTCTCAAAGCCTTTTATTTGTCGGTACGCCTTAATACATCAAATTTCATGAATATGAATATGAAAATATACAAATCAATTATTTCGCCTTCGATTGCGAGTTATAAGCGCAAAACCGTGGTTTTTGCGAGAAAATGGTCGTAGGGGTTTCTAAATGGTTTCAATCTTTTCAGGTTTTCAAGGAGAACATTTTCGGTCACATAAAATTTGTCGATTGATCCCTTCGTTTGCGAGTTTTTAGCGAAAAACTGCAATTCTCAGCGTAAAAGATCGCAGAGCTTTTTCGAAGGTGTAGTTTTTTTCAGCTTGTCGAGACGAACAGTTTTGGTTATATACACTCTTCCGATTATCGCAGTCGTTTGCGAGTTACAAGCAAAAACACGCGATTTCAGTCAATAAAATCAATGCTTCGCATGGGTCAGCTACTAATTTTATAATCGCTACTCCATATGAAATACCATAGAGATCACTTTTCCAAGATGGGTAGAGGTGCATCGAATGAATTGGATACTCATGCGTAACCGAATGATTACTCAACTACAATATCACGGAGAGGTGAGTAATCTTGATTCCTACTAGTGCTTAAATAAAAGCGCTGAAGTGTAAATTCGACTGATCACAGTAAGACAAGTTTTGTTATGTACGAAGATTTTAAAAAGATGTTGTATGTTTCCGTTTTCTTATAATATTTGTATATTCCGTTATATATTATGATTCATATAAATAAAAATGTTTTCCTGATATCATTTATACTTTTAAAGTGTTGAGGAAAAACATTCTAAGTATTTGTTTTGAGATTTAAACTCCGATTTAACGGTAAAAACGTAATGTTACATATGATATTGAAAAGGCTTACGATAGAAAATATCATGGAATAAGCGTCGGATCGAGTCTTAAATCGGATCCAGTGTAGTAGGCACTCAATAGCTATTTAACGTGTTTGTTTTTCTTCCGACTCAGAAATGGGTATGGCAGGATACAATGTAGTTCAACCCTAAGAATATGAATCGCAGCTTTATTTAATAAGTACACTATCATACTTAGGGTTTTCATGGTGGGGAAAGTGGTCCCAGGCTGCTAACTCAATTCTAGAATCCGATGGGAAAGTTCTGCTGGGGGGAGGGGGAAGGGACGATATTATTGACTAGGACTGGTGATAACGGGCTGATAAGGAGCTAATCCCAAATGTAATCCAGGGATTGCGGTTAATCCTTGATCCTAATTTACATACCGCCGCTCCGTCATCGCGGCCTTACATCATAACTGTCACCATGTTATTTACGACATTGAAAAGCAGCTATCATTAGCTGTCGTTCTTAAAGAGGACAATGGTGGCTGGCCCTCTCGTCGTCACTTGTATTTCTTCTGCCGGATCATCGCTATTTGTCATTCTTTACAACCGAAAAGAAAACGAATGACGGAGCCTTTTCTGGTCTCGATAAAGAGAGAAAAAAAAAATAAAAGAAGAAAACGACAGATCGTCGAACTGGCCACCGATAAATTCTATCTTCTTAAATATGATGACAATATTTTTCAATGGTGGACTGTTATACTAAGATTTTTGATTCAGATGTTTTCACCAAGAAATTTCAGTCAAATCATTTTTCTCTATTTTTAACAGCCAACGTTTTGAGCCTCATTTGATTCTCGGAGTTTTCCAAATTTAGAAGTCGGTTCTAACCATACTTCTAATAATTTTAATAATAATAATAACTAATAATACTTCTAATTACTCTTCTACCTCTAACCATATCTAATAATTTTATTTCAATTTCTGTGTAACCATCACGGCTCACCTAGGTTCAGATTTTATTATATCTTGTTTAGTTCTCTTTTATTATGATTACTAGATTTTATTCAATCGATGCCATGTAAACATGTCATTAGTTAGATCCTTTTCTTATTATTCGTTGCACTAGTACTATCTGTAATTATTCTTATCATTAAGCTTATATATCTGTGCCTGTAGAAAGTTACATCATGTATGATATATACTATATACTTGATGTCTCAACCAAATTTGGTCATTGGTGTTTTTTACTTTGACTTTTATGATACATTTATACATTATGATATATATGATACATTTATACATTATGATACATACATAACAGGGAGGAGGAAAGAGTATGGATGAGTGGGTTAGGGTGATGTATCGTTGAAGAGTGGTTCTAGTTCAAGTATGTTTCAAGATGAATAGTTATATATATAGGCATATCCAAGTTATATATAGGCACCTTGATAAATAAATTAAACATTCAAAATGTCGGTAACCGTTTGAAGTGCCAAATAACTGAGTTAAAACTCTATGAAGTCAAATACAAACATATTAAATAATTATTGTTTAATTTGAACGTAACATCCTTTACGCTGCAGCCAGAGATATATTTATAGATGTTTCTAAATTTTCTCAATTCACATGTAGAGTTGTATTTTTACTAAGTTAAGTTGTAAATTTGATTTTGTATAATAAACAAATTATATAGTAAAAAGGGACGAACGAAAACTAAAACAAAAAAATAGTTACTTTAAAGTATTTAAAAATACATTTATGTTAAACAATCGTTATCTATATAAATAAAGATGAAATTCTGTTTACTCTTTATAGAAATCGATACCGCATGCCCTAAATTCTCCAAATTTCTCTCAGTGGTTCTTCCATACCAGGTGCGGACACCTGTCCATATTAAAATCTCTCTGGGTATCAATCAATCTCTCAATATTCTTGTTATAAAAATCGTTATGATCTCGCTTTACATTAGGTTTTTACGAAATCGACCGTTTGAGTCGAAAAAAGTGTCATTTTATAGATTTTGAAGAGCCAACAAGGTAAGGCCGTTCCTCCGGAATGGACCGGGGTCCACGTTTCCATTACCCACAGTGAAATGCCCTTTGATTTCAAAGGAGTATAATTTCAAGCCCAGTTCGGGTAGCATTTGCGATGACTATACATAAAGCTCAAGGGCAATCACTGCAATCAGGGTAGCTGGTATCAATTTGGAATCCCCATCTTTTTCTCATAGTCAGCTTTAAGTTGCATGCTCTAGATAAGGTTCATCTAAAGACACAATTATATACGCTCCAGAAGGTGAAACTAAAAATATAGTATATCCTAATGCTTTGGAATAATAATCTTTTGGTGCTTTTTTTGTTGTATTTTTTGTTTACAGAATTGTTCACGTTTAATAGAAAAATGAAATTCCCCGGGTGAAACCGGGATATGCGGCTAGTCATACATAATACGAATTCTATCTCGAGACATAAAAATATATAAGTCGTAGAAAAGAATATGAGAAAATTCCTGTAATAACAGCGGTCAATAAAATAATATGTAGAGGTATTCCGCAACGAAATAAATGAAAATTTCCTTATATTATTGCTGAATATAATATACACTATACTTCTTTTTATGACACTATTAAAATTATCCACGATAACTTTTATATCAACTTTATGCTAATTTTAGACCGAAATAGATATTAACACATTCATCGAGTTTTTAAGCTGTATATTAAACTCAGAAAAACCTAATAGCTTATAAAAATTGTTCTCGAAAATCATAACTGTTGCGTGCAGCTCAAAAAAGAATTAGCACGACTGTGCCTTCTAACTGACAAGATTAATTGCTAATTTATGGCCCTTCAAAGGGGAAGAAACTTGAACAATATGAAGACTTAATTTTGAACCCAAAGGATTATTCCACTAGGAAAGAGCTGCGGTTACTCAATAGACAAATAGAATTATTCCAAAGTCCACGGTTTCAAAAACGGAGTGTTGAATCTTGAAGTGATAAGAGAAGCCCCCTCTTACCTACAGGCAGTATCTAGGATATGGCAGAAATAGTGAGAGCATTGTAACATATTAAACAAAACAAAAAATACATGATTTTGAGTGGACTTGTCCCCGTTCGTAGTTATCCAGTACAAAAATGGATTAGAGTTAAAAGTGAATTTTTATAGACTGCTTATTTCTTGTGAGGTTAAACATGAGAAAAGGCTCGGAGCAGGGGACAAGGTAAAAACATGTGAGATAAAATAATGCATAACCTAACTATATAAAATAGTGAAATCTGCATTAGTTAATTAGTGTATGTATGGATACACAATTTTTCTTCTTATATTCATCTACAAACTCAAAAGTTTGGAAACTAATCAACTTATATACCTTCCTTCCAAGCTGTTTTTTTATTTCTCAATTTCCCTTTTCTGAACCAGCCTGACAAATGACTCTGGATTTCTTCATATTTTAATATTGTTTGAGGAGTAGATATCGTAGAATAAAAAATACTTCCCTACTTTCAATAAGTGTATTTTCATATCAAATAGAAGAAATTTAATGCCATTTAAGCTAAGAATGGAGAAGTGTTTCATTGTGTTTTTTTTTTGGAGATTGTATATGCAAAAGGCTGTGGGGGGGGGGAGAAGGGTGGAGAGCATTGACAGTAATAAAAGCACCTATTCAGCCACAGTTTTCTAACCATCAATATTTCCTATACGTTAAAATAGTTAATATGCCTTTGTGGAATATTGTTAGTTGTTATATATGTTATATATTAAAGTCATTGGTTTGATTTTTATATGTCAACATGTGTTAATATTAAATTGCATGTAGTATAAAAACAATAAAGTGTTCACAAGCATGATTAACTAATTTACTTATTCAAGATATAACAGTGGCGACGAGGATCTACTTATTTACGAAGAATAACTAAGAAGAAATGTCTACAGAAGGTAAAATAGAGGCGCGGGGCCAACCCCTACCGCCAGCCCTTATTTTCGATATTGCTATGGACTTCCGAATTTTCAAAACTAAATTAGAGAGCCATTTTTTACTCTCAGGAATAAAAGACGTAAAAATTAAAAAAGCTACTTTAATGGTGGCTCTAAGTGAAAACACTTCTAAGTTGTTGGAAAGTTTATGCGTGCCAGCAACCATCGAAGATAATGAATATGACGCTTTGATAAAATTATTAGAGCAACATTTCACCCCTGCATCAGCCTATTTTGCCGCAAGAAGAAGGTTTTATGGAGCAGCTAAGCTTTCCGAAGAGTCGGCCAGAGACTGGGCTGCCCGTTTGAGGTCTTTGGCAGCTGAATGTAAATTCGGAGTGGAGGTAAATGTGGTTCTTCGAGACATCTTTGTTGTAGGTTATGGTAGAGGAGATATTCAAGATAGACTGATGGAAGAAGATGCTTCCAACACTGAGTTAACACTGGACAAGCTGGTGGAGCTAGCTGTTGGAAGGGAGCAAGCGTTAATTACAAGAGGAGAACCTCTGCCCATCAAACAGGAGCCAGAAGAACTACTCTTCAACCGTCAGAAAACCAGAAGGCAGCCCAGGACGGAGGGAACATGTCACCACTGCGGAAAGCGTAATCACAAATCGGAATTTTGTAGGTATAAGAATCTCACTTGTCACCAGTGTGGTGTAGCAGGCCATATTGCTACAGTTTGTCCCAAGGCTTTGAAAAATAGTAGTAAATTTTTAGAGGAAAACAAGGCTGACAAGTGTGATTCCAAAGACCCATTTTTCCATTTAAAGGACTCATTAACTAGAAATGTCAGTCCCTATTTATTGAAGTTGAATGTAAGAAATTACTTAGTGGATTTTGAAATTGATACAGGGTCACGGAATAATATTATCTCTTTAAATTTTTACAAAACTTATTTTTATGATTGTAAAATTAATTATTGTAAACGAGTGCTAACCGATTATATAGGAAATATAATTAGGCCTGTTGGTGAAATCGTAGGAAAGGTTATGTTTAGGAATAAGGTTATTGATATTCCCTTTTTAGTAGTTAAAAATGGTGGACCACCTTTGATAGGTCGCACTGGTTTTAAATTTCTTGGTCTTAGTATAGAAGGACTCAATTTTGTAAACCAAACCCAAGTAGAAAACTTAGATGATTTATTGAACAAGTATTCTGTTGTTTTTAGTTCTGAGTTAGGGACATACAACAAAGGAAAAATATCACTACGGGTTAGGGAAGACGCTAAACCAGTATTTTGTAAAGCTAGGTCCCTACCCATAGCTCTTAAGGATAAAGTGGAGTTAGAAATTGATCGTTTGGTGTCTATGGGTGTTCTAAAACCCCTTGATTGAGTCCGTGGGCGACTCCAATAGTGCCAGTCCTAAAGCCTGATGGGTCAGTCCGGATATGCGGAGATTATAAAATCACAATTAATCCGGTATTAGAGGGTACATCTTACCCATTACCCCGAATTGACCATCTCTATGCCAAATTTGGGAAGGCTAGGTATTTTTCAAAGCTGGACCTAAAAGATGCTTACCAGCAGCTCCTTTTAGACGATAAATCGCAGCAATTGGTAGCGATAAATACGACAAAAGGTTTATTTGCCTATACTCGCCTATGTTTTGGGGTAATGTCGGCTCCAGCAGAATTCCAAAAAGTTATGGAAAATGCATTAGCTGGGATCAGTGGGGTTGGATGCTTACTGGATGATATTGTGGTTGCCACGGAGACATGGGAAGACCACCTGCGTATTTTAGAAAAAGTCTTAAATATTTTAAAAGAGCATGGGTTAAAATTGAAGGATAGTAAATGTAAATTTGGAACTCGTTCAATAGAATACCTCGGGCATATATTGGATGAATCAGGTATTCGTCCCACAGACAAACATGTTAGGGATATATTAAATTCACCCCCTCCTCAAAATTTTACCATGCTAAAATCTTTTTTGGGAATGATATCATTTTACATTAAATTTATTCCTATGGCAGCGGATCTTCTTAGTCCTTTATATGACCTATTAAAAAAAGAGTCAGTATGGAAATGGTCACAACAATGTGATGAGGCTTTTAGTAAAGTTAAAAGGATAGGATAATTTCAGGTAAACCAGTTCTCGCACATTATGACAATTCTTTACCAATTAAGCTATGGGTGGATGCCTCCCAAGTGGCTATTTCGGGAATTCTTGGCCATACTATCCAGATGGTTCAGAGCGCCCCATTGCTTTTTTTTCAAAGAAGCTGAATTCTTCCGAGGCTAATTATTCCCAGATCGAAAGAGAAGCCAAAGCCATTTATGAAGGGATAAATCATTTTAAGGATTTTTTATTTGGTAATAAATTCACCTTAGTTACAGACTCTAAACCATTGAGGTACATTTTTGAGAGCAGAAAGGGTATTCCGGTCTATGCAGCTAACCGCCTGCAACGCTGGGCTTATCTGTTATCTATGTTTAATTTTAACATCCAGTGTGTTAGTTCGGAAGATAACATAGCCGATTTCCTCTCTCGGATTGAGATTCCTAGTAAAGACACGATAGATCATTATTCTAGGGTAAATTATCTACAATATATTCACGAAGGTCTCCCTACTAGGTCGTGCTATAGGGCTAGTGTACATTCTACCACATTAGAAACTCCGGCTAAGCTGCTGTTAGGTCGTGATATTCGAACTGTTTTTGATCAATTGAGGCCGAATAGAGCCGATCTAGTAGAGAACAATCAACTGCGTCAAGTAAAAAATTTCCCAGGACACCGTGGCGTCTCCTTTTCAAGAGGGGATCCAGTGATCGTCAGAGATTATCGGGGTAAAACTAAATGGGCAAAAGGGCTAATACAGGAAAAGTTAGGGCCTCAAACTTATAAAATTTTGACGAATGAGAATTTAAGCTGGAAGAGACATGCAAATCAAATGTTGCCCCTACGCAACTGCGAAGAAGAGGTTAAGAAGGATAATGTAATTGAGGAAATGGGCGATTTAAGTCTTTTAGGTGAAGATAAGTCTCTAGGGCAAAATGACAACCCCAATCTTGATAGCCACACAGAAGAAACCCCAGATAAGGACATAACTGCCACCCCCTTTACCTCCAATATACCAGAAAAACTGGAAGAGACCCCTAGCCGTCCAAAAAGGGTAATTAGACCCCCATGTAAATATTCCCCCTCTAATATATAAACAGTATCGTTAACTGTTAGGGTATTTAGTGGTTCACCTTTACTTTTTCGTAATCATATATTTGCATTGTTTTATTAATGTTGTATCTATATAATATGTATATAATTTGTGTTATTTATTAATATTTCCCCTTGTAAATCTATGCTTAAGTTATGCGGAGGAGAATGTTATATATGTTATATATTAAAGGCATTGGTTTGATTTTTATATGTCAACATGTGTTAATATTAAATTGCATGTAGTATAAAAACAATAAAGTGTTCACAAGCATGATTAACTAATTTACTTATTCAAGATATAACATTAGTGCGTAGAAGTGGAGCGCTTTACGCACAGTAACTAAGCGAAAGCCAAACCGCGCGGCGTGATGCTCGCCTCATTAGTCCAGCGAAATGACCCAGCTGCGGCCGACAAATAGCGGAAACTTTACCTGGTCCCGCATTGAGTTACACAGCCGTAGAATACGGAGATAAGCGCGTCCACCGACGTGTCTAACTAGAAGGAACCACCGTGCTTGAAGAGAAACCCCGTCGTCAACCTATTAAAAACAAAATTAGGAACTTTCGAAACGGTAACCGAAAGTTTCCTCGGGAAATAAAACAATAGCGGTTCCCGTCCCCAGGTTAAATAAGTGAGGAAGAAAAGTTTTGATTGAAAAACTTATCGCCTACCGTTGCCAACTTCTACCACAACCTAACTATTAAATATTTCTCGGTTGCTAATTGTATAGAGGATTGTGCTATGTGTATGTAAGATGGGTATAATATATATATAAATATTACACATGAATAAACACATGAAACATATTTATGCTGTAACGGGAAACAAAACCAAAACACAAAAAATATGATTTTAAATAGTTCTAGACTTGTTGTGGGAAAAACTGTTCTAGTAAATGTGTGTGACTACGATGTTCTCGAGTACCATCTACGCTGGCCTAGAATCTTCCAGACAGTTCTTCTTCAGACCAAATATAAGAAGCGATGTTCAGCAGAGTTAGTCTTGTTCTGAAGCTGAAGTCATATGGTTATTTTCGTGTTACTTTGTAGTTATAAGTGTGGCATTATACGTTATTATTTTTCTTTGAATAAAAATTGTTTAACCCACATAAGTGGTACAATATTTCCTTAGTTTTGTGATTAGGCTTCACCTTGTTTAGAATAAACAATTCAGTCTCATCCTATGATTATTTGGTTGACTAAAAATCCTTCGAACAATTATGCTCTATCATCTATTCTTATTATCTTACCATGTGTACTTATTAATTTATATACGATTTATAGACATACGAGGACTGTTTAGTATTATCTAAGGTACATTGAGTGCGAGATCCCAGGAGGTGGTCAATAGACCAGGGATATGGAACCATCCGCCTGGAACTGATCCTGAATATTTTATCGGAACCCTTACCTCAGCCTTTAGCGACTTATTGACTTAACCCCGTCCGCTATATCGGCTAATGAAGGGGATGGAATACAGCGGAGAAGAAAACATTAAAAAAAATAATGAAATATTTAAAAGTATATGAAGTATTACTATATTGTTATCCATTTCAAGTTTAATAAGGATTTAGTCAAAATGGATTAAAACTTTTTTATTTGATTTAATTTGAAATCAAATTTGACCTCAAATTAAGATTTTACAGGAAAAGGGCATAAATAGCTGAACCTGTTAAGAATTGTAAAAATACTCATCTAATATAGCATATTTCACTTTTATTTTGAAATATTTGTTGTTACAGAAATAATAAAATCTGCCAAACTCAAGGGCATTTATTATTCGTGATGTACGGCGTCGCTGGTATTAAAAGCCAGTGGAGACAGGGTGAGAGAAATAGAGCTATTTGCGCTCAGGGCATTGCTAGGACTCAGTTAGATTGTTTATAAAGTTCTCTCTACACTACTTTCGTGTCGACCTTCAGGGAGGATAGTAGGGGTGGTTGGAACAGGATCGACATTACGCTAGGGAATTGCGATAGTTTTGATGGAAGTTTAAAACACTGGGTGGGATTATTCCGAGAACAAAAGGGATGTTATGGTCATGGTGTAGGGTTTTGTTTGTAACATAGTGAGGAGCATTGACAATGGCTCGAAAGAAATTAGGCTGCAACGATTGGATGCTTGCAAGATGTTAATTGTTCGAAAAGTTTGCTGCCCCCTCAGTTGAATTCCGAATATCCAGATGGTTTTCATTATGGTTTTCCATAATTTTTCACATTCATAAATCCATAATTTTTTGTGAGTTGAGAAATGGGATATCCTCCTTAGTATTCGGTATAGTTGACTAAATCTTTTGTTAAGCTGTTAAAGTTCTTGTCTTTTAAGTCTAGTGTATGGAATAAGGTAAGTTTTTTGTCCAGGATGAAACCAAGGAAGCGCACTGTGTCAGCTCTAGATAAAGAAATTTTGTTTAGAACTGATGGACAGCAGCTGTGTTGTTGATTCGTTGACATTCATCCGCCAGCAGTTGGACCGTTACACGATTTTCAAAATGAAAATCAAAAATTCCCGACTTAGTCTGTTAACGATTATATATAATTGTAAATCCGGCAACATATGTGTGTAGAATTCGTACTTTTGATACTAAACTAATGCCAAATACTCCTGACCATATAGGTGAATTGTTTAATATTTATCCGATACAATTGGCTAATATTAATTAGCTTCAGTTACAAAAGTATTTTGTATATTATTATTATTATTATATGTTATTATTCTTTTTACTATTATATTTTAACAAGCCTACATCGTTCTAGAAAGCCCAAGATGCAATGGAACATTGGAATTAATAAAGTAGGTTACAGAGCAAGGTTTCAGAAAATAGTTCAAGAATTTCTTTTCCTCAACATTGAAATTCAATCAATTAATTGTGGTATCAAACAATAGTTAAGTCATGTGTTATAACCAACAGTCATAGTCGATTTTTCATAATCATTCGTAATTAGAAACAAGTGTACTAGTTGAAATATATGTAAGTGGATTAGCCGAGTTCGAAGATAAATTACTGAGTTTCGCCAGGTGTAGGAATGTCAGTCATAATTTTCAACAACATAAACTGATTATTGGAAAACTCTCGTCGATTAAACTTCTTTCGATGAACAGTTATTATGAATAATTATAAATTAAAGGTCATCACTTTAGGTTTATTCCATCCAAAAATTTGGAAATAATAATACTATCAATACCGGACCAGAACTTGATAAAGTAATATTAGTTTGAAATGTTTGCAATGTTAAATGCCTGTTTGACCCTAACTTAGTTCTTTGAAATACAATCTGGAAGAATGGCGAAGAAAAGTTGGAAACTATGTTAATTCAGGTAAAAAGAATTAAAAATCAGAAAATCATCACGGATATGGATTTGATTGAAAGAATTTTTGAATAAGACAAGAATGGAAACTATAATGGCTAAATTGTTCAAAGGGTAGTGGTAATCTACTTATTTTGGAAGATAAAATAAGGTAAATTATGCAAAATCATCTGAAAACAAATTTTAATAGACAACACAGACGGTATTGTATAAAAACAGGAAATAGTAAGAACTAATAGAGCTGAAAGGAAGAATGTTTGGACACTGTAAAATATAACATAGAAAATGGAATGATAATAAAAGAGGTTAACTAGGAAAATAAAAGAACACAAACTAGGAAATTGATGTCTTTGGACAAATGAAAATATAAATCACAAAACAGGCATATTTGAACTGCAGTTTTTAACTCAAGCCTCTTTAAATATATCGAAGGTACCAAGGCCATCACACAACATTCCATAAAATATACATTAATGAAAAATGAAGAACATTACATTAATCATTAATTACTTATCATTACTTAGAACAGTGTTGAATGAAATTTTAATAAGTAAAATATACGACAGCTGTTATTTTTTACGTTTAAATTTGTGTTTTATGTTTATCTTTCTGATTTGTATTTATAAACGATAATTATATTTCAAATTGATTACTCCATAATCTGAATCTATTTGTTTTCATATTTTATAATAACTTAAATAAATTAACCTGTAACGAAAATGGATCCGTCATCTGTTCAGAGATGTTTGAGATATGGTTTGGAAAACAACAATGTAGATTATGTTCATTCATTTGTTGATAGCTTTGTTAGTAGAAATAGTATTAGATCATATCGGGGATTGGCAGAGGAGGGGAGAGACGATGAGGCCTGCCAGGATTAGGCCGAAACGTAAGACAGAAGTGGACCGGCTGACGGAAGGCAAGGGACCGACCTACCCCTGCACCTGCGGGAGGTGTCAGCGGAAGAGGGATGGAGCCTCGCCGAAGAACGCAGTGGACGCTTGCAAGCCGAGGAATGTTGGAAGGGTGAGTTCTTAGCTCAGTTTATAATAGAGAAAGGTTTAATTATTTAAAAAAGGAAATCACGATCATTTTCAATTTTGTCTTATTTAAATGTTGCCAACGAGGATACCTAAGAATGTAAATAAAAAATCTAATAAAAATCATAACATCGAGTGTGGAGTCATGCCGTTTATACTCGAGGCAATATGAAGCAGAGAAAACCTTCAAGATTTTTTAAAAATCATTTTAATTTAAGCATCTATTATTTACAAATCAGAATAGGTTATGCTATCAATAAAACACATGTTTTTGTTTTTTTAGCAGTTCTCATAATAATGATTAATTTAATTTGCTTTGTTGTACTATAACGGAGGGTTTATTCTTAGAAAAAAAAGGCTCGATCACCAAAAGTTCGAATTTTCTAATTTAAAAACACAGAGGATAAATCTTAAAATTTTATCAGAAATACGAAAATACTTGACAATGTGACAGATATTTATGGCTGGAATGCGAATTTCTGTTTTAAAGGATATTATTTTTTTAATGACAAGTTATAACTCACTTATGGAAATGTTTTTGTCTATGACAAAGTTTCACCTATAAAAAAACAGCCTACAAAAATAGATTTAGGACAGCCTAGGTCACAGGTTCCGATTGGATGTAGGCCTGTGTTTTAGTTAGTACAAAATTGATAATACGGAATTAAAATAGTCCGGCTCGGAATCACCAAACTAATGCCTAAAGTTTAGCTTAAAAAAGTCAAGTTCAAGTTCCGAATTTCGAACACAGCTATTTACTTCCTTTGTCAGCTCTAACTGAATAAAATGTATTGCTTAGTACACATATATTGTTATTTCCCACTTTCGGATGGAATGTAATGGGATGGCCTTAGTAGCTTCGATATATTTAAAGAGGCTTAAGTTAAAAACTGCAGATTCAAATATGCCTTTTTTGTGATTTCAATTTTCATTAGTCCAAAGACATTAATCTTCTTTTATTCTCCTTTAGTCATTAATGTTCTTTTATTCTCCAAGTTAACCTCTTTTATTATCATTACCTTTCCTATGTTATTTTTTACAGTGTTAAGAGGGTCTTTTAGTACCATAACGGAGTACCAAACATTCTTCCTTTCAGCTATTTTAGCTCTTACTATTTCCTGTTTATATACAATACGGTCTATGTTGTCTATTAAAATTTGTTTTCAGATTGATATTGCAAAATTTACCTTATTTTTGCTTCCAAAATAAATAGATTAGCAATATCCTTTGAACAATTTAGCCATTATAGTTTCCATTCTTGTCTTATTCAAAGATACTTTCAATCAAACCTTATCCGTGATGATTTTTTGATTTTGAATTCTTTTTACCTGAATTAACATCGTTTCCAACTTTCCTTCGCCATTCTTTCAGATTGTATATCAAAGAATGAAGTTATGGTTAAATAGGCGCTTAACAATGCAAATTTCGAACTAATATTACTTTATCAAGTTTTTGCCCGGTATTGATAGTGATATTATTTCCCAATTTTTTCAATGAAATAAATCTAAAGTTATGTCTAGACCTATAATCTCACTAAAATGAAAAATGAATTCTTAAAATGTCCGAGTATTCTCGGACTTAGATAGAGATGGCCATGGTTTAGTGTGTCCCCGAACTAAGCTTCCGTTGGGAGTTTGATAATGGAAATAGCAATCTAAACGTAGGTTTACAGTCCTGAATAGGTGGCCTAAAATATTCAATGTTTTTATTGTCTTGGAATAGAGGGAACTAATTTTTCCAATTTTTATTTTTATTAAAACGGCTATAAAAATCATTTCACTTTAACATGTTGGAATATGAGGAATGGTGAGAAATTAGTTTCTTTACAAAAACTGTATTAAGCTACTTACTTTCTCAGTTTAAAAAATTAACTTAACAATTACATTGTATACAATTTACTATTCAATTCCTAGAAAACAAGGTTGCCTAAAATAGAGATGTTAAATACATTTTTCATTTTCGTATGAGATATTTTGAATTTTCTAGGAAATGAATAAGTGTTAAAATAAATAACTTTTTCTTTATTAAAATTTCATCATTAAAGTAACATATTTTGGGTGTGTACAGGCAACCTTGTCGCCTAGAACATGCTAGACCAGAACCTAATCTAGAAGTGACTTTCTGATCTAGAAGAAGCGATCGAGGCTGCAGCGCACTCGGGAACTGTCAAAGGGCTTGGAGAAACTGAGGAAGAAGACCAACCCATGCATCATGTGCATGACCGATGCCACCCTTGCCTTGGAGTACTACCGCTTGACCAGCTAATTCCTCCTAATGATAAGAATAAATAAATTTCAAAATTCAAACTGTATATATTATTTTATTAAAAAACATATACATATAAACAGGATGTTCGAGAGCAGTTAATACTTTAAGGATAATGTGGTAAACCTTGAAAGAAACTTCTTTCATTAGTTTTTTTCCTGTTTTCATTAGCTTTACAGGTTCATTTAAGTCCTTCATCTACAAAAAGCATCAACATAGTTTTTTTAATAATTAATTTTTTAAATTAACTTCGAGACTCATTACAGCAGCTCCCTGGTACGTAAATAAAATTCTATATATAGACATAGCTAACCAACTCAGCAACAAATTCGTTTTATTTACCCTTTTACAAAAATTTCAGGGACATGACAATTTTCCGACTGATCTATGGCATGGCCTAACTGACTTGCCCATTAGAAGAAGACTAAAAACAACTTGGATGTGGGGTCACCTCTGGTGTCAACCAACAACAGTACGCACGGCAACCTACAACAGCAAAGATCGCGGGTTCGTGCCCCTTGGTGGTCCTAGAATTTTTTAAAGGGAGTAAAAAATCCTTAGCTATGCCGTCCCTGGGTTAGGACGTAAAATGGAGGTCCCGAGCCTGTACGATGTCAGGTACTCGGTAAAGATTCCTATCCTAATTATACCTGTATAGGCAAAATTTAGGACTCCCATTTAGTATCGTCCGAATTAGCCTTAGACTTAAATAAAGTTACGTTAAAACAAACAAAGAAAACAATTTTTATTAAAAGAAAATAATTCACAATGTCAGAAAAACAATAAAAACTCAAATTATCAACAATGTTACAAAAAGTAACTACTTGTAACAATACGGTGACACGAAAGTAACCATATGATTCGATTTTCTTAGCCAGACTAAGCCTCTAATTGGACTAATTATATTAGCCTGTAATAGGACATTCTAGAAGGTTCTCGAAAAGTTTAGACGATTCTTGTACAATGTAGAACGTGTTCTAGAACAGTTACTGCCGCATCGCATAAAAATGGACGTTAAACAAACAGAACTTGAATGTAATAAGGGATATATTAAAATCCGATTTTATCCAATACTTCAATTTTCCCATTTCTCATGCCTAAAATGCTATATTAACGTACAATATATCACATATGCTGATTGCCTGATTTGCGGCCAGTGGTGAATATAATATGAAAATAAAAAATATATATGTTTTACTGTACATTTCCACTTCCATGTGGACGTATCGAACAAATAAGTTTTATTATTCATTCTTTTGTCTTTGAATTTATTGTTAATTGCTTCTTGAAATGTATTACGTATCTAGTACTAAAGAAGGTTTTTGGGTTTTACATACTTTCACTTTTAATTTTATTTATTATAAGCGAATTATTCACTCAGATCGACTAGAATTAATATTAGATGCGATAATGCAACGCGATTGATCTCGATTGGACATAATACGGCAATGATCCGGGGGGGGGGGGGGGGTAATGGTAGGTCAATAAGTCACAAAACGCTGCGTAAAGACCTTCATAGAAGATTCAGGGCCTTTTTACAGTTGGATGGGCGTCCCCAACCGTTCGGTTGTTGACCAGTTATTATGTGCATCTTAATGCAACTGATATTTTAATGTGGTTAAAAATGAAGTCCAACATAATTTCAGTAGGTACTCCAACATTTTTGGCTATAGAGTCATTCAGATATTGTGGGCTATATTGTAATGTTATAGTTCTCCAAACGTAATATGTCATATAGTTTATTGATAGTAATGTAGATGACGAAAACTGAAAAGAGGTAAATTACATCAAAGCACATACTGTAGTAGAAAACAGATTATTATTCCTTAAGCGGTTGCCATTGTGCAGGTCTTACTGACTTATTTCAAAATCACATTAATGCATGAAAAAATGTTAAAGCACATAAATTTAAACAAAAAGGGTTTAAATGTAAGTGTAGTTTGCTGACTATCTAGTAAATGTTAAATAATATATTTTTTTAATCCCTGAATTGTTTAAAATTTAACAAAGCGAAATACTTCCGAAAATAGAAAATAATGCAGCCTTAGTGTCTAGTGTAACTAACAGCACTTCATACTGATCAATCTATATAGACACTGAATATACATCTACATTTTTTTATTTTCATAATTAAAATTAGTCATGGTTTTTTAATTTCCTCATGCAGCCGTGGGTGAAATCTTGCTAGTCAATTGAAATTGCGTAAAATTGGCACTAAATTCATTCAATTTTAGTTATTCGAAAACAATCAGCTAATGCACTACAAATGAGAATGGAACAATTACACGACACCAATAACTGAAAACCAACTAACGACGATATTGGCTTAAAATAAAAACGAACACATTTGGTTCGAATCGATTGCTATTTCACAACGAAAGTCGATTTTGTTTAATCAATCGATATTTCCAACTGTTGTTTGTCGATTGTGCGTCAAATACTTTATACCGTTAGGCAATAATTAAAGAATAATAGCAATTATCAGTCAAAGCGTTTCCAATTTTCGTAATTATGATTTAAAATATGATAAACTGTGATGTTAATTAATTTTATTCATTAAAGTGTTTTTCTTTTTTAGAAATAACAGAAGCTATCGCAATTAGGGTCAGTAACTAACATACTTTTTTATTTATTTATTTATTTTTTTTTTTTTTTTTTTTTTTTTTTTTTTTTTTTTTTTATGTTTTCCCCATTCCAGTAACCCTGAGCATGGGGGAGTTTATTGTTTATTTAAAGTCCTGCACGTTCCATCGGGTGATACTGCGTTCAGGAAAATAATTTAAATACTGTTTTCAGAATACTTTTACAACAAAATGAAACAACAAGGAAAAATAATAGTAACATACATAAAAATATAAGTAACATACTTGTAGACAGAGTTGGGCAAAAAGTAATTTAACTCCAAATCACACAACTACATATACAGTAGTTCGAAAGTTTTTGCAACCACAACTACTTTTGTAATTTGTAGTAGGTGGACCATACCTAGCACTAATTTAGTTTGAAAAAAGCAGTTTTATTTTTACAACTGCAACTAGCAGTTGTAATTGTAATTTTAGGCCTGCAACCATAACTACTTTTATAGGTAATGGACAGTTTTAATCTTTATCAAATAATGTAATTCAGCTAATATATAAAATTCCCGACCAATTAGAACCAAACAATTGACTCCACGAGAATCTCTCTCTCTCTCTCTCTCTCTCTCTCTCTCTTTCTCTCTCTTTCTCTCTCTCTCTCTCTCTCTCTCTCTCTCTCTCACACTCTCTCTCTCCCCCCCCCCCTCTCTCTCTCCCCCCCCTCTCTCTCACTCTCTCTCTCTCTCTCTGTCTCTCTCTCTCTCCCCCTCTATCTACATACATATACTTGCTCACTTATAAAATTATCAATAAATAAGAGAGATGAGATGAGAAGGCTAGGTGTGAAAGGGCGATGGGGACTGTGAAGAAGATAGCCAGAGGACGATAGGATCTCCAGTCGAGGTAGCAGCGCTATCTGATCGGGCCACTGTTTTCCTTCCAAGCTCTGCAATTGCCTCACCAGTCCCACTGCTTTTCTCAAGTCACTATCAGTATTTATATTTTATTTGTATAAGAATAATAATCGAATTTCAAAACATTTGAAGTCTAAACTAAAAATGGATACTATTCTCAGGCCTAAAAATGTTGAGGCAACTAATTCAAAACAAATCTACCAAAACGGTTCTTTTTGTATGAATTTTATATTCCTGAATTTTCTGGGAAATATTTGTATAATCTTGCTAACCTAAATGCATATTTGAAATTCTATTGCTTAAAATAAATACATATAAATATAATATAAAAGAATGTAACAAAGCGGAAAGTAAAGCTACTATGGTACTTCTATGATATACTAATGATTTTTTTGTCAATATTTTAGTATGAAATATATTACAAGAAGGAAAGGAGGGTAAAGCTTTCCCAATGCCACTTCTGGGCAGGGCTTATTTCGGCTATGTTACCGTGACTTAAGGGGACTCTCTTCGCGTCCTTTTCCATTAAAAAGTGCCTTGATTCGGTTTATTAAATCCAAGACTACGACTTCCGCTCGCACTTCAGTGATAAGTAAACACCCAAATAGGTCCTATTCAATGGAGATCGGGGCCATATTAAACGCGAGTCATGTTGCCTAAGCCCAGAAATAGCATAGGGAAAGGAGTATACAATTATATAAGGGATCGAAATCGTAGTGTGGGATAAAACACGCTTAGGATGTGGGTTATAGAAAAATAAAACGAACCAGTTAGAACCCACCCAGTTAGCCTTAAGCCTAACCTGTTTAATCGCTTTAAAAATAAATAAATAACTGACTTATGTTATTTTCGGTTACAGACATCTCTAGTAGAGGTTATTGAAACGAATTACCAGTGATAACGGAAGGCATAACCTAATCAGTTACCGGTGTTTTTTTTTTAAATAACTGGCTTTATTTTAGTAACCGGACAGTTTTTGACATTCCTAGAGTACCTTATCCTGTGTTGCAAGTCGTCATTCAACTCCAATCATAATCACCTCTCCTCTCTCTTCTCAGAGAAATAAAAATAAAATATATAAATAAAATAAAATATAAAAATAAAAAATAAATAAAAAAAAGTAAAAAACCTAAAGCGGAAATGGTGGAGTAAGAAAAAAAATTGATTTCTTAAGTAAAAAATTATCCCTGTTATTTAAACGCCGATTAAAAAACTGGTAAATACTTCTTAATATGTAATAAGTAAGGTGGTAAACCGTACAGTTATTGACACCCTTAAGACTAAATTTCAGTGGTGACATTAAAAAAAATACTTCTTATGAAAGGATCAAATTGAAACTTCCTATAGCTCCTCTTTATCTATCCTTATAAAGACTCAAGAGGTTTTTTCGGGTCAAAAGTTCAATAGTGTTATCATATGGCAATGTTTATTGTTAAAAGTGCAAAAACTTGTTATTGGCACCCAGTGGATTTAATTGTGAAATCTTCCCTATGGTTAGTTTGTTAAAGTCTTAAATCATAGATGAATTGATAATTTTCGTTTACTTATTTCTTTAAGTTAAAGTTGGGGTGTCAATAACTGTACTGAGTGTCAATAAGTGTATGGTTTACCCTATGTAAGCATAACTGTCATAACTTCCGAAGAGCATACAAAAAAAAAATATACATATATAACATAATTATTAATAGAAGTTTATGACTCAGTAATTGGACTTTTGCGGCCAAAAAAAAATTTAAATTATTCATATGAACTAACACTAGGTATAAATCGGATAAGATTTACAATTATAACTGTGCCCATGAAAAATAAATAAATAAATAATATTTCGTGCGACGATTCTCTGGCAGAATCCTTTAGGCATCGGGAAGAATATATATTCCTGTCGAATAGAAATTATTGATTAAGGTATCGTGTTTCCATGTTGATGACATGCCTGGTGTCGTTTTTCAATATATCTCAGCCCGTTTCCTTAATAAGCTGACTGAGTGAGAGAAATAAAAAGACATAGGAACGTTAGAAGGTAGGCTGTTCAATCATCTAAAAACAAAGATGAACAGAGATCAAACAATCGCTGGGGACGAATTGAAGAGATGGCAAAAGGATTATCAGCTAGCTGCCTTTGTACTGTGGAACAAAGTGAACAGGGGTGTGATATGGGTTCGCTAATTCTTTCAATCAATAATCAAAACTATATGGCTCCCTTTTCCTCTCAAATACATTCTTTGTGATTAATAATTATTAATCTCAGGTCCAATAACATCTATTTTTTTTTTTTTTTTTTTTTTTTTTTTTTTTTTTTTTTTTCTTTTTTTATGAATATAAAAATATATAAGACGATAAACGGAAATAGTTCTACTATCCGAAAAATAGGTAATGTTAATTTTTAAGATTTTCACAAAATAATGTATTAGCACCAATAAAATTAATAGAATATTAATGCTACTGAGAACATCACTTGATTAGCTGAAAACTCTTAAGTAATTGGAAATGTTTTGGATTTTGATTATGTTAGAGTGACAGAAAAAGAAGAATAGCTCTAAAAGATAGATATTTGAGGCTATTCATATTGACAACGATTTGGATTTAGCTGTTAAATATAAGACTTACAGAAAACATTATTTAATTATTATTCTGTTACATTGAGAATTTCAGAATAAACTAGTAAATTTTATTAGCTTTATTTTTTTTTCTTTCTATTTATTTTTTTAAATATATTTTTATATGTTACTTATTTAAAAGCTCTAACGAATTGTGACACAACAAGGAACCTATTTTCTTAAAGCAATTCACTTTCCACTTAGGTCTTGATAAGTATAAAGTATCATATTTATTTATTATATTCACTAAAACAATAGAGCATATAATAGCATATATAAAAATAATAAAGAAACTGGAATAAACATTCGATTAAATGTCAAGACAAAGAATAGATCCGGACGTAGACTTACCATTGAAAATAAGGTTGCACAGAAAACTGAATGTTACCAGAACATTCATAAATAATTCAGAGTATATTCATGAGGCCCGGGCTCTTGTTGTGTCTCTTATTTAGGCTCTAACAATACTTTTTTCTTTTTTTTCACTTAAAACTATGAAACTATAACATTAGGTATGAAGCACAGAGTTATAATACTCACTGCTGGATACCATATAATCATCCAAATTTAAAAACCACGAGGAAGTAATACATAATCTAGTACGTATTCCTTGTAAATGAATAATAATGAATGGTATGTGGGAATGGTATCGTGGCTGGTATCTTCGAAATAATACCAAACGGAATAAGATAATGAAATAAGATGGAACACTAAAGCTGGACTGTGATGAAAAATAGGTCCTTTTACTTTTTGAAACATTTATATTTAACGGCTAATGATGTCAGGTTTACTCTACGAATAAAATCGAAGAATGGAAATCAATTAGGTACAGTGATAAGCGAAAAGAATTGATTCTTCAGTTATGAAGCTAAATGCAATCAACAATAGCCTTAAAAGCAGTCTAAAAGCCCATCAGACAGTCAAAATTTATGTCCCTCCATTTAAGTAACTCGTAATGACATTTAGCCAGCTAGAAATTGTAAAAGTTTTTTTCTTTTTTTTTTTTTTTGCTCGAAAGTTAAATATAAATTCCTTGTCCAGTCTTCAATGAGTTTTATCAAACGTCCATCGCAATCAGTGATACTAAAAAGACTTTTTTTTTTGTAAGTTATTTAAAAATAATTTGATCAATTTCTACTTTTTTTTAAAGCTAAATATGGCTACTTGTATTCAATTTTCATAAAAAAATCAATTAATATAAAAAATACGCGGTTAAAGGTCAAAATTATATTTTTCGATTTCATAAAAATCTTCATTTATAATTGCTAATATTATTTCGATTCATACAAATATTTCAACCTATTGATGCCAAGATCACAAACTTTTATTAAGCGAACAACATTACCAACTACCTACCTTTATGAAGCGCATGCGCTAAATTTTAAATTTAAATCCTGAAATAGTAATGAAAAAGGTAAAGATATGAGTTTACGTTATACCTAAATTTACTTAGCATAACAACTAAATATAGGATTCTGAATATGAGGATCAAATGTTATTTAAACTTGTATACCTAGGAAATATTAGGGTATGCATGCGAATCCCTTGAAATATTGATAAAAATAGTTGTGATTAATTACTTCAATTTTATTAATTAAATTATTTGATCAAGCCAGAGGACGGAAAGAGCCGCCTGAGCCTACAGATAACTTGCTTAATAATAAAATAATTAATTCATCTTTCTCGTAGCAGGAAAGAAATACTATACTGTAAAAAAATAAAATAAAAACATGCATTCAAATTCACTAGAAACGATAAAATTAATAAGATACCATGCAAACAAAATAATTCAAGTCAAATTTATCTGATAATAAATTAGTTGATAAAAAAATTTTTATAATTAAAAAATTTTGGCGGAGAATTCCGTAATAAAATGAAAACATGCTTACTTTCCTTCACAAAAGAATTTCGAACGGGAACTTACCTGAAAAAAAATAAAAAAGTATGTAAATAGAATAAATCATACAGTATGAATATCATCAATTGCCTACTGATTAAAACCTAGACACACACACACATATATAATCATTTTTTCTAATTAGAAAATTATTTCTTTGGTCCGAGAATCGATCCAAAAATATATCGATAAATAATTGTAAGATATTTTTTCTGTATTTTTTGCACGACTATTGGACAGTCATTTTCTTGACCAACCACAAAGTCGATTATTCAAAGATTGAATATTTTATTTAAACATTATTTTCTAATTATTTATGATTTTCAAACAAATAAATAATGCATTAAAACGTTATATCTGAGTCCTGAGGTAAACATAAGCGATCTTTATTGGCCAGGACCAATACTACAGGACATTCCCGATTGTTATTGGGCCCTTTGGAGAAGAAAGCCGTATTGTTCGAAAACCATAAATGTTTTAAAAGTCATAAAGTTTTTGCGAACGAGGTCGGCAAACACAGAGGCCATAATCGGGCCTGGCAATGAGACAAATAAAGCTTTGAAGTAGTTAGCAGAAGCTGCAATAAAGATGGGGCTTGTTCAAGTTCGAGTCACGCCCGATGGAGGCTGCTTTATGAGCTCCGCAATAATCCTTCTCTTTTCATCGCATTTCCATCTCACCCGTTTGTATATTTTGAATTTTATTTCTTTTGAAGGCTTAGAATTTAGAAGAAATCCCTTGAGATTGTAAACATATAAAAAAAATCCGTTAATATTAAATTTATATCATCATCATCTATAAGAACCTCAATTTAGTACATATGGGTGTATGAGTTGTATTGACAATCTCTTACTATTTAAAGAAAAGGTTATGTAAATATTTGGTTTTTGACACAAAGAAGAGTAATTTTTAGGACGAGTATGTTAAAAAAATAATCATATGAAATCTGAAAAAATTAGGCTCTTTTAGGAGAAATAAAATCAAGTTAATTTTCATGAGTTCACTAATTTTAAACCCGTTGAATCATTATACATCTTCACTATTACTGTAGTGCTTTTATAAATTTTGAAAGTTATATTAAACGATAAAAATGGTAAGCTAGGGTTTAAAAAAGTAATCATTATTTCATTTTTTTTTTTTTTTTTTTTTTTTTTTTTTTTTTTTTAATGTAGGCAGCAACCACTTGGGTCATCTTCGCCTACAATAAATTTCTGTTATATTTTATTTAATTTTTGTAAAATTATCAATATTTATATTTTATTATATCTATTATCAATAATTATATTTTATTATATAGTTTTGCAAGTTTTAGAAATTCAAATAGTTTGTCGGTTGTCTCCTCGCTGTCCTGCAATGCTGTTTGTAGGTCAATAGGTATTTCTAGGAGGTCCCTGTACGTGTCATATGTCCTGCAGTCCGTTAAAATGTGTTTAACTGTAAGTGGGCACCCGCAAGTCTGGCAGTCAGGTGGAGGCTCACGCGCCATAAGATAGCCGTGGGTTTCTCTAGTGTGACCAATACGCAGCCTCGTTAGGATGACTTCCTCCCTTCGTTTACCTCGGACGGATGATTTCCATTGCGATACACTACTTTTTATTTCTCTCAATTTATTTTCTGTTGTTCTAAACCACATCTGTTCCCATTTAATCTTTATTTTTTGCTTTATAAGGGAAATAAAGTCGTTAACAGGGACCCCCTGATGTGCAATGCCTTCCGTTATTGCTCTTTTTGCTGCCCGGTCGGCTTCCTCATTTCCAACTATTCCACAGTGACCAGGGACCCAGAGAAATTTAACTGAAATATTATTACTATGTGCTGATCTCAAGGCTAAAAGAATATTGTGAATCATAATGTTTGATGAAAAGGTGTTACATAAACTGATTAGGGCTGATAGTGAGTCAGTACAGATTATTTGCATTTTTTTTGTGGAGTGTATAACATTAAGACTATTGTAAATTGCAATTAATTCTGCTGTATAGTTGCTGCATATCGGTGATAATGAAAATAGGTTCTGTTGATCATTGCACACGACAACTGCTCTGGGACAGATCAACCTTAAGGAGGAGGTAGTGTTGCGGCCGGTGAAGAAAAACACAGCGCCGTATGAGAACAATCCGTCCATTGTTTGGCGCGGGAGTAGCGAGCGGCTTACATCAAACGGACATCCCGAACGTGCTAGACAAGCCGGGATTGTTCTCGAACATTCTTCATAAGTCTTATAAATAGAGGGTTTGACAAGCCTCGGCAGTGGAGAGTCAACACCCGTGGAGTGAGCTTCGTAGTGAACAGTGATAAGTTAGTGTGATAAGTGGTTAGCCTAGTTGTGATAAGTTCTTGTGGTGTAGTGTAATAGTGGCAGTAATTGCCTTTGTGAGTATTTGATTAATAAATTATTGTCCTAGTGTTAATTGTTCATTTTATCGAACCCGAAGCCCGTAACAACTGGTGTCAGAAGCGGGATATTTATAGCATTCGCGTATTTATTTATTTTTTTTGTAAATAATTTTTTTAGCTTGTTATTTTAGTTAATCATTGTATTTTAGGTTATTGAAACTTTGTTTGTGTATTTTTAATATTGTTTATTTTATTTAATACTTGAGTTCTCTATTATCTTTTTGGTTTGGTTTTATAATTTAGTTTAAGTTAAGAATTTAATTTATTAATTGCAATCTTTGTAACTTTGTATAAATTAGATTTCTTTTTCGTTGTTAGTTATAATTAACTTACTGTTCTTAGCCTCTAAGATTTCATTTGTTAATTTTAATTTTGATATTTGTATACCATATTCAAAATGTCAACCGGTAGCCTAAGATTGTGTGACTTGAAAGTTGCAGATTTAAAAAGGGAATTAGAAGAACGCGATTTGGATACCTCTGGGAATAAGTCAATATTACAGCAAAGGCTTAGGGAAGCTTTAGTTAGTAGTGGAGAGGATCCAGATAACGTTCTTTTTGAAACAGAATTTAGTAAATTGAAAAATGAGATGTTAGAAAATAAAAAGGAGTTGTTAGAAAATACTACTGCCTTGAAAAACGAACTATTAGAAAAATCTGCAGCTTTAGAAAATAATTTGTTAGGAAAATATAACATGTTAGAAAATAGAATGAATGTAGTTGAGAATGAACTCCAAGAGAAATTAGGTGTGATTAGGGATCAACTAAAAGAAAAAGTAGTGAATTGTTTTGGGGTAAGAATAGAAGCCTTAGAAAAACTGATGATTCCACCTCCGAAAGCAGACTTCGTAACACCAGCAGCTGCAGTGACACACCCGACTCAGAACGTCGTTCCAGTCTTCGATGGGAAGATGCCTTGGGAAGACTTCATGACCCTCTTCGAGACGGCGGCGATGGTGCACAGGTGGTCAGAACAAACTAAGGCTTCTACCCTGTGCCTAGCTCTGCGTGGCGACGCATTGGGAGTTCTTCAGACGATGCCCTTGACCGAGCGCTCAAACTACGAAGAACTAATAAGAAGACTTGAAATGAGATTTGGTAATAAACACATGGAACAACTGTACCGCTCACAATTAAGAAACAGAATTCAGAAGCCCAATGAGACGCTTCAAGAGTTCGAAGCGGATATCGCCCGGCTCGTCAGGAATGCGTACTCCACCGTGACAGATGAGGTCTGCGAGAGCTTGGCAGTCGACAGATTCCTCGACGGCCTCAGGGAACCCGAAACACAACTAGCTGTTAAGCTATCCCGGCCGAAAACGCTGCATGAAGCACTGACCCAAGCCTTAGAGTTTGAGACAGTCAAGCAATCAATAAGAGGCCATGCTCGAGTTAGAGCTGTCGAGGGAGAATCGGAAACAAAAATTAATGTGTAGGACATTATTAAAAAGGTCCTTGAGGCTCTAAAAACGCCCAGGAAGGAGATCCGCTGTTGGCGATGCGGTCAGCTGGGACATCCCAGAAGCAGATGCAAAGCCACGCTCCCTGTGTGTGTGTGTGTGTGTGTGTATGTTTATACATATTTATACAAAACTGAGTAATTTAGCTAAAATATTTGTTTGAGAATGGCTGTACTGGGGAAATATCTCAACAGTCACACGTAGAGTGAATCATAAACGGATATTACAGAAAGACTTTGGAATTTTCTTTAACTGGCAAGATAAATATTAAATGGTCATTAAATTATACTCCTTACTGACTAAGTCGTAAAGGATAATAATCTGTATGTTACTCGACTAATGCAAAAGCTGAATGCTCATTTTATGAGCCTCTTTGAAGTGGAAAAAATTCAAATACGATTTTATCGAAATATAATTCATATATTATTATATGTCATACGGGATATATAACAAAATTATCTTAAATTTAATCAATAAAAAATAAACTTAATATTAGCCTTAAAGGGTCACGGAAAAAAAATAAAATTGAAATTGAAATTGAAAGACAGCTTTACACTTATTAAGAAGAGCCTTGTGAGATTATATGCTTTAATAACTCCCAAATAACTTTCATTATATTTTTACTCGGATGTAAAGCCAAAGGCAGTCCTACTAAGAGGGAAGGAGATACCGCAAAAGTAAATTTAGGTTCGCCAAATCTTTGAGGGAAGATTTCCAGAAGGTTGTGGGGGGGGGAGGCTTAGGAGGTTAGGGAGGGGGGGTTAGGAGTGTTTGGGAGGACCGCGCGGCACGAGATCAAACAGTACCTCATCAACTCGCTCCCGTCTCCTTGTCATCACGCGCCCTTTTCCATCCACATACGTTCCTCCTCAGGCAATAATCTTGAATTTTCCTTTGGAGAGAAGTTTTTTTTTTTTTTTTTACCTTACTTGCAAGGGTTTCTGGCGACGAATTTTCCGAGCTGCTGGTCTCCGTCTAACGATATAGAAAAATATGTTTTCTTCCTTATATTTTGGGAAGATTGCCTGGGAACGTTAAAAGCTTTTATGCTATAAAACCTTTAAACACTTTTCCATAAATAAGTGCTTTTTCAATAATTAAAATCCGAATTTCTGAGGTGTTAAAATGCATATATCCATATGTATGCATTCTAACACGAATGAGCGTTTAAAATAATTTTACTGTTGTAAAATTAAAAAAAAAAAGTCACGCAAACAATTGAAGGGGTCGGGGCACAATAGTGCCAAGCAACATTTTAACAAAAATAATCTGTAGCTGCCGTCTATTGTATATTATGTACTACTATATGCCTATGATGGAAATCCCACCTAGATATGACTATATAGTGCTCTATAGTCATATTTCAGGTGGCATTTCCATCATAGACATATAGTACTAAATAATAATCAATCAATATATATTATGAAGCAAAGTGTACAATGTGCGTGCCGAAAAGGCTCAAAAACGACTCCACGTGGGATTAAGGTAGTTATGTCAGCGTGTTGCTGTATAATCCCTAATGGAGAAGAAGGTTTCCGTTTTTCTCTTAAGGGTGTAAAATTGAAGAGAAAAGGACTGGAATTTTAAGGCTCTCGCACCATTTAATTAGCATCTCTGAGATTGAGATACGAGTTTATGAATGAAAAATTTAGTTCGAGCTCCAGGCTACCAGGAAGCGCTAGGGTGCGTTTCACTCGATGTTTATTGTTCATTCATTCCGTTCAGATTGTAAAGGTTATGTATTTGTTCAGCTGTTCTTTTTAAATTACTAAAAAATCAAGCGAAAATAATTAGTTTCACCTTTTCTTTCAAAATAAAATAATGATTTTACATATCAATTAGAAAACCGACTGGATACCTTACAAAATTAATTTTCTCATAAGAAGGTTAATTGATTAACACATTATATTTAATCAATATATAATATATACCTACTTAAGTAAATTTAATGCAATATGAGTGAACATTTTTGAGTTGTTCAGTGAGCAAATAAAAACAGACATAAAACAAAAAAGGAGAGCTGAATTGACTGATTATAAATCGAAAATAAAATGTTTGAAGTGTTCTTATTGTATGTAATTATGAAAAATTGTTTTATTACTATGTATGATGAGCATTCCAGTTGACAAAATGACTAACTCCAATTACAACATTTTTTCAATAAGATTTTATCACCCCTAATAGTTCAGGATAAACTTCTGGATCTAATAGGACCATCACAGTCGTCGGCGCTTAAGTTGTAATCGAAATATAGTTTTTTAACTAATATATTTTTCAACCATAATCTAATAACTTATTATCTGCTGACTGCTTGGAATGGGCTTATAGAATTCAGAATAACAGAAACCATCAAAAACGATGCATGACTCGACAAAGTTGCAGCAAAATTAATTGTTCATTCACCATTTTCAACCCCCTTTAAAGTATATAGGGTTCCTTATTTGGGCGGAGTCTGCAGATATCGAATCTTAATATTGATACCATGTTAAAAGTCTCAAGAAAGTGCTAATTTTGTTCTATATTTCCTTTAATTTTAAAGTTTTTCTGTTATTAAAACTACCGGAGCGAAGCCGGGCACCCTAGCTAGTATAAGATAAGGCAGCTACAGTTTATTTATATTAAAAATGTTGCTTGGTACTATTTTGTCCCGACTCCTTCAATTAAAACTCAAAAACTACTACAAAATTCCAAACCAGTATCTACTAGCGACAGTGACTTAAAAGTAACCATATGCTTCTAGGATATATATATTATGTAGGTAATATTATATATTCATAATCGGCTACTATTATCCATTACGCTCGTTCACATACATTTAAATACTCATAATCGCATGTTATTGTCATGAATATTATAATCCTGTTTTCAATGTTGTTTTGTAAATAATATATTTTATTTCCAATGATAAACTTTCTACTATATTAGCTCATTAGGTATATTTCTATTCTGTTGTTCATTGTTCTTTTAAACATTATTGTTACCTTTTTTCTCTTTTTAGACAGTCTTGTTTAGTAGTCTATATTTTTTATATATATTTTTGATGTAAAACATAAAACACAAGTAATGAACATATTTTATATGGCATTTGTGAAAAATAAAAAATCCCTTCTTATAGGGTTTGTATAAGAAGGATATATAGAAATGTACACTACGTCTTCACCTAACCCTTCAAATATTACACCTGCTCGGACCAGGAGTTATCATGAGTTTCTGTATATTTCATTGTTGAAAGTTATATTTCATAGCCTATTGGACGGGATGTCGACTCGACGCCGCTTTGTCCCAAAGCCTACTTGTTACTCAGGTGACGAGTAAACAATAGCCACGAATTGAGCAGTTGACAGTGAGTAGTTTGCCGCCTACCCCAAACAGCAATCAGGTACTCTATTATCGCTACTAACGAGTTTCATCGCCCCTTGGTGTGAGGTGGGGATGGGGGCGCGTGCCCACCTCAACGTCCCCCCCTCCCCTCAGGTACATCCAGGTAATGGAAACTGGCCTCGGTAAATTTTCTTATCCCCTCTCTCTTCTATTACAGCTTCAACTCAGATCCCTTCTTGTTACCTCAATGGGAGGTTAACTGCCACTTAGCCTCAATCACACACATTTTTTATCTCAAGGCCTTAAAACTGTCCTTATATTCTTTATTTTTATATTCATATGTGCCTGAGTATGTATTATACTCTTTTAGTAAGGGTACCTAAACTTCTTTGCGGTGCGGCATCGGTCCCCGGGGTCCGATGTCTTACATTCCCATCTTAACAGGCGATTATCGCATGAAAATATCCGAAAGACCGAACGCCTCAAAGACTCAATTTAGTCGATTTTTAATGAGATTATTGCATTTTAGTGCAGCAAAAGTTGCTAACAGATGAAGTTCTGTTCTATTATAGAATCGGACTCCGGGGTCCGATACAGGCCATCAGTAAAAAACAAGACTACTGGACAGCACCACCCTTCCGCGTCCGATAATATTGCAACGACTACCTTTATGGTTATCTTTAATTTTATGTGCTTGATTTTATACTATGTAGTTCTATTTAATTTCTTTAACATTCTTTAATTATTGCATACATATGAGAAAGAAATAAAACTTGCTGATATTTGCTTTATTTATATTATATAAATTCATTTCTTTAAAAAGATTTTTTTTATCATAGAGTAAGTGGTTGTAAAGCAGTAAAAGACTCCTAAAAATTGTTTTAACAATGCCAAAATTATCAATATGGATGGCAATTCAAAATTCTAGCAGTTTAATGCTATTTTCGATAAAGTATGGCGAAAATCCTGTTTCGGACCCCGGGGGCATGTCCTGCGCTTGTTATGTCTAGGTCTAATCCTTACCAAGAAATAATGCCCTTGAGATGCTCATTTAATTCACTTTTCAGTAAAAAAATAACACTTTCGTCAGACAAAAAATAACACTTTTTTTTTCTTTTTCTATTTCAATGAGAAGATATATCTCATAAAGATATGTAGGTATGTAGTTCTTTTATAATTGTAACATCTTTTTTTCAAACAAATTTTTGCTTAAAATTTCATGGATGTTGCTTGGACAGAGATATTATATTTATTTTATTTATTTATTAGATACAGCATCTATTTATTTATTATGTATCTATTTATATCTATCTACTTATTTATTTAAATATTTATATATTCTTCTAGTTATTTATCCATTAGCTATTTTTATTATGATAAAGTCTCTGTATGCCTGCCAAAATAGGATAAGGAGGGAAGTGAGAGAGAATGAGGATACAATGCGGCGAAAGGGTAAATTTGCTCAAGAGTGATATAAACTAACAAAAAAAAAAAGGAAAAAAAGGTTTAAAGGAAAAAAATTAAGTAAATGAATAGTAAATAAATTAAAAAAAGAAAGAAAAAAATTGTAAGAATATAACCTGTAAGTGTATATGAATGCAAATAAAAAATGTAATTTTGGTTTAATTAATGTATGAAAGTTGTATTGATAAGTATGCTGCATGTTATAGCAATCCAATGTATTTGGGGAGCATTGTTTTGTTTTAAAAATATAAAGCATTTCTTCCTGTAATATATACAACTCTTCCAGCGCATTCATAAGTTATAACATCCCATTTTTGAGATACGAGGTTGTTGGAAAGATTGAGGGATATGAAAAGGCACAAAAACTATTAAGAAGCTATTATTAGATAATTACAAAACGAAACTTTTTTCATATAATTTTTATTTATATTCTTTATTTCTATTTATTTATGAATATAAAGTTAAACAAGTGTTAAAAAGTAGAAGTGAACTGATCAATTCTGTTACAGGCTTTTCAGATTGGGCTTGAATCATTGATTTGAAAAGAATTGTTTTATGATTCGAGAGAAAATAACCCAGAACGTTTTGAGATGAGATCACTAACAGATGAGGGGTGAGGACCTAATAAGAACGACATAAGAAAACTGTTTAATAAATGTGATAGCAAATGGGCTAAGAAAGCCGGGGTACATAAAACTTCTAAACAACTATTTAAAGTTGTTAAAAGACCCGGCGGTTTGTCCAAAAATCTAATGCGTTTTATATTCTTATTGTTCATTCTCATTCGTCCCCAATATTAAGGAAGGACGTATCAAGGGAATAGAAGAAGAATTAAGAAATAAATTAATGAGTGAATTGGATAAAGAAAATATAGCAAGTAAGAATATATATAAATTGTGCATTTCATTGTCACATAATAAATCTAAGATACACTATCTAACACAACACATAAAACAAAAGAAAATACCTCCTCATATTTACTATAAAATACAAACACTTGATAATTTATTTCACAACACGTTCCTAATAAACACAAACAACCATGAATATTTTCAAAAACTAGCCATAAAAATTATAAATTTAGAAATAAAACAAACTTTTTGGATCATTAATAAAATAAATAGAAAAATAGAACAGATAATTAAAAGTATAAACAAGCCAGAAACAGATAAGAACTCAAACATGTACACAAAAATTAATAAAATAATAATAGAATACATAAAGAAGTACTTAGAGATAAAGAAAGAAAAAAATGATACAAAAATAAATAGGATAATACACAAAACCAATATCAATAAAATACAAATCAACAAATTAATAGAAAAAGAGGAAAACAGCCAACTTACATCAATCAATGCCGGAAATATAAATAAAAACCACATAAATAATAATACAATAAACCAAAAAAAGGAATACATACAACAATTAGAAAAATACAAAAATTTACATAAAATAAAAAGTAGAATCGAAAATAAAACAACTAAAGATATACCAATAAACATAATGAATCTACTAGCACTAGGAGACAATTTCAATTTCAACCCAAATAACAAAGACAAAGAAATAGTTAAGATCATCACAGATCTAGAAACAATTTTCGAAAACATGGAAACATCAGAAAATCATATAAATGCAACAAGAAACAATATATGTAATATAATAACAAACTATATACAGAATACTAGAATAAATAAAAAAAGTAACAACCCCCTCAATAAACAAATCAATAAAGACCTAATAGAACTTAAAGAATACATGAAAGCAAATCAGGATACAATAATAATCAAATCAGACAAAACAAAAAAATTAGTAATCATGTACAAAGAGGAATATAAAGAAAAAATGGAAAAACTTTTGGATGATAAAACAACATACAGGAAACTCAGAACAGATCCATTTAAAGAACTAAACATTAAAATTAACAATTATGTCACGGAAATATTCAAAAAAGGATACATAGATAAAAAAACCAAAAACAAATTACAAGTCACAGATTACACATCACCCAGAATTCACGGCCTCATTAAATTACACAAAAAGGACCATGATATGAGACCAATTATAAATAACATAGGGGGACCGACAGAAGCATTGTCCAAGTTTCTAAATCCGGCCTTAAATGAACTAAATAAGAATAACGAATATGACATAAAAAACGCACTTGAATTAAAAACAATATTAAAGAGTATAGATTTCCAAAACAAAAATTACATATAGCTAGTCTTGACGTTAAATCCCTATTCACCAATGTACCAATAGATGAAACAATAAAAATCATAGAGACACAGTGGGACCAAATCAAGAACAATACAAAAATAAAAAATAAACACACATTCATAGAAGGTCTTAATATATGTCTAAAAAATAGTTTCTTCACATATAACAAACAATTTTATAGACAAAAAGAAGGACTACCAATGGGCTCAAATTTAGCAATAAATATCAGCGGAATATACATGAATGACCTCATCAACAAAAATATAGAAAAATTAGCAACAAAACCCATATTGATAAAGAAATACATAGATGATCTCATAATAATAACAGACAATACAGATACCCTCAATGAAATACTATCAAAATTTAACAAACACCATAAACAAATAGAATTTACCATAGAAAACCCCAAAAACAACAGTATCAGATATCTGGATATAGAAATAAACATTAACAATGCAAATAAAAAAATAACAACAAAATGGACCAAAAAACCAACCACAAGCAACACACTACTAAATTACTGTTCAAACCATCCCATAACACAAAAAATAAACACAGCAAAAAATCTTATAAATAGAGCAATCACACTAACAGATACAGAACATTTAAAAAATATTAAAATCCAAATATACCAAATTTTAGAAGAAAACCTCTATCCAAAAAAACTAATAAATAAAATATGGTACAACATAAATAATAATAATAAGATAATAGAACAAAATAAAACCAACTCAAAAAACAATACTAAAATCAAAAACAGAGAACCAAAACAACATACTAATCCACCAAAAATATACGAAAACAAAGTAATAGATAAACCAAACCAAAAATTAATTACAGATTTCTACTCAGACAAACAAGAGGAAAAAAATAAAAAGATAGATAATGAAAATGATAAGAAAACAAGTAATAAATACTACAAAATTCAATACATACCACAATTAACAGATAAAATAAAAAAGGCATTCAACACATATGATCACCATAACAAAAAACTGGGTATGTACAATAGAAACAAATTACAAAACCACATAAGCAATATGAAAGATAAAATAGAAAAACTCGAAAAACAAAACGCAATATATGAAATAGAATGCAAAAACTGCAACAAAAAATATATAGGTGAAACATCTAAAAAACTGAAAACAAGATTAACACAGCACAAAAATAATTGTAAAAATATAAAAAACATGAAAGCAACTGCATTATCCGAACACTCCATCAAAAATAACCATACCTTCGATTTCGATAAAACCAAAATTCTAAACATAGTCCAAAATACAAAAAACAGAAAAATAGAAGAAGCAATCCATATAACAAAAAACATAGAAAACACAATAAATTATAAAACAGACACAAAACACCTAAACAACCACTACGCACACATAATAAAAAAATTGAAACACATATGAAAAAATAATAGAAACAAAACATCAATAAACATAGAGAGTAGGATGAGGGAGACTAATCAATGCAAGTATCAAAGTCCACACACAGCCAACAACTATAATGTGACAATGGAAATATAAGACAGTGTAACAGGCCATAAAATGTAAGACAAAATAAAAAAAAAAAAAAAAAAAAAAAAAAGACAAAAGTATTTTTATACTGGTTAAAAAAAGAGAAGTATTGACAAATGGCTTGAATGAAATGTAACAGCTAAGATAAGGTAATGTAATGCCAATATATATATAAAAATAGTAAAAACATACATGGATATTATAATTAAGTGTAGTAGATTAATGTAATGTATGTAATGTAGATAACCCCAGAAGATGAGCCACAAGCTCGAAACGTTGGGAAGCAAATAATAATAAATAAATATTTATAAAATACGGAAGAGCTCCTTCATTAAAGAAAATAATACAATTACAGCACTCTTCCCCTCTAAGTGAGGAAAAAGATCCTTAGCAGACAAAAACACATACGGAGATGGAAGGACGTATCAAGGGAATAGAAGAAGAATTAAGAAATAAATTAATGAGTGAATTGGATAAAGAAAATATAGCAAGTAAGAATATATATAAATTGTGCATTTCATTGTCACATAATAAATCTAAGATACACTATCTAACACAACACATAAAACAAAAGAAAATACCTCCTCATATTTACTATAAAATACAAACACTTGATAATTTATTTCACAACACGTTCCTAATAAACACAAACAACCATGAATATTTTCAAAAACTAGCCATAAAAATTATAAATTTAGAAATAAAACAAACTTTTTGGATCATTAATAAAATAAATAGAAAAATAGAACAGATAATTAAAAGTATAAACAAGCCAGAAACAGATAAGAACTCAAACATGTACACAAAAATTAATAAAATAATAATAGAATACATAAAGAAGTACTTAGAGATAAAGAAAGAAAAAAATGATACAAAAATAAATAGGATAATACACAAAACCAATATCAATAAAATACAAATCAACAAATTAATAGAAAAAGAGGAAAACAGCCAACTTACATCAATCAATGCCGGAAATATAAATAAAAACCACATAAATAATAATACAATAAACCAAAAAAAGGAATACATACAACAATTAGAAAAATACAAAAATTTACATAAAATAAAAAGTAGAATCGAAAATAAAACAACTAAAGATATACCAATAAACATAATGAATCTACTAGCACTAGGAGACAATTTCAATTTCAACCCAAATAACAAAGACAAAGAAATAGTTAAGATCATCACAGATCTAGAAACAATTTTCGAAAACATGGAAACATCAGAAAATCATATAAATGCAACAAGAAACAATATATGTAATATAATAACAAACTATATACAGAATACTAGAATAAATAAAAAAAGTAACAACCCCCTCAATAAACAAATCAATAAAGACCTAATAGAACTTAAAGAATACATGAAAGCAAATCAGGATACAATAATAATCAAATCAGACAAAACAAAAAAATTAGTAATCATGTACAAAGAGGAATATAAAGAAAAAATGGAAAAACTTTTGGATGATAAAACAACATACAGGAAACTCAGAACAGATCCATTTAAAGAACTAAACATTAAAATTAACAATTATGTCACGGAAATATTCAAAAAAGGATACATAGATAAAAAAACCAAAAACAAATTACAAGTCACAGATTACACATCACCCAGAATTCACGGCCTCATTAAATTACACAAAAAGGACCATGATATGAGACCAATTATAAATAACATAGGGGGACCGACAGAAGCATTGTCCAAGTTTCTAAATCCGGCCTTAAATGAACTAAATAAGAATAACGAATATGACATAAAAAACGCACTTGAATTAAAAACAATATTAAAGAGTATAGATTTCCAAAACAAAAATTTACATATAGCTAGTCTTGACGTTAAATCCCTATTCACCAATGTACCAATAGATGAAACAATAAAAATCATAGAGACACAGTGGGACCAAATCAAGAACAATACAAAAATAAAAAATAAACACACATTCATAGAAGGTCTTAATATATGTCTAAAAAATAGTTTCTTCACATATAACAAACAATTTTATAGACAAAAAGAAGGACTACCAATGGGCTCAAATTTAGCAATAAATATCAGCGGAATATACATGAATGACCTCATCAACAAAAATATAGAAAAATTAGCAACAAAACCCATATTGATAAAGAAATACATAGATGATCTCATAATAATAACAGACAATACAGATACCCTCAATGAAATACTATCAAAATTTAACAAACACCATAAACAAATAGAATTTACCATAGAAAACCCCAAAAACAACAGTATCAGATATCTGGATATAGAAATAAACATTAACAATGCAAATAAAAAAATAACAACAAAATGGACCAAAAAACCAACCACAAGCAACACACTACTAAATTACTGTTCAAACCATCCCATAACACAAAAAATAAACACAGCAAAAAATCTTATAAATAGAGCAATCACACTAACAGATACAGAACATTTAAAAAATATTAAAATCCAAATATACCAAATTTTAGAAGAAAACCTCTATCCAAAAAAACTAATAAATAAAATATGGTACAACATAAATAATAATAATAAGATAATAGAACAAAATAAAACCAACTCAAAAAACAATACTAAAATCAAAAACAGAGAACCAAAACAACATACTAATCCACCAAAAATATACGAAAACAAAGTAATAGATAAACCAAACCAAAAATTAATTACAGATTTCTACTCAGACAAACAAGAGGAAAAAAATAAAAAGATAGATAATGAAAATGATAAGAAAACAAGTAATAAATACTACAAAATTCAATACATACCACAATTAACAGATAAAATAAAAAAGGCATTCAACACATATGATCACCATAACATAAAACTGGGTATGTACAATAGAAACAAATTACAAAACCACATAAGCAATATGAAAGATAAAATAGAAAAACTCGAAAAACAAAACGCAATATATGAAATAGAATGCAAAAACTGCAACAAAAAATATATAGGTGAAACATCTAAAAAACTGAAAACAAGATTAACACAGCACAAAAATAATTGTAAAAATATAAAAAACATGAAAGCAACTGCATTATCCGAACACTCCATCAAAAATAACCATACCTTCGATTTCGATAAAACCAAAATTCTAAACATAGTCCAAAATACAAAAAACAGAAAAATAGAAGAAGCAATCCATATAACAAAAAACATAGAAAACACAATAAATTATAAAACAGACACAAAACACCTAAACAACCACTACGCACACATAATAAAAAAATTGAAACACATATGAAAAAATAATAGAAACAAAACATCAATAAACATAGAGAGTAGGATGAGGGAGACTAATCAATGCAAGTATCAAAGTCCACACACAGCCAACAACTATAATGTGACAATGGAAATATAAGACAGTGTAACAGGCCATAAAATGTAAGACAAAATAAAAAAAAAAAAAAAAAAAAAAAAAAGACAAAAGTATTTTTATACTGGTTAAAAAAAGAGAAGTATTGACAAATGGCTTGAATGAAATGTAACAGCTAAGATAAGGTAATGTAATGCCAATATATATATAAAAATAGTAAAAACATACATGGATATTATAATTAAGTGTAGTAGATTAATGTAATGTATGTAATGTAGATAACCCCAGAAGATGAGCCACAAGCTCGAAACGTTGGGAAGCAAATAATAATAAATAAATATTTATAAAATACGGAAGAGCTCCTTCATTAAAGAAAATAATACAATTACAGCACTCTTCCCCTCTAAGTGAGGAAAAAGATCCTTAGCAGACAAAAACACATACGGAGATGGAAGGACGTATCAAGGGAATAGAAGAAGAATTAAGAAATAAATTAATGAGTGAATTGGATAAAGAAAATATAGCAAGTAAGAATATATATAAATTGTGCATTTCATTGTCACATAATAAATCTAAGATACACTATCTAACACAACACATAAAACAAAAGAAAATACCTCCTCATATTTACTATAAAATACAAACACTTGATAATTTATTTCACAACACGTTCCTAATAAACACAAACAACCATGAATATTTTCAAAAACTAGCCATAAAAATTATAAATTTAGAAATAAAACAAACTTTTTGGATCATTAATAAAATAAATAGAAAAATAGAACAGATAATTAAAAGTATAAACAAGCCAGAAACAGATAAGAACTCAAACATGTACACAAAAATTAATAAAATAATAATAGAATACATAAAGAAGTACTTAGAGATAAAGAAAGAAAAAAATGATACAAAAATAAATAGGATAATACACAAAACCAATATCAATAAAATACAAATCAACAAATTAATAGAAAAAGAGGAAAACAGCCAACTTACAAGTTCCAACAAAAAGTCTATCACTCTTTTCAATCATGTGGTTTACACATTGTTTTAATTTTTTAAGTTTTAAAACATTTCTACATTAAAATTATGCAACTTAAAATTAATTTCAATTAATGTGCAGGTACTAAAACATTCTTAGATTATTTTATTCTCGATTGGTTTCGAGCCCGTCTTGACTAGTTGTAGGGACCCTGGGGGAAGGGAAGCCCGTACCATTTCGGAGCCCATGGCTATTATCTAATGTTCACTACTGAGCATAGCTATTTTTAATTTTTTTTTACATTTTACATCACATTACGAGACAGTTCTTAAATGATGTTTTTAGTTTCATGTTTTACTGAAAAATGATTGACCAGCTCGTTGTTATTTCTTTGATTGAAACTTAAAGAAATAACTTTAAGAATAGAAAATAAAATAAATAGATTCTAAAGCAACTTATTTCAACACTAAAGATATTAAGTCACCTATCCAAGACACATCTTACTGACGAACGTACTTTTGACAACGCCATATCTGAAAAAAACATGATTTTTCAGGAGACTTTAGTTATAGTATGGTAGTAGAATCAATTATTTTGAGACTAGATCAAAAGAATTCGATTGATTTTTTGTTTTGCAGCAGATTGTTTGGTTTAATAACTGTTTTTTTTTTCTTTTTCTGTTTCAATGAGAAGATATATCTCATAAAGATATGTAGGTATGTAGTTCTTTTATAATTGTAACATCTTTTTTTCAAACAAATTTTTGCTTAAAATTTCATGGATGTTGCTTGGACAGAGATATTATATTTATTTTATTTATTTATTAGATATAGCATCTATTTATTTATTATGAATCTATTTATATCAATCTACTTATTTATTTAAATATTTATATATTCTTCTAGTTATTTATCCATTAGCTATTTTTATTATGATAAAGTCTCTGTATGCCTGCCAAAACAGGATAAGGAGGGAAGTGAGAGAGAATGAGGATACAATGCGGCGAAAGGGTAAATTTGCTCAAGAGTGATATAAACTAACAAAAAAAAAAAGGAAAAAAAGGTTTAAAGGAAAAAAATTAAGTATATTAATAGTAAATAAATTAAAAAACAAGAAAAAAAATTGTAAGAATATAAACTGTAAGTGTATATGAATGCAAATTAAAAATGCAATTTTGGTTTAATTAATGTATGAAAGTTGTATTGATAAGTACGCTGTATGTTATAGCAATCCAATGTATTGGGGCAGCATTGTTTTATTTTAAAAATATAAAGCATTTCTTTCTGTAATATATACAACTCTTCCAGCGCATTCATAAGTTATGACATCCCATTTTTGAGATACGAGGTTGTTGGAAAGATTGAGGGATATGAAAAGGCACAAAAACTATTAAGAAGCTATTATTAGATAATTACAAAACGAAACTTTTTTCATATAATTTTTATTTATATTCTTTATTTCTATTTATTTATGAATATAAAGTTAAACAAGTGTTAAAAAGTAGAAGTGAACTGATCAATTCTGTTACAGGCTTTTCAGATTGGGCTTGAATCATTGATTTGAAAAGAATTGTTTTATGATTCGAGAGAAAATAACCCAGAACGTTTTGAGATGAGATCACTAACAGATGAGGGGTGAGGACCTAATAAGAACGACATAAGAAAACTGTTTAATAAATGTGATAGCAAATGGGCTAAGAAAGCCGGGGTACATAAAACTTCTAAACAACTATTTAAAGTTGTTAAAAGACCCGGCGGTTTGTCCAAAAATCTAATGCGTTTTATATTCTTATTGTTCATTCTCATTCGTCCCCAATATTTTCCATCTTGAGTGAACATCTAGTAAGGAGTTTAATTTTTGCCAATATTTAACACTATTCTAAGAGAAATATTCCGCAGATGTGGAGAAAGCCAAAAAAAAAAATTGTATATATGACAGATAATTTGTAGTACAATATTTATTTATATTTCTTTGCACTTTAAAACACGGTAATTAGTTTATTTTTGATAGCCAATGATCCAGAAGAGAAATAAAATGTTGCCCTTTCGATTCAATTATGGACTTCATTAGTTTAATTGCCTTCCGGTCGTTTTCATTAGCTTTGAAAACATATTTCTTGGAATGTCAACTGCCCCCATTTCGATCGATCGCTTCTGTTTTTCTTTGGGAAGAATTCACCTTTTGGAGCAAACGTTTTCAGGTTGAAAGCATCACTTCATTAATTACTTCGAATTCAGGGAAGTGACGCAGTAAAGGACACCTCCCGGAAGATGATGACAAACATTATAGAAAGTTTTTGCTTCATAAAAAAGACTTTTACCTACAAATAATGTATGTCCTAATTTTGTAAATGGATGGCATAACATTGTGTCACGTTAATAATTTCAGCATTTATTGTTTGTTTGGCGTTGTGAATTATAAAATTTTCATTATAATATATTACATTATTATATATTACATTATAATATAAGTCACAATATGTTAAGAAAATCGTTAAATAAAATTTCTAAATTTTTTTCCCCCCCCTTCCTCACCTTTTTAAAGTGGGGGATTGACGCCGGCTATTATTTCATGTCCCCTGGCTCTCGGTTTTGAACTTGCAATCTTCGGGTTCCAAGCATACGTTTCCATCGGCATAGCGCATTTTTAACACGTTTGCCCATTCGGCCATCCAGCCACCCCAAAATTACGCATTTTAAGTTTCAAAATGAAATATTCCCGTGTATTTCTTGTCGGCACAATATCCAGCATAATTCACACATTCCCCGCACACTAGGCTCCCTGGTATCTGTTTCATCTAATAGTGTTTATTTTAGCAGTAACGAAAATTATAAGTCAGTTAGAGTTTCTTCTGCATGTTTCGAAGATTTTATAATAATCCGTATCAAAATAGCGACGATGTTATCAACATGAGAACTACAATAAAACATCCTCATGACCTAAGTTAAGCTGGGTCAAAGACAAATGGTAATTATCATGAGCCATTGCCCAGAAACTAGTCGAGGAATCCCGGAGCTTTTTGCCGGCCCAATCTTCTTCGCTATCGCCCGACCGCCCAGTGTGGTGCTGTGCCAGCATAGTTCACATAGTTCTCTGTATTTAGAGTTTGCCTCTTAGTCGATATTCAGCCCCCCCCCTTCCCCTATCCTCCCTACTAAACCCTGAATACCATCTGGATCCACTTATATAAAATCCCTTCATCTCCATCCATGTGTGGCTGTTTTGTTTCAAATGTTATAACATATTGTGTAATGCAAACATTAAGCTTAATTTAAAAATTATAAAAATTTCATAAGCTCTGTTAGTAACTGAACAACTAATGAATCAAAAACGGTCAATCTATGATCTTACAATTAAGGCAATTAAGTGCCTAATCAAAATAAATATGCTGAGGCATCAGAAATTATTCAAATTCGCCCATATGTTTAATATTTCTCCTTATATTTACGAAGGAAGCGGATATTCCAGGGCAACATCTGTTTTCTTTATAGATTTCTTAAGACAACCAATGATCAAAACAAGATATGAATTACCGATATCCCGTAATGAGAAAAAACATCTCAGAAGAAGATATTGCCTGTTTTCCTGACGAGGATTGAGGGGGGGGGGGCAATATCCAGAGCAATTGTCCTGGACCACAGCCCCCCTTCTTCGCCCCCACTTTCTCTGATATTCTTCAATCCATCCCCGAGATATTGGATTAGTTAGGAAATGGAAAGCTTTTCGCATCCCAAGGCTCTCTTCCTAGGGTGCTCGCTCTTCCCAAAGCTATTTCGGGATATGTCCCAATAACTAGAAGAAAAAAACTTAGATATGGTTCTCTTATTCTTTTAACATATAATAGATTCCTCATGATTTATGTATTATATAGAACGGAGAGGAAAGCAAATTATCCAGGGTATACGGGTCATGATTTAAAAATTAGTTTGATCATCATCACAAAATCGTAAATATGTAATTATACGTAAAAAACGATCATCGACTTAATAACATATTGCAGCACTAGTATAGCTGTTAAAAAACTTTTACATTAGATTTTTGTTCTCATAATCACAAATAGGTATAAGTGACTATAGTTGGTCTAGAAGCGAAATGGATTATTAGCACAGAAAACCTCTTCGCCCCAAACCGCTATCACTACCATTGATATCTGTCATTTACAAGTCCAAAAACTGCCCTATATCTCATTTCTTCTTTGTCATAGTTGTATTATTACAATAATAGATATAAGTATTGTAACATTAATTTTTTATTTGCCTTTCCTCGACAATGAAAAAGAGATCGGTGAGCCGCACAGGTTTTTATTTAGAGGTTTTTATTAACAACAGTTTATAACTTAATCTTGATTTAATTTTCGCAAATGTTTTGGGGCATTTTGGGGGTTCCTAGTATTTTTGGCGTCTAGAAAAAGATTTTTGCCTCCTAGTTAAAAAATCTTTATTTTTTGGAAAATTTAGATCTTTTATGTCCCTGGTATTTTTCATTTGGAGTGACGTTCCTTTAACAATTTTTCTTAATACTACATTCAGAAAATATTACAACTTGTTCTGCTCAAATGCTGAAGCAGTGGTGCCATGTTCAACAGCGCTGGCCTGATCATAGCATTGTATATGAGTATCTTCAACCACAAAGAAAGATTGTTTGCCGTAATTATGGTATGTTGTGTGTGCAATCTGGACCTCAATATCTTTAATAGTAAGCTTATAAATTTTAGTATGTTTATATACATTTGGCTGATACCAGTAATTTTTTAACACCGAGTAGGTTAATTAAATTATTTTTATTTAAATAATTTAGCCACGAATTTAGCCGGAAGTACATCATCTTCTTTATATTAATAAGTTAAGACGTAAAAAAAACAATGAATAAAACGATAGGAATGTGTGACGAGCTTAGAATTAAATCTATCGCGCTTTGCTCACTCGAATAAGAAGGGAGATATTTTGTCCAAGGGCCACAGAATTGTGACTCAATACTACAAACGATGGAGGGGAAGACTTTTGTATTCTGAGGAAGCTGTCATTGTCTGGGGATGTCAATTTTCTTGTTTACTCCGACCGAGGGTATCTATCTTTCTTTTGTATTTCTCCACTTAAAAAAAAAAATAAATAAAACACATCGGAATTTTATTTGTTATTTGATTTAAAAAAAATAGATAAAAGCTCTTATTTCTGATGGTTTTGTCTAACAATACTTATTAAAAATTGTATTTTATTAATAGTTGAAAACCACTTAAAAAAATCAAACTAAATTTATCATTTATCTACAGTTTCTAAAAATTAAATATAATTCTTTTTTATTTATTTGAGAGCTAGAGATTATAGTTAAGCATTTAAAACAACCTTAATTATTGGTTCATTTATTTATATTTATGTCTGACATTTCGGCGTTCAACCCATCAACAAGGTACCTAAGTCTTCCTAAAAATAAACTTCAATTTACCTGTATAATATAAATTTACACTAAAAACAAGTAAATTAACAGTATGCAACCCACCTGAGGCAGTACATTGTTTTTTACAATGAAGCAGGCTAAATACCCTTATTTAACAAAATTAAAATTCATAATAGTCAAAACACTCCTATCCTATGAAAGCTTGCAAGTCAAATTAATTAATATTTAAAAAATGGCAGAATAAATATTATGTAGAAATTCAAAGTAAAATATTTATTTGATTGTCTTGGTATTATACTTATTTATATTTTTAATGTATTGTCAGATCTTTATTGATGTCACAATACATAAAATTATAAATAATTATGTTTAATAGAAATATATTTCAATTAGATTTTTTAAATTATAAATAAATAGCATCAATTACTTTACATTTCGGAAAAAGAAATGGGAATTAGTATAACCATTTGATTTGCAAGCTTTCATTAGAAAGGAGTATTTTAGGCTATTACAAATTTTGATTGTGTTTGATAAGCCCATTTAGACTTAACTAAAAAAAAACAATTATGGTCATAAGTGGGTGTGCATATTTTTAATTAAATTATTTAAAGTCTTAGTGTGAATGTATATTATCAAGATAAATTATTAAAATTTGTTTTTAAAGTCTTACGTTGGTAATGAGTTGAATGACGAAAAGTTAGGCATAAATATAAATAAGTGAGACTATAAATAAGGTTATTTTAAGTATTTTAATTTTCAGAAAAAGAACTATTATACGTTACCGTCTTTTTCAACACGCTAAAAGCTTAAATAACTTGTAAAATGCTTATTAGCATGACTATAATATTAACTACCTGGACCTTCTACTATGCAACCATAGATGGCCTCGGAACCCAAATTTAGGATCATTATGGATCACCGATCATTGGGAATCTCTCTAAACGCCTTCTAATGTCGTAAATAAAAATGTTCATATTTACTAGACATATTTGAAATGTTGATAGTGTTATAATGAAAATTCAAATTAAATTGCCAGATGATCCAGAAGACATCCATTAGGATCTGGACAAATTTCCATTTACTACTCCCTAGTTTAGTGCACACAACATCCTTTATCAGAGTACTACATCGGAAGCAATAGCAATTAAGGGAACTTTATGAGCCATTAGAAAATGATGGAGATCACAAAATCGGATTAGGGACTCGTTAGGTTAATGCTGGATATCAATTTTCCTGATATAACCGGAGGCAGGTAGTTAAACGCTGCCTTTAAGACTGCAGTTACCCTGAGTGGATCTGTATTTAACCCTCTCTTGCACCTAACAAGCTTACAATTATAAGAAAAAAAAAAGAAAAAAAAAAAAGAGAGCTTCTATACATATCTAATCACAATTTTTTCATATATTTCTACCGATTTGTTTTTGACAAATTCCTTTTTGCTTAAAAGTTCATTTCCAGCTATAATTTCTCTGGTAGTGAAGTCCTCGGTGATAGGGCTCTCCTCTGACTTTAGTTGACATTATTCCTGTACATTTAATTTTAGGCTGAAATTAAATGTACAGGAATCCCTTAGTTTTCAGCACTTTGGGATTTCGGCGGAATATACCAATGTTAAAGATAAGAAGTGGGGAACGAGACCGGTCTTGAGCTAAATATAAAGAGTAATGCGAGTGGCCTGTCGCAATATCTCATCTAGAGATTTACATGTTAACGAGCCTCCTGATAGCTTCAACTAATTGCTTCTAGCAAGTCCAGTCCATCTCCTGTATCTCACGAACATCTCTTCTCATCCGTCAGCGCCGAGGATTCGAAGAAGGGTTCATTAAAATTTTATATTCACTTCATGACGGAAAACTGACTACGTTTGAGAACTGATAAGAAGTTATTTATAAAATAAATTGCCGTTTTTACATTTTTGATATCACCGAACAGATATCTACATTTTACATTTAAGATATAATAGAACAGATCTGTACTCTGCCAGGTCCGTCTGTTTTATAATCCAGGCCTCGGCTATCTTCGGCTAATCTTTTTATTGTTGTGTAAGTCGAAGGTGCCCGAGAGAATGCTGTTTCTTATGTGGTTCGGCGCGGTCTGAACGCACCTAAACCAGATATCACCTACGATACACCTTGATTCTAAAAGATTTTACCAGACGTTTCAAAAGGTTTTAGATTCCTAGTGCTTCTGAGTCTTCTTATTTCAAGAAATAACTTATTTTACTTATAATTATAATTGTTTTATAATTTATAAGTAAATTTGTTGTTTTTCTCATTTAAAATTTTATTTATTTATTCTCTGTCCTTTTAAGTTTTACTGATTGTTTCTTGTGGTATTATTTTAAAATATTGCGTATAAAATCAAAGATAAATATTTTAGAAAAAATATTATTGTTTCTATTTAAAGGAAATAATAATAATTATAATTATATATAAGAAAATGTTATTTTTCACTTGAATGATACGTAAAATTCCACCTAAATAATAATTTTTTTTTTTCAAAAGTTCGAAATTGTCCAATTTATTTGCGTAGGGCAAAACTGTAAATTGCATTGCTAATATAATCATGACACTTTTATAAGTGAATGTAAAAATACTAAAACTTTGAGTTGTTTCACTACTCTTACGTTTGAATACCACTTTCGAACGTACATAGTTTTTCAGGTAACTCATTCTCGGAAACCACATTCTTTCATAAAATTGCTACAATGTATACCATAAAGAGATAAAGTTTACAGGGGTTTCAGTACCACTATGTGCCTACATCTAGTTTTATTTCCAAATTTTATCAAAATATAATTTTTTTGAACCAAGGTAATATTTTTACAAATTTGTTCAAATACATAGCGTTTTTCTTTTCTGTGGCATTTTTTATCATTTCCCTTACTTTACCTTTAAAAACAGTTCCTAGAAATAATTATGTTTAAGTGATTTTTTTTTTATTTCTATCAGTAAAGTTTATTTAAATGTTAAATATTTCGGCTAAGAATCACTGCTGTTATCCGCTTCATTATCGTTTTACTCTCTAAATGTTGAAGAACGAATATTAGACTCCAAAAAAGGTCAAAACCCTCATATTTTTAAGGTATAACACGACATGGTATTATTTATAATCTAAATTAGAGATAGATAATCAGCAGGTCATTTCTGCACCGGCATTAACCGTTAACCAATAAATCTTTGTCCTGGAAGATGGCATATTCGAAGCACTGGACAACATGCCGATATATAATAACAAAGTCATACGGATACTATTAAAGAGTAGTCAGGGTTGCTACCCAGAAGATAGATTTGTTTTTTCATGTTCCATTTAATACTTTTAATTATACATGAGGATAATAGATTTTACTACGATACAGCAGGCTTCCATATAACCAGTACATATTATGCAACTAAATAAAAATTAGCGATAAAGGAGAACATAAAAATTTATAAATATTCAATTGTTGCATGACCTTTGCTAAATACATTCCAGTAATTAAAATGAATCGGAAAATACAATAAAATAAAATAAAAAATCTTGTGAAGGACGGAATAATAACCTTGGCGTTTGATTGGAGGGAATAAAGAATAAAAAAAAGGGACAAAAAAGTAAATTGGACGTTGGCTACAGCTAAGGCTCATTAGTGGGATTGGGAGGAACCTAATCAACGGTTAATAACAATTCAATAAGGACCCCCGTTCTACCGCCGCTAATTTTTGCTGATCAGTCGGAACCAAATTGCTAGCCCGTCCGCCCGCCAATTTGAATAAAGTATGTCCTCTCATTCATCATCGAAATCGGCTCCGTCTTCAGGTTTTCTAACAATCGATCCTGACCGTAATAGTCGATTCTTCGGGCTAGTTTCGATTTATGAAAAAGAGTTGCCACCCATTGGGGATCATGCCGAAATATGGAAGGGGCAAAGTATATGTTTTTTTTCACCGAATTAATACCCAGTAAGGAACGAATCATATGCTCATATTGAAAACCTCACATTTTCAATCTCAGTTTCACTAAATGATGACACGTTGTGTTTGGCATAAAAATGAGAAAATAAAGCGAATTTTCGAATTGAAGACTAATATAAAAATCTATTAATTCGTTCATCAACATTAGGCAGTATAGCATTAATTATTTCGGAATAAAACTGGTTCTTTGTCGAAATAATAAACAGATAAATAAATTTTATTTAATTAAAATCTGCAAACATTTTGCTAACTTTATCAAGAAAGTACAAAAACAGTTAATATTGATCTTTATGTTTTCTGCTGACCTATTATTTGAATCAAGTATTGATTTTGTAATAAGTATATATGTTTAAATCTTTTTTTTTGGATTCAACGCCTTATTTACGCATGATTGGACTTCGCTATGCGTTTACAGTAAAAAATGCAAAAAATAAAAATATGTTAATAAAAAATAAATTGTGATGGATTAATTTAGAATCGAATCATATATACAATAATTATACCTGAAAATCTTAATATTTGGAGTTACCTTCGTCCGGTTCTGAGGTAAAGAAATAATAAAATCATTCATCCAAAATAAAATCATTTTAAGCTATATATTTCCAATAGGCAATATATTTAGAATTGAAATTATTTTTGAGCAACATATTCTATGAAAAGAATATTCCGGTGCCTAGTTAAAGATACTGAACCTCCCGGACAATGTAAGTATAGAGTATAATAACATGATGAAAGCAGGAAAATCATTACGATAGGCAATCTGCAGTTGAAGAAACAAAAATTATTGACTAATACTTGACCAAAAAACGCACTATGCTTTATTTTTACAAATTTTTAATTTTTTGCAAAAGAACAATATAATTTACAATACCAATATCAAATGAAGTATAAAAATTAATTTTGTTATTGAATTTTTAATCTCATTTAACTTTAGATGGAACGATACAGGTAGTACAAATGTGACATACATGAGCTATGTCACATAATTAATAATACAATACAATTATTAATGTAGTATAATTAACAATATCCCTTAGAGCTAATTTTCGAAAATTATCAATTCATCATTGGAAATTATTAACATTTCGTAGTACATTTCTATAATGAAGTTCATTATATGCACACTCACGTTAAACATACAGAGATATCTCCACAAATAATAAATGAATGATGAATAATCATGATGGGTGTGTCTAATTATGAAATGAATTCGTACTTCCAATTTTTAATGTAAATCACAAAATTATAAAAATTATCATTATAATATGCGAATAAAATAGAAGCAAATTTAATAGTGGGTGCATGCTAAACTAACGAATCTGCAAAAACTCAACTTTACGAAAATTCGATTAGTGATTTTTAGATTAGGATTAGGATCATGTTGTGGGGCGATCAACTGCTAAGGTTATTACGCCCTAAATTACATTCTATACTGTTATAATATAATCCTTATTGCATCATAAAATATTTTTATTTTTTATTTTATTTATTTACAAGTTTCTTACTGTTTCTGTTTTTTTTTTTAACATACTAACTACACAGTATAATAATAAATATAGTTGTTCTTTATTACATTAAATTATATGCTTATGCCCATACATACATATATATTACAAAGTTACATAAACAGTCAGGCATATACATAAGAATTAAATTTTGTCATATAAGTTAGTTTCTTTCAAAATAGAAATTATTTTCTCAGCATTCGTTGGATCGTTTCCCAGGCATAGATTCAATTTTCTTGTCAAATCCTTTGAAGTGAAATGAGTATCATAGACAGGGCAATCTTCTACGATATGCTTCACAGTTAGGTGGGTTTACACCTCCGGCACATAGGTGGCGGTTCTTTATTTATAAGGTAAACGTGCGTAAGGTTCGTGTGTCCTATTCTCATGCGGGTCAGGACCACCTCTTCTTTACTATTCTCGCGGCAGGAGGTGCTCCATTTCTTGGTTGTGTCCTTGATGGTTCTAAGCTTGTTATTGGTCGACTCGGACTTCCATATGTCTTCCCAATCTGAGCTTACTTTTCCTCTTAGCCATGCTTTAATGTCCTGCGGCTCTAGTATGTTCTCCGGGGTTAGGTTACTCGTCGCAGCTTCCTTAGCAGCCCGGTCGGCCTGCTCATTTCCCACTATTCCAGTGTGAGACGGGACCCAAAGGAATGTGACTGTTTTACCCATCGCTTCGAGAATATTTATATAACGCTGAATTATTTGTAGCAGCTGGCTCTGTTTTTTGCATTTAATTACACTCTTTAGGGAGGAAAGCGAGTCGGTGCATAGCAGAAAGTCCTTATGCTCTGATGAGATTGCATGATATAGTGCTATACGAATTGCCTGCATTTCAGCTGTGAAAATGGAGGCTATTGAGGTGAGTCTTTGTTGGACGACTGTATTGTTAAAGACCACCGATAATCCGACGTTATCTCCTTGCTTGGATCCGTCGGTGTACAGTATTTGCTTGTTCGAATAAGACTGGATTATTTCAATGGCTTTGTATCTCTTTGCTTCTTTGGACTTTACATCTTTTAGTTTAGTTAGTAAATAAGTAAGTAAGTAATGCTTTTATTCGTTTTTAGGGTTGAACCCTATACAAATAGAGTTAGCCTTAGAAAATAACATTTTAAGTTATACATCTTATAAATAGAAAACGTAACAATTACAGCATTATTAAGCATATAAATAATATTAAAAGGTCCATTAGTATGCGGTATCTTCACTTATATCATCTATACTTACTACTAGACTAATAGACTATAAACACATAATATTTATGCACTATAAACAAAATTAATAAATAAGTATATAAATAGATTTAATAACTATACAAATAGGAATATATAATGAGATAAGAATATATTTATAAATAAATAAATACATGCATTGACTCAAACATAACGTATTCGAATTCGAATAATTAGCAAATTATTCATTAATAACAAAAGCCCTCAGAAGAAGGCAGTTAGATAAATAATAATATATTTTAGCCAACGATTCTTTGTTCGTTACCTTAAGTAATTTGATAAATTGTGAAATATTTATATTTTCAGCGTGGGGAAGTTTAGTTTAGTTAGTCGAAGATCCATTTGAGGTGTCTTTTTCTTCCAAGATGGTTCATAAGAACAAAAGTTATCGTCTTCAATATTCACTTTCGGCAAAGAGAGAATGAGGTTTCTTCGGCGGATGGCTAAGGGAGCAGGTTGTCGCGGTTTACTTTGGTATAGATGCAGATGTTTAGGTGAAAAGATGTAATCAAACGCAGGATTTGTAGGTTGGTAAACTATTTTGGAGAGATATGAACTTATTAACTATTGTCTTCTGATGAAAAGTGGAGGAACCCCAGCTTCTGCACAAAGACTTGTGATGGGACTGGTTCTAAATGCACACGTTGCTAATCGGATTCCTGAGTGGTTAATTGTGTCCAGAGGTAAAAGGTGGTTGGTTTTTGCGGAAGAATAGGCTATGGAACCCTTTTCTACTTTAGATAAAATTAGGCTTTTATAGATTGTAAGAAGTGAATGTCTGTCTGCGCCCCAGGTAGTTTTGGATAGAACTTTCATGATGTTCAGTCTCTTCAAATTCTTCTTTGACACATTCTTCTTTGACGCTTTTGATGTGGCTGAGCCAGGTTAGTTTGCTATCCACTATCAGCCCAAGGAATCTTGTTTCCGATACGAAGTTTATGTTTGTGCCTCCTAGGTTATAGTTAGGAGGTGTGCTTGTGTACCTTTTCCTGGAGAACAAGATGACTTTCGTTTTGTTTGGTGAAAACTTCAAGTTATTTGTTTTGACACATACATTTAGCTTGTTGATCGTATTCTGGAGAACTGTAGTTGCCCATTGTATGTCTTTGAATCTTAAAAAGATCTGAAGATCGTCAACGAATAGTGATCTTTTAACTATTGGAGGAATCTGAGTATTGATTGAATTAATAGCTATTGCAAAGAGTACACAACTGAGGACACTACCTTGGGGGATACCGTTAAATATGCGTTTTTTACTCGAGAGTGATGCACCAATACGAACTTGGATAAACCGCTTAGTAAGAAAAGACTTAATGAAATTCGGCAGTTTTCCTCGAAAGCCCCATTTTAAACAGTTGTTCAAGAACCTGGCTTCTTCTTATGGTGTCGTAAGCCTTTTCTAGATCAAAAAAGATACCGATTGCTTCCTTTCGTTAGATAAACGTGTTTAACACTTCGGCTTCTAATGAGATCAAGTGGTCCATGGTAGATCTACCTGAACCCACATTGTGCTGGAGTTAGGAGATTGTGTTTTTCCAGAACCCAGAGGAGGCGCTTATTGATAATTTTTTCGAGTAATTTGCAGAGGCAGCTTGAATGAGTAATTGGTCTATAATTATTAATCTGAAGTTTATCTTTTTCTGTTTTAGTATTGGAATCACGACCGCTTCGAGCCATTCGTCGGGAATATCACTTGTGTCACAAATTTTGTTAAAGATGTGTAACAGAAGTTCTTTTACATGATGGGGAAGATGTTTGATCATAATGTTGTGAATTTCGTCGTAACCAGGGGATAAATTTTTCAGTTCGTCTATTGCTGAGTTTAATTCAAAGAAGGTAATTGGGCTATTGTAGTGATTTTTAGATATTACTTTATATTAATTTTTGTTAAGGAATCCTTTGGAAATGGTCGTAATAATGTGAGGGGTTGTGAAATGCCAGAAATATTAGAATGATCTCAATTATAAACAAAAAATGTATACTTATCCGGAATCATTTTTTGAAAATCGAATTAGGAAGGAATACATATTGAATCGTAAAAATTTGACAGGTTTGAAATACTTTATATGCAGCCGATTTGCTAAATATCTCAAAAATATTATTCTTTCAGATCCGTTAATTTATCGTAAAACCAAAGATACTAAAAAATCATAGAGTGACAGATGAACAGCATCATTACTAATTAAGCTAAAAATTGCATATTTCTTTTTTCAATAATAATTAGAAGTGCTATCACGACTAAAGTATGTATGTCAGAGGGCTCCCAGAGGCTTTTTAGGCTTTCCATGGCACATAAAATGCAGCCGATGTGCTAAATATCTCAAAAATATGATTTTTGAGCGTTGTAATTTCTCTACTTTCACTTAATAGCTCATGGGATACTAAAACTCATCTTTCCTCCAAAGATAATTAGTTTCGCCAATAAAGCTATTGTGTAACAAATATTCCGCGTTGCTTTCGAGGAACAACTGGGACCTCAAGGAGTTTATTTCGGACTGAATTCAGGAGCAGATGTTGGACCACAAATAAAGGCAAATACCAGTAACGTTAGGTTAAGTCGCATTTAAGATGGAAATGAGATTTTTTTTTTTTTTTTTTTTTTACTTCTTCCGGAGGCTACTTAATCAGAGCCTAAGAGACCAAGCTTTGCATTTCCACTCCTCTAGATGGGAGGATTATTGCAAGAGGTAGATGTTGGGGTGAAGACAGAGGAAGAGCCCTTAATGTAAATTCCCCATTATTGCGAAAGTGTAGGACTATACATCAGCCCTTGATAGACTGACTTAGCTACGGCATTCTTCACTGACACCGGCCTTCTTCTCCCCCCCCCCCCCATCTCATTATGTTTTACAGGCTAAAGAAATAAACAAGGAACCACCTGAGAAATAAACCCTTCCTCCTATCTCAGGCTAGGAAACCAATTCGTTCCTGCTTCCTTACCTGGCTACAAAATTCTTCTACGGTAATTACATATTTTAATTCAACTAATTACCTCAGTTGGTTGTGAAATCTCACTCACCTCGAAATACTAAATCACTATTGCAGTATTAGAATATTTATCATATCTTTTTAGTAGACCTCTGAAAAAAGAAGAAGAGGCAGACTAGAGGTGGTGTGTACCAAATTAGTCAGCTGTACCTACGATCAGAGATGCTTCCGCAGTTGCAGTCTGAAGAAGCACCTCAAAAGAAGATTCGTATCACATTTCAATTCCTCCATACCCGTTGAAAGCATATTCCCGCCTTAACTCTGCTATAGGAAATGCATAGCAATCCATCTTAATCTTCTTAAACCTATTTTAGGCTACTTCTTTACAGTTAGGTGCTAGCAGCTCAGCAAAATCTTTATTACTTAAATCTACCCACATATATTTATAGCCTAACACTAGGTATCTTTCTTACTATTGAGGTATTTATTGTTCCTATCTATTTATTCGACCTGTACACATGAAGCACCCATCTTAATCTCATTGCCTTCATATCATGAGGTATGTACAGATCAGTTTCTTGTTACTCCATCTACGAACTTTACCCTCGAACAGCCTTCACGTCGACTGTTTGGGTATTCTAGGTACATCATCTGTTCGCCTGTGTTCGGGGGTAAGCGCTAGGGTTACTTTTGATTTGGGTTTTTCCCAAGTGACAGGAGTTGTTAGTGAAACTAGTGCGCCGTTGTAATTCGTCTTCTTTTTTTTTATTTTTCAGATAATATAAAATATATTGATAATGGAGATTTTTTCTTCATCATAAGCTACCGATGGGTGCGTCAGCCATATTTATTCGCTTAACGTCACGTTAAGTATAAATGGCTGTTCGTGGAACGCTGGTACGGCAAGGTTCGGGATGAAAACCTGTTCGAGGGTGAGGCTCATAGAGTGTAAAGGGGATAAATGAAGGGGGGAAAATACGTTATAAGAAAATTATAAATTCAAAAATTGAAAGATTTATATTGAGGAATTGAAAGATAAAGGACAATGATTGTAACAACAAATTCTTATACACAATGGAGTGCAACTATTGATATTTTTGAACTCATTCGGTTGACCTGCTAATGAATCAAACTAAAAAACACAGAAGCAGCTTTGGCCTTTGCACCACCCACATAGCTTGCGATACCACAATATACTACGTTCAAACCTAAAACCATCGACTTTGATGAAAAAGGTCGGATTTTACGGGCCAGTTTCCTTCATAGATAGTTTATTTAAAATTTATCGATTGGTATCTAGGATCTCGAGAGACGGTATTAAGCCTCTCTCTATAGTAGTTTGGTCTTTTCATTTTCTATGCATAGAATATTATAAATTCTATTTCAATGTGACTTTATTAGTAATTTATTGATTAATTGATGGTTATTAATGTAACATACAAACTGCTTAATTCTAATAAATAATAAATGAAGAGTACACGGAAGAAAGGGGGGATGTCATTTGGAGTACTTTCCGAGAAAATCGAGTTTTTAGCTTTGGATCTTTAATTACCTAAGCATCTTTTATCATTTTTCTTCAATTTTTTTATATGTCCTTTTCCTTTTTGTTTTGCGTGTCAAAATAATAAATTGCCCGAAACAGACATAACACGCTCTGAAAAAAAATATGTTTTAGTAAAAAAAAAAAAACAATCTAAACATAAAAGAAAGGGGGGTAGTCCTGGACGCTCCCCCTTTCATCCCTGTATTATTGATGATATTAATACACAATCCATATAACTTCTAACATGACTCTCCCCCAATCTAGGTTTTTCCGCGAGGACCTTCCCCCTTTCTTCCGAGTACGTGGTTCTTTCCATCGCTTGTAACCAACCGACTGTCATTTTTTCTGTCTATTTCTTTTCCTCAACATATCCTACTCAACTAGACGAACAATTACATATATATAACTACAATTCGGAAAAAAATTGACTCTCCCCCTTTCTTCCGTGGACTCTTAAAATATTTTGTTAATATTTGGTGAAGAAACATATCTCTGAGGTTTCTGTTTGTAGCAGATATGTCAATAGTGGATGAGGAAAAGTGAGGGAGTTCAAAGTTAATTTTCAGTGAAATATGTTTTGTTTTTTTAAAAAGGAGCATAATTTTGGGGGGTGTATAAATTATTATATGATTATTTTTTTTTTTGGATTATGATTTTTTTCGGGGGTGATAAGGAAAGAAATATATTTCAGTGGATTTTATAGGTCTTTTATGTTAGTGAATTTAAAGCTGATAATATTGTGGAAAATGTTTAACCAGTTAGGAACCTATATCATGGAAGAGACAGATGAAATGTTATTTTGTAAAGAACTTTTATAATTCACTTTTAAATTGTACCACTTTTAAAAAATACATTTTCCTTAAGAGAAGGAGTCATTTCTTTAATATCTTTTTCAAACTATTGATATTAATAATATTTATTTGGGGTGGAGGGAGGGGGCTTAGTAATAGAATTCATTTATTTTTTATCGCCGGATTTTTTTTTTTTAATTTCTTGTTGTTATGATTTGTAATAAACTATTGAAGGAGAGGGGGCGCTCCATTAATAGTTTGTATCCAGTTATTTTTTGTAAACATATTAATTAAATGTCGTTTATTGTTATTAATCCGTTCCTATCGAGATGTCATAAAGACTAAATGAGAATTAATATTCACTAGTCTATGAAATGTAAACAGTTTTTTATTATCAGGCGCTAGTTTCCGAGATTAAATACCACAAATATGAATGTATTAAAAAAAATATATAGGACTGGGAATAGCAATCAAAAGGCAGGGACTATTACCAAGAAAAGCCAACAGTCAGCTTAAACCATGGTTTAGGGCTTTCAACATAAATATAGAGAGAAAGCACTTGGTAAAAATAACGAGGCTTAGGTCAAACCACGGATCTACTAAGAAATTTCATAACCCGATGAACATACTCGTAGAAGCCAAGGGGAATCGTGAGATTTGTAAAAGCCCTGAAGATCCATGGCACATATTTTTTAGATTTAAAAAATATTCGCACATTATGGTCCTCACTAAACTTAAACATTAATACTCAGGAAGAAATAAATTATCTCAAAGAGCTGGATAAAAGCAAAGTGAATCAAATCGTTAAGCTAATAGATAAGATAAACTCCTAGCTCTAATTAAACTGCTTCTATTAGACAAAAAGTAAAAAAACAAATTAAAATAGTAATCTGGCAGTATAAGATTTGGAAACAAATCTTTAGGTTACACCAAAAGAAGAAAAAAGAAATATAGATTTTAGATCACATAAGTAATCAAGATATCTACAATCCATAAAGTAAAGGATGACAAGAGAAGTTAGAAGAGTATATATATGTGTGTTGATATTCGAAATAGGTTCGGCTGTCTTGTCCCTTATTCGGGCCAATATCTCAAGAGCTGGTTCCAGATCCTACACAACTTTATTTTTTTTATTTCTTTTATTTTACATATCTTTATCTCAATCCAATCTGCAAGGCCACAATCCGAAGCTCGCCTTATTTCGCCGATTTATAAAATCTAATATCTCCCTTCAAAGTTGCTTCCCCTGTTGGAGACAATATTTCATCCTACCGTCGATCCGAGTTAAATTGCTTTTTTGTGTCCTCAGTTAAAGCGTCGCTAAAAGCCCCTTTTCGACGCTGGTTACACCCCTCATACGGGCGAGTCCATCCGCGACACATCATCATATTGTCATATTTCATACCACCTACCATCTTTATGGTACTGTTTTTATTTATTTATATCCACTTTTCATGAATCTAACACAGAAATTTAATATGTAACATACCACCGATGCGGCCTTAGATAATTTTTCATGAAGTAAAATTATAATAAATAAATGTCAAACAAACAATTAAAATTAAAATTCATATAATAATAACGATACAAAACAGTACGAGCGAAAAAAACAGCTACTCGATTGTTACCGTTTTCTTCAGTGTCAAGGCTAAGACCAAGCAAGTAGTCGATCGCTTCTTTTATAAAGTCTGGTAGGAACCACCCAGAAAGGCCTAGAACGATCCAAACATGTGATCACGTACTAATACATGACTTTAATCGTTCCAGACAATTCTAAATCTTTGTAGAACATAACAGAAATAAAAACTTGTACTGTTTTCGTGTCAATCTAAATTGTAATAGATAAATTGTGATAGACGGATTAGTAAATTAGGAACAACCGACCAGCTCAATTTATCCTTAGTTTGCACTATGTACAAACAATCAACACAAATGAACCAAAATGGCTAATCGTATTCGAAAATGTGGAAGAATTGACTAAAAACGTTATGTGTGAGGTAGGTAAGGTCTCTATAGGTCTGTAAGTTGATATAGACGTCTTGAAGCTTGGGGAGTGCTACCTCACGCTTATCATGTCATAATTGCTAATAAATAATGCTTAATAATATTTTTATACTGTTAATAAATATAATATAATTTAACTGTTGATATAATTAGTAAATTGCAGTGAGATCCAACGTTTCGGTCGACTATATACGGCTTCAAAGTTAAACAAAGCAAAGAACGTAATACTAGGTATGAGAAGAGAATATTTTGAAGTTAAAAAATTAAAATTAATAATAATATATGACCGACTGTGGCAGCAGTTTGGTTGAGGATATCTTTAAACGGAAGATATTTCTTAGAAAAAAATAAAATAAAGAGTAAATAACGAAATCTAAAGTCCAAGACAAATAGTTAAAAACGTGTAATAATTAAATTATGAAAAATGCACATAAAACAATGATGTTTCCATTTAATTTTCATCTTGCCCATGATTAAGCGTTGCCACGGACAACTGGAAATATGATCGTGAACCAGAAGATAGCAAGTTCAAAACCCGGAGCAAGGTGAAATTTAATAATACTCGGCATTATTCCCCCACCTTCTCCCCTGGCCCGAGAATCCCCTTATAGCCTAAACGGCGAGGAACGGGATGACCCAAAAAAGAAATAAAATAGATAAATAAAAAATATAAAAAAAAAATAATTTAAGCACTATACTATTATCGTTTCTTTACATCATATTTTAATCGTTATAAAGACCACTCTTGGTCCCAGAAAGCAATTAATACCATGTTTATACTTTCTGTCGTCCTGCAACGTTGTATCACTTTATATAGAACAAAATTGTATAACAAATTGATTTAGAGTTCCTAAACAACCAGAGGTGATTAAGGATAGTAATAACTAAATTAGACATTATAAATAAATTTCCAATCTCTCAATAACTAAGTAGTGAATGTCGGATGATTCAAGAGAACTCAGAATATCCCCCTGTGTCGCAATACCCCTAAATTAATTTCCAGGACTTCTGGGAAGTTCCCAGTGATTTTCAGAATCGAACAGGAAAATCTAACCAAATGCATTTCCATGGAATTCTGACGGAATCCAATTTTCCGAAAGGAGTGCAATTCCCAAATTGCTTCCAATTTCCCTTTCCAACTCCACGTACCTTATCAAAGTCTTAAGATTAGGATGGTGGCGGGAGCATGGCTAGATTATCATGTTAAATAATAACAATTAATTAAGCGAGAAAAACCTGATGGTTGATCAAGGAAGAGTAAGCCAAAACCCTTTTGCAAATGCCCTTTCCATGGGTTGTAGTACGTTTTATTTTATCAAAGTTTTGACAAGAACTATTTTTTTTATTGGAAATCTATACTTATTAACAAAACTTTGTACATCTTTGTAATAAATAAAATTTTGTATATCGTGGTAATTAATACACTTTTAGGACCTACAAAACACGTAAATACGAAGTAAGTTCTATAAAGAAGACCAAGGGACTCTTCTGGAGGGACGCCAGCCTACGTTGACGATTTACCGCTGCCCGGGAGTAAGCTATCCATCCTGGCTAGAGCCGGCCCCGCGGCAGAACTAATGCGAGTATTTACATCGTCGACCGTGTAATCGCTGAGTTATATGATGGCAAGCCAGCGAAAAGTGAGGGTCCGCATCCGAGCTGTAAATGAAAATCACGAATGGACTTCAAGCAGGATTCCTCTCACAGCTGACTCAATTAGTGTGAGCACCAACTTGCTTACACGTTGTTTTGATTAAAAATAGTAACGAATATGCTAAGATTTTTAGATTGAGAACGATTACGCAAAATTACAGGTAACTTAAATATAATAATAACAGGTAACTTAAATTACAGAAAGTTAAATATACCGCAAAGGGACTGGTGTACTTTGGTCAGAATATACCTTAGATCAACCTTCATATTCTTGACATATGCTCATATTTGTGAAGTTCATAATTGTGAACTTAGTAATATACCTACAATGTTTACTCAGTAGAGAGAAAGAAATCAAGCAAAAGATTGATTGAACAGGTGTAAGCATAAGGGTATAAGTGACAAAAGATATAAAGATTTTTTTGGTAAATTGTTGTGTGCCAAAACCATTTTTCAGAAATGAATATAATTAATTTTTAGTTGTTAATAAGTAGTTCATTGGACGTTTGAAAGATAGCATGGGTGTAAGCGCCGAACGTAGTTCACCTAGTCGGTAAAAGTCATATTATTTCTGGAAAATTTTCTCAAATGCACTTTTACCCTTATGAATTTCCCTGATTCAGTTGTTTTCTAATAAAATAAAATTATAATTTTAAAGCTCGAAAACATAAAATATTTTGTTTCTAAGAAAATTAAAAAAAATATTGAAAACATATATTTCTTTTTTTTTGGCAATTATTATTAATTTAACTTTACTATTTCTTTAATGGACATTGTCTATTTAACTACTGCAGATTAAGAGAGATTGCAAAGCACCATATATTCATAAGCAGCAGCAGAAAATCCATAAGAGAATAAGTGATCATGTGCTGGCTCAGAAGAATTCTCCGGCTCACCATGAATTCTCCTACGGTTATCTCTTGCATGAACTAGTACTTACAACAGTTATGAAATGTAGTGCCCCCTAAACTATTTATTATTTACTGGTGGAATGCAACAATTACGAACCAATAAGGATAAAATTAACGAAGCGTTTAACAGTTCAGGAGATGTTATAATAAGACGAGATAAATATTGAGAAGCTGATGGATTTTCCTCAAATCGTCCAATTCTATAACAGAGTTTTAAGTTTTATAGTGCTGGCAATGAAAACAATCACTAATGTCCATATCAGGTAGAGTAAGGCAGAGGCAAAGTTCAATATTTAATTTTTTCATCTTTATAAGTTGGAAGTTCACGAACAAATTGTATTTGATTAAAATCCTACTTGAATCACTGTTTATTCATGAGTAATTTATTTATGCCATATTTCAGTTTGAAACATAACCTTCGATATCGAAAAAGTTTAAGTTTGTAAAAACACATCCCTGTAGCAATGATCAAACCATGTCATATACCATTAATAGGTACTTACATTCTGTTAGATTTATTGCGTTCTTTTTCCATTGCCGATTACTAAATTTTAAGTTTTGATTTCTTGAAAAATAAGGGTACAATTTAATTCAATTACTGTATGTTACGGAATAATAAATAACTAATATGTATATATATATATATATATTAAATGTTACTTAAAAATGTTCTTTTTAATATATATTATCTCCCAGGTAGCTCATTGGTAAGGCATTGAGTTCGAATCTGGCTTGGGAGGATATCTTTAATATACTGTCACGGATCATCTCGTGGGCCGAGAGAACCTCCTGGTTCAAACCCAGCCTCCATTAAGTGTGCACCCTTAATTGATAAGGGAGAAAAACTGGCGGTTGAGCGTGATCAAGGTCAAATCACCTCCATGCAGTACCGCAAGGTGATTATTTTTAAAAAATATATAACATTCAAAATAACATCTTCCTTAAGCTGAATGACGAAGATCCAAAGTATCCTGGGACGTGATCAATTGTACTATAAAAAATAAATATGTTTGTTTTTCTATAACTGCTTAGTTAAATGCACAGTATGAAATAATAACGCTAATTATCAGGAGAGACTTTTTCCATTATTATACACTTAGTTTTTTAAAAGGCTGTTTAATAATAAGTAATTAGACAGTTCCCCCTATACTATAGACTAACGATAAAACCATTTTTCAAATATTAATTACTTTGAATATTAAAATTTATGCAGGTTAAGTAACATTTCACATGAGCATTCTCCCCCCCCCCCCAAAAAAAAATAAAAAAATAGTAAAGAAACATGGTTATCTTTTGTACAAAATGTGAACCATAAAAAAGTTCTTGGAACAAGATGTTTGCAGGCATGAGTGCTTAAAGATCTGAAAGCAATCTTATTTAAACAAGCCCTATATGACTGTCTAACGATTGTTCTAACTTTTTAATTTCTTTTAATACTAAACGTACCTTTAGCTATTGTATATAATTTTGTAATATTGTATATTATTTTGTAATGTAATTGTATATTATTTTGTAAGGCTGATTGTAATTATACTCCATGACGGCAAATGGTATTTTGTTGTTCTGACCTTTACACCATTTCCTGAATCTGAAAATACATTTTCGTGCCAGGACTTATTAGTCCTGTATATATATATAGCCGTATGAATATTAATTTAATCACTTTAGGACAGAACCAATTTTAATATTTATAAAACGACCAACTCATGAACTATTATGAACTTGACCCAGACATTAAGTACAGTCTGATGGGGAATGTTGCAATCCAATCAATAAGATTCTAATGTTATCTCACAGAACAGATAATAGGACCAGGCTATGTCAATATTTATAAATAATTACATTATTAACCAACATGTCGATTACTTATTACTTATTATATGTCGATTACTTATTATATATATATATATATATATATATATATATATATACATATATACAAATTCTAATATAACACCTGTAAATGAGCAAAATAAAAATAATTATTATTTATAATAAATTTGTAAATACTTGAAGCGTAAAAATGGAAAAGGCTGTAAGTTGTAAGAATCACTGGGCTCAAATTTGATTCTTGAAAAAAGAAAAAATATTAGGAACACGCAATCATGAAATGAATACGCTAAAAATTGCTAAAAAGTTTCAATAATAGTTTTTCCCTCTCCAATTCTACCTCGTTCGGGTAAATTATCTCATTTTTCTTCAATTAAAGGTGCCAAAAAGTATCTATACTTTATACCCTACAAAATCAATTGAATTATACATATTAATTGGATTCAAAACGTCCATACTTCTTTGCATTTAAGCGTGTCTACAATAAAAGCTAGAAACTACAGCGCTTTTGCCACCAAACTTTCAACATACTGTGTCTATTATATCGGTGATGGATTTTTTTCCATTCACATGCCTCCATTCATATGGTTTTTTATCCATTCGATATGCCTCAATTGTGAAAGGAAATAATAATAAAATGGAATAAAAGTACTAGTGGTATCCTTGATTTATCCTTCATTCCAAACTTTTATCAGCATTGGTATTCATTCCTAACTTTTAAATAGAACGTATTTGATAGTCCTGAGAACATTAAAATTTAAGCTCTAAAGCTGGGCGATTTTTATATATAAGAATTACTACCTACCTTCTATTCATGGTATTTGAAAGCTACTTTCTTAACTAATTTCAATCAATCAATATTCCGCTATTTCATGAAAGAATTTCTAAGCGCTAAGCTAAAACATTAAATAATTACAATGACCAAAATGCTAACAATAGAAAACACGAAATTAAAAATTTGATAGCTGCATAAAATAGACTCAAATTACAATAAATACTCCAAATTAGGAAATGCTATGGAAAGACTCGAAAGAGGCTAAAGAAGTTGAGAATTAATTCTTCGAAGGATGAAGGGGAGGGGGTGAGGATCAGAAGACCATAAAACTATGCAATAAATAATGAAAGAGTGAGAAATTCTTTTATTAAAGTCAGCAAGGTTCTCATAACCAGGGCAGATATACTGAGACCATCCATCTTTCTTCTCCCAATATATTTCGTTTCTCAATTGCCTCCCCTTTATTATTTTTAAACAAGCTAAGAAGCAATCCTCAAAATATGATAATCCCTTACGACTACCATGGCATGATATTCCTACATAAGCTTTTCCCAATGGTTAAAACCATAGTTTACAACAAAACTGTTTCTGGTTATTTTAATTCTATTTTATATTTTAGGGGTCCCTTGCTTCCCCTCGTGAACATCTAAAAGCAGCAATAATAAAAAAAAATACAATAGGTAATAATTAACAGTAATGTAAATTTAAATATATTGACAAATATATATGCGTTAGTTTAGTAGGTGTAGAAATGATACCAAGAATTTACATTTAGTTTTTATATGTTGGTTTTACTTATTCCTCAATGCAGGATGGTGATTGATATTGGGTCACCAATATGTAGTTTGGAAGCAGTAATGGAGCCTAAAATCAAATTCATTACCGGAACAGAAGGAATCATAACCATCACCGCCCTGTACCTAAAGGCTGATGATGGCCCAAAGAGCCCTTTCCCAGTATTTGTCCAACCTAAATGGTCGCCAACCCTTGCCTTCCCAACGGGAAATTCCGTTTAGCTACTTACTTAATGTCCCGACCCTAAGAAAATAGAATTGAGCACAACCCGCCTCCTCTCACTTCTGTCACGAGCCAAAAATAAGGAGTAACAAATAAATATAAAAGAATAATTGCATTTTATTACCTAAACAGTTCGAACTATAATAATATCCCTGCTATAAAATCGTTACAAAAACAAAACAGATGTTTAATTCATTTACATTGTACAATTTCTATAATGGCCTAATCTCATTTTTGGAATGTCCCACGCCCATATCGAACTATATCTATGCATCGATCGACTAGTGTATTAGTCCCACGTTCAACAAAACTTTTAAGACAAGAGGCAAGACCAGTCTTGTCTTTTGAGTTACCAGTATCTGAAAAGACAAGTCTTTTGAGTCAATGGTAATTACTGTTTTCTAGCTGTTTACTATTTTGACTTCTGATTCGTTGTTTATTGTTTTTGTTTTATTATTAATAAAATTTCTTAAATCTACATTGGTGTAACAATATTTTATAAATAAAAAGATCATATTGATTCCAAAGTTAAGTGATACAGACTTTTACATTTTTTGGGACAATCAGAACAAAATCTTTACTCGTGAGTCACAAGCGGATCAAGAAAAGGTACTAGGTAATATGTAGTAATTATTTTACATATATTCAATAATAGTTTAAATCCTTAATCGGAAAATGTATTTTATTTAAACATTTATTTTTTGATAATATATCAAATTCGTATATTTTAAAAGATGACCATTCTTTATTCATGCTCTTTACAGAAGTTTTATATGTATCATTATATGGCTTGTATTCTTTACTATTGAATAATCGTTTGAAAGGGGTTTTTTAAGCTTCCGAAAAAAATGCAGTCCAGTTTTTTTATACAAAAAACTTCGTTCTGCACTAAGGCATTCGGGGATCTGCCACTGTGGTGAACGAAACCATCCAGAATGTTAATCGTTATTCGATTTGGATATATGTATACGTTCGATTTAAGTCAATCTTAAAAAAAAAAATTGCATCGGTAACAACATTGGAGGATAACCTTATAGACGACGAATAAACATTAAATATATATATATATATATATATATATATATATATATATATATATATATATATATATAAACATATTAAAAACATCAGCAGATATTCTAAAATGTAGATGTTGCAAATCACCCTATGTTGTAGAGGCAACAGAAAAATTAAATAATTAATTTTAAAAAAATACTCCCATATAAATATGTATTTTTTTTTTCATTCTGAAGAAGATAGAAAATTACTATGAGATTTGAAAGTTATGAAAAGTATCTAGCTCTGCTACAAATTGCGCAGTGGTATAACATCCGGCAAAAACATGAGAAATTATGTTGTGATCGTTCTTATGCCCCCTACATGAAGCAGGGAGCGGGGCTACACCGGATCCAACAACAGGCAACAACCATCAATTAGCTAACTCCCCCTCAGTCCCCCCGAACAGGGGGGTTCCTGGGGGGCATGTCCTCGGGCCTATCTGCCATTAGCCCGGAGGGCCACGAAATAAAAGAAGTGCGCCCCTCCAACATTATCATAATATCGCATCTGAAATGCTAACAGCCAATAACTTGGAGGTGCAAGGGATCTCCCTCAAATAAATGCAAATCCCTCCATCAGCACAACCACTAGCATTTCTCTTCCGTCACGCATCCATTTTTCGACGCGAGGAAAAAAAAAAAAATCTTGATTGTGGCAGAGTGGTCCGCTTCGGTCCATCCATTATCACTTAAAACACTCTCGACCCATCGTGTTCATAACAGGGAAATATTTTTTCAATCATCAAATTGTTTCAAAGTGTCCTACAGAGTACGTTATTTCCACTCAGCAATCCCCCATGCATAAATAACTCAATAAAACTCTCCAATTCTATAACTAATGCAAATTTAATACATCTCCGTATAAATATAAGAGGCGAGTTTAATTATTAATAAAATTTGGGAGTTAAAATGAAATGTTAAGAGTAAAGAAAACTATAATTTAATAAAAAGTTCTTATATTCCAACGAACATTTTTAATATATGGGAAACGTTTATACCTCAAGTAATCTGATTTAAAATAAATAAGAATTCATACAGATATTGAATTTTGGAATATCATTAGATAATTTCAAAAGATGCTGCCACATATACCTATTCGTACAAACAGATTACCCGATTCTGGCATCATGAGGACGTATTAAAACAATCATAAATAAAATTTAACCACATTTACTCCATGGAATCCGAACATATTAGTCTAGGTATAAAACGGCAACGTAAGCACAATAGGGGAATTTCATAATCATCCATCAGATTAGCACAACGATGAAATCAAGGTTTTCAATGACTAGGATTATCAATGAAAAGAAAAAGCTGAGAAATTATTAAAAATCAAAAGAAATAAAAAGCTCTTGAGGTAGAAAACTAAATTAAAATAAAAAACTGAATCATGATCAGGTGAACATAACAAATATTCCTGAAAGCCTTTTGATCGGATGCTTTTGATGATGGTCTTCCACAGTTTGTCTTCACATTTCTTTTTTCTTTTTTTTCATCAGGTTTTTGTGTATAATCTTTATCGGCTTTGCATGTCATACCTGCAATATGGGTTTGAAACGAAGTGTTTTCCAGTTATTTAGTGACTGATTTTTTTTGGATAAAATATAAAAGAACCAAGGATGTATATTTTCAGTACTAAGATATCTCAAATCAGCTGGAAAATTTTCAAAATTATAGTAAGAGATATATTTCGGTTCCTACCCTATTTCTACCCATGAGGATGTTCTGATTAAATTATTCGCATTTAATGTAATTTTTGTATTTACTACCTAATATGTATGGATTTTTTTTTTATTTTTATATTTTTACAAATAATACAATTTTCAGGTTATCGCATCATTTTATGTAGAATTTGATAGTATTTTAATCCATAACAACTAAATAACAAAAATCAGTTGAAAAATTGTCTTTTGTATTTTTTAAAGGTTGCACAGCAAAAAATGTCTATTCCAACAAAATAAAGCGTTGAGTTTAAAAGAATACCTATTAATGCTTTAAGAATACAAAATCTGTATGATGTCATAACTTGTTTGATTCAAGTAGATAGATCAGCAGTTAGAAATATCTGCTAAAAGACGGATATGAAGATGAACACTTTGTAAATTTCATTGTATTTTTTCGAAAAAAATTCTACTAATAACACGTATAGACCACTCCGGTAACTTCCTGAATCACAAAAAGAATCGAATGCCTTTTTATGTCTAGAAAACTGAGGTTAAGTCACCAATAACGGCACCAAAAGCAAGCTAGTACTTCAAACATTTATGATCTATGGCTACCGATTTGACCGATGAACTTTCCTACATCCATACCCCTTTCTTTTCCCTCCTTTTATTGTCTTCCATAAAATTTTATTTCCGGATTTATTGCCCCCTGGTAAACAGAGGACCACGATTGTTTTCTATATCGGCCGCGTCAGCTACTGGATGTAACCTATGGACTGCTGGCTGGCAGCATGTACCTGGAGGAAAATGAGAGTTCAAAAAAACAACATACGATGAACCGAACTCGGAACTTTAAGACAGATTTATTATTAGAACATTATTTTCATTAGGTGGCGGGATGATGGAGTGGAACCCGGAAGAGAGCAAGTTCAAAACCCGGAGCCAGTTACAATACAGTAATCCCTCACCTTCTCCCTTGGTCCG